>OX451739.1:483503184-484103184 GCA_948472305.1 Vicia faba | reverse complement strand
GGGAAGGATTGATTCAGGTTTCTCTTTAATGAAGATTTTATTCTCTGCCAATATCATCGCAGTTTCCCTCTGAATTATGTTGGAAAACGACAAGCGGTAGCTCTTCACGAGCAACTTGTACGTTACTATCTTCGACAAGCGCCGAGCAGTAGTTCCTCATGAGCTACTAGTGCGTTATTTTATCTTTCGGAAAGCGCCAAGCAGCAGTTCTTCATGAACTACTAGTGCGTCATTTTATTCCATTGGAAAGCACCGAGCAGCAGTTCTTCATGAGCTACTAGTGCGTCAGTTATGACTTTGTGGAAGCGCCGAGCAGCAGTTCTTCATGAGCTACTAGTGCGTCACCGTCATTTTACCCTTTTTGGGAAGCGCCGAGCAGCAGTTCTTCATGAACTACTAGTGCGTCATTTACTCTTTTTGAAAGCGACAAGCAGCAAACTCTTCATGAGTTACCAGTACGTTATTACTTTTCTGGACGACAGCAAGTGGTAGCTTCTTTATTTGAGCAACTTGTTTCGTTATCGGTATTTTCTTTGGACGACAGCAAGCGGCAGCTTCTTTATTTGAGCAACTTGTTCGTTATCGGTATTTTCTTTGGACGACAGCAAGCGGCAGCTTCTTTATTTGAGCAACTTGTTCGTTATCGGTATTTTCTTTGGACGCCAACAGCTGGCAATTTTCTTTATTTGAACAACCTTCGTATCTACAGTCTTATCACCTCAGCATTAATGAGTACATCTCTGAAAATCTCGCAGAGAAGTCTGGTACGAATCTACACCTCCAGAAGTCGGTAACCAGTTATCAGCAATTCGATACTCCCTGTCTACCGTCGACCTTGAGTTGCGAATTCACTATTTGGATCAATAACCTGTTATGGCCTATGCAAGATGCTCTCTTTGTTAGGGTTAGAGGTCGTGATTCCTCGGTTTTATTCGCTGTCAGGAGTCTGTCGTTTGAAGTCGATAGCTCGTTCTCCCAGTAGCGCATAATTCATGTCTTTGTGTTTTGTTGACGTTCGATTCCCTCAACATTGTCCCGTTTCACAGTATCTTTCTCTGTGAGTTAGATCGCTGCATTCATACCAAACGTGGCGACGGCATCTTAGGACAAAATTTGCGTAGTTATGTATTTAAGTACCTTCAATCTCGTCGACACGAAGATTTTAATCTTCATATCTCCGGATAGAAGAAACTTAAATAGGGGCAGCTGTTGTACCCCAAATTTTGACCTAAGACGTCATCCCCTATCCGCATCTTTACATTACATTTGTTTTGATCCATCGATTTTAAATTTCATGACTTTTTCAGGCCAAGAGCTATTTATGCTGAACATTGAATCATTTAATCGATTCGTGCAAAAATGATGTTTATTAGTTATCTATTATCTAAGACTTGAATAATTGAAATTCATTTTTTGATTATTATTTAGTTTAAAGATGTAGGGATAATAAAATGAACATCAGAGAAGAGGCGCATTAATTGTGCGGACGTTTCATTTATTTACTCATTATTTTTAAATTTAAGTAACTAGAATTTATTCTTAGTTATTCTATAATTTAAAGGTTATGAATAATATAAATAAGCATTTGAGGAAATTCATTGGTCAATAACGACTGTTTAATCGTTCGTCGTTCTAGGTTAAATAATTGAAATCCTATTTTAATTATTTAGTTGAGAATGATGGATTAAATAATCGAAGGTATTAGTTGGTCAATGATAATTATTATTTATCTGTTTATTATTTTGAATGTAGGTAATTGGAGATTTGTTTTCAATTATTATTCGTTTAGATAAAATAATAAACGATAAATAAATAAAGAAGAAGAATTAATGGACAAATAGTTTCTTTTATTCATTTTTTTTGGTACAAGCTATTTTGTAAATATTGTATATATTGCAATAAATTACAATAATGAATTGTCAAAATTAAAATGAAATAAACTAGTCTATCTTAATTCTAAAGCTTCCAATCCAATGCGTGTCCGCTCATTTAATTTTACCTGCACAATTAAAAGAAAAGAATTAGAATTCAAATAAATAATTAAATGCAGAAAATAAATTATTTAATGCTCATCATTAAAAGCACTGGCCGGAATCAGTTTACCTTTTTTGCAAATCACGGGATTTCTCCCGGTTCACAAAAAAAGGAGGAATTTTATTTCATAAATGAATGCAATTTAAAACATGCACAAACTCTTTTTTTATTTTTTTCAAAAACTGCATATTTGAAAGTAATTGCATTTTCAAAAAAAAATCCAAATGCCTATTTCAAAAGAGCATACAGCATACAAAGTAGCAGCAGCATCAAGAATAAAGCCAATGCCAACGTAAACCCACTGTACCATGCAAAAGAGATATGCAGTTTAACCAATATGCAAGCAATGTTTGTTTCCTATTTTCATCATTTTCCAGCAGGGGTGCTTTTTCAGAACAAAATGCAAACATCATTTTCATGTCAAATTTGCATTGAAGAGAGAGAAGAGAGATAGAGAATTGGTTTTGCAGGTTTGGTTTAGGCAGGAAGAGATACAAGACAAACTGCAGTAATATGGCCAGTAGGGAGTAAAACATAAAAGAGGAATAGAGACAAACTAAATGTAACAGTTTGACGCAGAAGGCCAAGAGGAGGGTAAAAAATATATTTCAATCTTCAGCCTGTAACAAAGGAGCCAGTGATATAACGTTAGGATCACTTCAGAACACAAAAAAAGGGTGAATCTCCAAGCCTTGAAAAACTTAGAAAAAAACTGCTGTCAACAAAAGATACAAACCATTTTTCAAACATCCTGCATACACAACCATAAACCTGTCTACCACCAGAAATCAAAAAAACACAAAAACAACCCTCAAACCTTTATGGCCTAAAACCATTTTCAAAACCTGTAAAACCATTTTCAAAACCTGTAAAACCATTTTCAAAACCTGTAGAACCATCATTCAAAACCTGATAGCCATCACCAAACCAACAAAAAAACCTGCAATGGCCTCACATCAGTAAAACCTTGGCCTTGTCCAACCTAACCGAAAACCAGTTCAACATAATCAAAAACCTGCATCAATCTCACACAGACCAAAAATCTCTACCAGCATCACAACCTGCTAAAACCGTTAACCTGCTGCTGTCAAACCAGTAAACATGGCCTAAATCTCAAAGAATCTGATTGAGCCACAAAAGCCAATATCACCCCTCATAAAACCAAAACTAAAGATCAAATACCCAAACCCCAGAGTCCATCATAGACTAAACTTTAGAATCGTGCAAAAATCAGAAAAGAAGAAGAAGAAAGAGCCAAAGTGCAGTTCAACGGGTTCCAACAATAGCAAACACAGTAACATTCAAGCAAAAGGAAGGAAATCGCAATACCGTTCACCACCGCGTGCGCCTGCTGTCTCCCTGCTGTCCGGCCTCCATCACCCCAAGCCCTCCTCCTTCTCCACCTAGGTAACGCTTTCTTCCACTCTTATTCCTTAAAACGTCGTTCAAATCGACATGGACATTAAAAATGAAAACTAGTCAGAATCGACCAAGAAACCTCAAAGTCAACTAAGAAATTGTAAAATCAACAGCGAATTTGTAAAGTTTATACGCTAATTAAATCAGCATTAACGAAAAGCGTTTTGGTCATTACCGTCTCCGCCTAAAGCCGCCGCGTCAACAATGGAGGGAAGAGAGAAACTTGGTGTGGGTGGCCGGAACATGGAAACATCGGCATTGGAGGCAAAGAAAACGAAGAAGCTGCGCGAGAGAGATGAAGATCGTGAAGAGAGGCGCCGTTCTGCCTTAAACCAAACCCTAAAATCCCTTTATCAAACAAACACAACCCTAATTGTGATTTAATCCCTTGGACCCTTAAGCCCACGACCCGACCCGCTCCATCTCCCTTCAACCCAGCTCAGTTCTTTTCCTACACTTAAGCCCATTTCTAATTACTGCTCCCACCCCTTTTTTCTTTATACACTCTTTAGTTAATTCATTCTTAACTTATTAATTTAGATTAACTAGTTTTAGGAATACACATATGATTTTTAAATAGATAATTTTGACACTTTACCCAAATATTATTTAAGTTTATTTAATTTTAGTCTTCTTTTTTTTAATTAGATATTTGATTTATAAGTTTTATTTAATTTGATAAATATTTAATATCTTTTAAAAAAAAACATAGGAAAGTAAAAAAATGAAGACTAAAAGACATTTTATTTTATTCCCCTCATTTTGATTAAGTACCAATATAATAAAAACATAAAAAAATAGAAACATATAAAACCTTAAAAAAAATATTTCTATTAATTCTCATTACCTTTTATCATTAAAAAATGCGTAAAAAAAATGAAAACCAATTAAAACTTTTTCTTTTCGCCTATTAAACAAAAATCATATAAAAATGCATGTTCACATTTAATTTGATTGTATATCATTTATCTCATAATTTTCTGTCAATTATTTCGTTGTACTTGTTTATTCTGTTGGCACCAATCCAAAGGGAATAGTCTAATTTTTTTGTTGACTTCATGTCCTCAAAAAACGATCGAGCGAATACTCTCATTCATTAAAAACTTAGGTCAATTTTCTTCAAACATTCACATTACTTCAAAATTTCAACCTTTTCAAGACTTATCCCTTTTAAGCCAAAACTTCGACATTAGGTCGTCGCATCTTCAAAAACCCGTCCGTATCCCTTTTTCGGCCAAAACGATTTATTTTCAATCAAGCGATCAATTTTAAATAAAACAGATATTTCAAAAGGTTCCTATAGAGTACTATAGATGCATTGGGTGCTAATACCTTCCCATTGTATAACCAACCCCCGAACTCTCGATCTCTTTTCGAAAAAACGCTTTGTATTTGTATTTTTATTTACATTGCATAATTAGGGTTTTATTTCGCTCTTTTCCCTTTTCCTTTGGAAACAATAAAGCGCGGTGGCGACTCTTGCTTTTTGCGAGACGAATTAATCAATAATTCGATCTCCGATTTACCCCGCTACATTTTTTATCGCTACACCAAGGCATATCTGTGAGCGATTGATTGTGGATTCGATACCTGTATCTAGCCAGGGAATATCTGCATGAAGAGTTTAGAGATTCGATACCTGTATCCAGCCAGGGCATATCTGTAGACGACCAGTTCCAGATTCGATACCTGTATCTAGCCAGGGCATATCTGTGAGCGATTAATTGTGGATTCGATACCTGTATCTAGCCAGGGCATATCTACATGAAGAGTTTAGAGATTCGATACCTGTATCCATCCAGGGCATATCTGTAGACGACCAGTTCCAGATTCGACACCTGTATCTAGCCAGGGCATATCTGTGAGCAATTGATTGTAGATTCGACACCTGTATCCAGCCAGGGCATATCTGCATGAAGAGTTTAGAGATTCGATACCTGTATCCAGCCAGGGCATATCTGTAGACGACCAATTCCAGATTCGACACCTGTATCTAGCCAAGGCATATCTGTGAGCAATTGATTGTAGATTCGACACCTGTATCCAGCCAGGGCATATCTGCATGAAGAGTTTAGAGATTCGATACCTGTATCCAGCCAGGGCATATCTGTAGACGACTAATTCCAGATTCGACACCTGTATCTAGCCAGGGCATATCTATGAGTGATTGATTGTAGATTCGATACCTGTATCCAGCCAGGGCATATCTGCATGAAGAGTTTAGAGATTCGATACCTGTATCTAGCCAGGGCATATCTGTAGACGACTAATTAGAGATTAGACACCTGTATCTAGCCAGGGCATATCTGTGAGTGATTGATTATGGATTCGATACCTGTATCTAGCCAGGGCATATCTGCATGAAGAGTTTGAAGATCAACACCTGTAGCAGGCCAGGAAACTATCTTTCTTTCTCAAGTACGCAAGTTCTGGCTAAGGAATCTCTTACGCGATCGACACCCCCGGATGGCATCTTTAAGCCCATCTCTACAACTATCCGTTACATTTCCAAATGGCATCTATAAGCCCATTCCCGACAAGGTTCTGTCACATCTCCAGATGGCATCTATAAGCCCATCCTCCTATTCACCATCTCTCCAAATGGCATCTGTAAGCCCATTCTCGACATCACATTGCTGATACTCCACACTATGCGAGTACAAATTTCTGGGCACTCTAGTGTTCAATCATCTTCCACCTTCGGATCACGAAAGGCACACAAGCCAATCTACATCCTCAGGTTTAAGAAGATTGAACAGGGGCAACTGTTGTACCCCAAAATTTGCCCTCCCATATTCTTCAAATTTTGTCAAGAATCATCTTCAAATGGTTCAAGATCACTCAAGGGTTGCATAGTCCAAAGGCCTCCTAAGCCAATCAAATTTAGGGTTTTGGTTCTCTCAATGAATCTGGGGTTTTCAGTGGTCCAATCAAGTCCCATAGGCCTATATACATTGCCAAGCATCTACATGCCAAGTTTCAAGACTCACAGGGTCAAATTGCACAGTCAAAAGCCCTATTTGATTCACAATCAACTGTAGGGGTAAAATGGTCATTTGGCAGTCAAAAGTCAGGATTTTTGGTCAACATCTTATTTTGAGCTCACAATCATCATTTGATCAAGTCTTGATCATGATTCCCCAAGAATAGCTCAAAAATCATCAAGATGCCAAAAGTTTCTATTTTGGGACAGTAGAAAAGTCAACTGTAGATTGACCAGGGCATAACTTTTTCATGGTTCATCAGAAAAATCCCATCCAATTCTCATTTTGAAGGGGATGAAATTTCCTACAACTCATCTTCACATTCCAAGTCCAAGAAATGCTCTCACAAAAAGTTATCAATTTCTACATTATAGGTCAATTTCAAAAGTCAACAAAAAGGCATTTTAAGTCAAAGACCATAACCTGAGATCGGTAAATCCAAATGACATGGGACCAAAGGCATTGGTTATAGGACTTCAAGACCTTTCCAAAATGTCCAAGAACATGTTCATATGATCAAAATTGAGCAAGATATGCATTGGAGAAGTTGGGAAATTTTCATGAATTTGCAAAAGTCAACTATCCTTAAAACTTCAATTTTTGACAAAAGGGCCCACTTTCTTCCACTTGATTCAACCTTGTCATGCCACCCACGTGTCCCATGATTAATTTCAAGATCAAACATTTATTTTTCTATTTTATTTAATTTTTATTGATTTAATTCATTTTAAATCCATAATAATTCAAATAAAATCAAAAAATTAATGGAATAGCATCTTTTGATTTGAATAGCTTTTATATGTCATATGCCAGCTAGCCAATTCGTGCCAAGCCTTTTTTGTGCATAAAATCCAAGATTTGAATCAAAAATGGAAAGTTCTTCAATGGTGGTCAACCAAATCTCCAAACTTAATTACACAAGGATGCAAGCCCAAATTTGAACCTAGACTGATTGCCATATACATATGCAAGGAGGCTAAACCTAATTCACGACCTAGACATTGCACAAAAGGCCAAAGCAAAAGTGGAAAATTGTTGAAAAAGTGTGAGATTAAAAATAGTGTTGCAAGCATTTTCAGACAAAAAGGAGCACATGACCCTCTTCCTTGCCATCCCCTGAAGCTAAGACGACCATTAACACGTCCTAAGATTCACCATACAGCGCTGTAAGTTTTCAGAAACAGGCCCCTGAACACGAAACCTCATTTCTTCATTCTTGCACTTTTTCTTGAAAACGTTAGCATATTCATACTCCTTGCTTGATTTCCAACGTAACTGTAATAGCCGATTTGATTTTTAGGCCTCATGTGATGATACCCGTACCTAGGGTTTGTTTGTGTGGTTTTTAGGCATTTTATTTTCAGGTGAAATCAGAACAAATCATGAGCATGGATGGACTCAGGAGGTGGAGACGAGACCAACCATGGTCTTGGAATAAGTTTTTGAAGCCTAGGGATGATTTTGAGAAAAGCCAACGAAACTACCTGCGGATAAAAATCCGCAGGTAAATAACCAGCAGTGTTGGGGAAGAAGACGATGATGTGTCTTCCTATCACTGGCCCATTCAAACTAAAACGCGCGCATTTATTTTTATTTCCTGGATATTGCTTTTATTACATATAATATTAACTTCTTATTATTATATCAATTGAAGCAGTTGGCGTAGTGGCAGAGCGAACATGCATTGAGCGCTGGGACCTGGGTTCGAATCCCAGGTCCCCCAAATAATTATTTCATATTTTGTTTAACGTGATCTCATGCAGCGCTATACAAAGCATCTCACCATATGCCTCACCCAGATGCACGCCAAGTGGCCACAACCACAAATCCAGTGGTCACAAGATGCTGGCCACCATACTCCAAGTCAAAGCACGTTGTGGACAATGGCAAAAGGTCAAACGGATTGAGAAACAAGTGGGCCTCAGATTTCTAAACAAACCCCATTGCTGGCCCAGCACCCATGGTTTACTATTCTTTTTTCATTTTCTTTTTTCCTTTTATTTTCTTTAATTATTATTATTATTATTTAATTAATTAACAAATTAATATTTTTCATAATAAATTCATAAAATTAAAAAATGTAAATACTTTTATTATTTTTATTAATTATTAATTTCACTTTAATTCATTATTTTGTAAATAAATACTAGTAAATCGATTTAGCTTAAATTAGGTTTAATTGTAATCCTTTTCACATTAAATAAAATCAAATCTAGAATTAGGTTTTTCCTTTGACACTTTTAATTTTTTTTTTTTATATTTTATTTCATTAAAAACATAAAAACCCATAAAAAAAAACTTTTTCTTGTAAATAATTAATTAGTTAGTAAATTAGGTTTAATATTTCATTAAATACAAAAAAAAGGACAAAATTCAATTCTTTTCTCAAAAAAAGGGTCAAAACCCTAAGGAAGTCCCAATTCAATTCTTTCGCGCGCATATTTATTTTAATTCATTATATTTATGTATCTGTTCTGAGTATGTAATAGTTAATTAGGATTTTACCGCTTTCTTTACTTTTCTCGCATTTATTTCCAAACGGGTTATGTTTTTGGTGATGTATAGACCCGTGCCTTGTAATAGCGTAGATTTACCTTTCCGCAATTTATTTTCCGCACTCTTAACTGTTAATATGCATGACAAGACTTGTATGAATAATAAAATCAATCCGTAGCTCACAATGATGCATGCTCAAAGATAATCTTAAATCGAAACAACACACATGCACATGCCACTCCTAGGGTACGCCTCACTGGTTGCCTCGATGTGGTCGTCAAGTATAGGGTGTCTTAGAGGTCTCCCTCCTGTCTAAAGATCCAGTTGCCTCGAAACGGTTCCTCGGATAAAAAGGATCTAGGACATTAGGGTTACCGCTAAGGCGTCCTACTATTGCTTTGGTGACCACATGTCCCATATAATCGAATTGACCCGAACAACTCCAACGACGGTGCTACCTACTTCTCAATAGTGGGATAGTACTGTCTAGAGGACTCTTACACAACCTAATTCCTTAGAGTAGGTAGATTTCTCCTGGGTACTTGCTCTTTTCAAAAACAAAAACATCTTTTCGCACCTACACTTTCAAAAAGTTTTCAAACAAATACTTCATACACTCTTGAGGACTGATGCAAGAGTTACCTAGAAGTTTTTCAAACTAAACCTTTTCAAAACCCACAAACACTTGAAAAGCAAACAATTTTGAAAACATAGAGCAAGTACCTAAGAGCCCGTGGATAACCACGGATAGAAAGGATGCTAACACCTTCCCTTTCTATAAAATCTACCTCCCGAACCGAGAAACATCTCGAAAAAGGAATTTTGCTGTGCTTTTGTCCTTTCCATGTTGGAGAACATAAAAGACGGTGGCGACTCTTGCTTACCGCGACATTTCGCGAACCAACTTAAAAAACAGTCAGTTCTATTTCCACCGATCACAGACGGTAACAACCTTCCTCACCCTGTGAATGCGAAAATAGTTAAAATATACTACGCATGAATAAAGAACTGCTAGGTTGACTGGCCGAGGAAGAAATAAGGGCATCCCAGCGAACCAAAAGGTTCGGGCAAAAATTAGGGATAAACACAAAAAAAAATCTATACACCTGGCAAGTCGAAAACCTGAAAAGGTGGCTTGAGCAATAAAGGGCATCCTGGTGGACTGAAAACCCGAAAGGGCAGTTATTGTACCCCAAAATTTTCCCTCTCATTTATCAAGAATTTTCTCACAAGATCTCCTTTGGCTCAAGATTACACTAGGGTTGATCAGCTCAAGACACCTCCTTAAGCACTGATGACCAAAATTAGGGTTTGATATTGCACAACGATATTTGAACTTACAATGCCCCATATGACTTTCATGGACCCTCAAGATTACTCATGTCAAGTTTCAAGCTTTGGATCACACTTTTGCTTAGTCAATTAAGCAGTTGACCTAAAAATCAACTATATTGGGGAAAAAGTCAATTATGGCCAATTTACAGTCAAACTTCATAATTTTTGATCCACATAAACATTTTAAACTCATATGTATCATTTTATCAAGTTTGGACCATAATTCCTCAAGAAATTTGATCAAATCTTTAAAAGGGCAAAATGGTCAAAATTAGGGTTTTGACTGGGAAAAGGGCAATTTCTGATTTTTGACCTAGCAAGTGATCAATTGGTTTAAGGCATGATATCAAGAGTCCGTTTGAATCATTTTTACCTAATGACATGGCTCAAAACATTGCTCAAGCCCAATGGATTGACAAATGAATTTTCAATCAACTGATTAAAAGTCAACTGTATACTGAAAAGTCAAACTTTGACTTTTTAGTAAAAATCAAATGCCAAAGATCACAATTCATAAAAACATGTAAAAATATGAAACTTATTCATCCAGAAATCAAAAAGTCAAGATTTCATTTTGAAAAGTCAAAGTTTTCTAACTTAGAAATTTTTCTAAGTGTTTTAACTTCATGTTTTTTCATAACTTTAAACCAAATTCTCACCATGATGCAAGATGATTCAAAAGAAACTTCTAACATGAAAGTTATAGATCTCCATGAAATCTACAACTTTTCTTCACAGAACTCCTTCCAAAAGTTCTTGGATCTCAAGTTATAATTTTAAGAATATATGGTCATGAAATAAAACACTTAGTGAAAATTTGCCCTAATTTGGTCAGGATTTTGACCTAACTTCATGGCACTTTTTCATATAGTTCCAAGGGGAATCTTCAAAAGTAATTCAAATATTGGTTGTAGAGAACATTTAAAGCTTTCCAAAATGTCCAAGAACTCCTTGAGGTCATTTTTGAGTAGGGAGAATCGAAGAGATGAAGTTAGGGTTTTATCACTTGAATTACAAGTCATTTTGTGATGAACAAATTCAAAATTCAAAGTTATGCTGCATAACCTATACTTTGCAGGCCTCAAACTTGTTAGGAACTCCATAATTAATGGCTTGCACAACTGTTAGAGGTCTCATTTCAAGCATTCAATGCAAGGCCATGCTTTATATCCATTTTTGGAAGAAAGTGCGTATTGCCATTTTGATAAAGTGACTTTTTGCACAAAACTTGTTCTTGAGCCTTGCACTTGTTCTCTTCTGATCATACATGTCTCATAACACAAGAGAAATGGTTTAGACACTTACAATCACCCAGCCTATGCTTGTACTTCACATTGAAACTTATTTTCCCATTTTTCTTGAAAATCAAGTAACCTAGCAATTAGCTTAAAACTTGTACTTCTGACTTTCAAAAACACTTAAGACCTTTTGCTTATAGATACACAAGCCATTTGCCACAAACCACACACATACTTGACCCCTAAAAACACCAAGAGCTCAGGATTGCATCACATACCTCCATTGTTGCCTAACCTGACCAAAAGGTTGAAACTCACATCTCCCTCGTGCGTTTTCAAGCCTTTTGGTTCATAAAGTTTCTAAACATCATTTAGAACTCATCCCACACCTTGTTACAAGACTGTAACACCATTAACACCATCCTCCATTTTCAAATAGAGCTTTGCACTTAGACTTCTCCAAAACTCCTCAGGCTTTTTCAGCTCAAGCTAAGCATCCCATTAGCTTCCTGGGAACTTGAGGAAGCTAACCTAATCATTGGAACTCACTGAAAGCTTCTCAAACTCCAAACTCGATACCCTCTTGCAAGGTAAGTTTTCTAACTTTGGAACTTTTCATGCAGACATCATTAATGAATTATTTATGAATGAAACATGTAGATATCATTGCCCTAAAGCTAACCATGTCCATAGTTTTCATTAATTTTGCTTGAGCTTAGAGAATTTTAAGATTGAAATTTTTGAGATTTTTAGGGTTCAGAATAGGGCCATTAAAATTCATGTTTATCTTTGAGCTATAATTATTTTGCTTTGCATTTTTGAAATCGTGAGGAAATTTGCTACAAGTTTCATGTTTACAGTTTTCATTTTTTGTTGAGATTTGAATGAGATACAAAGCTTCTGATTAGGCATGAGGTTGAAGATGAAGTTGGCCTTAGGAACATGTTGACCATATATATTTATGGTTTGATTTATATAAACGGATGTATAGCCACCCCAGTGGTAGAAGCGCGCACCTGTGACTTGAGGGACCTGGGTTCGAGCCCCAGTGGTACCCTTTTGGATTTTTCACTTTTTTTTTGCATTCTGACTTTCTTTTTGGCAGCGCCTGGGCCTCTCCCGGGCCTTTTTGTTTTTTTCTTACTGTTAACCCCCTTGCAGGCTTTTCACACCCCTGGCCCAGTTTTATTTTCTTTTTCTTATTTTTTATTTATTTGTTTTCTTAAATATTTTCCTAATACTAAAAAAAATCATTAAAAAATATAAAAATAGTAGATTTATATTTTGACATAGCTTATTTATTTTTTCTCACGTAAAATTTATTTTATTTAATCATAATTTATTTATTTCACTAATTATTTTGTAAATTTAATTAAAAAAAACTAGGTTTTATTTATTTTCTTACACCAATTAAAATATATTATTTTAATATAAAAAAGACCAAAAATATTTTATAATACTATAAATTATTTTTAAAGACAAAAATACCAAAAAATATTCTTCTCATAAACTTAATTTCTTTTTAATTAATATTTAGATTAGGTATTTATTTAAATTCTTTTCCTAGTAAATTTAAGTTTTACTTTTAATTAATTATTTTCCCTTTAGTTAATTAATTTTAAAATAAAACCCCTTTTCTCTAAAAAATCCAAACAAAAATATTCATTTTCTTTACATTTACATTCTTGTATATTTATTCTTTTTGTACATTATATTCATTTAATTTCTTGTACATTTATACCAATTCAATATGGTTGTAATAGATTAATTAGGTTTATTTTCTTTCAATCCCCATTTATAATTTGTACACCCCCCCCCCCCCCTCCCACAAGTATTGTAATAGCGTAGTAATTTTAAATTCCGCAATTTATCGCTTTATATACAAATGCTAGTAATTAGGGTTTGAATGGAAAGACTAAAACCAATCAATTAGAAAATCCTAATCAAAAACAAAATCAAGCATGAAAAAAATACACTTACACACAAGCACCCATAGGATAAAATCCACTTGGTTGCCTTACAAAATGGCCATATTACGCATGTGAGGTATCTTAGCAAAAATAAGCAAAATATAGGATCATAGTCCCTCGATGAAGCTATCTAAGTTGCCTTTCAAATGATCTTAGTCCCTAAAGAGAATGCTAACATACCTTGCAACATTGCTAATCATGGTTATACGATGATCCACACCCGTCCCGTTTACATCCAAAGATAGGGTTACCTACCAAATCAATGGTAAAATAACAATGTCAAAGGAAAAGAAAAATGAACAAGAAAGACTTTTGCGTATGTAGAATGCTCCTAATTACTGATGCGTCCGCAAGTGCACGGAAATATCAAATTAATATAAAAGATTATCGAACCACAGAGACCAATGTCAACCTACTGTAATCTTATCGCTACTTTGTAAAGCTAAGGCTAATAAATAATTGGATTTTTGGGGGAAATTAAGAACTAAAACTAAAAATGACTTTAGAAAATATAATGATAAAGAGAGACCGAAATATGGTTTCCGTGTTCCTGAAGGACTTATAGAAAATGGGTACTAATTACAACTATAACTTAGTTCCGTTGAATATACTGACTTAAGGACTCCGTCTCACGCTCTCGCGGTATTAACTAAAGCCATACTTCCTAATCCCAAGATTTTTCTCTCGCTCGCCCGGTAACTAAGAAATATATTTTGAAAGGCAATAATATCCTAAACGCATCTAAAGCGCTCTCGCTGTATTTAGATTTGTTGCCTAATTTCCACTATCTGGTTTGTTCCCCACGCTCTCGCAGTGCCGGCTCTAACCTTAATTGATTTCTCACTCTCATGACAAAATCGTGTTCAATAATCTTTCACTCTCGTGACAAGGTTATTTAAATTAGACTTGGAACTTAAAACCAAAACATAATTCTAATCATAAATTTGCATATTATTTTCTACCGAGCCCGTTTGCAAAAATAACCCTCATACACCGGACTCAAAAATATTTAGTCAGACATGCTTTTAAGTGAAAATGAATTAAACATGATTATTGCAAAAAGAAATAATATGGTGATTGATCTAAACAAACAAATAATAATAATAATAGTAATAATGATAATAATGATAATGAAAGTGATAATGATAATAATAATAATAGTAAAAATAATAATGACAATGCTAATAATAATAATAATGATAATGCTAGTAATAATAATAATGATAATAATAATAATAAAACAATAGAATGAAACCTGTAAATATACCGGAAACTGAAATTAATGCTAACACTGAAATTCAGAAAATGCCGGCACGCTTGACAATCAGATACAAAATGGAAATAAAATAAAAACAACACCTAAAACTAATGGTGTGGTAGTTCCTCGATGTGAGAAACTACCACTTTTACATGGTGAATATTTCTGCCTAAAAACTAAAATAATAGAAATTGGAATTCATCAAAGAGAGAGTCTTGTTGCGGTAACTGCTTTCCAATATATACTCATCTGATAACTTTTTTTGGTGAGAGAAAATAGGAAGACTTGGTGTGGTCATGCATGGAGAAAAAGTAGAAGAAAGTGGTTTAATTGTTATGAAGTTATTGAAAAAGTCTTATGACGAGGGGCAATGCATGTGACGTGGGGCACGCATGCATTAAGCATGCCGACCGTCAGGGGTAGGTGACGACCGTCACCCTTTCCTTTTGCTTCCGCCGATCGTCAAGAGACACCTTGCACACATGGGCCACACGCCTTTTTGTCTTTGTGGGCCTTGGGTTCTTCGTGGGCTTTATTTTATTTTATTTTATATTTTATGCATTTTTACTTCATTTCTTCTCATTTTTACTCCTTTTCTCAAGCAAGCTTTGTAAACATTAAATTCCTGAAACATATTAAAATACTATCATAATACCAACATAAAGCAACATAATTAAAATAAAATAGAGACATGATTTATGTTAATCAAGACAAATATACTATATATTTTTGTGTTATCAAACTCCCCCACACTTAAACCATTGTTTGTCCTCAAGCAATCGACCAACACGGTAAAAGAAATGATAAGAGAGCTTTGAAACAAGGGAACAACACGACTCCTTATCATACGTGGTTGCTAGGCTAATGTTAGTTTGATAGGCACTAAGTATTCAATACCAAGGATACTGTAATGATACAATGTTCAAAGACTCTCACTTTATGCAAACCAATTCGAATCATGCCATTATAACTCAACATATATCTCTAGTTTTTATTTCACTCTATTCATTCAAGCGCAATCACATTAGTCCATTATCTGTACACGCACATAGTAGGGGAAATCAGTTAGTGACTATGATCATTTTCTTTTCTTTAGCACGGGGTTCTGGTATTTAAGTGGTGTAACCCATTTTTCCCAATTGCGGTTGTGGGAGATCAGACCGTAGCTCGCCTTACCAAGTCCAGTACCAGTGACCTCTGGACCAACCAACAATGGGTGCTTATTATTAAATCCTTACAGGCTTAACAACCGTGACCGGGTGAGGGTCACCTAACTTAGAAGGTCATTTTTTCAATTAAATCAATTATTTATTAAAAACATGATCACTCACTTATATTAATCGACTCCCTACGTAGTTTGTGTTTAAGATGGTGCTGACTGCTAATATAAACTACTTAAGAGCTGCTTTGAAAACTTGAGCCTAAGGTCTTGACATAATGGGTACCCAGATTGATATCACATAATGAGGGGTTTAGAGTGTCATAACGGTATCGATTTTATTGAAACTTTCCCAAGTCTCTCTAACAAATCCTTGGCAACCTATAAACTTTCAGAGTGTGGTGCCATGAATCAAAAAGAAAATTTTTGTTGGAGGCTAGAATTTGAAAATACGGGGAAATTCGATAACAACTGAAAACAGGCATACAAACTTGACAACACATGCTATGACTCGACCAAATACCGAAAACAAGTAAAATTCTAAAAACATGAAATAAACTTAGAAAACAATCAATCGAACTAAAAAGAGATAAATGGAAAGCGGTAGAGTTCCTCCCCCACACTTAAACCAAACATTATCCTCATTATTTTGATAAAAGGTGGAAATAGGAAAGACAAAACTTGTATGAATGTTATTGATGGGCTATCACTACCAAATACGCTCTGCATCCAGAGGAAGTACCTTCTCCTATCGTACTCATCAACAGTGTCACCACCATCCAAGCCCAGAAGCCCCAGATCAAAGGTGCCTACATCCAGGAAGTTCCAAAATCGAAGTTTCAATCTATTGGTAAGAAAGGGTAAATTATCCAACCTTGTATTTGCATACCACATCCATACTTATTGTTACCTTCAATTTTCCATCCTAGAAAGGATCAAAGGGCCTGGGTTTGGAACCCAGGTCATGTTCTTCGTTTGCTAACATTTGCTGCAGACATAGCCTGAAAAGACCCAGCAAGCGCAGGATTGAAAGACTTGGGCTTCGATACTCAGGTCCTGCATTTTATTTCGCTAATATACTTTTGTAGGTATAGCATCCCAGATCGAAGGAGACACCTTCTATGGATCGAAGCTGCCCATAGTCCTCCTGGATAAAAGAGGACATCTTCTTCCTGGTTCGAAGGCAACCCCCTTCCCTAAATCGAAGGCTATTCATGCCCACTCCCTAGCCCAATCGAAAGAAGGCATTTCTTCTTTGAATCGAAAAGGCCATATCTATTCTCCTTGGATCGTAGCTCCCTGGATCGAAGGGTGTCCCTTGCATTTCATTTTTTTTTTGTTTTTATTAACTTCTTTTATTTTTTACATTAAAATCAAAATCACAAAAATATTTAGGTTAGTTATTTTTCCAATTAAATTAATTTTGTAAATAAATTAATTAATCATTTTAACATTTTTTCCTTAAAATTAAAATTAAATAAACTTAGGCCTTATTTTCTTTTATACCAAAAACAACAAAAAGATTTATTTTCTTTAGGATCTTTTAGACGTCTTTTCTATTTCACGCGTGTTTATTTAGTCCCGTATTTTTACTATTTATTGTATCTGTTCACTGGATGTAATAGATAAAATTAGGATATTTACTGCTTTATTCCCCATTATCCTTGTATAATGTAAATCCCCTCCCCGAAGCATTGTAATAGCGTATGACCTCTATTTTCGGCTTTTTCTTTTTACTGTTTTTCATATTAATTGCTAGTAACTAGGCTTGTATGATAAGACTAATAATCAAACGCTAGAAAACTTAACAAAAAGACAAAAAAATAATTGAAACACAATACAATTGCACATATACACCTCTAAGGTACGCCCACTTTGGTTGCCTTCAATAAAACAGTCATGAGGCAGGAATGCTTTAGCAAAGACCCATAAAAATAAAAGATCATAGTCCCTCGATGACCCTACAGTTTCCGTCTCGGTAAATGATCTAGTCCCTAAAGAATTGCTAAAGCATCTCCCTAAATTGCCTTCGTGACTGTAACGTCCCTTCGATTGTCCCTCAACATCCAACGACATGGCTACCTACTCACTATAATACTGTCTAAAGGAAAAGAGGAAAAGAACACCCTTTTCGAGTACAAAAAGTAGATAGCTGTTAGAAGTTTGCTCAAACTATTTTTGCACTTACACACAAATACTACTTTTCCCAACGACATTTTTAAAACACTTTTTATACGTTCTCTACTATCCCGAGAAACATTACAAAGTTCACCATACTAAGGTGTTTCCAAAACATTTTCAAACACACAAAGCACAAAAGCATATTGAAAAATGAGCAAACCTCTAAAAGCCCGTGGAAACCCACAGATGGAAAGGGTGCTAACACCTTCCCTTTCCATAATCTACCCCCCTTACTCAAAAAACTCTCGAAAAGGCCTTTTTCTATTCTTTTCACCCTTTCCTTAATTTGGATAAGATAAAAGATGGTAGCGACTCTTGCTTACCACACATTTGCGAACAAAATACGCAAAAAACCAGTATATAACAGTCGATTTTGCCACCGTATCACAGAACTGGCGACTTTGTTGGGGAATATAAAAGTGGTGTTTACCTTAGAGTTAGTTCATTATTAAATTGCTTTATTGTGTGTTTGCTTGCTTTATTTTTAAGGGTTTGCTTGGTTTGTTACTAAAAGATCCTACACCCGGATCTGGGGTACCTTATTAGGTAAGTAGCAATAAACCATGGAGGTTGTACGGCATAGACCAATATAGACGAAGTGGTGGCTACGTTAGCGCAATGCTTTGGATTTTACTAATGTTCCTTGAGTAAGTTAAGGATAACATTAGGCTTCTTCATAGTGTCACTAAGCGCTAACTGACCTTTAGAACCTTTAATTGACTCATCCTAGCCATTAGGAAGTAGTGAGATATCCGACTTTGGTTCCGACCAAAGATTGGTTGATATTCGATACTACACTCATTGAGTCTGGACTTTTAGAATTTTTCGGCTGCAATACTTCGGTGTGGAGCTGAAACAATTTCTGAAGGGAAGGTCGGCGATATTGAGGCTCCTTAGAACCCGGTTACTATTTGTGATACAGTGGGAGAACTGACTTGGGATTTTACGTTTGTGTTCGCAAATGTTTTGGTTTAGCAAGAGTCGCCACCGACTTTTTATTTTATCCTAAGGAAAGGTCAAAAAGCACATAAAAGACCTTTGAGATGTTTTCTTGGGTTCGAGGAGTAGATTATAGAAAGGGAAGGTATTAGCACACTTTCTATCCATGGTTATCCATGGGCTCTTATTTACTTGCTTAGATCAATTGCTTTGCTTTTCAATTGTTTGAAATGGTGCTTTTCAATTGTTTGAAATGGTGCTTTGTGTGTGATTTGGAAAGATATTTTGAAAAGAGGCCATCATTGTGGCAACCTTTGTAATGATTCTTGTTTGAATGTATACAAAGGTATTTTTGTCTTTTGAAAAGTTTTTAATGTTTGAAAGTAGGGTTTTGAAATTGTGTTGTGAAGTGTGTTTTGAAGATAGCAAGGATGCTTTTTGCAAGTTTTGATCAAGTAACTAAGAGTCGTCTACCCTATTTTACCCAAAGATCTTTCTTATGTTTTTAACCCTTTTAATAGTGTTGCTTCACCATTGTATTTGGTGACCAACCTTGTGTTAGGATGTTAACGGGACAAGCGCGGGTCATCGTATAGACCATGATAGCAATAGTGTCAATTATCCTTGGCAATTTTCTTTGAGGGACTTGATCTTTTTGTTTAGGCAACTCAGATAGCGTCATCGAGGGACTATGATCTTTTTGATTGTTTTTGTTTTGCCAAAGTATTCAACATGCAACCATGGCCCATTTTTGAAGGCAACAAGTGGATTGTAACCCTAGGGGTGCAAGTGTGCATTGTGTTTGTTTTTTCATGCATATTTATCTTGGATTAGGTCAAACTAATTGTTGGTTTTAATTGCATACAAACCCTAGGTCTAAGCATGGCATAATTGAAAGCTTTTAAATGTGCGAGAATTTAAATGTTACACTATTACAACATGATATAGGGAGGGGGTACAAATTTGAATTGGGGATATTTGACAAAAAAATAAAATCTAAGTTATTACAACCATATCGAATGTATAAGCAATATTTAAATGTACAATAATTGAAATAAATACAATAAATAAATGTAAATAAAATGTATAATGCCAAAATGTTTTTAGTATGTAAAAAGAGTATTTTTCAATGTGAAATGTAAATAATAAAAAAAGGATCAATTTTAATTATTTTCTATTTAGGACAAGAAACCCTAATTCTTAATGAATAGTAGTATTTATTAGTTATGTACAATAATATACTAATTTATATAAAAAAATAAAAAAAGGTATATTATATAAAAAAATGATATTTTTAATACACAATATTAATAAAAATGAAGATGTGGTATTTTTGTATTTTTTACCTAATTATTTAATACAATAAAATATATATATATATATATATATATATATATATATATATATATATATATATATATATATATATATATATATATATATATATATATATATATATATATATATATATATATATATATATATATATATATATATATATATATATATATATTTACAAAAAATGAATATTTTCAAGAAAATGTTTTTAAATATAAATAAATGAAATAAATGAAAATAAGTATATTTTTTTAGATTAATTTAGGTTTTAATAAAAAGAATATAAAGCATTTAAATATTTTTTATACTAGTAATAATTAGAATAAATTCCAAATAAATATAAAAATTTATGAAAATATTTTTTAGGTATTTTTTATGTTAGAAGATAAAATATCAAAATCAAAAATGAAAAAAAATGCAAAAAATGACAACTATGCAAGCAAATGGGCCAGGGGGGGTGCAAACTGAATATGCATGTGTGAAAAGCAGAAGTAACTCAGGCCCAACCTAAGCAACTTCATCTTCTTCCTCAGTTTCAAACAAACACACGCATTCTGTATTTCCAATGCTATCTCCTGATTCTTTGATCTTTTGACAAAACTCACAACATGAAACTTGTAGAGCATCAAACAACGAATTCAACCATATAAAAAACTTGGATTAACTCTCAAAGACCAGAGAGAATTTCTCTGCCCCTAATTTTTAACCTAGTTTTTTCAAAAAGTTCATGAGTGAAATTCTCTCAGCACGATTAATATAAATGAAACTTAAGCATATGTATGGCTTCAGGGCTATGAGTACAACATATTTCATTCACAAACCTAAGCCTAACCATTCCTAAATAGGGAGATAGAAGTCCATGAAATACCTGTTTCAGTTGACTTCGAGCTGGACAATGTAGCAACCTTGAATGGTGTTTGAGCTTCTGTTGAGCTTGCCTGAGGTCTAAGGAAGCTTCTCAAATGCTTGGCTTGCTTTGAAACAACTTGAATCATGCTGTAGAACTCAACCTGCAGAGCTTTGAAATGAAAATGGCAAAGTGTGTTAGAGGTGTTACAGCTTGCAATGGGGGCATGGGATAGTTCAGGTGAGTTGATTGGAAGGTGTTGGAACTATCTTTGGACAAAACGCACGATAGAATTTTGTTGTGGCTTGCAAAATGCAGAACCTGCCCTGTTTTGCAGAAAAACAGTGGTTCTGAGTATGAGGAGGTTTGATTGATGAAAAGGTCGTGTTTTAGGCTTGTTGGGAGGTATGGAACTTGTCTACAATGTTTGTCTAAGCTTGTGTTAACAGATATGAGAGATTGCTTATGTTTTTGCAAGTTTTCTCTACTTGAAGTTCAAATGTGGAAGTGAAGTTACAGGCTTGTATAGGCTGTCAAATATGCTTGCATACATTGTTATTGGCCCCTCTGATTTATGGATTTGTTTTTCTGCAAAAGATCTTGGACCAATGCTCAAGGATTGTTGGTTTGACATAAAGCATACTTAAGCAAAAATGGAAATTTGCCTTTTTCTACTTAAGGCTTAATCTTGTGTATAATGACCAAATGAACAAAACAAAGGCTTAGACTGATGGATTGGCATTAAATTATGGAGTTCAAATTGGTTTTGAGGCCTGTAATGTCAAACCAAGCTAGCTAGATCAGAATTGCAAGTTGTTATGAACATGTATTGGCCATGGATAAAGGTGAGTTTTTGCCAACTTCAAGCATTCGATTCTCTCTAACCACAAGGGTGTTTGAGGAGTTATTAGACAATTTGGAAAGATTGGAACATGTACTATAATCCATATTTGCAGTGAAACTTGAAACTCCAAGTGGAACTATGTGAAAATGGCCAAGAAGATGGGTCAAAATCCTGCCTAAACTAGGGCAAAATTTCTCTAAGTTAAAAGTTTTAGGTACCCTTGTTCCAAAAATCATAACTTGAGATACAAGCCTCCTTTGAGAAAACTTTGTGAATAAAAGTTGTAGACTTTGTGATGGAATAAAACTCTCATGTTGCAAGTTTTGTTTGAATCCATTTGCATCTTGGTGAAAAAATGGGACAAAGTTAGGAAAAAAAAAGAAAATTTCATAACTTAGAAAATTTCTAAGTTATGAAAATTTTCCATTTTCAACCCTAATTTGCATTTTTGGGTTTCTTGATGAACAAGTTTCATAATTTGGCATGTCTTGATGAAAAATGACCCTTGGCACTTGATTTTGACCAAAAAGTCAAAGTTTGAATTTTTAGTGTACAGTCAAATTTTGATCAGTTGACTGAAAAAATCATATGTCAATCCTATGCACTTGAGATCTTTTGAACTTGTTGAATGGATCAAGACAATGTCATTGAGTCCTTGAGTCCATGGTTGAGCTTGATTTGCCATTGGCTAGGTCAAACAGTCAAAAATTGCCTTTGCACAGTCAAAACCCTAAAAATGACCATTTTGCCCTTTTGGTGATCTGATCAAATTTCTTGTGGAATTGTGATCCAAACTTGATCAAATGATTCATATGAGTTCATAATGTTGACGTGGGTCAAAATTCATGAGGTTTGACTGTCAATTGGCCATGGTTGACTTTTTCCACAATATAGTTGATTTCTAGGTCAACTGTCCAATTGACTGGGCAAAAATTTGAATCAAGGCTTGAAACTTGGTATGGACCAACTGGTGAGTCCAACATGAAGTATGAAAGTCACTTTGGGAATTGTAGGTCAAAACATCCATGTGCAAATTCAAACCCTAATTTAGGTCAACAGTGCAAGGAGGTGTCTTGAGCTGAGCAAACCCTAGCTTGATCTTGAGTTCCAATGGCCTTGTGATGAGAAATGTTGATAAAAAGGAGAGGGAAAATTTTGGGGTACAACAGTTGCCCCTGTTCAATCTTCTTGAACCTGAAGAGTTAGATTGGCAAGTTTTTCCTTTCGCGACTCGAAGGTAAAGGAAGATTGGACACTAAAGTGCCCGTAAATTTGCACTCGCCAAAATATTGTTGAGAGAATGGGCTTAAAGATGCCATTTGGAGATGGTAGAATCTTGCTGGAGATGTGCTTAAAGATGCCATCCAAGAGTGTTTGTTGAACTGTAATGTTGTAGGTCAGGAGAATGAGCATCAAAATGGTATCCGCGTCTGGAATGCATTTGAACTATATCTGGAGACTGGGTCTATATGAGTAAAGGAATGGCATCCGTGTCCAGAGCGTATCCGAGCTGTAACTGTATTTGAAATTCGAATGAACATCAGAATGACTGTCGTGTCTGGAGTGTATCTGTATTGTATCTGGGTAACAGGAAAACATCTGTGTATGGAGCAACTGTGTGCCGGGGTTAAATTTTGAATGAGTGACAGAATGGAAACCGTGTCTGGAGCGTATCTGGACTGTATCTGAAGTTAAGACCTGTATGAGCAGTAGAATGACCGCCGTGTCTGGGGTGTATCCGTACTGTAACTGGGATCTGAATAAGTGACAGAATGATTTCCGTGGTGACTATATTGGGGAGAGTCAAACTGCTGATGTAAGAGCCAGAATGGCATCTGCGTCTGGAGCGTATCTGAACTTGTAGCTGATAATTGAATCTGAATGCGAGATAGAATGGCTACCGTGTCGGGAGCGTATCTAGTCTGTATCTGATTACTGAAGTTTGAATGAGTAGTAGAATGACTGCCGCGTCTAGGATGTATCCAAACTGTATTTTGACTTGAAGTTCTGAATGAGTAATAGAATGACCGCCGCGTCTGGGGTGTGTCCATACTGTATCTGAATAATTGTTAACAATAGCCTTTTAATTTTATCCTGAAAAGGGTAAAGTGTTAGCTAAAACACGAAGTTAAATTGCATGGTATGTATGATGCAATGAATTGTAATCCATGTTTATGATATATGGATGTAATGGTTATGCATGTAAGCTGAAAAGCTGTCTTGCTGAGGAAGATAAATCCTGGATAGCTGGAGATAATGACATCTTTGACTGCTGCCGGGGAATATAAATCTTCGACCGAAGCTGGGGATTCCAAAAACTTTGATTGTTGAAGATGAGAAATCCTTGTTGACTTTCCTGGGATATTGGGGAAACTCTGAAAATCTCTTCTGGGGAATTGAGGCCTTGGAGAAATGGGACCAAGAATCTTCGATCTTGCTGGGAGATAAATCTGTGGGGGAGATACTCTGGCTCCACTGGGGAATAAGGTTTAGATTAAACTGGCTTTACTGGGGATCTTGAAGTTTAACTCCGCTGGGGAAATACTCCAAAGTTTCAGCTTTGTTGAGGATCTGAATGATGTATCGTATGGGATTCCTTCTGGAATGGCACAAAGATATCTTCCTACATTTTCAACCTATAAGTAATTACCCTTTTTCAATTTCGTTTTATTTCTAAGCAGCGATTATATTCGAATGCATATGCCTATTTAATGAAACATTGGACGTTTTCAAATAAAACATAAGTGTAAAAAGAAAAGAAAGGCAAGTAAATTTCTGCACTTTGAGGTATCTTTGTATTTAACTTTCGTGAGTATCTTTGTACAAAGGAGACATACACCCTAGTAAGAGAATTTTGTCGTAAAAATTGAAAAAAATTTATACAAAAGAAAGATGGCTATATGTAACAATTCCATGGGGTTCCCATTCTGCTATAGCCTTCACAAATCTGAATATCTTGTCCATTCGCTGCTTCGTCCGTCGATGACTGGATTGATCAGAGGCTTGGAGCTTGTCTGGTGAAGAGATTGTCCTTAAAGTGATCCAACGAGACATAGTCATACGCTTTAATTCCCTAACTTTTGCCTAGACCGCCTTTTCGGGTTTTCGATCCACCGGGAAACCCTTTTTTGCCCAAGTCGCCCTTTCGGGTTTTCAACTTGCCGGGTGTACATATTTTTTTTTGTTTTATCCCTAATTTTTGCCTGAACCGCCCTTTCGGGTTTTCGGTTCACCGGGATGCCCATTTTTTCCCAAGTCGCCCTTTCGGGTTTTCAACTTGCCAGGTCGTTTTATGCGTAGTATCTTTTGACTATGTCTGCGTTCGCAGGGTGTGGCAAGTCGTTGCCGTCCATGGTGGTCAGAATCATTGCCCCACCAGAAAAGATGCTCTTAATTACAAATGGTCCTTCGTAAGTAGGAGTCCACTTGCCCCTGGGATCACTTTGTGGTAGTATGATCCGCTTGATTACAAGATCTCCGACTTGATATACTTGGCGCCTGACTTTCTTATTGAAAGCCTTGATCATGCGTTTTTGATATGCCTGACCATGACAAACAGCAGTAAGTCGTTTCTCGTCGATCAAATTGAGTTGATCAAGCCGGGTCTGAATCCAATCGTCTTCTCTCAAACCGGCGTCCTTCATAATCCTTAAAGAAGGAATCTGAACTTCCATAGGGAGGACAACCTCCATGCCATATACTAAAGAAAATGGGGTTGCCCCTGTTGAAGTACGTGCCGTGGTACGATATCCATGCAGAGCAAACGGTAACATCTCATGCCAGTCTTTGTAGGTGACTGTCATCTTTTGAATGGTCTTCTTGATATTTTTTTTCGCGGCTTCAACAACGCCGTTCATCTTCGGCCGATAGGGAGATGAATTGTGATGATAAATCTTGAACTGTTCACATAGAGCGGTGATCATAGTATTGTTCAAATTTGTACCGTTGTCTGTGATGATCTTGTCGGGGATACCATACCGGCATATGAGATTCTTCTTGATGAAGCAGGCAACCACATTCTTTGTAACTGAGGCATAGGAAGCTGCTTCGACCCATTTAGTTAAGTAATCAATAGCCACCAGGATGAAGCGATGTCCATTGGATGCCGTGGGCTTGATCTCTCCAATCATGTCAATGCCCCACATTGCGAATGGCCAAGGAGCTGTCAGAACGTTGAGAGGAACAGGAGGAATATGTACCTTGTCAGTGTAGACTTGGCATTTGTGGCAGGTACGGGAATGTTGATGACAATTAGCTTCCATGGTAGACCAGTAGTAGCCTGCCCTTAGAATCTTCTTAGCCATCGTATGTCCGCTCAAGTGGGTGCCAAATGTGCCACTATGTATTTTGGCCATGATCAACTCTGCTTCCACCCTGTCCACACAACTAAGTAGAACATAATCATGGTTGCGCTTATAAAGGATGCCATTGTTTAGGAAGAACTTGGCAGCAAATCTCCTTAAGAACTTTTTATCATTGACGGAAGCTCCTTCAGGGTATTCTCGAGTCTGGAGATACCTTTTGATTTCATGAAACCAGGGTTGTTCCACTACTTCTTCGGTGTTAATCTCATGACAGTGCGCAGGTTCGTCCATTCGCTCGATGGTAATTTGGGGAGCCTCGTTATCCCAGTTGAGTTTAAACATGGAAGACATTGTAGCCAGAGCATCTGCTAGCTGATTCTCTTCTCGCGGGAAATGTTCGAAAGTAATCTGCTCGAAATGAGGCAACAATGTCAGGACATGTTCTTTGTATGGGATAAGATTAGGATGTTTGGTGTCCCACTCTCCTTTGACTTGACTGATAACCAAAGCCGATTCCCCAAATACGACCAAAGATTTGATCCCCAGGTCTATAGCAGCCTTGAGACCAAAGATGCAAGCTTCATATTCGGCCATGTTGTTGGTACAGCTGAAACAAAGTCGGGCAGTGAAGGGTGTATGGCAACCTTCCGGAGAAATGAGTACCGCACTGATACCGTTGCCAAGTGCATTTTAAGCACCATCAAAGTACAAGGTCCATCGGGATCCTTGTTCAGGTACGTCATACGGTCCGTTACCTTCGATGTTGTCCAAAGTCATGATGTCCTCGTCAGGGAAGTCGAATCTCATAGGTTGATAATCTTCGACGGCTTGATGAGCTAGATGGTCAGCTAGTACACTCCTTTTTATAGCTTTTTGGGTAGTATACTGGATGTCATACTCAGTCAGGATCATCTGCCATCTAGCGATTCTTCCAGATAAAGCAGGCTTCTCAAAGATATACTTGATCAGATCCATCTTGGAAATCAGCAAAGTGGTATGAGTCAACATATACTGCCTTAGCCGGTGAGCAGCCCATACCAAAGCGCAACAAGTTTTCTCGAGCAATGAGTAGCGAGTCTTACAGTCGGTAAACTTTTTTCTAAGGTAATAAATGGCATGCTCTTTTCGACCAGACTCGTCATGTTGGCCCAATACGCACCCCATTGAGTTGTCCAAAACAGTCAGATACATGATCAACGGCTTTCCTTCGACGGTTGGCATTAGAATAGGAGGTTCTAGTAAGTACTCCTTGATCTTATCAAAAGCAACTTGACAATCATCGTTCCATTCAACTACCTGATCTTTCTTCAACAGTTTGAAAATTGGCTCGCAAGTAGATGTCAGGTGAGAGATGAACCTCGCAATATAGTTCAAGCGTCCCAAGAATCCTCTAACCTCCTTTTCAGTACGGGGGGCAGGCATTTCTTGTATAGCTTTTACTTTAGCCGGATCAACCTCAATGCCCTTCTTACTGACAATAAATCCCATAAGTTTACCAGATCTAACTCCAAAAGTGCACTTGCTTGGGTTCAGTCTGAGCTTATACTCCTTCAACCTGGCAAACAGTTTTTGCAAATGTTCAAGGTGTTCTTCTTCTATCTGTGATCGAGCTATCATGTCGTCTACGTAAACTTCGATCTCATGATGTATCATATCATGAAACAAAGCCACCATGGCGCGTTGATAGGTTGCCCCTGCGTTCTTTAGTCCGAACGACATCACTTTGTAGCAGAAGGTACCCCATTGTGTAACGAAGGTTGTTTTCTCCATGTCCTCGGGGGCCATTTTGATTTGGTTGTATCCCGAGAACCCATCTGTGATCGGTGTAAATAGAACTGACTGTTTTGGAATGCTGGCTCGCGAAATGTCGCGGTAAGCAAGAGTCGCCACCGTCTTTTATTTTCTCCAACAAGGAAAGGACAAAAGCACAGCAAAATTCCTTTTCGAGATGTTTCTCGGTTCGGGAGGTAGATTATAGAAAGGGAAGGTGTTAGCACCCTTTCTATCCGTGGTTATCCACGGTCTCTTAGGTACTTGCTCACTATATTTTCAAAAATTGTTTGCTTTTCTTGTGTTTGTGGGTTTTGAAAAAGTTTAGTTTGAAAACTTCTAGGTAACTCTTGTATCAGTCCTCAAGAGTGTATGAAGTCTTTGTTTGAAAACTTTTTGAAAGTGTAGGTGCGAAAAGTTGTTTTTTTTTGTTTTGAAAGAGCAAGTACCCAGGAGAAATCTACCTACTCTAAGGAATTAAGCTGTGTAAATGTCCTTTAGACAGTACTATCCCACTATTGAGAAGTAGGTAGCACCGTCGTTGGGGTTATTCGGGTCAATTCGATTATATGGACATGTGTGGTCACCAAAGCAATAGTAGGACGCCTTAGCGGTAACCCTAATGTCCTATATCCTTTTTATCCGAGGCAACCGTTTCGAGGCAACTTGGATCTTTAGACAAGAGGGCGACCTCTAAAACACCCTATACTCAATGACCACGTCGAGGCAACCAAATGAGGCATACCTTAGGAGTGGCATGTGCGAGTGTGTCAAGTTTCAATTTAATCGTCTTTGCACATGTATTGTGGTGAGCTACGAGTTGATTTTATTTTTCAGGCAAGTCTTGTCATGCATAGTTAACAGTTAGTAATTATGCGGGAAATAAATTGCGGAAAGTAAATCTACGCTATTACAAGGCATCGGGTATTTACATCGCCAAAAACATAACCCTTGAAAAGTAAATGCGAGAAAAATAAAGAAAGTGATAAAAGTCCTAATTACGCTATTACATCCTCGGAACAGTTACATAAATATGATCAAAATAATATGCGCGCGAGAAATTAAATCGGGAAAGTCCTTAGGGTTTTGACCCTTTTTGAGAAAAGAACGAGTTTTGGTCCTTTTGCATTAAACCTAATTCTAAAATTAATTAATTAATTAAAAGAAAAAAAAGTATTTTTTTTAGTTTTTTAGGTTTTTAATGAAAATAAAATAAAAAGGATTAAAATTGTCAAAAGAAAAACCCTAATTCTAGATTGATTTTATTTATTGTGAAAAAAATCAAAGTTAACCTAATTAACTAAATTAATTATATTTAGAATTTATTTACAAAAAATAATAAATTAATAGTGAATTTAATAAATAATAATAATAAAAATATTGTTTTCTGAATTTATTATGAAAATAATTAGTTAAGTTAATTAAATAATAATAATAATTAATAATAATAATTAGTAAAAGAAAATAAAAAGAAAAAGAAAATAAAAAGGAATAATAAACCAGGGGGTGATGGGCCAGCTTTGGGGGTGAAGAAGCAATTTCTCAGGCCCATTAACAATCAAGCCCTTCTGACTTTTTGAGATCCTCTATGGCAAAGTTGACTGGGAACATGGTGGTCTACCCATCCTGACCATCAGATTTGTGCATGTGGCCACTTGGCGCCTGGGATTTGAAAGTGTATGATGGACATCATTTAGGAAGCCTGCATGTGAATAGGTACATAAAAAAAGAAACAAGTACTTGGGTGGACCTGGGATTCGAACCCAGGTCCCAATGATGACCAACCAACTCACTAGCCACTACACCATTCACTTGCATTTGTTAGTATAATGACTAATGAATATAATATTAAGAAACAATTAATATGCTGGACAAATAAATCAACGCGCGCCTTTTTTTGAACGCTCCAACCACACGCTTACACGTCTTTATCTCCTTCATTGATGCCTGTGAATAACAAATAGATAGCGGGGGTTTTTAACCCCCACAACCTGCAACGACGAAAAATAACGAATAAAGCTGTGCTCTATATAAATATTTCGCGAGGATGGATTTGGATTCGTCTTGTCTCAACGATTTCAACCATAGGCATTAGAGGTGCTAATATTTCCTGGGCTGTAAAGCCCCAATCTGGAAGCTCAAGAACCCTAAATTTCTTCAATGGTAACTTGTGATTCTGGGCATTATAATGCAATTAACTAATACCATTAGCTTTATATGAATTCAAGCAACACAAAACAATGATTAAAACATGTTAATTATGCCTGAAATATGAGTTACGATTATGAGAAAAGTATGCAAACCGTGAGTCTGTTTAGAGTGATCTCTTGAGCTTTAGCGCTTGGTTTCGATTGCAACACGTCTCTGACACTTCCAGCAATGTGTTAGAATTCACAAAATGCTTTGAATCGTGCTGGAATGCAAAAAACAGTTTTGACTTTTCTTTGGATTTTCTTGAATGTGATTATGGTTTTTCTGCAGCAAATTCACGTTCATGGCATTAGGTTTAGCTTGTGTGTATATAGTAGAATAGAATTAGGTTAAATCTTGCACAAAAAATCCATTGCATGATGGTTTGAATATTTGATTTGTAATCACATCTTTTTGAATCTTTTTGATTGAAGAAACTTGCCAAACTTGTAGATTTTTGTCCCTTTGATTTGCACACGAATTGCCAGCATATCTTGAGATTGTTTGCTTCACAAAAAGATTGAAAAAATCAAATCTTTGAATTTCCTACATTTTAAATTAATTAAATGAATTAAAATCAATTAAAAATCCAATTAATTAATAAAAAAAATAAGAAAATAATTCAATTTAAGCTTGATGGGTCGTGCATAGGCCATGGATAAAGTTTCAAGAAGAAATTTGAGGCCCATTAGCAAAAACAAAGTGTTTTGAGCAAAGTTGACTTTTGCAAATTCCCAAAAATTTCCCAACTTCTCCAATGCATATCTTGCTCAATTTTGATCATATGAACATGTTCTTGGACATTTTGGAAAGGTCTTGAAGTCCTCTAACCAAGGCCTTTGGTCCCATGTCATTTGGATTTACCAATCTCAAGTTATGGTCTTTGACTTAAAGTGCATTTTTGTTGACTTTTGAAATTGACCTATAATGTAGAAATTGATAACTTTTTATGAGAGAATTTCTTGGACTTGGAATGTGAATATGAGTTGTAGGACATGTCATCCCGTTCAAAATGAGCATTGGATGTGATTTTTATGATGAACCATGAAAAAGTTATGCCCTGGTCAAGATACAGTTGACTTTTCTACTGTCCAAAAATAGTAACTTCTTGCACCTTGATGATTTTTGAGCTATTCTTGTGGAATCATGATCAAGACTTGATCAAATGATGATTGTGGCCTCAAAATAAGATGTTGACCAAAAATTCTGACTTTTGACTGCAAAATGACCATTTTACCCCTGTAGTTGATTGTGAAGCAAATGGAGCTTTTGATTGTGCAATTTTGACACTATGAGTCTTGAAACTTGGCATATAGGTGCCTGAGCATACATATAGGCATATGAGACTTGATTGACCTATTGAAAACCTCAAATTCCTTGGAAGGAACAAAACCCTAATTTTGACTGGCTTAGGAGACATTTGGACTGTGCAACCCTTGAGAAATCTTGAACCATTTGAAGATGATTCTTGACAAACCTTGAAGAATATGGGAGGGCAAATTTTGGGGTACAACGGTTGCCCCTGTTCAATTTTCTTAAACCTGAGGATATAGATTGGCTTTCGTGCCTTTCGTGATCCGAAGGTGGAAGATAATTGAACACTAGAGTGCCCAAAATTTTGCACTCGCATGGTGTAGTATCAGCATTGTGATGTCGGGAATGGGCTTACAGATGCCATTTGGAGAGATGATGGATAGGTGGATGGGCTTATAGATGCCATCTGGAGGTGTGACAGAATCTTGTCGGGAATGGGCTTATGGATGCCATTTGGAGATGTTGATCGCGTAAGAGATTCCTTAGCGAGAACTTGCGTACCTGAGAAAGAAAGATAATTTCCTGGCCTGTTACAGGTGTTGATCTTCAAACTCTTCATGTAGATAACTTTCCTGGCTAGATACAAGTGTAGATCCACAATCAGTCGCTCACAGATATGTCCTGGCTAGATACAGGTGTTGATCTGGAACTTCAAAAGGTTGGTCAAGATAGCTTTCCTGGCTGGATACAGGTATTACTCTCTGACCTGAGAAAGAAAGATGGTTTCCTGGCTAGATACAGGTATTGATCTCCAATCTCTTCATGCAGATACTTTCCTGGCTAGATACAGGTATAGATCTACAATCAGTCGCTCACAGATATGCTCTGGCTAGATACAGGTATCGAATCTGGAACTTAAAAAGGTTGGTCGAGATAGCTTTCCTGGATGGATACAGGTGTAGATCTATGACCTGAGAAAGAAAGATGATTTCCTGGCTAGATACAGGTATTGATCCTCAATCTCTTCATGTAGATAACTTTCTTGGCTAGATACATGTATCGAATCTACAATCAATCATCCACAGATATTTCCTGGCTAGATACAGGTATCGAATCTGGAACTTCAAAAGGTTGGTCGAGATAGCTTTCCTGGATGGATACAGGTGTAGACCTCTGACCTGAGAATGAAAGATAATTTCCTGGCCTGTTACAGGTGTTGATCTTCAATCTCTTCGTGCAGATACTTTCCTGGCTAGATACAGGTGTAGATCTACAATCAATCGCTTACAGATATGCCCTGGCTAGATACAGGTATCGAATCTGGAACTTCAAAAGGTTGGTCGAGATAGCTTTCCTGGATGGATACAGGTGTAGACCTCTGACCTGAGAATGAAAGATAATTCCTGGCCTGTTACAGGTGTTGATCTTCAATCTCTTCGTGCAGATACTTTCCTGGCTAGATACAAGTGTAGATCTATAATCAATCGCTCACAGATATGCCCTGGCTAGATACAGGTATCGAATCTGGAACTTCAAAAGGTTGGTCGAGATAGCTTTCCTGGCTGGATACATGTGTCGACCTCTGACCTGAGAATGAAAGATAATTTTCTGGCCTGTTACAGGTGTTGATCTTCAATCTCTTCGTGCAGATACTTTCCTGGCTAGATACAGGTGTAGATCTACAATCAATCGCTCACAGATATTCCCTGGATAGATACAGGTATCGAATCTGGAACTTCAAAAGTTGGTGGTAATATCTTTTGATTGACCTTTTTCCTGAAAAGGCAAAACATTAGTTGTATGCAATGTCATGATGTATGAAATGCATAATGTCATGAATTTCTCAAAAATAAATGAGATTGGGTGATATGATGCGTGTATGCATGTATCATGATGTATGACAATGTGATGTTTTTGAATGTATCTTCGTCTGGGAAAATAAATCCTTAACGAATGCCAGGAAGTTCGTTGAATCCTGGGCTGATGTTGAAGAGTAGAGTTCTTCGTCTCCGCTGGGGATGATGGACAGAGATGATTGCAAGAATACACCGATATGAGAAGATGACTCTGTTGGGGAATAAACCTGGCGAAGAGATTATTCTGCGGGGAATTACTCTGTGGGAAGAGATGCTTCGCTGAGATTTTAATGATAACTCTGCTGGGGATTCCGTTGATAAGCTCTGTTAGGGATTTTGATGATAAGCTCCGCTGGGGGATAGAAAGAACTTCGCTGGGGACTGTCTTTCCGTTGCAAGTTGCTGAGAATAACCCAGTTAGACTCTGGTGGGGGATAACCTCCTGAATATGGCTGGGGAGAGATTTTTGTACTCTGCAGGGGACAAGTTTCCAGAATCTACTGGGGAGATGATTCAACTCTCCTGGGGAAACTTTTGAGGAAATGGCTCCACTCGGGGTATGGCTCCACTGGGGTGTCTGTATTCCGTCGGGGAACAATCTTATATTTCTGTCGAGGAATATTAAGACTGTCGGGGATGCTTGCTGAGGATATCTGTATATTCTGCTAGGGAATATTAAGATCTTCTGGGGATACCCAACTTCCTTAGGGATGACAGTAGCCTAACTCTGCTCGGGGAGAATGTTGCTGACTTGCTAGGGATACTGTGCCTTTTTGGGGCTGATGGGAGACCAACTCTGCTTGGGGAGAGTATTGCCGAATCTTGTATTACTCTACGGGGAGTAAAGGTATCTTGGCCATGTTCTTCAGCTGAACCTACCTTGGTACCTGGTGGACAGAGTGATTGTACAGTTCGGACAATTCTTATTGCCCCAGTTTCTGCGGGAGAAGGTGCCTGTGAGGAGCTTGAAAACTGTTGATTGACGAATCTTCTTCTGGTAGGCAAGTGACGAGATGCCGGGACATAATCGTACGCTTTGATCCCTAATTTTTGCCTGGATCGCCCCTTCGGGTTTTCAGTCCACCGGGATACCCTTTTTTGCCCAAGCCGCCTTTTCAGGTTTTCGACTTGCCGGGTGTACAATTTTTTTCATTTTCATCCCTTATTTTTGCCCGAACCCTTTTGGTTTGCCGGGAAGCCCTTATTTTTGCCTAGGCCAGTCGACCTAGCGGGTCTTTGATTATGTGCAGTATTTTTTTTTACTATGTCCACGCTCTCAGGATGTAGAGAGTTGTCGCTGTCAATAGTATTGTGTTGTCATATTACCAGAAGATGTTTGATCGTACCAGATTTGTCGCTAAAATTCATGTCCAATTCCACAAGTGACTCAAGCGGAGATCTGCCCCTGGTTATTTGGCATTTTTGAGAGATTCCCTGAATCTTGACTGGACTGCCCCAGATGACGGACAATGCTCATGTCTGCCCCTTGGTTGGAAGTGTTCTTTCCACTTGAGGTGACTCTTGAGAAGATTTTTGTTCACTAGATATTCGTCGTGCGAATTTCTCTGCTGTTTGAACAAATAGTCATATGCAAACAATATTATTTTAAGAATGCAAAGCTTATGTCTGTCTTGAAGTTTTTTGAAAATGCAGTTTTCAATAAAACAAGTGAATTTTTGTAAAATGTGATGTCAACTCAGGATTTTACAGCAAGCCCTACAGGAGTCAGGATATCTTTTGTAACAGTATGCTTTCGAACTAACCCATGCTTCATCTAGGACTTTTAAGGGTTATAACGTGGCCTGGTTCACAGTTTAAGAAACAAAGGATAAAGGCTCAAAGTATATTTGTACCCACCCGCTCTTCGTGATGTTCTTCGATCCTAAACTCAGCTAATCGTGCATTTAGATCCCGTTTGAGTCTTTGCTTTGATATTCCGGTGATGGTTCGGACACTGACAATTTATTTTGAATGGGCAATCATTTCTTTTTTGTTGAGGGTTTGTAGGACCTCTTTCTTTTTGATTTTATTATCCCTGTCTTTTTGCCTGAACTGTTTCTTTTGTGATTACAGTCAGCGGGATGCCCCAGTTTTGTAAGTCTCCTTCATAGGTTTTGACTTATTGGGCTTTTGTTTCTGAGAGATAATGACTTCCTGTCTTTATGATTATTCAGAACCATTACCGTTTTTTGTTTTAGAAGAACTCCTGTGATGCCATTCATTGTGCACCTGGATCAACTGAGAGAACTACCCTGCCCCAGGTTATGATTAAGGGTTTTAATTTTTGAAAAGAAAAAATCCGACTTCTTTGGCTCAAAGGGGTTGACTAGGGATTATCTTCCTTATAACTCCACTGTTTAGGATTTGAAACAATGCCTGTACATCGTCAGCGGGGTCTGTTCAAAAGCATACTGTAAAGATCGTGGTATCGTTTTCGTCATCCTCCCTCAAAAGGCTTAGAATTTTTTAATCGAGAGTTAATCATCACAAATATGAAAGTAATTTGAGTATAGTGAATACAAATGGATTGATTCAAAACAGACATATGCGATGCATTAATGAAATAAAAGAGTTTGCCATGACAATAATTGTTTGAATAAGCAAATAAAAATACAACTTGAGAATTCAAATGAACAAAAGTCTCTTAGTTTGAACTAGTCATCTCAGATGGAGAATTCTCAGTGGAAGATTTTCATCTCGCCATCCGGCATGAACTCCAGCACCCTTCCGTCGATCAAGTCTTGGATCTTGTTCTTCAGAGTCCAACAGTTGTCGGTGTCATGTCCTGGACCGTCAGAGTGGTATGCACACCTTTCATAGGGATGATAGGTAGGAGCGGAAGTATTTGGGTTCCGGGGAGGAGCCTTTAATGTAATCAGCCCTGTCTTCAACATGTGTTGTAGCGCTTGAGTTGGTGACATGTTGATCTTGGTAAATTACCTCCTGGGCTTGTTTGGCTTGCTCTGATCAACCTGTTGTTCTTGGTGCGGTTGTTATCGGACCCTTGAGGTAGTAGCAACTTGGAGAGGTCCATTCTTCACCATACCAAACTCTTGTCTTCTTGGAGGCTGATTACTGGTTTGATCCCCAGCCTTGACCGTTTCCTTCATACTATTGTATTTGTCTTAATGAAGTTGGTTGATCATGGCTCTCAACTCTTCTTGTTCCCGAGCTAAGCCTTGGATAAGATCCGTCTGCCCCAACATCTGGGTTCTCATTGTATCTACCTCAGCTTGAAGACGTTTCAGCCGTTTGTCCTTATCGTCTTCAGGACTGTTCCTGACCAAAGTCCCCATGAGGAGTGTTCTCAATTCTTCCTGCCCCTTGGATAGGTTTAGGAGGACTTCCCTGAACTGAGTCTCTTGAGTATGAAGATCCTGGTTGTCTGGTTGGAAAGCCATTGCTGAAATAAACAGCGAGAACATGAGAGACCTGTATCAGATGACCTGTTATGCAATGATATGTATGATATATGTATGCAATGTTTTCAAGGATCTCGCGGGGTAAACAAGAAAATTATTAGAACTTGAATTTGGTAACTTGATTGAAGGAACTTCATGTTGTTGAGAGTCCTTCTTCAAGAGTCAAAGCTCACCATATCGAGTGGGTCATAGCCCCTAACTCAAGTTATCATGTTTTTATTTCCGAACAACCTTGGCTAGAGGAAAATAAATCCCCTTTTCCCCTTGCTATACATTTGGTTCATCATGACCTGCATCACAGACCCTTGAGATCCTTGAAATGGGTTAGTCCTTATGCAAGATGCATGCAATGTTATGATGGTATGATGTTATGATGTTATGTACGTGGATGCAAAGGTGTGAGGTGTAAGTAAGCCCTGTGATAAGTCCCGATTAAGGACTGTAAACAAAACCTGCAAGGAACTCATGTTATCAGATAACAAGAATGTGCAAGTAGTTCAAGTTTGAAGGCACACAAGTCACACCAAAGAGCCCTTGGATTTCAGGCTGGCATGAAGTTCAGGTACTACCCTCTTTCAGTTTCAGTTGGTTAAGACCTGTCCTAAAAAATAGTAACCGGGTTCTAGAGGATCTCAATATCACTGACTACCCTCAATCGGTCATAACTCCAGCTTCACAATCTTTTCTTGCAGCCAAAACCATCGCGAGAGTTTAGCCTCAATGAGTGTAGCATGCTGCTACTGTTCTATGGCCAAGTTGGGTCAATTTAAGTTTCTAAGGTCGGTTGGTGCTTAATGACTCCTCAGAAGACCCATATTCTCCTCGTTCCAACACAAGGGATATCGGTACAGACCAAGGTGTCACACCAACGTAGCTACTGCTTCACCCGTGTTGGTCTACGCCGGACAAGTCCCTCACAGCTTATTGCTACCTAAAGGGTATTCTCCTGATTCGGGTTAGGATCTATGAAACTCCGATGCAAGCCCACAATATTAAAGCAAACAAAGCATTCAATTGAAAACATAGAACGATCTAATCCTAAGGTACACCTCACTTATATAATCGTCCCCAGCAGAGTCGCCAGTTCTGTGATCAGTGGAAATAGAACTGACTGTTTTGGAATGCTGGCTCGCGAAATGTCGTGGTAAGCAAGAGTCGCCACCGTCTTTTATTTTCTCCAACAAGGAAAGGACAAAAGCACAGCAAAATTTCTTTTCGAGATGTTTCTCGGTTCGGGAGGTAGATTATAGAAAGGGAAGGTGTTAGCACCCTTTCTATCCGTGGTTATCCACGGGCTCTTAGGTACTTGCTCACTATGTTTTCAAAAATTGTTTGCTTTTCTTGTGTTTGTGGGTTTTGAAAAAGTTTAGTTTGAAAACTTCTAGGTAACTCTTGTGTCAGTCCTCAAGAGTGTATGAAGTGTTTGTTTGAAAACTTTTTGAAAGTGTAGGTGCGAAAAGTTGTTTTTTTATTTTATTTTGAAAGAGCAAGTACCCAAGAGAAATCTACCTACTCTAAGGAATTAAGTTGTGTAAATGTCCTTTAGACAGTACTATCCCACTATTGAGAAGTAGGTAGCACCGTCATTGGGGTTATTCGGGTCAATTCGATTATAGGGACATGTGTGGTCACCAAAGTAATAGTAGGACGCCTTAGCGGTAACCCTAATGTCCTAGATCCTTTTTATCCGAGGCAACCGTTTCGAGGCAACTTGGATCTTTAGACAGGAGGGCGACCTCTAAAACATCCTATACTCAATGACCACGTCGAGGCAACCAAATGAGGCATACCTTAGGAGTGGCATGTGCGAGTGTGTCAAGTTTCAATTTAATTATCTTTGCACATGTATTGTGGTGAGCTACAAGTTGATTTTATTTTTCAGGCAAGTCTTGTCATGCATAGTTAACAGTTAATAATTGTGCGGGAAATAAATTGCGGAAAGTAAATCTACGCTATTACAAGGCGTCGGGTATTTACATCTCCAAAAACATAACCCTTGAAAAGTAAATGCGAGAAAAATAAAGAAAGCGATAAAAGTCCTAATTACGCTATTACATCCTCGAAACAGTTACATAAATATGATCAAAATAATATGCACGCGAGAAATTAAATCGGGAAAGTCCTTAGGGTTTTGACCCTTTTTGAGAAAAGAATGAGTTTTGGTCCTTTTGCATTAAACCTAATTCTAAAATTAATTAATTAATTAAAATAAAAAAAAGTATTTTTTTAGTTTTTTAGGTTTTTAATGAAAATAAAATAAAAAGGATTAAAATTGTCAAAAGAAAAACCCTAATTCTAGATTGATTTTATTTATTGTGAAAAAAGTCAAAGTTAACCTAATTAACTAAATTAATTATATTTAGAATTTCTTTACAAAAAATAATAAATTAATAGTGAATTTAATAAATAATAATAATAATAAAAATATTGTTTTCTGAATTTATTATGAAAATAATTAGTTAAGTTAATTAAATAATAATAATAATTAATAATATTAATTAGTAAAAGAAAATAAAAAGAAAAAGAAAATAAAAAGGAATAATAAACCAGGGGTGATGGGCCAGCTTTGGGGGTGAAGAAGCAATTTCTCAGGCCCATTAACAATCAAGCCCTTCTGACTTTTTGAGATCCTCTATGGCAAAGTTGACTGGGAACATGGTGGTCTACCCATCCTGACCATCAGATTTGTGCATGTGGCCACTTGGCGCTGGGATTTGAAAGTGTATGATGGACATCATTTAGGAAGCCTGCATGTGAATAGGTACAGAAAAATAGAAACAAGCACTTGGGTGGACCTGGGATTCGAACCCAGGTCCCAATGATGACCAACCAACTCACTAGCCACTACACCATTCGCTTGCATTTGTTAGTATAATGACTAATGAATATAATATTAAGAAACAATTAATATGCTGGACAAATAAATCAACGCGCGCCTTTTTTTGAACGCTCCAACCACACGCTTACACGTCTTCATCTCCTTCGTTGATGCCTGTGAATAACAAATAGATAGCGGGGGTTTTTAACCCCCACAACCTGCAACGACGAAAAATAACGAATAAAGCTGTGCTCTATATAAATATTTCGCGAGGATGGATTTGGATTCGTCTTGTCTCAACGATTTCAACCATAGGCATTAGAGGTGCTAATCTTTCCTGGGCTGTAAAGCCCCAATCTAGAAGCTCAAGAACCCTAAATTTCTTCAATGGTAACTTGTGATTCTGGGCATTATAATGCAATTAACTAATACCATTAGCTTTATATGAATTCAAGCAACACAAAACAATGATTAAAACATGTTAATTATGCCTGAAATATAAGTTACGATTATGAGAAAAGTATGCAAACCGTGAGTCTGTTTAGAGTGATCTCTTGAGCTTTAGCGCTTGGTTTCGATTGCAACACGTCTCTGACACTTCCAGCAATGTGTTAGAATTCACAAAATGCTTTGGATCGTGCTGGAATGCAAAAAACAGTTTTGACTTTTCTTTGGATTTTCTTGAATGTGATTATGGTTTTTCTGCAGCAAATTCACGTTCATGGCATTAGGTTTAGCTTGTGTATATATAGTAGAAGAGAATTAGGTTAAATCTTGCACAAAAAATCCATTGCATGATGGTTTGAATATTTGATTTGTAATCACATCTTTTTGAATCTTTTTGATTGAAGAAACTTGCCAAACTTGGAGATTTTTGTCCCTTTGATTTGCACACGAATTGCCAGCATATCTTGAGATTGTTTGCTTCACAAAAAGATTGAAAAAATCAAATCTTTGAATTTCCTACATTTTAAATTAATTAAATGAATTAAAATCAATTAAAAATCCAATTAATTAATAAAAAATAAGAAAATAATTCAATTTAAGCTTGATGGGTCGTGCATAGGCCATGGATAAAGTTTCAAGAAGAAATTTGAGGCCCATTAGCAAAAACAAAGTGTTTTGAGCAAAGTTGACTTTTGCAAATTCCCAAAAATTTCCCAAATTCTCCAATGCATATCTTGCTCAATTTTGATCATATGAATATGTTCTTGGACATTTTGGAAAGGTCTTGAAGTCCTCTAACCAATGCCTTTGGTCCCATGTCATTTGGATTTACCAATCTCAAGTTATGGTCTTTGACTTAAAGTGCATTTTTGTTGACTTTTAAAATTGACCTATAATGTAGAAATTGATAACTTTTTATGAGAGCATTTCTTGGACTTGGAATGTGAATATGAGTTGTAGGAAATGTCATCCCCTTCAAAATGAGCATTGGATGGGATTTTTCTGATAAACCATGAAAAAGTTATGCCCTTGTCAAGATAAAGTTGACTTTTCTACTGTCCAAAAATAGTAACTTCTTGCACCTTGATGATTTTTGAGCTTTTCTTGTGGAATCATGATCAAGACTTGATCAAATGATGATTGTGGCCTCAAAATAAGATGTTGACAAAAAATTATGACTTTTGACTGCAAAATGACCATTTTACCCCTGCAGTTGATTGTGAAGCAAATGGAGCTTTTGACTGTGCAATTTTGACACTATGAGTCTTGAAACTTGGCATGTAGGTGATTGAGCATACATATAGGAATATGAGACTTGATTGACCTATTGAAAACCTCAAATTCCTTGGAAGGAACAAAACCCTAATTTTGACTGGCTTAGGAGGCATTTGGACTGTGCAACCCTTGAGAAATCTTGAACCATTTGAAGATGATTCTTGACAAACCTTGAAGAATATGGGAGGGAAAATTTTGGGGTACAACAGTTTCCCCTGTTCAATTTTCTTAAACCTGAGGATATAGATTGGCTTTCGTGCCTTTCGTGATCCGAAGGTGGAAGATAATTGAACACTAGAGTGCCCAAAAATTTGCACTCGCATGGTGTAGTATCAGCATTGTGATGTCGGGAATGGGCTTACATATGCCATTTAGAGAGATGATGGATAGGAGGATGGGCTTATAGATGCAATATGGAGGTGTGACAGAATCTTGTCGGGAATGGGCTTATGGATGCCATTTGGAGATGTTGATCGCGTAAGAGATTCCTTAGCGAGAACTTGCGTACCTGAGAAAGAGAGATAATTTCCTGGCCTGTTACAGGTGTTGATCTTCAAACTCTTCATGTAGATAACTTTCCTGGCTAGATACAGGTGTAGATCCACAATCAGTCGCTCACAGATATGTCCTGGCTAGATATAGGTGTTGATCTGGAACTTCAAAAGGTTGGTCAAGATAGCTTTCCTGGATGGATACAGGTATTACTCTGTGACCTGAGAAAGAAAGATGGTTTCCTGGCTAGATACAGGTATTGATCTTCAATCTCTTCATGCAGATACTTTCCTGGCTAGATACAGGTATAGATCTACAATCAGTCGCTCACAGATATGCCCTGGCTAGATACATGTATCGAATCTGGAACTTAAAAAGGTTGGTCGAGATAGCTTTCCTGGCTGGATACAGGTGTAGATCTCTGACCTTAGAAAGAAAGATGATTTCCTGGCTAGATACAAGTATTGATCCTCAATCTCTTCATGTAGATAACTTTCCTGGCTAGATACAGGTATCGAATCTACAATCAATCGTCCACAGATATTTCCTGGCTAGATACAGGTATCGAATCTGGAACTTCAAAAGGTTGGTCAAGATAGCTTTCCTGGCTAGATACAGGTGTAGACCTCTGACCTGAGAATGAAAGATAATTTCCTGGCCTGTTACAGGTGTTGATCTTCAATCTCTTCGTGCAGATACTTTCCTGGGTAGATACAGGTGTAGATCTACAATCAATCGCTCACAGATATGCCCTGGCTAGATACAGGTATCGAATCTGGAACTTCAAAAGGTTGGTCGAGATAGCTTTCCTGGCTGGATACAGGTGTAGACCTCTGACCTGAGAATGAAAGATAATTTCTAGCCTGTTACAGGTGTTGATCTTCAATCTCTTCGTGCAGATACTTTCCTGGCTAGATACAGGTGTAGATCTATAATTAATCGCTCACAGATATGCCCTGGCAAGATACAGGTATCGAATCTAGAACTTCAAAAGGTTGGTCGAGATAGCTTTCCTGGCTGGATACAGGTGTAGATCTCTGACCTGAGAATGAAAGATAATTTCCTGGCCTGTTACAGGTGTTGATCTTCAATCTCTTCGTGCAGATACTTTCCTGGCTAGATACAGGTGTAGATCTACAATCAATCGCTCATAGATATGCCCTGGCTAGATACAGGTATCGAATCTGGAACTTCAAAAGTTGGTGGTAATATATTTTGATTGACCTTTTCCTGAAAAGGCAAAACATTAGTTGTATGCAATGTCATGATGTATGAAATGCATAATGTCATGATGTTCTCAAAAATAAATGAGATTGGGTGATATGATGCGTGTATGCATGTATCATGATGTATGACAATGTGATGTTTTTGAATGTATCTTCGTCTGGGAAAATAAATCCTTGACGAATGCCAAGAAGTTCGTTGAATCCTGGGCTGATGTTGAAGAGTAGCGTTCTTCGTCTCCGCTGGGGATGATGGACAAAGATGATTGCAAGAATAAACCGGTAGGAGAAGAGGACTCCGTTGGGGAATAAACCCGGCGAAGAGATTATTCTGCGGGGAATTACTCTGTGGGAAGAGATGCTTCACTGAGATTTTAACGATAACTCTTCTGGGGATTCCGTTGATAAGCTCTGTTAGGGATTTTGATGATAAGCTCCGCTGGGGGATAGAAAGAACTTCGCTGGGGACTGTCTTTCCGTTGCAAGTTGCTGAGGATAACCCAGTTAGACTCTGGTAGGGGATAACCTCCTGAATATGGCTGGGGAGAGATTTTTGTACTCTGCAGGGGACAAGCTTCCAGAATCTACTGGGGAGATGATTCAACTCTCCTGGGGAAACTTTTGAGGAAATGGATCCACTAGGGGTATGGCTCCACTGGGGTGTCTGTATTCCGCCGGGGAACAATCTTATATTTCTGTCGAGGAATATTAAGACTGCCGGGGATGCTTGCTGAGGATATCTGTATATTCTGCTAGGGAATATTAAGATCTTCTGGGGATACCCAACTTCCTTAGGGCTGACAGTAGCCTAACTCTGCTCGGGGAGAGTGTTGCTGACTTGCTAGGGATACTGTGCCTTTTTGAGGCTGATGGGAGACCAACTCTGCTTGGGGAGAGTATTGCCGAATCTTGTATTACTCTGCGGGGAGTGAAGGTATCTTGGCCATGTTCTTCAGCTGAACCTACCTTGGTACCTGGTGGACAGAGCGATTGTACAGTTCGAACAATTCTTATTGCCCCAGTTTCTGCGGGAGAAGGTGCCTGTGAGGAGCTTGAAAACTGCCGATTGACGAATCTTCTTCTTGTAGGTAAGTGACGAGATGCCAGGACATAGTCGTACGCTTTGATCCCTAATTTTTGCCTGGACCGCCCCTTCGGGTTTTCAGTCCACCGGGATACCCTTTTTTGCCCAAACCGCCTTTTCAGGTTTTCGACTTGCCGGGTGTACAGATTTTTTCATTTTCATCCCTTATTTTTGCTCGAACCCTTTTGGTTCGTCGGGAAGCCCTTATTTTTGCCTAGGCTAGTCGACCTAGCGGGTCTTTGATTATGCGCAGTATTTTTTTTTGACTATGTCCACGCTCTCAGGATGTAGAGAGTTGTCGCTGTCAATAGTATTGTGTTGTCATATTACCAGAAGATGTTTGATCGTACCAGATTTGTCGCTGGAATTCATGTCCAATGCCACAAGTGACTCAGGCGGAGATCTGCCCCTGGTTATTTGGCATTTTTGAGAGATTCCCTTAATCTTGACTGGACTGCCCCAGATGACGGACAATGCTCATGTCTGCCCCTTTGTTGGAAGTGTGCTTTCCACTTGAGGTGACTCTTGAGAAGATTTTTGTTCACTAGATATTCGTCGTGCGAATTTCTCTGCTGTTTGAATAAATAGTCATATGCAAACAATATTATTTTAAGAATGCAAAGCTTATATCTGTCTTGAAGTTTTTTGAAAATGCAGTTTTCAATAAAACAAGTGAATCATGTACTCTTCCTCGTGGTGCACAATTATGATTTTAGCCTTAACAGGGTATTTCAGCATCTGATGCAAAGAGGAGGTAACTGCCCCGGCATAATGGATCCACGGTCTTCCTAGCAAACACGAGTATGACGGACGGATGTCCATTACGTAGAAGGTGGAGTTGAACACTTCGGTGCCTACCTTGATAGGAACATCAACCTCTCCATGAACCATTCTTTTGGAACCATCGAAAGCCCTAACGATGATGTTATTAGGTTTGAGGGTCAAACCTTCGCAATTCAAACGGTCTAAGGCTTTCTTTGGCAGCACATTTAGGGAAGAACCAGTATCAACCAAAACATGGGCGAGAGTAGTTCCCCGGCATTCAACTGAAACATGTAACGTATCATTGTGCTTCCTTCCTTTAGGAGTTAAGTCAGCATCGGAAAATCCCAGGCCATTGTCAGCAGTAAGACTGGCCACACAATCCTGAAACTGGTCAGCCGAGGTCTCTTGGGGAACATGTGCCGCCTTCAATAATTTGATTAGGGCCTTGGCATGGGCCTCAGAACAAAGCAGAAGAGCCAACATTGAAATTTTAGAAGGGGTCTGCCCCAGTTGTTCTACAACGTCGTAGTCACTTTTTATAATTATTTTTAGGATTTCATCCATTTCCTTCTGAGTGGTTTCGGGGATAACCACAACACGAGCCTTCGTCCTGACAGGCCTTTCCAGTATCCCCTTACCCTTGTCGATATTATCAGCAGATGGTCTTCCTTCAGGAGTATTTAATTCTTCAATCACTGGGCCTTGCACAGAGGGCCCAACAGGTGTAGAAGCTTTTAAGGGCCCGAAAACTGCTCGAGGGGGAGCAATCTCCGGAGAAAAGATTCGGCCACTGCGGGTTATTTTGCTTGTACCCGCGATGTTCCCTATATCAGGGTCTTCTTCAGAAATCTCTTGGACTGTTTCGATTTGTTTGATGCCGTGGTAGAAGATTTCTTCCCCATAATTCCACGGTATCATTTTGCTTGAGTGGTACGGGACAGGTCCCGACATGGTGATCTTTAAAGGTACACATTCAGAGTTGGTTGTAATCCTGACAAGCCTTTTGCAAGCCTTGGGAGGATTGTCGGAAATGGTTATGATAGCAATATCGTTGGTTAAAGTATCACAAGTATCGGAAGTAATCAGATTGAAAGTGTTAACAAGGGTTTTCTGGAAAAGTATCTCTTGCGTATCCATCAGGCGTTGGACACCCGACTTCAACATTGGACAATCACCTTAAATGTTCGAATAGAAATAACAGTCTTTACCACAACCAGGAAAGATCCCGGCTCTCAACAAATTTTCTTTAATCACAATCAATGGAGTCAACAGATTGGCAACATCAGTAACATGGAGGTTTTCCAAAATGGCATGCACATTGTGGTCGTGCTTGGGCATCGGAGCAGATATAACATTGGGCTTCTCAGGAGCATCAAACTCAACCTCTTTGGCGTCAATTAAGTCCTGAATTTTGTTCTTAAGTGCCCAGTAATTATTGGTATCGTGTCCAGCACCGTCGGAATGGTAAGCACACTTAGCATTAGAGTGGTAGTACGGAGATGAGGTGTTAGGGTTTTTTGGCGCCTCCTTCAAACTGGTCAGATTCAGCTTCAACAAATGGGGAAGGACCTGAGTGAGCGTCATGTTGATGCAGGTGAACTGCCGTTGTAGCCGTTCTACCCGTTGTTGATTAGGTCTCAACTGATTGTTACGAGGTTGATCATTTGACGAATTTTGAATCATCACGGCCCCTACAGTCGGACGGCGATCAGTTCTTCCCAATCCCTTCTGAGAATACACAGCAGATGCTTCTTTCTTGGCTGGGAAAGGTTTTTTAACAGCTGTGGATGCGGAAGCATCCTTTTGAATCTTTCCGCTTTTAATACCGGCCTCCACCCTTTCGCCGGTCAGAATCAGTTCAGTAAATCCTACAGAAGAGCTCCCGATTAGATGGTTGAAGAAAGGGCCAGATAGGGTCCCCAAAAACATGTCAACTAATTCCCTATCTGATAGCGGTGGCTGTACCCTTCCATCCAGATCACGCCACTTCTGGGCGTACTCCTTAAACCCTTCATTTGAAGCCATCCCCATACTTTGTAACTGAGTACGAGTGGGCGCCAAATCAGCATTGTACTGATACTGACGATAAAAAGCAGCTGCCAAGTCTTCCCAATTGTGAACCTCTGATCCCTCGAGCTGATAAAACCAATCTAACTGAGTGCCAGACAAGCTGTCTTGGAAAAAGTGTACCCAGAGATCTTTATCGGATGAATGAGGTTGGATCTTTCTAACATACGACCTCGGGTGCATCTTAGGGCAAGACAGACCGTCGTACTTGGAAAATGTTGGCACCTTGAACTTGGGAGGGATAACAATCCCAGCTACCAACCGCAGTTCCTCAAAATCCAATATGGGCACCCTCTGCAACTCCATAGCTGCCAATCTGTCTTCAAGGTTCTTATATTTGTCATCCACTGGTGGATCATGTTGTTCGGAATAGTCCTCGTCTTCTTCCTCTTCCTCCTCTTCTACCTCAGACTCAGAAGGTACAGTAACTCCTTTCCCCTTTCCAGCTCCTTCGTCAGACGTCGAAGGGAACTCCATATTCCTCCTAGCATCGCTCTCAAACCTTCTTCCGAAAGTGGCTACCCCCAGTCTCTTTTTCTTTTTCTTCTCTTTATTCTTCTCTAGCAGAACTTTGAGATCCTATTGACCTTTTGCCAAGGTCATGAGGAGTTGCTGAAATTGTGAATTTTGTGCCTGTAGGTCCTTTACTGTTTGCTCCAAATCCATCTTGCTGAAATAAACAACAGAAAGATAAGGAAACCTGGCTTGAAGACCTGTTTATGCATATGATGAATGGTATGTTATTCATGTAATGCATTCAAGGGTTCAAAAATTCAAATTTGTTGCAAACAAAAAGAACGCATGTCATATTAAGAAGAAATTTGTTAATACATAAATGCCCCATGGGCGAAATATTACAAATTTCTTAATGTAAAAAGACATTGTGCATCCTCTTTGGTGCGGTGTAGGTGTTGAGAGTTTCCTCCACGTGAAGTCGGCGAGTGAGCTCTAAAACCTTCTTCTCACTGGCATAGAAGCTGGCTTCAAAAGTATCTCGTTCTTCTTTGAGTTGGATCCAACTCTTTTGCATTTCCTCCCATGATGTTGGCATGTCAGGATGTAGGATGGTGTATGAAACCTCTCCTTCCATAACAGGCTCTTTGATCAAGGGGAGAATGTGAGGATATGACATCATAAGATTCTGGGAGCGGGTACGTACCCACTTGAGGTAAGGCTCAAGGGGGATGGAATTATTGTGCCCCAGTGTCTTACTATCCACTTTGTTAGGCATCCTCTAAGCTCTGATGAACCTTTGTTGAAGTCCTTGCGCATCGTTATCGAAGTCAAAAACTAGGTCAGGAATCAGCATGTCATGAGGGTCATCCCTCCGAGCATATCCAAATTGTCTTAAAGCCAGACAGGGGTTGTAGGTAATGCATCCCCTAATACCAAGTAGTGGGACATTAGGTAATTCCTCACAACGATCAATGATGATGACATTTTCTCTGGACCGAGAACACCAATATACATCAGAATGTGTGAGGGTCATCAATCGTTGTGACCACCTTAAACCCTGCTCATTCTTCAAAACTGATTGTGGAAGGTGAGAAATAAACCACCTTGCTAGGAGAGGAGCACAACACATGAGAACACCTCTTTTCCTCATTATTCGTGTGTAAAATGAGTGTAGGATGTCCCCAAGCAATGTAGGTATGGGATTCCTGGATATGAAAATCTTGACAGCATTCACATCTATAAGTTGGTTAGGGTTTGGGAACAAGACCAACCCATAGATAAGGAGTGCCACAATCTCTTCAAAGGCTTGTAGATCAAGAGAATTCCAGAATTCTTGTGCCTTCTCAAACAAAAACCTTGCCAAGAATCCCTTGACACCGCTTCTGGTTTCCCAATGCCCCTTGATGTCAGATGGTTGCAAGTGTAATGCTTGAGCAACATCTTCAGGCTTTGGTTCTTTTTCTGTACCTTTGTAGGGTAGTTGATTAAGAATAGGAATTCTCAGGAGTTGAGAAAATTCCTCAAAAGTAGGCACCAACTGGTAATCAGGGAATGTAAAACAGTGGTGTAGGGGGTCAAAGAACTGGAAAAGTACTTTCACCATTTCTTCTTCAATACTGGTGTTGACTAAGTTGAGGAGTCTACCATGTCTTTCACTGAAGAGAGAATTCTCTGGAATCCTGGAAGTAAGCTCCTTGAGTTGAGGAGGGATCCTCACAAGGTTGATTTGAATTATTTTCCTGCGAAGAGATTCCATGACCTACAAAACAAGAACAAAGATGAAGATCCAAACCCTTGAAATGGTTAGTGGATGCATATGATGCTTTATGATGTTCATGATGTATGCACAAGCACATGTACAGACAAGTCACACAAAACCCTAGTTTTAGGCTTGCATGAGGTTTCATAGGTAAGTACCCTCTTGAGTTTAGTTGGCTCAAAACCTGTCCTATAAATAGTAACCGGGTTCTAAGGAGCTCGATATCATTGGATTGTTTTCTATGTTCATTGTTTTGGTTTAGCCACTTAACTAGTGACCAAAATATTCCCAGAAAACAACCCTCAATGAGTGTAGTATCGAGTATCTACCAACTTCGGACTACACCAAAGCCGGTCATCTCACTACCCCTAATGAAAGGCCAAGATGGTCAAGTAAGGTTCTAGTTCATTAGTGCTTAATGACATCACTCAGCGGCCCCGTATTCTCTTTGATTGACTCAAAGGATACCGGTACTCACAAATATGTCGCACTAATATAGCTATTGCTTCAACCGTTTCGGTATACCCCGCACAGTTTCCACAATGTATTGCTATCTATGAATGTTTCCCAAATCTGGGTGGAGGATTTCAAGCCCAAACAAGAGAACCAAAATGTAAAGCAGTAAAAGCAAACAATAATCATGCAAATGGTGATCTAAGCCCTAAGGTTACTCCACTTTTAAAGATTTCCCCAGCAGAGTCGCCAGTTCTGTGATACGGTGGGAGAACTGACTTGGGATTTTGCGTTCGTGTTCGCAAATGTTTCGGTTTAGCAAGAGTCGCCACCGACTTTTTATTTTATCCTAAGGAAAGGTCAAAAAGCACAGAAAAGACCTTTGAGATGTTTTCTTGGGTTCGGGGAGTAGATTATAGAAAGGGAAGGTATTAGCACCCTTTCTATCCATGGTTATCCATGGGCTCTTAGTTACTTGCTTAGATCACTTGCTTTGCTTTTCAATTGTTTGAAATGGTGCTTTTCAATTGTTTGAAATGGTGCTTTGTGTGTGATTTGGAAAGATATTTTGAAAAGAGGCCATCGTTGTGGCAACCTTTGTAATGATTCTTGTTTGAATGTATACAAAGGTGTTTTTGTCTTTTGAAAAGTTTTTAATGTTTGAAAGTAGGATTTTGAAATTGTGTTGTGAAGTGTGTTTTGAAGATAGCAAGGATGCTTTTTGCAAGTTTTGATCAAGTAACTAAGAGTCGTCTACCCTATTTTACCCAAAGATCTTTCTTATGTTTTTAACCCTTTTAATAGTGTTGCTTCACCATTGTATTTGGTGACCAACCTTGTGTTAGGATGTTAACAGGACAGGCGCGGGTCATCGTATAGACCATGATAGCAATAGTGTCAAGTATCTTTGGCAATTTTCTTTGAGGGACTTGATCATTTTGTTTAGGCAACTCAGATAGCGTCATCGAGGGACTATGATCTTTTTGATTGTTTTTGTTTTGCCAAAGTACTCAACATGCAACCATGGCCCATTTTTGAAGGCAACAAGTGGATTGTAACCCTAGGGGTGCAAGTGTGCATTGTGTTTATTTTTTCATGCATATTTATCTTGGATTAGGTCAAACTAATTGTTGGTTTTAGTTGCATACAAACCCTAGGTCTAAGCATGGCATAATTGAAACCTTTTAAATATGCGAGAATTTAAATGCTACACTATTACAACATGATATAGGGAGGGGGTACAAATTTGAATTGGGGATATTTTACAAGAACATAAAATCTAAGTTATTACAACCATATCGAATGTATAGGCAATATTTAAATGTACAATAATTGAAATAAATACAATAAATACAATAAATAAATGTAAATAAAATGTATAATGCCAAAATGTTTTTAGTATGTAAAAAGAGTATTTTTCAATGTGAAATATAAATAATAAAAAAAGGATCAATTTTAATTATTTTCTATTTAGGACAAGAAACCCTAATTCTTAATGAATAGTAGTATTTATTAGTTATGTACAATAATATACTAATTTATATAAAAAAATAAAAAAGGTATATTATATAAAAAAAAATGATATTTTTAATACACAATATTAATAAAAATGAAGATGTGGTATTTTTGTAATTGTTACCTAATTATTTAATACAACAAAATATATATATATATATATATATATATATATATATATATATATATATATATATATATATATATATATATATATATATATATATATATATATATATATATATATATATATATATATATATATATATATATATATATATATATATATATATATATATATATATATATATATATATATATATATATATATATATATATATATATATATATATACTTATATATATATATATATATACTTATATATATATATATATATATATATATATATATATATATATATATATATTAAACATATTAAACATAAAAAATAAAAATTAATTATTTACAAAAAAATGAATATTTTCAAGAAACTGTTTTTAAATATAAATAAATGAAATAAATGAAAATAAGTATATTTTTTTAGATTCTTTTAGGTTTTAATAAAAAGAATATAAAGCATTTAAATATTTTTTATACTAGTAATAATTAGAATAAATTCCAAATAAATATAAAAATTTATGAAAATAATTTTTAGGTATTTTTTATGTTAGAAGATAAAATATCAAAATCAAAAATGAAATAAAATGCAAAAAATGACAACTATGCAAGCAAATGGGCCAGGGGGGGGGGGGGGTGCAAACTGAATATGCATGTGTGAAAAGCAGAAGCAACTCAGGCCCAACCCAAGCAACTTCATCTTCTTCCTCACTTTCAAACAAACACACGCGTTCTGTACTTCCAATGCTATCTCCTGATTCTTTGATCTTTTGATAAAACTCACAACATGAAACTTGTAGAGCATCAAACAACGAATTCAACCATATAAAAAACTTGGATTAAATCTCAAAGACCAGAGAGAATTTCTCTGGCCCTAATTTTTAACCTAGTTTTCAGAAAGTTCATGAGTAAAATTCTCTCAGCACGATTAATATAAATGAAAACTAAGCATATATATGGCTTCAGGGCTATGAGTACAACATATTTCATTCACAAACCTAAGCCTAACCATTCCTAAATAGGGAGATAGAAGTCCATGAAATACTTGTTTCAATTGACTTCGAGCTGGACAATGTAGCAACCTTCAATGGTGTTTGAGCTTCTGTTGAGCTTGCCTGAGGTCCAAGGAAGCTTCTCCAATGCTTGGCTTGCTTTGAAACAACTTGAATCGTGTTGTAGAACTCAACCGGCAGAGCTTTGAAGTGAAAATGGCAAAGTGTGTTAGAGGTGTTACAGCTTGCAATGGGGCCCTGGGATAGTTCAGGTGAGTTGATTGGAAGGTGTTGGAACTATCTTTGGACAAAACACATGATATAATTTTGTTGTGGCTTGCAAAATGCAAAACCTGCCCTGTTTTGCAGAAAAACAGTGGTTCTGAGTATGAGGAGGTTTGAGTGATGAAAGGGTCGTATTTTAGGCTTGTTGGGAGGTATGGAACTTGTCTACAATGTTTGTCTAAGCTTGTGTTAACAGATATGAGAGATTGCTTATGTTTTTTCAAGTTTTCTCTACTTAAAGTTCAAATGTGGAAGTGAAGTTACAGGCTTGTATAGGCTATCAAATATGCTTGCATACATTGTTCTTGGCCCCTCTGATTTGTGGATTTGTTTTGCTGCAAGAGATCTTGGACCAATGCTCAAGGATTGTTGGTTTGACATAAAGCATACTTAAGCAAAAATGGAAATTTGCCTTTTTCTACTTAAGGCTTAATCTTGTGTATAATGACCAAATGAACAAAACAAAGGCTTAGACTGATGGATTGGCATTAAATTATGGAGTGCAAATAGGTTTTGAGGCCTGTAATGTCAAACCAAGCTAGCTAGATCAGAATTGCAAGTTGTTATGAACATGTATTGGCCATGGACAAAGGTGAGTTTTTGCCAACTTCAAGCATTCGATTCTCTCTAACCACAAGGGTGTTTGATGAGTTCTTGGACAATTTGGAAAGCTTGGAACATTTACTATAATCCATCTTTACAATGCAACTTGAAACTCCAAGTGGAACTATGTGAAAAATGGCCAAGAAGATGGGTCAAAATCCTGCCTAAACTAGGGCAAAATTTCTCTAAGTTAAAAGTTTTAGGTACCCTTGTTCCAAAAATCATAACTTGATATACAAGCCTCCTTTGAGAAAACTTTGTGAATAAAAGTTGTAGACTTTGTGATGTACTACAACTTTCATGTTTCAAGTTTTGTTTGAATCCATTTGAATCTTGGTGAAAAAATGGGACAAAGTTAGGAAAAAATAAGAAAATTTCATAACTTAGAAAATTTCTAAGTTATGAAATTTTTCCATTTTAAACCCTAATTTGCATTTTTGGGTTTCTTGATGAACAAGTTTCATAATTTGGCATGTATTGATGAAAAATGACACTTGGCACTTGATTTTGACCAAAAAGTCAAAGTTTGACTTTTCAATGTATAGTCAAATTTTGATCAGTTGACTGAAAAATTCATCTGTCAATCCTATGCACTTGAGATCTCTTGGACTTGTTGAATGTCTCAAGACAATGTCATTGAGTCCTTGAGTCCATGGTTGAGCTTGATTTGCCATTGGCTAGGTCAAACAGTCAAAAATTGCCTTTGCACAGTCAAAACCCTAAAAGTGACCATTTTGCCCTTTTGGTGATCTGATCAAATTTTTTGTGGAATTGTGATCCAAACTTGATCAAATGATTCACATGAGTTCATAATGTTGATGTGGGTCAAAATTCATGAGGTTTGACTGCCAATTGGCCATGGTTGACTTTTCCCCCAATACAATTGATTTTTAGGTCAACTGTCCAATTGACTGGGCAAAAATTTGAATCAAGGCTTGAAACTTGGTATGGACCAACTGGTGTGTCCAACATGAAGTATGAAAGTCACTTTGGGCATTGTAGGTCAAAACATCCCTGTGCAAATTCAAACCCTAATTTAGGTCAACAGTGCAAGGAGGTGTCTTGAGCTGAGCAAACCCTAGCTTGATCTTGAGTTCCAAGGGCCTTGTGATGAGAAATGTTGATAAAAAGGAGAGGGAAAATTTTGGGGTACAACACTATTAACAGGACATGTTGAGCTAACTAAACATTCAAGAGGGTACATACCTTAAAAACTCATGTAAGCCTTTGAACCTAAGGTCTATTGTGTGATTTGCTTGTGTTTATCTGTGATTTTTAGCATAATCATGACATCTTAAACATCATGACATTCATATATACTAATCATTTCAAAGACCTGTTGGATTCACCTCTTGGCTGTTTTGTAGGACATGAATTCAAGTCGCAGAAAAACCATCCGGATTCGCTTCACAGAAGTCCCCCCTAAGCTCAAGGAATTAGTCTTGAAAGTCCCCGAGGATTCATCATTCCATAAAAGACATGGTTACTTGCTCAGTTTGGTTACCGCCCGGGTTTGGCGAAGGTTTGATGAGTGTCTTATTCCAGTTCTTCGACCCTAAGCACCATTGCTTCAAATTCCCCGATTATCAATTGGTGCCTACTATGATACCGTGGGAGAACTGACTTGAGGGTTTTGCATTTGATCGCAAATGTTGCAGTTAGCAAGAGTCGCCACCGACTTTTCTTTTATCCAAAAGGAAAGGTGAAAAAGCACAGGAAAGACCTTTGAGATGATTTCTTGAGTTCGGGGGGGTAGATTATGAAAAGGGAAGGTATTAACACCCTTTTCATCCATGGTTATCCATGGGCTCTTAGTTACTTTCTAGATCACTTGCTTTTGTTTGAAATTGTGCTTTGTGTGGTTTTGAAAGTATTTTTGAAAAGAGGTCATTGTTTAAGCAAACTTTGTAATGATTCTCATTTGTAAGAATGTATACAAAAGTGTTGATCTTTTGAAAATGTTTTCAAAATTGAAAGGTATTTTGAAAGTGTAGGTGTGTTTTGAAAATAGCAAGGATGTTTGTTTTGAAATGGAGCAAGTAATTAGGAGCAATCTACCTACTCAAATGTCTTTTTTGTTCATTTTCTTTTCCTTTGACATTGTTGTCTTACCATTGATTTGGTAAACAAACCTATCTTTAGATGTAAACGGGACGGGTGTGGGTCATCGTATAACCATGATTAGCAATGTTGCAAGGTATCTTAGCATTCTTTTTGAGGGACTAAGATTATTTATAAGGCAACTTTAGATAGCGTCATCGAGGGACTATGATCTTTTATTTGCTTGTTTTTGCTAAGATACCTTACATGCGTAATATGACCATTTTGTATAAGACAACCAAGTGGGATAACCCTAAGGGTGCTTCTGTGCAAGTGTATTGTTTTCATGCTTGATTTTGTCTTAAATTAGGGTTTTGTATTTGATTGATTTTGTTCTTTCTATACAAACCCTAATTACTAGCATGTGAATATAAAGCATTTAAATTGCAGAAAATAAAAATACTAAGCTATTACATCATTAGGGGAGGGGGTGTACAAATTACAAATGGGGATTGCAAGAATGTAAGTCTAATTAATCTATTACAACCATATTGAATTTATACAATAATGGAAATAAATAAATGTTCAAAAAATAAATATGCAAGAATGTAAATGCAAAGAAAATGGATCTTTTTGTTTGGATTTTTATGAGAAAGAGGGAAATTGTTTTAACCTAATTGATTTAAAGAAAATAATTAATTAAGTTTAAATTTATTAAGAAAATATTTTTGAATAAAACCCTAATTCTATTTAGTTGATTAAAAGAAAATAAGTTTAGAAAAAAGTATTTTTTTGGTATTTTTGTCTTGAAAATATTTATGGCATCATGAAATATTTTGTCTTTTTTATATCAAAAATAATATATTTTAATAGGTGTAAAAGAAAAATAAATATTAACATAGTTTTAATTAAATTTACAAGGTGATTTGTAAAAAAATAAATAAAGTATAGTTAATAAAAATATTTTTTTGGTGAGAAAAAATAAAATAAACTAAATTAAAATGAAGATAAATTCTTTTATATTTTTTTATGATTTTTAATATTAGTGAAAAATAATTAAGAAAAAAAAACAAATAAAATTAAAAAAACAAAATAAATTGGGCCAGGGGGTGTATAAGCAGGCAGGGAGGTTAGTTAGTAAAAAAAACAAAAAGCCCAAAGGCCCAGACGCCCTGCAAAAAAGGTCAGAAAAAAATGCAAAAATGTGTAAAAACACAAAATGGGTACCACTGAGGCTCGAACCCAGGTCCCAAAGGTTAACAGGCGTGCGCTTTACCACTGGGGTGGCTATACATCTGTTTATATAAATAAAACAATAAATATGTAAGGCAAATCAAGTCCTGATGACTTCATCTTCAACCTCCAGCCGGTGTACCTGTAACTTCTTTATTTCTCAACAAAAATGGAAGATGACAAAATGAAAGTTGTTGCATTCTTCCTCACGAATCTAACCATGTAAATAACTAAAGCTAAAAGTCAAAGATAAATGAGAATTTCTTTGGCCCTAATATGAACCCTAAAAATTTTAGAAACTTCAACTCTAAAATTCTCTAAGCTCAGGCCATGTAAATGCAAACTATGGATATGTACAACTTCGTGGCAATGAGGTCTACATTTTATATTCACAAATGCAAGCATAACAATGCATAAATAATGAGATAGAAGTTCAATAAAAATACCTAAAAACTGGAAATCGTGAAATGCAAATGAGCTTGATTCAAAGTCATGCAAGGATCAGGTTAGCTTCCTTGAGGTCCCAGGAAGCTAATGCAATGATTAGCTTGAGCTGAAAGTGGCTGGGGAGCTCTGAGAAGTCAAGTTGCAGACCACTGTTTTTTAAAATGGAACTTGATGATGGATGTGTTACAGTGATCAAATGGACTTTGGATGGTTTGTATTTTATGTTTAGAAGTTTTTAGAAGTGAAAGGCCAAAGAACGCACGATGGGATTTGGAGTTTGGTATGTAAAGTCAAAACTTGCAAACAATGGTGTTTTGAGACAATTTCTGGATAGAGGGAGTTTGAGTGAGTTTAAGGGTCTTCAAGCTCGTGTCCTAGCTCACAAGTAGTGCTTCTATTTATAAGCAATAAGTTTAGAGATTTATTGTTGATCAAAATTTGAATTTGCATCCTTAAGCCAAACATGTGATTTTTTGACAAACCAAGTTTCAAAGTCTTGTGTACTTGCTAAGATAGAGTGGTTATGCTTTAAACAAGCTTTCTTCTGACTTTGTGGATGGAGTGTGATCATAGGGAACAAGTTAGAGGCTCAATGTGAACTTTATGCAAAAAGCTTGCTTTACAAGAATGGCATTGTTAACTTTCTTCCCAAAATGGCAATGTGAATTGGATAAAGCTTAAATCACTTGGATTATAGCTCAAAAGTTTGTGTAATCCATTAATTATGGAGTGAAAAACAAGTTTAAGGCCTGCAAAGCAAAGATTAGATAGCCTAACATTGAAATTGCATTTGTGTTTATCATGAAAATGACCTATAATTCAAGTGACAAAACACCAACTTCATCTCTTCGATTCTCCCTACTCAAGAATGATCTCAAGGAGTTCTTGGACATTTTGGAAAGCTTGCAATGTTTTATACAACTCATCTTTGAATTTATTTTGAAAATTCTTCTTGGAACTATGTGAAAAATTTCCATGAAGTTAGGTCAAAAATCTGCCTAACTAGGGCAAAATTTCACTAAGTCTTTTATAGTTCATGAGCATGTATTCATAAAATTATAACTTGAGACCCAAGAATTTTTAGGAGAAGTTGTGTGAATCAAAGTTTTAGATTTCATGGATATATAAAACTTTCATGTTGGAAGTTTCTCTTGAATCATCTTACATCATGGTGAAAATTTGGCTCAAAGTTATGAAAAAACATGAAATTTCCAACACTTAGAAAAATTTCTAAGTTTAGAAATTTTGACTTTTCAAAATGAAATCTTGAATTTTTGATTTCTTGATGAATAAGTTTCATATTTTGACATGTTTTTATGAATTGTGATCTTTGGTGCTTAAATTTGACAAAAAGTCAAAGTTTGACTTTCCAGTATACAGTTGACTTTTGACCAGTTGACTGCAAAATTCAACTGTCAATCCAATGGATTTGCAATGTTTTGAATCATTTCATTAGGTAAAAATGATGAAATTGTACTCTTGAGATCATACCTTAAACCAATTGACCATTTTCTAGGTCAAAAATCAAAAATTGCCCTTTCCTAGTCAAAACCCTAATTTTGACCATTTTGCCCTTTTGGAGATTTGATCAAGTTTCTTGAGGAATTGTAGTCCAAACTGGATCAAATGATACATATGGGTTTAAAATGTTGATGTGGATCCAAAATCATGAAGTTTGACTGTAAATTAGCCATGGTTGACTTTTTCCCCAATACAGTTGATTTTTAGGTCAACTGTTCAATTGATTGATCAAAAGTGTGATCCAAGGCTTGAAACTTGTCATGAGTAATCTTGGGGGTCCATAATGATCCATGAAAGTCATATGATTATTTGATATTTAAAAAATCCTTGTGCAAATTCAAACCCTAATTTTGGTCATCAGTGTCTAAGGAGGTGTGTTGAGCTGATCAAACCCTAGTGCAATTTTGAGCCCAAGGAGATCTTGTGAGAAAATTCTTGATAAGTGAGAGGGAAAATTTTGGGGTACAACAGCTTCCCATGTTCAATATTCTTAAGCCTGAGGAGTTAGATTGGCAAGTTTTTCCATTCGTGACTCGAAGGTGGAAGATGATTGGACACTAGAGTGCCCAGAAATTTGCACTCGATGATGTGATGGTTGAGGGAATGGGCTTAAAGATGCCATTTGGAGAGGTGATAAAAAGTTGTAGGATATGGGCTTAAATATGACATCCAAAAGTGATTGTTTGTGTTGTAATTTGTAAACTGAAAGAATGAGTATCAGAATGGCGTCCGTGTCTGGAGCATATCTAAACTGTATCTGGGAGCTGATTTTGAATGATTATCAGAATGGAATCCGTGTCTGGAGCGTATATGAACTGTATATGAAAGCTGAATCTGAATGAGTATCAGAATGGCATCCGTGTCTGGAGCGTATCTGAACTGTATCTGAAAGTTGCACTTGAATAAGTATCAAAATGGCATCCGTGTCTGGAGCGTATCTGAACTGTATCTGAAAGCTGAAACTGAATGAGTATCAGAATGGAGCCCGTATCTGGAGCTTATCCGAACTATATCTGAAAGAGGCTCTGAATGAGTATCAGAATGGCTTCCGTGTTTGGAGCGTATCTGAACTATATCTGAAAACTTTGAACATTGTTAATGGTAGTTGTTAACCTTATCCTGAAAAGGGTAAAATTTTAGCTAAAACGCAAAGTCATGTTGTATGAGATGCATAGTGTAATGCATTCGTGTCATCAATGTTTATGATATATGGATTCCATGTATGCGCATGTGAGCTAATTCTGCTGTACTGCTATTGAACTAGGGAAAATAAATCCTTGTCCGCTGCTGAGGATATGGAGCATAAGTCTTCATGCTGATGAATTTCCATTTTTAGAGAAATAAACTCTATTGTAAAGGAAATTCAATGTACTGTTGGTAAAATCCTGTCGGGAAATCTTGAAAAATTGAACGACTGCTACTGGGGATTGATAATTTGAAGCTTGTTCCGTTGGGAATTAAACTGCAAATTGTGGGGGATTTATGGAAATAGCTTAGACAGATTTCCCTCGCTCTTAAAGCCATTAGTAATTGTCTTTTATTTTGTTTATTTGTAAAGATTAATTATGTTCAAATGCATATGTTCAACAATGAATCATTGGACGTTTTTGTAAATAAAACACAAGAGTAAATAAAAATAGATAGTTTTTGCACTTTCAAAGGGATATCTTTGTATTGACTTTGAGTAAGTATTTTTGTACAATGAGACAAACATTCTAGTAGGAGAACACCGTCGTAAGAAAAAAATGAAACTTTTAATACAAAGAAAAGATAGTTATGTGAAATAATCCCATGGGGTTCCCATTCTGCTATAGCTTTTGTATCACTGAGCATCTTGTCTATTTGTTGCCTCGTCCGAATATGATTGAATTGATCAGAACCTCTACGTTTGCAGGTTGTCTGTAAGGTGATCCAACGGGACATAGTCATACGCTTTAATTCCCTAACTTTTTCCTGGACCGCCTGTGATCGGTGGATCTGGAACTGACTGTTTAAAGCTGGTTCACGAAATGTCGCGGTAAGCAAGAGTCGCCACCGTCTTTTATTTTATCCAACATGGACAGGACAAAAGCACAGCAAAATTCCTTATTGAGATTAGCTCTCGGTTCGGGAGGTAGATTTATAGAAAGGGAAGGTGTTAACACCCTTTCTATCCATGGTTATCCATGGGCTCTTAGATACTTGCTCATTGTGTTTCCAAAAGTTTGCTTTTCTTTGTGTTTGTGGGTTTGAAAAGAGTTTTGTTTTTGATTTCAGATCGACTCTTGTATCAGTCCTCAAGAGTGTTTGAAAAATTGTTTTGAAAGCTCTTTTTGAAAGTGTCGGTGTGAAAAGAGTTTTTGATTTATTTTGAATTAGAGCAAGTATCTACGAGTCATCTACCTACCCTAAGGAATTAGGCTGTGTAAATGTCCTTAAGGTAGTGCCATCCCACCATTGAGAGATAGGTAGCACCACCGTTGGAGGTGTTCGGGTCAATTCGAGTTTAGGGACAGTGTGGTCACCAGAGCAATAGTAGGACACCTTAGAAGCTACCCTTATGCCATGTTCATGGACATAAGGACTTACTAAAACGTCCTATACTCGACGACCACGTTTCGAGGGGCAAGGCAACAGTGAGGCGTACCCTAAGAAGTGGTGTGTGAATTTGTGTATTGTTTTCAGTTATGTTTTATCTTGTCATGCATTGGGTGAGCTACGCTTTGATTTTATTTGGGCCATTCATTCTTTCATGCAGAGTTTAGCAGTTTTAAGGGCGCAGAAATTAAAGTGCGGAAAATAAAGTCCTACGCTATTACAAGGCGCGGGTCTATACATCGCCAAATTAACAAAGACTCGTTTTTTAATAAAATGCGGAAAATAAGTAAATTTCCTAATTACTATTACAAGGCTTGAGCAATTACATTATATTTAAAACGAAAAATAAGAACAAACGCGCGAAAAGAAATTAGAATCGAATATGCGAGGGCGTTGGACCCTTTAAAGATTAAATCGAAATTAAAAGTTAATTAATGATTAAATAAAGAAAAGAAGTTATTTTTTTATGTTTTTTTTTATATTTAATGAAAATAAAGAAAATTGATTAAAATTAGAAGTTAAATGAAACCCTAGTTCTAAATTATTTTTAATTGTTAAAGAAAAATATTTAAGTTTTAACCTAATTTACCCTAATTAATTAATGACATGTTTATTTACAAAATAATTAATAATTAATAATAATAATAAGAAGAAATTATTTATTGAGAAAAAAGAATAAAAAATGCTAAAAAAACCTAATTTTTACATATTTTAGTTATTAAGAAAAGATTAAATTTAAACCTAATTTTACTAAATTGATTATTAAAAGTTTATTTACAAAAATATAATAATGAATTAAATGTTAATAATAATAAACATGTTTTTGATTTTTCTGTATTTTTATTTTATTATGAAAATTAATTTTGTGATTTAAAGAGAAAAGCAATTAAAAAACAAATAAAAGAATAAAAAGGAAAATTAAAATAAAGAACAAAAATATGCAAACCATGGGGGTGGCTGACCCAATTTAGAGGTGTTTGTAGAGTAATTTGGCCCAACAGATTCCAGGCCTTTTTGACTTTTAGTGATCACGTGAGGAGCAGTTGACTAATGCGTATGGTAAGCTGCATGTTCTGGCCTTTGGATTGGGGCCCCTGGACACTTGGCAGGCACAAGCACACGCGCACATGGTGGACCACTGGAGGAGAATTTCACCTGAACATGTTACAAACAAAATTATTGAGAAATATGGGGGACCTGGGAATCGAACCCAGGTCCCAATGCCTATAGGACAGCGCACCAACCAGCTGAGCCATTGAGTCTCTTTGTCATATTAGTGGAACATGAATAACATATGTGAAAAAGCAATATTACGCTGAACCAAAATAAAACGCGCTAACATTTAAACCTTCCAATCATGCTCAGACACATAGGCTTCGTCTTCCTTTTGTACCTGTAAATAGAAGCAAATAGCGGGGGTTTTAAACCCCCACTAAACTCAACCTGAAAAATAGCGAATAGAATATAGGCAAGCATAAAAAGGGCGCGATGGGTGAATTAGCTTCGTTTGGATGTCACGAATCCATTGGTGCCAGTTTGAAGGCCTGATTTTACCATATGTGTAAAGCCCCAAAATTGAAGCTTCTGAAACCCTAACCTAAGTTAATGGTGGATTCTTGTACAGGCAGCATTAGTTCAATTGAGTAGTACCATTAGCTTCAGAGCATTCATGTTAGTATAAATCAATCAACAAAATGCATGAATAATGCCTAGAAATCAAAACACGATTATGGAAAATTTTATGAAAAGTAAGACTTCATTCTACCAATTCCTTGAGTATGGAGGTCCGGTTTTGATTGGAATAGTTTCCTGGTGGTGCAGGAGTGTATTGGAGTACTTTTCAAGCCTTGAAACGAGCTCTAGCTAGGTTTTCAGTTTTCAATATTTTATGAAAAAGTGCAATGTTGTTCTTGGTTCCTGTGCAGCTTCTTGTGTTCAATCCCTTTTGTTTCAATTGTGCATAAGTATATGAAGGGAATTAGGTTAAAAAACCAGCCCATGATCCATTGATTTAATGCTTTTGAATATTTGATTTTGTCAAATCTTTTCCAATCTTTTTTATGCCAATTATGCCAATTATGGAAGATTTTTGTTCCCTTGAGGTAGTACACGAGATATTTGGTTCATAAAGGGAAGAATATGCTGCACAAAAAGATTCAAAACCATTGTTTAGTATTTTTCTCATATTTAATTTTAATTAAATGAATTAATAAGATTAAAAATTCAATTAATTAATTAAAAATAAGAAAATAACTCCCTTTTAGCTTAATGGTTCGTGCATAGCCTTTGGGTAATGATTCATGGAAGAAATTGTGGCCCATTAGCATTTTTGAACCCTTTTATGCAAAGTTGACTTTTCAAAATTCCCAAAAATTTCCCAACTTCTACAAGGCATATCTTGCTCAATTTTTAAGATTTGATCATGTTATTGGACATTTTGGAAAACTCTTGAAGTCCTCTAACCAATGCCTTTGGTCCCATGTCATTTTGATTTACCAATCTCAAGTTATGGTCTTTGACTTAAAGTGCCTTTTTGTTGACTATTGAAAATGACCTATAATGTTGAAATTGATAACTTTTTGTGAGAGCATTTCTTGGACTTGAAGTGTGAAGATGAGTTGTAGGAAATGTCATTATCTTCAAAATGAGCTTTGGATGGGATTTTTCTGATAAACCATGTGGAAGTTATGCCTTGGTCAATTTGCAGTTGACTTTTTCAGCTGTCCAAAAATAGAAACTTTTGCATCTTGAGACTTTTTGAGCCATGCCTTGAGAATCATGATCAAGAATTGATCAAATGATGTTTGTGGCTTCAAAATAAGATGTTGACCAAAAATTTGGACTTTTGACTGTCAAATGACCATTTTGCCCCTGCAGTTGACTGTGAAGCAATTAGGGTTTTTGACTGTGCCATTTGATGCTGTGAGTCTTGAAACTTGGCATATGGATGCTTGACAATGTATATAGGCATGTGGGACTTGATTGGACCCTTGGAAACCTCAAGTTCTTTGACAGAACCAAAACCCTAATTTTTGACTGTTAGGAGGCAAATGGACTGTGCAACCCTTGGGAGATTTTGAAGCATGATCTTAGCAAACCTTGAAGAATATGGGAGGGCAAATTTTGGGGTACAACAGTTGCCCCTGTTCAATATTCTTAGACCTGAGGATATAGATTGGCTGGCGTGCCTTTTGTAATCCGAGGGTAGAAGATGATTGAACACTAGAGTGCCCAGAAATTTGCACTCACATAGTAGAGTGTTAGCAGTATGGTGGTGGGAATGGGCTTACAGATGCCATTTGGAGATTGATGGATAGGAAGATGGGCTTACAGATGCCATGTTGAGAGGTGATGGATAGGTGGATGGGCTTATAGATGCCATCTGGGTGTCGATCGCGTAAGAGTTTCCTTAGCGAGAACTTGCGTACCTGAAAAAGAAAGATAATTACCTGGCCTGTTACAGGAGTTGATCTTCAAACTCTTTATGTAGATGTGCCCTGGCTAGATACAGGTATCGAATCTTTAAAATTTTCAGACGTGCCCTGGCGAGATACAGGAATCGAGTCTGGAGAATACAGTCGTCAATAGATACACCCTGGCATGATACAGGAATCGGATCTTCGAACTCTTCAGGCGTGCCCTGGCAAGATACAGGAATCGAGTCTGGTAATGTTGGTCGTCAACAGATACACCCTGGCGAGATACAGGAATCAGATCTTCGAACCCTTCAGACGCACCCTGGCAAGATACAGGAATCGGGTCTGGTAATGTTAGTCGTCAACAGATACAGTCTGGCAAGATACAGGAATCGGATCCTCAAACTCTTCAGACGCACCCTGGAAAGATACAGGAATCGGGTCTGGTAATGTTAGTCGTTAACAGATACACCCTGGCAAGATACAGGAATCGGATCTTCAAACTCTTCAGACGCACCCTGGCAAGATACAGGAATCAGGTCTGGTAATGCTAGTCGTCCACAGATACACCCTGACAAGATTCAGGAATCAGATCCTCAAACTCTTCAGACGCACCCTGGCAAGATACAGGCATCGGGTCTGGTAATGCTAGTCGTCAACAGATACACCCTGGCAAGATACAGGAATCGGATCCTCAAACTCTTCAGACGCACCCTGGCAAGATACAGGAATCGGGTCTGGTAATGCTAGTCGTCCACAGATACACCCTGGCAAGATACAGGAATCGGATCCTCAAACTCTTCAGACGCACCCTGGCAAGATACAGGCATCGGGTCTGGTAATGCTAGTCGTCAACAGATACACCCTGGCAAGATACAGGAATCGAATCCTCAAAATCTTCATACGCACCCTGGCAAGATACATGAATCGGGTCTGGTAATGCTAGTCGTCAACAGATACACCCTGGCAAGATACAGGAATCGGATCCTCGAACTCTTCAGACACACCCTGGCAAGATACAGGAATCGGGTCTGGTAATGCTAGTCGTCAACAGATACACCCTGGCAAGATACAGGAATCGGATCCTCAAACTCTTCAGACGCACCCTGGCAAGATACAGGAATCGGGTCTGGTAATGCTAGTCGTCAACAGATACACCCTGGCAAGATACAGGAATCGGATCCTCGAACTCTTCAGACGCACCCTGGCAAGATACAGGAATCGGGTCTGGTAATGCTAGTCGTCAACAGATACACCCTGGCAAGATACAGGAATCGGATCCTCGAACTCTTCAGACACACCCTGGCAAGATACAGGAATCAGATCTGGAATCACGACTATTGATAGCAATCATCTTTGTATTAACTTTTGTCCTGAAAAGACAAAACGTTAGTTGTATGCGATGTCATGATGTATGACATGCGTGATGAGACTATATGTTCATGATGCGTATATGCATGCTGTAATGTATGAAAATGTGATGTTCATGAATGTATTGTGGTCTAGGAAAATAAATCCTTGACGGGTGCCGGGAAGTTAAATCCTGGGCTAATATTGAAGAATAGAGCTTCGCTGTTTCTGCTGGGGATGATGATTGCAAGAATACCGGTAGGAGAAGATGACTCCGTTGGGGAATAAACTTGGCGAATGGATTACTCTGCGGGGAGAAAATTACTCTAGCGGTCTTGCTGGGGAACAATGCTCTGTGGGAAGAGAGATACTTTGCTGAGATATTGATGATAACTCCGCTGGGGATACCGTTGTTATGTTGGAAGTTTTAATAGACTCCGCTGGGGGTAAGAAGACTTCGCCGAGGACGATCCTTCTGTGGCTTTTGGCTGAGGATAACTCAGTTATATCCTGGTAGGGAAATAACCTTTGAATAAAGCCGGGAGACACGTTTGTGCTCTGCAGGGGGGAAGCTTCCAGAATCCACTAGGGATAAGCTTACTGCTGGGGAGATTGATTGAACTCTCCTGGGGAAATTTTTGAGATATATTGGGGAGGTGGCTCCACTGAATGTCTGATATACCGCCGGGGAACAATCTTAGATCCAGATTGCTGGGGATGTTTGTTAGGAATGTTCGTATATTGCGCTGGGGAATGTTGAGATCTGCTGGAGGATACCCAACTTCCTTAAGGCTGACAGGATAACTCTGCTTGGGGTGAGTGCATTGACTTGCTGGCTCCCTCTCTGGGGATTTAATATATCTTGGTTATGTTCTTCAGCTGAACTTACCTTGGTACCTTGGTGGACAAAGCAATTAGATCGCTTAGACGACTCATTATTGCCCCTGTTTTTAATGTTACCTGTAATTAATCCTTTGTTTCGTATGCAAATATTTATGAGTTAGCAATTAGCGTCAAATGCATATATCACAAATTGAACCTTGGACGTTCTTCGCAAAACAAAACAGAAAAGGAAAAACAATTGACAATTTTAGCTGAAAAGTGAATTTATATTGATTTTTAAATTTGCTTGTAAATAGGCGTTTATGTACAAGAGGCTGACGTCCTAGTAGGAGAACGCCGCCGAATACAGAGTTTATACAATTTTGTGAAAAGGAAAAACAAAACAGCTGTGTGAAAAGAATAATCCCACTGGGTTCCAACTCTTCTATCGCCTTTATATCTTCGAGCGTCTCATCACTTTGCTGCTCAGTTAACGATGAAGCTGATTGATCGATGCCGTCTGAACTTGATGTTGATACCGGATTCTGGATGCAAGGTGATCCTATGAGACATAGTATTACGCTTTATCCCTAACTTTTGCCTGGACCGCCCTTTCGGGTTTTTGGTCCACCGGGATACCCATTTTTGCCCAAGCCGCCTTTTCAGGTTTTCGACTTGCCGGGTGTACAGATTTTTTTCATTTCATCCCTCATTTTGCCCGAACCCTTTTGGTTCGCCGGGAAGCCCTAATTTTTGCCTAGGTATGTCAACCTAGCGGGTCTTTTATCATGCGTAGTATCTTTTTACTATGTCTGCATTGCCGGGGTGAGGATGGTCGTCACCATCCATGGTGGTTAGGATCATGGCTCCTCCTAAGAACACATGTTTAACCACAAATGGCCCTTCATACGTAGGGGTCCATTTGCCCCTTGGATCACTCTGAGGAAGGATGATGCGCTTGATTACCAGATCCCGAACTTGATACTCTTGTGGTCTGACCTTCTTGTTAAATGCTCTGATCATCCGTTTTTGGTACGTTTGACCATGATAAATAGCAGCAAGTCTCTTTTCATCAATTAGATTTAATTGATCAAGTCGAGTCTGGATCCAATCATCTTTGCTCAGATCTGTATCCTTCATTATCCAGAGAGAGGGTATCTGCACTTCGATCGGTAAGACTGCTTCCATGCCATAGACCAAGGAGAAGGGAGTTGCCCCAGTTGACGTCCTTGCTGAGGTACGGTACCCATGAAGAGCGAACGGTAACATTTCGTGCCAATCTTTGTAAGTCACTATCATCTTCTGCACAATCTTCTTGATATTCTTATTCGCTGCTTCTACAACCCCATTCATCTTCGGCCGGTAGGGAGAAGAGTTGTGGTGCTGTATCTTGAATTGTTCGCAGAGCTCAGTGATCATCTTGTTATTGAGATTGGTACCGTTGTCCGTAATGATCCTTTCTGGGACGCCGTACCGACAGATCAGGTTATGTCGAATGAACCGTGCCACGACATTCTTGGTTACTGTAGCATAAGAAGTTGCTTCAACCCACTTTGTAAAGTAATCAATCGCTACCAGGATGAAGCGATGCCCGTTGGATGCCGTAGGTTTAATCTCGCCGATCATATCAATGCCCCACATTGCGAAAGGCCAAGGTGCAGTTAAGACATTCAGGGGAACCGGAGGAACGTGCACCTTATCTGCATAAATCTAGCATTTATGACATGTCCGAGAATGTTGGTAACAGTCAGCTTCCATAGTGGACCAGAAATATCCTGCCCGAAGGATCTTCTTTGCCATGGTGTGTCCACTGGAATGTGTTCCAAAGGTACCTTCATGCAGCTCCGCCATGATCCTTTCTGCTTCAGTCTTATCCACACAACGCAGTAAGGTCGAATCATGGTTTCTCTTGTACAAGATGTCGTTGCTGAGGAAGAACTTTGCTGCGAACCTTCTCAGAAACTTTTTATCATTGATGGATGCACCTTCAGGGTATTCCTGAGCTTCCAAGTATCTCTTCACCTCGTGGTACCAGGGTTTTTCAGTCACTACCTCAGCTTCAAGATCACAACAGTATGTCGATTCGTCCAGTTTCCAGATAATGACCCGGGGAGCCTCATTGTCCCATTTTACCTTGAACATAGAAGACATCGTAGCTAACGCGTCCGCCAGCTGATTCTCCTCTCTTGGGAAATGTTCAAAAGTTATCTCTGTGAAATGGGGGATCAATGTCAACACACATTCTCTGTAAGGGATAAGATTTGGATGTTTCGTATCCCACTCGCCTTTGATCTGATTGATCACGAGAGCGGAATCTCCGAAGACACTCAGATACTTGATCCTTAAGTCGATCGCAGCTTGAAGACCCATTATGCATGCCTCATACTCCGCCATGTTGTTGGTGAAGTTGAAACATAGTCGGGCAGTAAGTGGAGTATGAGTGCCTTGAGGGGATATGATCACAGCGCCAATACCGTTACCCAAAGCGTTGGAGGCTCCGTCAAAGTGCATAGACCATCGGGATCCTTCCTCAGGTCCTTCATCCGGTCCAGGTACTTCACAATCAGTCACTATCATGATGCTCTCGTCCGGAAACTCGAAGTTCATTGACTGATAGTCATCTACTGCCTGATGTGCCAAGTGGTCTGCCAATACACTTCCCTTGATAGCTTTCTGAGTCGTGTACTGGATGTCGTATTCCGTTAAGATCATTTGCCATCTTGCTATTCTTCCGGACAGAGCAGGCTTTTCGAATATGTACTTTATCGGATCCATCTTTGAAATCAACAAGGTAGTGTGAGTCAACATATACTGTCTCAACCGGCGAGCAGCCCATACCAAAGCGCATCAAGTTTTCTCGAGCAGTGAGTATCGGGTCTCACAGTCGGTAAACTTTTTGCTAAGTTAATAAATGGCATGCTCTTTTCGGCCAAAATCGTCATGCTGCCCCAGCACACACCCCATTGAGTTGTCGAGTACTGTCAGGTATAGTATCAGAGGTCTCCCTTCAACTGGTGTCATAAGGATGGGTGGCTCTTGGAGATACTCTTTGATTCTGTCAAAAGCAACCTGACATTCATCGTTCCAACGTACTACCTGATCTTTCTTCAGCAGCTTGAAGATTGGTTCACAGGTAGCAGTTAGGTGTGAGATGAATCGGGCAATGTAATTCAGACGTCCTAAGAAGCCTCTGACTTCTTTCTCTGTCTTGGGAACCGGCATCTCTTGAATGGCTCTAACCTTGGCAGGGTCCACTTGAATACCCTTGTCACTTACGACGAAGCCCAGCAACTTTCCAGACCTTACCCCGAAGGTGCACTTGTTCGGGTTCAACCTCAGCTTGTACAGTTTCAAACGGTCAAACAGTTTCTGCAGATGGTCAAGGTGTTCCTCCTCAGTTTGGGACCTTGCAATCATGTCGTCGACATACACTTCAATCTCATGATGGATCATATCATGAAATAAAGCGACCATGGCACGTTGGTAGGTTGCCCCAGCATTTTTCAATCCAAAAGGCATGACCTTGTAACAGAAGGTGCCCCACTGAGTAACAAAGGTAGTCTTTTCCATATCTTCAGGAGCCATCTTGATCTGATTATAACCTGAAAAGCCATCCATGAAGGAGAACACCTTGTGCTGAGCAGTATTGTCAACCAGAACGTCAATGTGAGGTAGGGGGAAGTCATCTTTGGGGCTGGCCCTGTTCAGATCCCTGTAGTCAACACACATTCTGACCTTACCATCCTTCTTCGGTACCGGCACCACATTGGCAACCCACTGAGGGTAAGAAGTCACTGCAAGAAACTCGGCATCAAACTGTTTCATAACCTCAGCTTTGATCTTCTCAGACATCTCTGGACGCATACGCGGACCTTTTGCTTAACCGGAGGGCAGTCTTCCTTGGTAGGCAAATGATGGACCACAATGTCAGTATCCAACCCAGGCATGTCTTCGTAGGACCAGGCGAAGATTTCCACATAATCATGTAACATCTGAGTCAACCGTTGTTTTACGCTGAGCTCCGGATTGGCACCAATCTTAACTTCCTTCCTATCTGTCTCAGTACCCAGATTTATTGTTTCCACTGGCTCTTCATGTGGTTGAATTGCCCTCTCTTCCTGGAGTAACAGTCTTGCAAGCTCACCAGGCACTTCGCAATCATCTTCACCTTCGTCTTCGGCCAAGTTGATCGGATTTTCGAAGTCATAACTGGCAGTAGCAGAGTCGTTACCAGTGAGATCCAGAGTGGATTGAAACCTGTGTAGGTGAGTGTGTGTAAATATAGCTGTTTTGCAATATATAAAGAAAGAAGGAAAGAAAGGGAGCACAATATTTGAAATGCGAAAAAACGTCCAAGATCTTTATTCATGATATATGGAAATGAAAGTTATAAGCCCTCACAAATGAAGCCAACGGTGCCCTGGGTAAGACACCGGGCCATAAAGTTTCAATTCATTGTTTATTACAAATAACAAAAACAAAGGAATTCATTACTGCGTAACAAAAGTAACAGGTGTATGATCTTTTGCGGTCCAATTGGTCAGTCCACCGTCAGTCGTCGGGTAGATCCAGCTATCGAACTCTGATTCTTCCACTTCGTCTTCATCCCCAATAGCATTCACTCCTGGATTGGTGATGAGCACATGAGGTCTTCCGATCCTAGCTTTACGCACAGCCCTCTGAGCCTCTGCAGTAAAACCCAGTCCAAACTTGTCAGTTTTAGGAGTGAAATCAGGGAGCCTGCCCCAGTTAGCACATTCACCTTTCTCGATTACAGCCCGGGCGTCCTTCAAGGAAGCCATCTTCAAAGGAAAGTCCTCTTCAACCACTGTTTCTGCTGCTGCCAATGTTGGAGGTACTTCTTCAAAATGCTAAAAGGGGGTTTCAATAAACTCCCCGTCCATCTCGATATACCGGAAGGAATTCAGATGACTAACCATGTATTCTTCCTCCCCCTGCACAGTGACAATCTTCCCTCTGACAGGGTACTTGAGCTTCTGGTGTAGAGTGGATGTCACTGCCCCAGCTTTGTTAATCCAAGGTCGACCCAGCAAACAGGAATAAGATGGACGAATATCCATCACATAGAATGTTGAGTCAAAGACTTGGGAACCAACAGGAATAGGAATGTCTACTTCTCCATGAACCATCCTCTTCGATCCGTCAAAGGCTCGAACAATGATGTTGTTAGGTTTCAACTCCAGGCCCTTACAATCCAACCTGTCTAAGGCCTTTTTGGGTAATACATTCAGGGAAGAACCGGTGTCCACCAACACGTGCGCGAGAGTAGTGCCCCTGCATTCTATGGAGACATGTAGGGCATCATTGTGGTTCTTTCCCTTGGCGGTAAGATCAGCATCCGAGAAACCCAAACCATTGTCAGTTGTCAAATTGGCTACGCAGTCAGTGAATTGATCTGCAGAGGTCTCTTGTGGCACATGGGCCGTCTTCAGAAATGAAATCAGGGCCTTGGCATGGGCCTCTGAGCACAGCAACAATGAGAGCATAGAGATCTTGGAGGGGGTATGCCCCAGCTGTTCAACGACATTGAAGTCACTCTTCTTGATTATCTTAAGAATTTCCTCCATCTCTTGCTGGGAGGCTTCAACATTCATAGACTTTGGTGCCTCCATTCGGGCAGGCTCATCATCAATCCCTTTGCCCCGAGTATTAGATGACTCAGCAGCAGGGGAAGCAACTCGATCAGAAGTAGAAACAGGCGCACTTGCGGGTGTTATTATGAGAGGTCTTCGAATAGCTGGTGGCGCAATGTCAGGCGAGAAGAGCCTGGCACTGCGGGTTACTTTGGCGGGACCAGTGATATTGCTGATGCTGGTACCGGTGTTGAACTCTTGCTTTATTCCAAGTACATATACATCTGCCTCATAGTTCCATGGGACAGCCTTATCAGATTCATAGGGGAGGGGCCCCGGAACAGTAATAACAATGGGTGCAACAGTCATGATTTTAACTGGCTTCCTCGGGGGAGCCTTGATTGGATTGTTGAAAATTGTAACGACGAATACTTCTTCCACATGAACAAAAGGAACAGCGGTCTTCTTGAACAGAATCTCTTTGCTGTCCATCAGGCTTTGGATGCCTAACTTCAGCAACGGACAACCAGTAGGGGTAACAGCACACAAAAGGCAACCATTGCTACAACCCGGAAATAAACCGGCCAGCAGCAAGTTCCTCTTAACTGTCAATAGAGGGGTAACCACATCATTCACAGAAACTGCATACAAGTCTTCATCAACAACATTTACTCCATGCTGGGGCATATGAGCAGTCACAACATTTGGCCTCTCAGGCGCCTCAAATTGTATCTCTTTTGCATCAATAAGGTCCTGCACCTTATTCCTCAGGGCCCAACAGTCATCAGTAGAATGCCCCGGGCTATCAGAGTGATAAGCACAGCGGGCATTTGGATTATATTTAGGAGACGCAGTATTCACAACCTTTGGAGCCTCTCTGACGGTCACCAAGTTGGTTGATAGCAGTTGCGGCAAAATTTGTGACAAGGTCATACTCAGTCGAGTGAATTCTCTTCTGGGTCTCTCACCCCTTGGTTGGTTAGATTGCCGAGGAGCGGCAACAGGTTTAGCAATCACCACCGCGTTGACAGCTTGGAGGCGTTCTGGTTTATCTTGCCTTCTAGGCCCATACACATCATTGGCCTCCTTCTTGAAAGGCTTCTTCTCAGAACTTGAGGACGCACCTTTCTGAATCTTTTCTGACTTCATACCAGCCTCTATCCTTTCCCAAGTCAGAATGAGGTCTGTGAACCCTGCAGATGAATTACCGATAAGATGATTGAAGAATGGCCCGGATAGGGTCCCCAAGAATATATCTACCAATTCACAGTCAGTTAGTGGTGGCTGCACCCTGCCAGCCAGGTCCCTCCACTTCTGCGCATACTCTTTAAAACCTTCTCCCGATCCTAGCGACATACCCTGGAGTTGGGTACGTGTAGGAGCGAGGTCGGCATTATATTGATACTGCTTGTAAAAAGCAGTAGCCAACTCCTCCCAGTTACGAACCTTGGTTCCATCCAGCTGATAGAACCATTCGAGATGAGTCCCTGAAAGACTCTCCTGGAAGAAGTGGATCCACAAGTTCTTGTCCACTGTGTATGGTTGAATCTTCCGCACATAAGATCTGAGATGTAGCTTAGGGCAAGACGCCCCATCATACTTTGCGAAAGATGGTGCTTTAAACTTGTGCGAGATGATCACACCAGAAGATAAACCCAAGTCTCTGAAATCCAAACCAGGCACTTGCTGAATTTCCATGGCATTCAGACGGTCTTCCAACTGCTTGTATCTGTCTTCAGCTGGAGGATACTGCTCCTCATTAAAATCAGTCTCATTGTCAAAGACCACCAGACTAGGAGCCCTTCCCCCCTGGGGACTGTCTTTGCCTACAGAAGAACCAGCTTCCTCATTCTGCAGTGTGTTACCAAATCTCCGGCCCGTGTTAAATAGAACAGTTCTCTTCTTCTTCTTCTTGACCAGTAGAGCCTTCAGCTCCTCTTGACCTTGGGCCAAACCCATGATCAGCTCTTGAAATTGTGCATTCTGCGCCTGAAGGGCCTTGATAGACTGCTCGGTAGATGATTCAGGGTTCATGATGCTGAAATAAACAGCGAAGAACAGTAAGCAACCTGAAAAGAAGAGTACCTGCTATGCACATGATGAATGATATGTGTTTATGCAGTGCATTCAAGGGTTCGAAAGTTCAAATTTGTTGTAGACAAAAAGGAACACACGTTATCATTAAGAAAATAATTGTTCAGTACATCAAAGCCTCATGGGCACACATTACAAAGCAAATCAATCCCAAAAGACACTACGCATCCTCTTCGGAGCAATGTAAGTGTTGAGATTCCTCTCCTCGTGCAGTAGGCGGGTGAGCTCCAAGACCTTCTCTTCACTAGCATGTAGACTGGTCTCAAGAGAATTCCGTTCTTCCTTAAGCTGGATCCAACTCTTCTGCATTTCTTCCCAGGATGTAGGCATGTCAGGATGTTGAATGGTGTAGGACACTTCTCCTTCCAATACTGGCTCTTTGATCACAGGGAGAACATGAGGGTAAGGCATTACCAACTTCTGGGAGCGGGCTCGTACCCACTTGAGATAAGGCTCCAACAGGATGGAATTCCTGTGCCCCGGGGTCTTGTTGTCTATCCTACTTGGCATCCTCCAAGCTCTGATAAATCTCTGGCGAAGTCCTTGTGCATCGATGTCGAAGTCAAAAACTATGTCAGGAATTAACATGTCATGAGGGCCGTCCCTCCGAGCATAACCAAACTGTCTCAAAGCCAGGCACGGATTGTAAGTAATACCTCCTCTGATTCCAAGTAAAGGAACATTAGGGTACTCCCCACAACGATCAATGATAGTGACATCCTCTCTGGACCGAGAGCACTAATGTATATCAGCATGTGTAAGAGTCATCAATCGGTGTGACCATCTCAAACCCCGCTCGTTCTTCAAGACTGATTGTGGAAGGTGCGAAATAAACCACCTTCCCAGGAGAGGAGTACAGCACATAAGAACACCTCTTTTTCTCATGGTTCGAGTGTAACATGAGTGAAGGATGTCCCCAAGCAACATAGGTATAGGATTCCTGGACATGAAGATCTGGACAGCACTGATATCTATAAGCTGATCTGGATTAGGGAATAACACCAAACCATAGACAAGGAGGGCCACAACTTCTTCAAAAGCTTGTAGGTCAAGGGAGTTCCAACATTCTTGGGCCTTCTCAAACAGAAACCTGGCTAAGAACCCTTTGATACCACTTCTAACTTCCCAATGTCCCTTGAGGTCAGATGATTGTAGGCGTAGTGCTTTAGCAATCTCTTCAAGTTTGGGTTCCTTTTCCGTACCATTGTAGGGTAGTTTATCAAGGATAGGGATCCTCAGAAGTCAGGAGAACTCTTCCAATGTAGGCACCAGTTGATAATCCAGGAAAGTAAAGCAATGGTGCAGAGGGTCAAAGAACTGGAACAGGACCTTTATCATATCTTCCTCAATGTTGGTGTTGACCAAGCTGATGAGTCTTCCATGTCTTTCACTGAATGAAGAGCTCTCGGGAATCCTGGATATAAGTTCCTTAAGCTGAGGAGGGGTCCTTACAAGGATGATCTGAATTGTCTTTCTGCGAACAGTTTCCATGTCCTACAAAACAAGAACAAAGATGAAGATTTGAACCCCTGAAATGGTTAGCCAATGCATATGATGCTGTATGATGTCATGATGCTATGATTAAACACACCACAAATATTCACAAGAAGCAAACATGGTAAGGCACACAAGTCACACAAGACAAGCCCTTAGGGTTTAGGCCAGCATTAGGTCTGGGTATTACCCTCTTGAAGTTGGTGGGCTCAACCTGTCCTATCAGAAGTAACCGGGTTCTAAGGGTCCCAATATCATTGGATTGCTTTCATTGTTCATCGTTTCGATTTAGCCACTGAACTGGCGACTGAAATATTCCAAGAAAACAACCCTCAATTGAGTGTAGTATCGAGTATCAACCAACCTCGGATTGCACCAAAGTCAGTTATCTCACTTCCTAAAGAGGCCAAGATGGTTCAATTAAGGTTCCTAAGGTCAGTTGATGCTTCACGACACCACGCGGAGGCCCCGTACTCTCCTTGACTGAACTCAAGGGTTACCGGTACACACCAAAGTGCCACATCAACGTAGCAGACTGCCTCAACCATGTCGGTATACCCCGCACAGTTCCCTCACAGCCTTGTTGCTACTTTCTAAGAAGGTATCCCCAGATCCAGGTTAGGATCTATAGAACTCCCAAGACAGTCCCACAATAATAAAGCAAACAAGTCAAAGCAATTGAAAACACAAGTGATCTTAGTCCTAAGGTACACCTCACTTTAAATATATCCCCAGCAGAGTCGCCAGTTCTGTGATCGGTGGATCTGGAACTGACTGTTTAAAGCTGGTTCGCGAAATGTCGCGGTAAGCAAGAGTCGTCACCGTCTTTTATTTTCTCCAACATGTACAGGACAAAAGCACAGCAAAATTCCTTATTGAGATTAGCTCTCGGTTCGGGAGGTAGATTTATAGAAAGGGAAGGTGTTAGCACCCTTTCTATCCATGGTTATCCATGGGCTCTTAGATACTTGCTCATTGTGTTTCCAAAAGTTTGCTTTTCTTTGTGTTTGTGGGTTTGAAAAGAGTTTTGTTTTTGATTTCAGATCGACTATTGTATCAGTCCTCAAGAGTGTTTGAAAAATTGTTTTGAAAGCTCTTTTTGAAAGTTTCGGTGTGAAAAGAGTTTTTGATTTATTTTGAATTAGAGCAAGTATCTACGAGTCATCTACCTACCCTAAGGAATTAGGCTGTGTAAATGTCCTTAAGGTAGTGCCATCCCACCATTGAGAGATAGGTAGCACCACCGTTGGAGGTGTTCGGGTCAATTCGAGTTTAGGGACAGTGTGGTCACCAGAGCAATAGTAGGACACCTTAGAAGCTGCCCTTATGCCATGTTCATGGACATAAGGACTTACTAAAACGTCCTATACTCGACGACCACGTTTCGAGGGGCAAGGCAACAGTGAGGCGTACCCTAAGAAATGGTGTGTGAATTTGTGTATTGTTTTCAGTTATGTTTTATCTTGTCATGCATTGGGTGAGCTACGCTTTGATTTTATTTGGGCCATTCATTCTTTCATGCAGAGTTTAGCAGTTTTAAGGGCGCGAAAATTAAAGTGCGGAAAATAAAGTCCTACGCTATTACAAGGCGCGGGTCTATACATCGCCAAATTAACAAAGACCCGTTTTTTAATAAAATACGGAAAATAAGTAAATTTCCTAATTACTATTACAAGGCTTGAGCAATTACATTATATTTAAAACGAAAAATAAGAACAAACGCGCGAAAAGAAATTAGAATCGAATATGCGAGGGCGTTGGACCCTTTAAAGATTAAATCGAAATTAAAAGTTAATTAATGATTAAATAAAGAAAAGAAGTTATTTTTTTGTGTTTTTTTTATATTTAATGAAAATAAAGAAAATTGATTAAAATTAGAAGTTAAATGAAACCCTAGTTCTAAATTATTTTTAATTGTTAAAGAAAAATATTTAAGTTTTAACCTAATTTACCCTAATTAATTAATGACATGTTTATTTACAAAATAATTAATAATTAATAATAATAAGAAGAAATTATTTATTGAGAAAAAAGAATAAAAAATGCTAAAAAAACCTAATTTTTACATATTTTAGTTATTAAGAAAAGATTAAATTTAAACCTAATTTTACTAAATTGATTATTAAAAGTTTATTTACAAAAATATAATAATGAATTAAATGTTAATAATAATAAACATGTTTTTTATTTTTCTGTATTTTTATTTTATTATGAAAATTAATTTTGTGATTTAAAGAGAAAAGCAATTAAAAAACAAATAAAAGAATAAAAAGGAAAATTAAAATAAAGAACAAAAATATGCAAACCATGGGGGTGGCTGACCCAATTTAGAGGTGTTTGTAGAGTAATTTGGCGCAACAGATTCCAGGCCTTTTTGACTTTCAGTGATCACGTGAGGAGCAGTTGACTAATGCGTATGGTAAGCTGCATGTTCTGGCCTTTGGATTGGGGCCCCTGGACACTTGGCAGGCACAAGCACACGCGCACATGGTGGACCACTGGAGGAGAATTTCACCTGAACATGTTACAAACAAAATTATTGAGAAATATGGGGGACCTGGGAATCGAACCCAGGTCCCAATGCCTATAGGACAGCGCACCAACCAGCTGAGCCATTGAGTCTCTTTGTCATATTAGTGGAACATGAATAACATATGTGAAAAAGCAATATTACGCTGAACCAAAATAAAACGCGCTAACATTCAAACCTTCCAATCATGCTCAGACACATAGGCTTCGTCTTCCTTTTGTACCTGTAAATAGAAGCAAATAGCGGGGGTTTTAAACCCCCACTAAACTCAACCTGAAAAATAGCGAATAGAATATAGGCAAGCATAAAAAGGTCGCGATGGGTGAGTTAGCTTCGTTTGGATGTCACGAATCCATTGGTGCCAGTTTGAAGGCCTGATTTTACCATATGTGTAAAGCCCCAAAATTGAAGCTTCTGAAACCCTAACCTACGTTAATGGTGGATTCTTGTACATGCAGTATTAGTTCAATTGAGTAGTACCATTAGCTTCAGAGCATTCATGTTAGTATAAATCAATCAACAAAATGCATGAATAATGCCTAGAAATCAAAACACGATTATGGAAAATTTTATGAAAAGTAAGACTTCATTCTACCAATTCCTTGAGTATGGAGGTCCGGTTTTGATTGGAATAGTTTCCTGGTGGTGTCAGGAGTGTATTGGAGTACTTTTCAAGCCTTGAAACGAGCTCTAGCTAGGTTTTCAGTTTTCAATATTTTATGAAAAAGTGCAATGTTGTTCTTGGTTCCTGCACAACTTCTTGTGTTCAATCCCTTTTGTTCCAATTGTGCATAAGTATATGAAGGGAATTAGGTTAAAAAACCAGCCCATGATCCATTGATTTAATGCTTTTGAATATTTGATTTTGTCAAATCTTTTCCAATCTTTTTTATGCCAATTATGCCAATTATGGAAGATTTTTGTTCCCTTGAGGTAGTACACGAGATATTTGGTTCATAAAGGGAAGAATATGCTGCACAAAAAGATTCAAAACCATTGTTTAGTATTTTTCTCATATTTAATTTTAATTAAATGAATTAATAAGATTAAAAATTCAATTAATTAATTAAAAATAAGAAAATAACTCCCTTTTAGCTTAATGGGTCGTGCATAGCCTTTGGGTAATGATTCATGGAAGAAATTGTGGCCCATTAGCATTTTTGAACCCTTTTATGCAAAGTTGACTTTTCAAAATTCCCAAAAATTTCCCAAATTCTACAAGGCATATCTTGCTCAATTTTTAAGCTTTGATCATGTTCTTGGACATTTTGGAAAGATCTTGAAGTCCTATAACCAATGCCTTTGGTCCCATGTCATTTTGATTTACCAATATCAAGTTATGGTCTTTTAATTAAAGTGCCTTTTTGTTGACTTTTGAAAATGACCTATAATGTTGAAATTGATAACTTTTTGTGAGAGCATTTCTTGGACTTGAAGTGTGAAGATGAGTTGTAGGAAATGTCATTATATTAAAAATGAGCTTTGTATGGGATTTTTCTGATAAACCATGTGGAAGTTATGCCTTGGTCAATTTGCAGTTGACTTTTTCAGCTGTCCAAAAATAGAAACTTTTGCATCTTGAGACTTTTTGAGCCATGCCTTGAGAATCATGATCAAGAATTGATCAAATGATGTTTGTGGCTTCAAAATAAGATGTTGACCAAAAATTTGGACTTTTGACTGTCAAATGACCATTTTGCCCCTACAATTGACTGTGAAGCAATTAGGGTTTTTGACTGTGCCATTTGATGCTGTGAGTCTTGAAACTTGGAATATGGATGCTTGGCAATGTATATAGGCATGTGGGACTTGATTGGACCCTTGGAAACCTCAACTTCTTTGACATAACCAAAACCCTAATTTTTGACTGTTAGGAGGCAAATGGACTGTGCAACCCTTGGGAGATTTTGAAGCATGATCTTAGCAAACCTTGAAGAATATGGGAGGGAAAAGTTTGGGGTACAACACCGCCCTTTCGGGTTTTCAGTCCACTGGGATACCCTTTTTTGCCCAAGTCGCGCTTTCGGGTTTTCAACTTGCCGGGCGTACAAATTTTTTTGTTTTATCCCTAATTTTTGCCCGAACCTTTTTGGTTCCCCAGGATGCCCTTGTTTTGCCTAGGTATGTCAACCTAGCGTGTCTCTTATGCGTAGTATCTTTTGACTATGTCTGCGTTCACAGGATGCGGCAGGTCGTCACCATCTATGGTGGTCAAGATCATTTCCCCACCAGAGAAAATGTTTTTGAATACAAATGGTCCTTCATATGTAGGAGTCCATTTTCCCCTGGGATCACCTTGTGGCAGTACGATGCGTATGATTACCAGATCCCCAACTTGATACACTTGACGTCTGACCTTATTGTTGAAAGCCTTGATCATCCGTTTTTATACATTTGACCATGGAAAACAGCAGTAAGTCTCTTCTCATCAATCAAGTTTAGTTTATCAAGTCGAGTCTGAATCCAATCTTCTTCATTCAGCCCTGCATCCTTCATATTTCTTAGAGAGGGGATCTGAACCTCAATAGGCAAGACGGCTTCCATGCCGTAAACCAGAGAATAGGGTGTTGGCCCGGTTGATGTGCAAGATGTGGTACGATACCCGTGGAGAGTGAATGGTAACATCTCATGCAAGTCTTTGTATGTGACCGTCATTTTTTGTATGATCTTTTTAATGTTCTTATTTGCAGCTTCGGCAACACCATTCACCTTTGGCCGGTAAGGGGAAGAATTGTGATGCTGGATCTTGAATTGCTCGCACAAGGCGGTGATCATAGTGTTGTTGAGATTTGTACCATTATCAGTGATGATCCTTTCTGGGATACCGTACCGGAAAATGAGATTTTGCTTGATGAATCAGGCGACAACATTCTTGGTAATGGAAGCGAAAGAAGATGCCTCCACCCACTTTGTAAAATAGTCAATGGCCACTAAGATGAAGCGGTGTCCATTGGAAGTTGTTGGCTTGATTTCCCCAATCATGTCAATTCCCCACATAGCAAAGGGCCAAGGAGCCATCAAGATATTCAGAGGAACCGGAGGTACATGCACTTTGTCAGCATAGACCTGACACTTGTGGAAGGTTCGAGAGTATTGATATCAGTCTGCTTCCATGGTAGACCAGTAATAGCCTGCCCGTAGGATTTTCTTTGCCATCGTATACCCACTGGAATGGGTGCCAAAAGTGCCTTCATGTAACTCAGTCATGATCCTTTCGACTTCAACCTTGTCTACGCACCGAAGTAACACAGAGTCATGATTGCATTTGTATAGGATGCCATTACTAAGGAAGAATTTAGCAGAGAATCTCCTTAATAACTTCTTATCATTAACTTAAGCTCCTTCTGGATATTCTTGAGCCTCGAGATACCTCTTGACTTCGTGGAACCAAGGCTGGTCCACTACTTCTTCGGTATTAATCTCGTGGCAGTGTGCTAGTTCATCCATTCGTTCAATGGTGATTTGGGGAGTCTCATTATCCCAATTAAGTTTAAACATAGATGACATTGTGGCTAGAGCGTCTGCTAGATGATTTTCTTCTCGCGGGAAATGCTCGAAGGTAATCTTCTCAAAATGTGGTAGCAACGTCAAAACATGTTCTTTGTAAGGGATAAGGTTTGGGTGTTTGGTGTCACATTCCCCTTTGATCTGACTGATGACCAAAGCTGAGTCTCTGAATACATCCAAGGATTTGATCCCCAAGTCTAGGGCAGCTCTGAGACCAAAGATGCACGCTTCGTATTCCGCCATGTTAATTGTACAATTGAAGCAAAGTATGGCAGTAAAGGGAGTATGACACCCCTCCAGAGATATGAGTACAACACCATACCATTTCCAAGTGCGTTGGATGCCCCATCGAAGAACAGGGTCCATCGGGATCCTTGTTTAGGTCTGTCATATGGTCTGAATTCTCCACAGTTATTTACCGTCATGATGTCTTCATTTGGAAATTCAAACTTCATGGATTGGTAGTCTTCTACGGCTTGGTGAGCAAGGTGATCAGCTAATACATAGTCCTTTATTGCTTTCTAGGTAGTATATTGTATGTCATATTCTGTCAGAATCATCTGCCATCTCGCTATTCTCCCGGAGAGAGCAGGTTTCTTGAAGATGTATTTTATCGGATCCATTTTAGATATCAACAAAGTAGTATGAGTCAGCATATACTGTCTTAGCCGGAGAGCAGCCCATGCCAGAGCGCGGAAAGTTTTCTCGAGCAGTGAATATCTAGTTTCACAGTCGATAAACTTTTTGCTCAGGTAATAAATAGCATGCTCTTTTCAGCCAGACTCATCATGCTGCCCCCAATACACACCCCATTGAGTTTTCTAAAACAGTCAGATACATGATCAATGGTCTTCCCTCGACTGGTGGCATCAACACATGAGGCTCTTGTAAGTATTCTTTGATTTTGTCAAAAGCAACTTGGCACTCGTCATTCCATCTGGCCACCTGATCTTTCTTTAATAATTTGAAGATTGGTTCACAAGTAGATGCCAGGTGAGAGATGAATCTGGCAATGTAGTACAAACGCCCCAAGAACTCTCTGACTTCCTTCTCAGTACGAGGAGATGGCATCTCTTCTTTTTCTTTAACTTTGGCAGGATCAACCTCGATACCTTTGTTGCTGACGATAAAGCCTAGGAGTTTACCAGACCGTACCCCAAATGTGCATTTGTTTGGATTCAACCTCAGCTTGTACTTCTTCAGTCTCTCAAACAGTTTTTGTAAGTGATCAAGATGCTCTTCTTCTGTTTGAGATCTGGCTATCATGTCGTCCACATAGACCTCTATTTAGTGATGTATCATGTCGTGAAATAGAGCTACCATGGCACGCTGATAGGTTGCCCCAGCATTCTTCAGTCCGAATGGCATCACCTTATAGCAAAGAGTGCCCCACTGCGTGACAAATGTTGTTTTCTCCATGTCCTCATGCGCCATTTTGATTTGGTTGTAACTTGAGAATCCGTCCATGAAGGAAAACACTTTGTGTTGTGTCATATTGTCAACTAGGATGTCAATGTGAGGAAGTGGGAAATCATCCTTAGGGCTTGCCCTATTCAAATCTATGTAATCCACAAACATTCGCACTTTGCCGTCCTTTATGGGCACGGGAACAACATTGGCAACCCATTGGGGATAAGAGGTGACAGCCAAGAATCCAACGTTGATTTGCTTAATGACTTCTGCTTTAATCTTTTCTGACATATCAGGCCTCATGCGGCGAACCTTTTGCTTTACTGGCAGACAATCCTCTCTTGTAGGCAGACGATGTACCACAATGTCTACATCAAGTCCCGGCATGTCTTCATACGACCAGGAAAATACTTCAACATAATCGTGTAATAACTGAATCAGACGCTCCTTGACACTGGGTTCCAGATTGGCACCCACCTTGACCTCTTTTTTGTCTTCTTCAGTACCTAGGTTGATTGTATCCACGGGTTCCTCGTGAGGCTGAATGGTTCTCTCTTCTTGTTATAGTAGTCTGGCAAGTTCCCCTGGTACTTCACAATCTTCCTCACCTTCGTCTTTCGTTTGGTAGATTAGATTCTCAGAGTCACAAAAGGCCATAGCAGTATCGTTACCCATGGGATCTCAAATGGATGTATACCTTCATTGTGAGTGTGAGTGTGTGTAAGGGTATAGCTATCCTTGAAAGAAATAAAAATATAAAGAGAAAAACAATGAGCACAAAAGTTTGTATGCGAAAACGTCCATGATTCATTGATGTCATATGAAAATGAGATAATAACCCTTACAAATGGACCATTGTGCCTCGGGTAAGACACAAGGTTTTAAGAGTGAGAATTGATTTAATATTACAGATCCAACAAAATGTAAAGACAGATTACTGTGGGATAAAAGTGATCGGGACAAAATCTCTAGCCTCCTAGTTGCTGAGACCTCCACTGACAGTTGGGAATATCCAGTCCTCTAAGTCACAACTATCTTCATCATCCTCTACGGCGTTGACCTCGCGGTTGCTGATCTTCAGGGGTGGTCATCTGGCATGAGCGTGACGTATAACCTTCTGAGCACTTGAAGTGAAACCCAGGCCAAACTTGTCAGACTTATATGGGATATCTGGGAGTTATCCCCAGATAGTGCACCCACCTTCTTCTACCACTACTTTGGCATCCTTCAGAGATGACATCCGGAGTGGAGGCCTTATAATCTTGGGAACAACCTTGGTTACTGCTACATCTTGCGGGACCTCTTCAAAGTGTTGGAATGGAGTTTTAATAAATTCACCATCTAATTCAACATTTCTGAAGGAACTGATATGGCTGATCATGTACTCTTCTTCTCCATGAACGGTGATAATCTTCCTTGGGTCGGATATTTCAGCATTTGGTGCAACGTAGAAGTGACAGCGCCAACATTATGAATCCGTGGTCGGCCTAGAAAGCAGTAATATGAGGGACGAATATCAATTACGTAAAAAGTTAAATCAAATATTTGTGTTCTAACTTTTATGGGAGTGTCTACCTCCCCATGCACCATCCTTTTCGAGCCGTCAAAAGCCCTTACTACTATGTTACTTGGCTTCAATGTCAATCACTCACAGTCAAGCCTATCAAGAGCTTTTTTAGGCAATACATTCAGAGATGAGCCAGTGTCTACCAAAACATGAGCCAGGGTTATGCCCCTACATTCAACTAAGAAATGCAATGCCTCATTATGCTTCCTACCTCTTGCGTTTAATCAGCATCTGAAAAACCTAGACCATTATCTGCAGTCAAACTGGCTACGCAGTCTTGAAACTGGTCGGTAGATGTCTCTTGGGGGTACATGGGCAGTTTTCAGAAATTTTACCAAGGCTTTTGCATGCGCCTTGGAACATAGTAGTAATGCCAGCATGAAAATTTTAGAGGGAGTTTTCCCCAGTTGTTCAACTACATCGTAGTCGCTTCTTTTTATGATCTTCAGAATTTCCTCCATCTCTTTCCAAGAGGTCTCAGGGATAGCTAATGACAGAGCCTTCATCTGGACAGGCTCAACCATAACACTTTTACCTCGAGTCTCGGTTAACTCGGCAGCAGGAGTATCAGTAGGAATGATAACAGGGGTTGTAACAGTTTTGTTAGCTGGAGTATTGGTTGAGATAATTGTAGGACCGGGAACAACTTTTCGGGGAGCAACAACAGGAATGATTACGGGTCCAGAAACTGCTTTTAGGGGAGAAATTTCTGGAGAGAATATCCTTCCGCTTCGGGTAATCTTGCTAGTTCCTGCAATATTACTGATGTCGAAGTTGACTTTTTCGGAGCTTGAATCTTAGGCGGCTGGCCAGTCCTTCTTGATACCATGGTAGTAGACATCCCCTCCATAATTCCATGGTATGGTTTTGTCTGACGAATATGGGACTGGTCCAGGCATTGTGATTATTAAAGGAGTTGCTTTCAGAATTTATGTAATTCTAACGGGTCTTTTGGTGGAGACCCTGGATGAATTGGAGGAAATGGTAATGATAGAAACATCTTCAAAAGGAATAGGTGGGACATAAGTCTTTTCAAACAAAATTTCTTTGTTATCTATTAGGCACTGAACGCCTGCTTTCAACAAAGGATAGTTGGTTGGTGAGGAAAAACAGAAATGACAGCCTTCATTACATCCCAGGAACACACCGACATTCAACAAGTTCACTTTAATAGTCAGGAGCGGGGTCATAAGTTCATCAACTGAATTAACAAACATTTCTTCTTCAATGGCATTGGTATTATGGCCATGTTTGGGCATAGGGGTAGAAATGACATTTGGCTTTTCAGGCGCATCGAATTCAATCTCTTTTGCTTCAATGAGGTCTTGTATTTTGTTTTTTAGAGCCCAACAGTTATTAGTGTCGTGGCCGGGACTTTCAGAGTGGTATGCACAACGGGCATTGGGATGATAGTGAGGAGATACTGTGTTGGTGTTTTTTGGAGCTTCTTTTAAAGTTACCAAATTGGACCTTAGTAGATGCAGTAATACTTGAGATGGGGTCATGTTAATTCTGGTAAACTGCCTGACCGGTCTTTCCATCCTCGGTTGATTGTTTCTTTGCTGATCAGACGCAGGCTTAGGAATCATAACAGCCCCCACCATTGGACGGCGTTCAGCCCTATCTTGATTTCTCTGAGGATAAATGGAAACCACTTCTTTCTTTCTGATAAATGGCTTCCTTATGGCAGCAAAGGAGGGTGTATCTTTTTGGATATTTCCATTCTTTATACCGGCTTCTACCCTTTCTCTAGTCAGTATTAGTTCAGTAAAACCTATAGATGAACTTCCAATTAAATGATTCAAGAAGGGACCAGACAAGGTGCCCAAGAACATGTCTACAAATTCTCTCTCAGATAGGGAGGGTTGAACTCTTCCGGCTAAATCTCTCCATTGTTGCGCATAATCCTTGAAACCTTCATTGCAAACCATGGCCATACTCTAGAGTTGAGTACGGGTAGGCGTAAGATCAGCATTGTATTGGTATTGTTTGTAAAAGGTTGCAGCAAGATCTTCCCAATTGTTAATGTTGGCTCTTTCTAACTGGTAAAACCAATCAAGTTGAGTTTCAGACAGGTTGTCTTGGAAGAAGTGTACCCATAAGTCTTTGTCAGCGGTATGGGGCTGTATTTTTCTTATATAGGATCGGAGATGCATTTTAGGGTATGAGACTCCGTCATACTTGGCGAACACAGGTGCTTTGAATTTCGGAGGAATGACAATCCCTGATACTAACCCCAATTCCTCAAAGTCCAAGCCAAGCACTTTTTGGATTTCCATCGCACTCAACCATTCTTCGAGATGTTTATACTTGTCATCAGCTGGAGGGTATTGTTCTTCAGAATAGTCTTCTTCTTCCTCTTCCTCTTCTGATTCTCATGGGACAACTGTTTCCTTGCCTTTCCCATCTTGATTGTCTCTTTCACCGGATGTCGTTGCAAAGTCTAAGGTCCTTCTTGTCTGCCCATGAAATCTTTTTCCCATGTTTAGGACTCTGGTTACCTTCTTTGTTTTCTTTCTCTTCTCCTCAGCCAGCAAAGTCTTCAACTCTTCTTGTCCTTTGGCTAGGGTCAAGAACAATTGTTGAAATTGTGCATTCTGAGCTTGGAGGTCATTCACTGTTTGCTCGAGATCCATCTTACTGAAATAAACAGTAGAGAGATGAGGAGACTTGTTGCAAGAAACCTGCTTATGTTATGATGAATGATAAATGCATATGCAAATGTTTTCAAGGATTTTAAGATTCAAATTTTTTAGACAAAAAGGAACACATGTTATATTAATAAGTTAAAATCTTGAGTACATCAATGCCTCTTAGGCAAAAATAATACAAAAAACTCTAAGATAAAAAGGTAGTTCGCATCCTCTTTAGTGCGTTGTAGGCATTCAGAGTCTGCTCCTCATGAAGTAGCCTAGTGAGTTCCAAAACCTTCTTCTCGCTTGCATAGAATTGGGCTTCGAAAGTATCTCGCCCCCCCTTGAGTTGCATCTAATCTCTTTTTAGGTCTTCAAGAGAGGTGGGCATATCAGGATGTAGGATAGTGTATGGAACATCTCCCTCCATGATAGGCTCAATGATTACCGGGAGAATGGAGGGGTAAGGCATCATAAGACTCTGAGCACGAGTTCATACCCATTTGAGGTAAGGCTCAAGAGGGATGGAATTCTTGTGCCCAAAAGTCTTGCTATCTACCTTGTTTAACATCCTCCAAGCTCGGATAAATCTCTGGCGAAGACCTTGATCATCGTTGTTGTAGTCAAATACCAAACCTTGAATCAGCATCTCGTGCGGGCCATCCCTTCGGGCGTAACCAAACTGTCTTAAGGCTAAGCATGGGTTGTAGGTGATACCCCTCCTAATGCCAAGTAAAGGGACATTAGGTAATTCTCCACAACAGTCGACAATGATAACATTCTCTTTGGATCGGGAGCACCAGTGAATGTCCGCATGTTTGAGCGTCATCAACCTTTGTGACCACCTTGAACCTTTCTCATTTTTAATACAGATTGGGGAAGATGCGTAATAAACCATCTTTCCAAGAGAGGAGTGCAACACATAAGGACACCGCTTTTCCTCATTGTGCGAGTGTGGAAAGAGTGTAGGATATATCCTAGAAATGTAGGCACCGGGTTGCGGGATATGAAGATTTTGACGGTGTTGACATCTATGAGTTGGTCAGGATTTGGAAACAAAACCATCCCATAAATTAGGAGAGCCACAATTTCCTCAAAGTCTTTCAAGTCCAAGGAGTTCTAACAGTTTTGGGCTTTCTCAAACAGGAACTTTGCTAGGAAACCTTTGACACCACTCCTTGTTTCCCAATGAGTTATGACATCAAATGAGTGCAAGTGTAGATCTTGAGAAATCTCTTCTGGCTTTGGGTCTCTTTCCGTACCGTTGAAAGGTAGTTATTTGAGAATGGGAATCCTCAAGAGTTGGGAGAATTCTTCCAAAGTAGGCACAAGTTGATAGTCGGGAAATGTGAAGCAATGGTGTAAAGGATCAAAAAACTGAAAGAGCACCTTCATCGTACCCTCATCTGTGTTGGAGGTGACCAAGTTGAGTAGGCGACCATGTCTCTCGGTGAATGGAGAGTTTTCAGGAATCCTTGAAGCTAGCTCCTTAAGTTGTGGAGGGATCCTTACAAGATTGACTTGAATAGTTTTCCTGCGAAGTGAATCCATATCCTACAAAACAGGAACAAAAATGAATCCCAAAATCCTTGAAATGGTTAGTGGATGTATATGATGTTCATGATGTTCATGATGTTCATGATGTTATGTACAAGTATGAATATACAAACAAAGCAAACAAGTCCTTAGGTTTAGGCTTGCATGGAGTTTTATAGGTAAGTACCCTCTTGAAGTTTAGTTGGCTTAAACCTGTCCTAGTAATAGTAACCAGGTTCTAAGGAGCTCAATATCACTGGTTTGTTTCCTTGGTCATTGTTTCAGCACAAGCCTCTTTAATGGAGACCGAAATATCTCAAGAAACCAAACCTCAATGAATGTAGTATCGAGTATCTACCAACTTCGGACTGCACCAAAGCCGGTCATCTCACTACATCCTAAAGGCCAAGTTGGTCAAGTAAAGGTTCTAAAAGTTCATTAGTGCTTCATGACATCACTTAGCGGCCCCGTATTCTCTTTGATTAAATCAAAGGCTACCGGTACCCACAAATATGTCACACTAACGTAGCTATTGCTTATACCATGTCGGTATACCCCGCACAGTTTCCACAATGTATTGCTACTTACCTATAATGTATCCCAAATCCGGGTAGAGGATTCAAGCCCAAACAAAGAACCATAATGTAAAGCATACAAGTCAAACAATGTAAGCAAATAAATGTGATATATCCCTAAGGTAACCCCACTTTTTATATTTCCCCAGCAGAGTCGCCAGTTCTGTGATGCGGTGGGAGAACTGACTTGAGGATTTTGTATTTGATCGCAAATGTTGTGGTTAGCAAGAGTCGCCACTGACTTTTCTTTTATCCAAAAGGAAAGGTGAAAAAGCACAGGAAATACCTTTAAGATTATTTCTTGAGTTCGAGGGGTAGATTATGAAAAGGGAAGGTATTAGCACCCTTTTCATCCATGGTTATCCATGGGCTCTTAGTTACTTGCTAGATCACTTGCTTTTGTTTGAAATTATGCTTTGTGTGGTTTTGAAAGTATTTTTGAAAAGAGGCCATTGTTTAGGCGAACTTTGTAATGATTCTCATTCGTAAGAATGTATACAAAAGTGTTGATCTTTTGAAAATGTTTTTATGTTTGAAAGGTTTTTGAAAGTGTAGGTGTGTTTTGAAAATAGCAAAGATGTTTGTTTTGAAATGGAGCAAGTAATTAGGAGCAATCTACCTACTCAAATGTCTTTTTTGTTCATTTTCTTTTCCTTTGACATTGTTGTCATACCATTGATTTGGTAAACAAACCTATCTTTGGATGTAAATGGGACGGGTGTGGGTCAATGTATAACCATGATTAGCAATGTTGCAAGGTATCTTAGTGTTGTACCCCAAAATTTGCCCTCCTCTTTTTCACAAGAAATCACAGCTTCGGGCTTTTCCTGATTTTTCAGATTGGCTCAAGAATCGGTCAAACAGACTTTTCTTATCAGTCAGACAAAATTAAGGTTTTCATTAACTTTTGAATCAGTTTAAGCAGGTTGCTAGGGTTTGGTTGAGTTTGGCTCAGGGTTTGATCAGGCAGGCGTCTCTTTGACGATAAATCAAGAATTAGGGTTTGCGCGCGTATTCTCAGAAGGAATTGATTATGCAGTTCTTTTCAATTGGCTCTGGGACATGGGTTGAGACTTCTGATTTAAGGTTTGAAGTTTAAGTTTGATCAGTGAGAAAAAGGACATGTGGATGTTTGTTGTTTAACTGTGCAATACTTTGGTTATTCGGAACGCCAGACGTTTATTGATTATTTATAATTCCTAAGTTAAAATTATTGGATAATTTCCAATTATAATTCAAGAAATATAAATGATTAAATAAACAAATGCATAAGGATTATAAAGGGAGAATATCACAAAAGACTTTTATTTATTTTTAATTATTGGTACAAGTGTTATTTAAATACAAGTAATTTTATTTACAAGTATTTATAATAATATTTATTACAAATGGTTAAAATAAAATAAAACTGTATCCTAATTTTCCTAAGTCTTCATCTTCTATTGCTGCTCCCCATTGCTCAATTGATTTTCATCTGCAAAAACAAAAAAAGAAAAGAAGTCAACACAGATGAAATCAAAGGCAGACAATTAATTTAAGACTCATCATTAAAAGTGATTGGCTGGAATCAGTTTGTTCACCCTCTCTACAAATCACAAGAGGACTCTTGGTTCACAAAGAGGGAAAGAATTTAAATGTTTGCAAGCATGAATTAATACAAGGCTGCATAATTTCAAATTGTCAACCAAAGAGGCAAACCAAATGAAAATGGGCAAACAAGCTGCATAAAATGCATTGTCAACATGGGCAAACAAATTGTCAAAGAAACTAAACTGAATTGCACTATCAAACAAGGCAAACCAAACTAAGTCAAAATGGCCAACCAAGTGCAGAACTGTCCAAAAGAGATGTCAACCAAGAACTGTCAAAGCTGCCTACAAGCTAGCAAAAGCAAGACAGAAAAACAGGAAGTATGCAGAGGAAAGATACATTGCAAGCAACATATTCAAATATCATCATTTTCCAGCCACACTTTTTCAGAGTAAGTACAGTCTAAAGCAATAAAAAATGCTTTTTATCTGTGGAGAGAGAAAACAGAGAGAGAAGTAAGAGGCTTACAGTACAGCAGGCTTAAGGACAAGGATATAACCAAGAAGTATCGGAACAAAAGGAACAGGCAAAATCACATAACAAAAAAACAAAAATTCCAAACTGTCTCAGGCCTGCATAACAAAAACAAGCCAAAATCCTCCAAACTGTGTCAAGAACTTCAAGCCTCATGCCTGCCTAAACAATAATATAAAGCTTGCCTCCCAAACTGTATCAACACAAGCCTGTAGCCTCAAAACACAATAAGCCTGTACCAATACACAAAAACCAGAAATGGCCACAAACCTGCATAATACATCAAGCCATACAAGCCTGAAGCCCAAACCTTAAGCTTTCAAACCAGCATATCACAACAAAGCCTGTAAACATCAAGCCTAAAAGAAACCTGCATAAATCTCAAACACAAGCCTAAAACTTCAAGCCTGTAACCAAGCCTGAAGCCTGCTAACCTGTTTCAAACACAAAATCATAAACTCCAAAAGCCCTCAAATCAAAAAGCCTGTTTCAAAACTATTTCAACCTGCTGAAGAAAACCAGGTACAAGCCTCAAAGCCTGTCCCAACCAAGCCAAAAAGCAACTCAGAACAAATCATTCAATCCCAAAACCCTCAGAGCAACCTCATCATAGGGCCAACAATAGCATAAACATTCTCAGAATTAGGTCCAACTCGGAATCAAAATCAAAAAAGAGAGGAAGAAGATCAATAGCCAACAATGCCTCAGAACCAAGGTTCATCATAGGCTACACAGAAGAAGAACAAATGCCTCAGAACCAAGGTTCATCATAGGCTAAGCAAAAACACTAAAGCAACTCTCAGACTCAAAGTCATCATCATCAAAAGCAACATACAAAATCAAAATAATCTCAGATTCAGAAGCGAGCAAGCAGAAGAGGAAAAGAAGTTTTCAGAAGCAGAGGCCCTAGGGTTTTCAGATTGCAATACTATCATCATAAAACCATTAAACTAAAACAAGATACAAGTACCAGATTTCCAGCAAAGCTCACAGCTTCATACTCCCTCCGCCTGGCCTCCTGAGACACGCCTCCAGCCCATTCCTCCGTCTCCAAAAGCCAACAAAGGTATAATTCTTCTTCCCTTTTCTTTCACACCTCACACAACAATAATAACACAAAGATCAGAATTTGTTAAAGATTAAAAAACATGCGAAACTTGAAACCCTAAAGCGTAAGACGGACAAAAATGGGAAATCATTACCTTACAACATCGCCTTGCTTGACCATGGAGGGAGGAGGAGACGGACGGTGGCGCCTAGTGGCCATGAGCGGAGGTTTGCTCAGAAAACTTGCTTAAGAAAGACGAAGAAGACGATGAAGGGAACAACGCCGCTCTAGCCTCTGTAACCCTAATCTGAGCCAGAACAAACGAAACCCTTACAAAATGTTATCAAACGCGTTGGGCCTCTGCCTCATATCTGCCTAAGCCCAATCTCAATTTCTAGCGCCTGACCCCTCTTTCAGTGTTCGTACCCCCCCCCCTTTGATTCTCCTTCAAACTTTGTTTTGGGCCAAGAACAACTCTAAGGCCCATTCAACTTTTTTTCTTATACTCATAAATCAATCTTTTTTTATTTTATCACTTTATTTCTTTTTAAGTAAAATATTACATTGACTTTTTTATTATATATACAAAAAATTTCTTAAATATTTCTTTTTATATTATTACAATAAAAAATACATAAAAAATAGACTTTTTTTTAAGGTTGAATATTCCTTTGTTTTTAACTAAAACATTTGTTTATACATAATCAACAAAAACCCAAAAATAAATAAATGCTTAATAATACATTAGGTTAATATTTGCATCACTTGTAAATAATAACACACACAAATACTTTTGATACATTGCTTTTATTCTTATACATTGCTACATTATACATTGAGAACGCGATTCAATTTGGTTGTAAATATTATTTGGACACTACCATCCTGACAAGACTCATCCCCATTTGTAAATATTTGTACCCCCATTCCCAGATACTTATTTGTAATAGCTTAGACTTTAAATTCCCGTAATTTATCGCTTTCTATATACTGTATAGTAATTAGGGTTTGTATGTGAAGATTCAAAATCAACCGCTAGATAACCTAATACAAACACAAATGCATGATAATCAATACACAATTCACACTTGCACCCCTAGGGTAATCCCACTCGTTGCCTTCAAAAATGGGCCATGTTGCATGTTGAGTCCTTTGGCAAAATAAAAACAAATCAAATGATCATAGTCCCTCGATGACGCTTTCTAAGTTTCCTAAACAAAATGACCATAGTCCCTCATGAAATTCTGGCGGCAAATACTCAATGTCACGTCCAATGTTATGACACCGTATCTGACTTACTATATGACAGTAAATACAAAAGCAGTAAATAACACAGTCAATTGTTTACCCAGTTCAGTGCAACAACACCTACTCTGGGGGCTACCAAGCCAGGGAGAGAATCCACTATAAGAGATGTTAATTCAGGAATAAACCAACCAGTTTATCTCCTTCACTTAAGACCTACCCAATGCAATTCTAATCTAAGTACAACTTAAACCTGAGTTCCTACTCACTCCCCCTCAATCACAGCAGTGATACATAAACCAATTTGACTTAAGAATTGATGAAGACACTCTTCAAAAACACACACTTGATTAAGCTTCACAGCTTTTTAATCAAGTAACACAATCACTCGTGCTTCACAGCTTTGAGTGATGTACACAACTAACTTGACTCTGCTTCACAGCTTTAGTCAAGTGACATTCAAACACTCTTGCTTCAAAGCTTTGAGTGCTACACAACCCTTACAATTGAAACCTATTCCAAGGCACTTATCACAATGATAATTGCTTGGAGTAAAATAAACAAATCTATACAGATTACAAAATTGATCTTCTAATCAATCAGCAGGGATCACTTGAAAAACCGCAGCTCTGTTGAATATATAGCAGCTGCAACTTCAGTTAGGGTTTCCAAAAACCTAGGGTTGATTCCGTTTGACCTAAAGACCAGGTCACAGTACTTTATTGATCAGGTTAGGATTGAGCTAGGTTGCTCCTCAGAAAACGCAGGATTCTGTTTAGAAGGGACTGAGTTATTTCCTGAAAAAACTCAGACTTATCCAATCCTGCAATCCTGTTAGTTCAGAACAGGATGTCATAACATCTGTTATGACATCTGAGAAAACCTGTCTACTGATTTAGCAAAATGTGATCATTTTGCAAACATGCTCAGATACACACTTATAAACATCAGTATTTGAATTACAATATTTTTCTGCACATGTACCTATTGAGTTAGTACAACCTGAACTAGAATGTTATGACATCAGTCATGACATTCACACATACACTTGGGATTTACCAAAAATGCAAGCCAATACCTAAACACCTACAAACTCCCCCTTTGGCAGATTTTTGGCTAAAGTCCCTAAACAATCAGAGATAGATAGATAGCAGCAGAAATAAGTGACAGCAGAAAAATATAGTGTCAAGTAATAATTAAGCAGTACCAAAAATATTCTCCCCCACTTTAGCCACAAATGGGCCAAAGATTACATGTTTATAAAGTTATACAGTTATCCAAAACAAAAATAATGAGATCAGCAGCAGACAACAACAGAACACACTTCCAAACTCCACCAGCAACACCACCAAGCAGCAATCAACCTTCAAGCACTGTCATCAGATTCAGAGGAGCCAATTTCTTCAATGTTGAGCTGTCCTTCATCTTCTTCCCTTCTGCTTTCTTCAGCTTCTTCCTTTTCTAGCCTGGCAATTAGAGCTTCTAGGGTCCTTTTTCTAGCATCCAGATCTTTGCAAGTTTCTTTTAAAACAGCTATGACATCTGATGTTTTGGACTGGATCTTTGCAGACGATGTCTCAGCTGATGTTATGACAATGTCTGGAGCATGGGATCCCTGAAACAGTTTGTAGTGCAGGCCAAGGGCAGGGGCTCTTTTGCAGACTGTATCTCTTGCTACAAGGATGTCAGGGTATTGTGCAAGGATGATTCCACAAAGGAGGGAGGGAAAAGCAATTGGTCCTTTGACAGCATAACTGCCAGCATGCTTCAAGGTTTGTTCAAAGATGTACCTTCCATAGTCAAAGGCAGTCTTGGTTCCTACAGCATAGATAAATCTCCCCAATCCTGTGGAGATGGTTGATTTGTGATTTGTAGGCACCCAGTTTGCTGCACCTATTTTATGCAAGATGGCAAATTTCATGCTGAGTTTACTAGCATTCAGCTTCCCTTTCAATGGCCAGCACTTTACTTGCCTGGCAGTGATGGTCAAACATACTTCATTGTCAGTTGCCTCTAGATCAGGACAGTCCTTATTTGTTCTTCCAAGAAACTTGTTGATTTCTGATGGAGAGAACTTGACCCTTCTTCCTCTAAAAAACACACTCTCAAAGTCAGCTGACCTCCCATCAGCACAATCATTGGACAAGTTCACTACAAACTCCTTAACTAGATTTTCATAACATTTGCTAAACTTCATCACTGTCTTCATTAGCCCAGCATTCCTGATCAGATCCATGATGTCTTTGCACTCCAAGGCATCATTGTTGAGTTCTCTCTCCAAGGCTATTCTCTTCAAGCAAACATACTTCCATCTGTTTGCATTATCAGGATGATGAAAGGAGATGTTGTCTGTTGGCACTTCAGGCACTCTAGCAATCTTGCTGGAGGGGAGCTTCCTTCTGATGGGAGTATTGTCAATGTCAATCTCAAATTCTGATTCATCATCAGAATCAGAAGTTTCAGGTTCTTTTCTTTTCTTGGAGATTGGTTGTCTAGCAGTCTGCACCTGTGCCTTCTTCCCTTTTGTCTGAATTTTCTCAGCCATCCCTTCAGCCTTGGATTTCTTAGCATCAGGTTTAACAGTCTCACTACTCTTTCTTTTCATCAATCTCCTAGCAATGCTAGGGTTCACATTAGCAATCAGTTCATTATCTGAGTAATCTTCATCCACATCAATGATAGGTGGATCAGCAGCCTTTTTAGAGGGATTCTGAATGTTGTCTTTTGGTGTCACAACATCCTCAGTGACATCTATATTTTCAGAACCTTCCGCATTTGGACTTTCTGATTGATTCAAAGGGATAGAAATCCCCGGTACAGATTGGTTGCCACTCAGAATGCTAGTAACCAGTCTAGCAATAGCTTGGTGTACTTGAACTGATCCTTCCTTATTAGGTGTAGAAGACGAAGGAAGAGAAGAATTACCAGAGACTGTAGCTTGAGCTCTTCCTGCATGTCTGGTCCTGAGCTTTTTGACTCTGGCTGGGTCAGTTGCCATCTCCCTGAGAGGAGTGACCTCAAGAACTTCAGATTCTATGCATGTAGTGATTGCCCTAGAATCTTGATCAGATGATGACGATGATGAGTGAGACGAAGCCGCCATGGTGGAAGACGATGTCTGAGACATTGTGTTTAACGTTGAGTAAAAGTAGCAGTTTGAGAAAACTCTTTGATTGGGAGGAGGAAACAGGTTGCAAGGATGAGAGAGGTAGGGAGTACAAGGGAATCTCTTCAACTTCTTAAGGCTTTTGAAGGAATTGTGAATGAATATGATTAACCCACTAAATATAGACTTAATAAAATTAATCCCTTCAACCCTTGTTTTCAGCAAAACTAATTGCTATAATTTCTCATGTTGGTGAATACCCAATCTGCCCCTCAAATTTTCAAGTTTATTTCCAACAAGCGCCTTGGTAGAAGAATCAGTTAGCTGAAGCTTAGAGAAACTATGTTCCCGTTCAAATGACTTCTTCTCTTCAAAGTCAATAGGGTTCAAGGAAATGTTGAATGTTTTCAGATTATCACACCACAATGTCACAACATCTTGTGTAACATTGTCCTCAGGTAGCATCTGTTTTGACCAGAATTTTTGAGAACAGAATTTATGAGACTTGTTCTTTGCCACATCACATATATTATCAGCCTGTAGTTTAGGAGTTCTTCTGACATCTTCCATAGGAATAGCTCTTTTCATTCCTTCAAGCTTATGATGCCACTGTTTCATCTCTTTTTCTTCTTTGATGATTTGACTCATAGTGGAGATATCAGTGTTCTCAGGCTGCCACACATAACAGTTATTTTTGGATTTGATTCCTCTCATTACAACATCTAGTTTTTCATTAAACACTAGACATTCAGATCTTGAGAAGTTGACCATGAATCCTAGATCACATAATTGACTGATGCTGATGAGATTAGTAGTCAACCCTTTTACCAGCAGTACCTTATTCAGACTTGGAACTCCAGGGTAGTCCAAATTACCAACTCCTTTGATTTCTCCTTTAGCACCATCTCCAAAGGTCACAAAACTGGTGGTGTGAGGCATAACATTATTGAGGAGATTTTTGAATCCAGTCATGTGTATGGAACATCCACTGTCAAAGTACCAATCTTCCTTTGCAGAGATCTTCAGGGAAGTGTGTGCTATCCGTGCAGTAGCCTTTTTCTTCCATTGAGGAGCGTGTGGTACCTTTTTAGACTTAGGTTTGACATCTGAGTTCTGATTAGGATATCCATGTAATCTGAAGCAGAAGGGCTTTATGTGACCATATTTCCCACAATGATGACATCTCCATCTTTGGTACCTTTTCTTCATATGTCTCTGTCCCTGATGTTGAGAGTAATGTTGAGACATCCGTTTTGACATTTGCTTCCCAGTACCAAATTTCTTTGTTTCCACAAATCCTAGGCCAGATTTATTTCCCATATTTTGACCAGCCTGAAGGATCTCTTCCAATTTGTCTGTTCCATTGGTCAACATCTTGACAGATTTGGTCATTTGATTCAGTTGTGAGTTCAGCAGTTGAACTTCTCCTTCTAAATGACTTATAGTTTCAAGATTTGCCCTCTTTTCAGCCTCCAGCTTTACAATGAGTTTTGATTGTTTCTCATTTTGCACACAGACTTCACCACTTCTGATACACAATTTCTTGTAGGTATCAGCCAGTTCTTCAAATGTTACTTCTTCATCACTGGTGTCACTTTCAGAAGTACAAACACTAGTTAGGGCAGTAACTAGTTTGGCAGATTCTTCTTCAGAATTGCTTTCTGAATCATAGTCAGACCAAGTAACAGTCATTCCTTTCTTTTGCTTCTTAAGAAAGGTAGGACATTCAGCTCGAATATGTCCATATCCTTCACATCCATGGCATTGAATACCTCTGCCTTGGTTTTCCTTATCTTCTGACCTTGGTCTTCTGCTGGAACTGTCAATGTCAGAAGGAATGTTATGAACATTAGACCTTGACTTTGGGTCCATTCTTTTGATGAGCCTGTTGAACTGTCTTCCAAGCATGGCAATGGCTTCTGATATGTTTTCTTCTTCATCCTCCTTGTATTCAACATCAGTGTTGGATACAAGTGCTATGCTTTTGTTCTTCTTGTCACCATTATCAGTGATCCCCATCTCAAAAGTCTGAAGAGACCCAATAAGTTCATCCACTTTTAACTTGCTAATGTCCTGGGCTTCCTCTATGGCAGTTACCTTCATTGCAAATCTTTTAGGCAAGGATCTGAGAATCTTCCTCACCAGTTTTTCTTCTGACATTTTTTCTCCCAGTGCTCCTGAGGTGTTGGCAATCTCCAAGATGTTCATGTGAAACTCATGAATGGTTTCATCTTCCATCATTTTTAGATTCTCAAACTTAGTGGTCAACATCTGAAGCCTTGACATCTTTACTTTGGAAGTGCCCTCATGAGTAGTTTTGAGGGTGTCCCAAACTTCCTTGGCCAGTTCATATTGATGTACTAGTCTGAAGATGTTTCTATCAATTCCATTGAACAAGGCATTTAAGGCTTTTGAATTTCCCAGAGCTAACTCATCTTCTTCTTTACTCCAATCTTCCTCAGGCTTCAGACTGATTGTCCCATCTCTTTCAGTTATGGTGGGATGAATCCATCCTTTGTCAGCAGCTCTCCAAGCCTTTTTGTCCAGAGATTTTAGGAAGGCAATCATACGAGGTTTCCAGTAGTCATAATTAGTTCCATCCAGAATGGGTGGTCTATTTCCAAAAACTCCTTCTTTGTCCATAGTGCCAGAAAGTGATATCCCTAGATCTCACCCAGTAATACAGGCAGGGTGCCTGCTCTGATGCCAATTGAAATTCTGGCGGCAGATACTCAATGTCACGTCCAATGTTATGAAACCGTATCTGACTTACTATATGACAATAAATACAAAAGCAGTAAATAACACAGTCAATTGTTTACCCAGTTCAGTGCAACAACACCTACTCTGGGGGCTACCAAGCCAGGGAGAGAATCCACTATAAGAGATGTTAATTCAGGAATAAACCAACCAGTTTATCTCCTTCACTTAAGACCTACCCAATGCAATTCTAATCTAAGTACAACTTAAACCTGAGTTCCTACTCACTCCCCCTCAATCACAGCAGTGATACATAAACCAATTTGACTTAAGAATTGATGAAGACACTCTTCAAAAACACACACTTGATTAAGCTTCACAGCTTTTTAATCAAGTAACACAATCACTCGTGCTTCACAGCTTTGAGTGATGTACACAACTAACTTGACTCTGCTTCACAGCTTTAGTCAAGTGACATTCAAACACTCTTGCTTCAAAGCTTTGAGTGCTACACAACCCTTACAATTGAAACCTATTCCAAGGCACTTATCACAATGATAATTGCTTGGAGTACAATAAACAAATCTATACAGATTACAAAATTGATCTTCTAATCAATCAGCAGGGATCACTTAAAAAACCGCAGCTCTGTTGAATATATAGCAGCTGCAACTTCAGTTAGGGTTTCCAAAAACCTAGGGTTGATTCCGTTTGACCTAAAGACCAGGTCACAGTACTTTATTGATCAGGTTAGGATTGAGCTAGGTTGCTCCTCAGAAAACGCAGGATTCTGTTTAGAAGGGACTGAGTTATTTCCTGAAAAAACTCAGACTTATCCAATCCTGCAATCCTGTTAGTTCAGAACAGGATGTCATAACATCTGTTATGACATCTGAGAAAACCTGTCTACTGATTTAGCAAAATGTGATCATTTTGCAAACATGCTCAGATACACACTTATAAACATCAGTATTTGAATTACAATATTTTTCTGCACATGTACCTATTGAGTTAGTACAACCTGAACTAGAATGTTATGACATCAGTCATGACATTCACACATACACTTGGGATTTACCAAAAATGCAAGCCAATACCTAAACACCTACACCTCAAGCAAATTTCCAAAGAAACTTGGCACCATTGCATTCATGGTCTAAACGATGACCCGCGCCCGTCCCGTTAACATCCTAACACAAGATTGCACACCAAATACAATGGTGGAACAATACTGTTAAAAGGGTTAAAACATGAGAAAAATCTTTGAGTAAATTTAGGGGTAGACAACTCTTAGTTACTTGATCAAACTTGCAAAACACACTTGCCTACTTTCAAAACACACTCCACAACACAACTTCCAAAAACAACTTTCAAAAACATTGAAACATCTTTTCAAAAAGACAAACACCTTTGTAAAACATTCGAGTAAAGAATTGTTACAACGGTCGCCTAGACAAGGCATCTTTTTCAAAACATTTTCAAAACCACACATACACAAACACCATTTCAAGCAATTGAAAATCAAGGCAAGTGATCTAAAACAAGTAACTAAGAGCCCATGGATAACCATGGATGAAAAGGGTGCTAATACCTTCCCTTTTCATAATCTACCCCCCGAACCCACGAAAACATCTCAAAGGTTTTTCCTGTGCTTTTTAACCTTTCCTTTAGGATAAAATAAAAAGTCGGTGGCGACTCTTGCTAAACCGAACAAGTGCGAAAACAAACGCAAAACCTCAAGTCAGTTCTCCCACCGTATCACAGAACTGACGACTCTGCTGGGGATTGGAAGTTAAAAGTGGGGTTACCTTAGGTTTTAGATCACCTTTACATACTTGCTTTGATTGCTTTGATTGCTTTACTTTTTAGGTCCTTGTTTGGGTTTGTTTTAAATCCTACACCCGTATTTGGGGGCACCTTTTTAGGTAAATAGCAATAAAACCGTGAGGGAACTGTGCGGGGTATACCGACATGGTTGAAGCAGTAAGCTATGTTAGTGTGACATATTTGTGAGTACCGGTAACCCTTGAGTTCAATCAAGGAGAGTACGGGGCCGCTGAGTGATGTCATGAAGCACTAACGAACTCTTAGAACCTTAATTGACCATCTTAGCCTTTTTAGGGGTAGTGAGATGACCGACTTTGGTGCAGTCCGAAGTTGGTAGATACTCGATACTACACTCATTGGGGATTGTTTTCTTGGAATATTTTGGTCGCCAGTTAAGTGGCTAAACCAAAACAATGAACATAGAAAACGATCCAATGATATTGAGCTCCTTAGAACCCGGTTTCTATTTTAGGACAGGATGAGCCAACTAACTTCAAGAGGGTACTTACCTACAAACCCCATGCAAGCCTAAACCTAAGGACTTGTTTGCTTTGTGTGAATATGATTACCTGTATATACACTTACTTGCTTTTGCATACATGTACATAACATCATGACATCATACCATAGCATTTTTTTCACTAACCATTTCAAGGATCTCGAGGGTCTGTTGATGCAGGGTCACGTTGAACCAGACGTCTACCAAGGGGCCAAAGGTTTTCTCCTCTAAACAAATGCCATCTAAGATCAAGTGCAACAAATTGAATCAGGGGCTATGACCCACTTGACATGGTGAGCTTGATTCTCGTGGAAAGACATCTACCAGTGCAAAGTTCTCCAATCAAAGATCGAAGTTCAACCTCTAACATTCTCTTTTGTTTACCCCAAGAGATCCTTGAAAACATGCATATCATGCATTGCATCATGATAGTTTTTCCTTTTCAAGTTTCCTTATTCTCCTACTGTTTATTTCAGTAAGAGATGGCTCTAGAAAGGACTGTCAAGGATATCCAGGACCAAAATGCTCAACTTCAGGAAATGTTCTTGAACCTGTCCCTGGGGCAAGAAGAAGTGAAAGCTCTCCTCACAAGGGGTGTGGTCCAGGGGAATTCAAGCAATTCCAGGAGTGATCAGTTGGAAGAACTGCAGTTTGAGCTGGCTACAATGAGGATCCAGATGATGGGACAACTGGTGGGCTAGATGGCTCTCATCCAGGACTTGTCTCAAAGACAAGAGGAGCTCAGAGTTCTCGTCAACCAACTGCTTCGGGACAACCAAGTGGGACAAACATCTGAGGTTGAAGAGCAAGTCACCACTCAACCCCCCTTGAGACAAGAAGACAAGGGAAAGGCTCCTCTACTTGCTTCAGGGTCACAAGCTCATCAACAACCTCGTCAACGTCAACGGGGTAATCGGCGTAAGCAAAATACGTCGGGAAGACAGTTCACTGAGACTGACATACCGTCGTCTCTAATACTGGAGCGCTTGTTGGAGGTCAATCTGACTGCTTTGAGGGATCCTATTCGGAAGCCCAATACCTCCGCTCCTAGCTATCATCCCGATGCATTTTGTGTATACCACTCCTATAGCCCGGGACATGACACCGACGACTGTTGGGCCTTGAAGAACAAGATTTAAGATCTGATTGACATTGGAGTGATGAGATTCATGCCAGATGGTGAGATGAAAATCTTCCGTTAAGGGTATCTCCACCTGAAGTGACAAGGCTCGAACTGAGAGACTTTTGTTTCATTTAAATTTCCAAGTTGTAATCTCTCTGTTATTCAAACAATTATCTATTAATGTCAAACTTTGTTTCATTAATGCATTGCATATGTTTGTATTGAATTCATCCATTCGTTTTCACTACTCTTATGCTTTCTTTATGATATTTAACTCTTGATAAAAAGCTGCAAGCCTTTAGAGGGAGGATGACGAAACAATACCATAATCTCATACAGTATGCTTTTGAACAGACCTTGCTGACGATGTACATGCATTTCTTTCAAATCCTAAACACTGGAGTTATAAGGAAGATAATCCCTAGTCAACCCCTTCGAGCCAAAGAAGTAGGAGTTTTCTATTCTGAACAATTTGAAACCTTTGATTTAAACCTGGGGCAGGGTAGTCTCTCAGTTAATTCAAAAAAAGGTGCGCATTGAAGTCGCAAACTCTCAGTTCGTAATATAATGAACGACATCAAGAAAAAAAAGAAGAAAGACATTCCTTTGGAATCAAAAGATAGTGATGGTTCCTTATCGCATAGGCAGTCATTACCTCTCAAGAGAAAAAAAAGCCCACTAAGCCAAAACCTATAAAGGAGGCTTAAGAAAGTTGGGGCATCCCGCTGACTGTAATCTCGAAAACAGGAACAGTCAGGCAAAAGTTAGGGATAACAAATCAAAAGAAAGAGGTCATTATAAATCCTCAAACAACATGAAAAATGTTACAAAAGAAAAAAGGAGAGGATGACTTCCCTCCAAATTCAATTGGTGTGAACCATCACCAAAAAAGTCGTTCCAAACTCGAATAGAGTTCAATGCACAATTAACTGAGTTTAGGATTGAAGAACATCACGAAGAGCGGGTGGGTACAAATACACTTTGAGCCTTTATCCTTTGTTTCTTAAACCGTGAACCAAGCCACGTTACAACCCTTCAAAAGTCCTAATTGAAGCACGGGTTAGTTCGAAAGCATACTGTTCAAAAGGTATCCTGACTCCTGTAAGGCTTTGCTCTAAATCTTGTGTTGATTTGTCTTACAAAAAGTTTTCTGCTAAAAAACGCATTTTTAAAAACTTCGAGACAAGCATAAACTTTGCATTATTTGAATATCGTTGTTTGCACATGGCTATTTGTTTGACAGTGAAGAAATTCATACAACGAATGTTCGGAGGAACGAAAACTCTCTCAGTGAACAAAATCACTTCAAGAAGGATGACACTTCCATTGACAAATCTCCTATCAACAAAGGGGCATGACATGTCACTATCCAGTTAACCTGGGGCAGTCCAGTCAAGATTTCAACAAATCTCTCAAAAGTTCAGTGAACTTGGGGCAAGTCTCCTTCATCATCACTTGGGGCATTCGAGTGTCAATCACCAAGGTCATCAAAATTCCTTCATCTTTTGGAGTAGTAATCATTCAAAATTCCTTCATCACCTGCTGGAAGTTACAACCACCAACAGAATAACAGACAATTGAAGCTCCTAAAAATCTGTTTCTCTCAAGAATGAAGACTCTCATCCTTAAAACCTCAGAAGATTGGTATACTCCCAATTTCTGACCGTTAATAGAATGAAGATTCTCATCACCACAGAAGATTGGTATACTCCCAATTTCTGATCCTTAGCAAAATCAGGATCAACACCTTCCAGATTTCCTTCTAGAGATATTTCAGATGTGACCCAGATTTGGCGACATTCCGATACTTATTCCAGATTTGCTTCTAGAGATAGTTCAGATGTGACCCAGATTTGGCGACATTCCGATACTTATTCCAGATTTGTTTCTAGAGATAGTTCAGATGTGACCCAAATTTGGAGATATTCCGATACTTATTACAGATTCCCTTCTAGAGATAGTTCAGATGTGACCCAGATTTGGAGACATTCCGATACTTATTCCAGTTTTGCTTCTAGAGATAGTTCAGATGTGACCCAGATTTGGCGACATTCCGATACTTATTCCAGATTTGCTTCTAGAGATAGTTCAGATGTGACCCAGATTTGGCGACATTCCGATACTTATTCCAGATTCCCTTCTAGAGATAGTTCAGATGTGACCCAGATTTGGCGACATTCCGATACTTATTCCAGATTCCCTTCTAGAGATAGTTCAGATGTGACCCAGATTTGGCGACATTCCGATACTTATTCCAGATTTGCTTCTAGAGATAGTTCAGATGTGACCCAGATTTGGCGACATTCCGATACTTATTCCAGATTTGCTTCTAGAGATAGTTCAGATGTGACCCAGATTTGGCGACATTCCGATACTTATTCCAGATTCCCTTCTAGAGATAGTTCAGATGTGACCCAGATATGGCGACATTCCGATACTTATTCCAGATTCCCTTCTAGAGATAGTTCAGATGTGACCCAGATTTGGCGACATTCTGATACTTATTCCAGATTCCCTTCTAGAGATAGTTCAGATGTGACCCAGATTTGGCGACATTCCGATACTTATTCCAGATTCCCTTCTAGAGATAGTTCAGATGTGACCCAGATTTGGCGACATTCCGATACTTATACCAGATCAATACCTGCAGCAATCAAAAGATTCTTGTAATCCCCAACGGAGCTAAAACTTCCAACTATCAATCCCCAAGCAGAATGAAGACTCTCATTCTCAGTTCCTCACAGGATATTCAGATATTCCCCAGTGAAGATCTCCTCAAGACAAGAATCCCCAGTAGATTGGCATACAACCCAAGCTCCTGGTTCCCCAGCAGCGGTCCAAGGATTTCTCATCTTTAGCAATCAGAGATTCTTGCAATCCCCTTCAGCAGTCAAGGATTTACTTTCCCCAACAGCAGTCAAAGATTGCATTATCCAGGATTCGTCTTCCTCAGCAAGACAGCTACTCAACTTACATGCGCATCCATTCATATTATAAACATTGATGAAGTACAATTCATTACATCATGACATTGCATACAACTAACTCTTTACCTTTTCAGGAAGGATCAATCAACAGACAAAGATCACCATCTTCCGAGATCCTTCTAGAGATAGTTCAGATGTGACCCAGACATGGCGACATTCTGACACTTATTCCAGATTCCTTCTCAAATTCAGATGCAGTTTTACACAGACTCATCATCAGGAAACCCTACACCGGTTCCTTCTCAAATTCAGATGCAGTTTTACACGGACTCATCATCAGGAAACCCTACACCGGTTCCTTCTCAAAATCCAAGATGCAGTTTTACACGGGCTCATCATCAAACAACCCTACACCGGTTCCTTCTCAATTCCAAGACCTCTGAAAACAGTTTACGGGTTCTCCAGATACGGAAGTTAACCTATCGCTTGTTCAGATTCCAAGACTGCTGAAAACAGTTCACGGATGCTTCCCAACATGGATGTCAATCTATTTCTTATTCAGACCCTCAGTTCAGAGATGTTCCAAACAGGGACACTTTTCTGATACTCATTTCTTTCACCTACAACAAACATCTTGGATGGCATCTACAAGCCCATCTCCAACAAGATACAATCATCTTGGATGGCATCTACAAGCCCATCTCCAACAAGATACAATCACCTTCAGATGGCATCTATAAGCCCATCCTCCTACCAACAATTTCCAGATGGCATCTCTAAGCCCATCCCCCGACAAGATTATGTCATATCTCCAGATGGTATCTCTAAGCCCATCCCCCGATAAGATTCTGTCGCATCTCCAAATGGCATCTTTAAGCCCATTCCCTCTACCATCACATCACCAAGTGCAAATTGTTTGGGCACTCTAGTGTCCAATCTCCTTTTACCTTCGAGTCGCGAACGACAAGCTTTCCAATTTAACTCTTCAGGTTCAAGAAGATTGAACAGGGGCAACTGTTGTACCCCAAAATTTTCCCTCCTCTTTTACACAAGAAATCACAGTTTCGGGCTTTTCCTGATTTTTCAGATTGGCTCAAGAATCGGTCAAACAGACTTTTCTTATCAGTCAGACAAAATTAAGGTTTCCATTAACTTTTGAATCAGTTCAAGCAGGTTGTTAGGGTTTGGTTGAGTTTGGCTCAGGGTTTGATCAGGCAGGCGTCTCTTTGACGATAAATCAAGAATTAGGGTTTGCGCGCGCATTCTCAGAAGGAATTGATTATGCAGTTCTTTTCAATTGGCTCTGGGACATGGGTTGAGACTTCTGATTGAAGGTTTGAAGTTTAAGTTTGATCAGTGAGAAAAAGGACATGTGGATGTTTGTTGTTTAACTGTGCAATACTTTGGTTATTCGGAACGTCGGACGTTTATTGATTATTTATAATTTCTAAGTTAGAATTATTGGATAATTTCCAATTATTATAATTCAAGAAATATAAATGATTAAATAAACAAATGCATAAGGATTATAAAGGGAGAATATCACAAAAGACTTTTATTTATTTTTAATTATTGGTACAAGTGTTATTTAAATACAAGTAATTTTATTTACAAGTATTTATAATAATATTTATTACAAATGGTTAAAATAAAATAAAACTGTATCCTAATTTTCCTAAGTCTTCATCTTCTATTGCTGCTCCCCATTGCTCAATTGATTTTCATCTGCAAAAACAAAAAAAGAAAAGAAGTCAACACAGATGAAATCAAAGGCAGACAATTAATTTAAGACTCATCATTAAAAGTGATTGGCCGGAATCAGTTTGTTCACCCTCTCTACAAATCACAAGAGGACTCTTGGTTCACAAAGAGGGAAAGAATTTAAATGTTTGCAAGCATGAATTAATACAAGGCTGCATAATTTCAAATTGTCAACCAAAGAGGCAAACCAAATGAAAATGGGCAAACAAGCTGCATAAAATGCATTGTCAACATGGGCAAACAAACTGTCAAAGAAACTAAACTGAATTGCACTATCAAACAAGGCAAACCAAACTAAGTCAAAATGGCCAACCAAGTGCAGAACTGTCCAAAAGAGATGTCAACCAAGAACTGTCAAAGCTGCCTACAAGCTAGCAAAAGCAAGACAGAAAAACAGGAAGTATGCAGAGGAAAGATACATTGCAAGCAACATATTCAAATATCATCATTTTCCAGCCACACTTTTTCAGAGTAAGTACAGTCTAAAGCAATAAAAAATGCTTTTTATCCGTGGAGAGAGAAAAGAGAGAGAGAAGTAAGAGGATTACAGTACAGCAGGCTTAAGGACAAGGACATAACCAAGAAGTATCGGAACAAAAGGAACAGGAAAAATCACATAACAAAAAAACAAAAATTCCAAACTGTCTCAGGCCTGCATAACAAAAACAAGCCAAAATCCTCCAAACTGTGTCAAGAACTTCAAGCCTCATGCCTGCCTAAACAATAATACAAAGCTTGCCTCCCAAACTGTATCAACACAAGCCTGTAGCCTCAAAACACAATAAGCCTGTACCAATACACAAAAACCAGAAATGGCCACAAACCTGCATAATACATCAAGCCATACAAGCCTGAAGCCTAAACCTTAAGCTTTCAAACCAGCATATCACAACAAAGCCTGTAAACATCAAGCCTAAAAGAAACCTGCATAAATCTCAAACACAAGCCTAAAACTTCAAGCCTGTAACCAAGCCTGAAGCCTGCTAACCTGTTTCAAACACAAAATCATAAACTCCAAAATCCCTCAAATCAAAAAGCCTGTTTCAAAACTGTTTCGACCTGCTGAAGAAAACCAGGTACAAGCCTCAAAGCCTGTCCCAACCAAGCCAAAAAGCAACTCAGAACAAAGCATTCAATCCCAAAACCCTCAGAGCAACCTCATCATAGGGCCAACAATAGCATAAACATTCTCAGAATTAGGTCCAACTCGGAATCAAAATCAAAAAAGAGAGGAAGAAGATCAATAGCCAACAATGCCTCAGAACGAAGGTTCATCATAGGCTACACAGAAGCAGAACAAATGCCTCAGAACCAAGGTTCATCATAGGCTAAGCAAAAACACTGAAGCAACTCTCAGACTCAAAGTCATCATCATCAAAAGCAACATACAAAATCAAAATAATCTCAGATTCAGAAGCGAGCAAGCAGAAGAGGAAAAGAAGTTTTCAGAAGCAGAGGCCCTAGGGTTTTCAGATTGCAATAATATCATCATAAAACCATTAAACTAAAACAAGATACAAGTACCAGATTTCCAGCAAAGCTCACAGCTTCATACTCCCTCCGCCTGGCCGCCTGAGACACGCCTCCAGCCCATTCCTCCGTCTCCAAAAGCCAACAAAGGTATAATTCTTCTTCCCTTTTCTTTCACACCTCACACAACAATAATAACACAAAGATCAGAATTTGTCAAAGATTAAAAAACATGCGAAACTTGAAACCCTAAAGCGTAAGACGGACAGAAATGGGAAATCATTACCTTACAACATCGCCTTGCTTGACCACGGAGGGAGGAGGAGACGGACGGTGGCGCCTAGTGGCCATGAGCGGAGGTTTGCTCAGAAAACTTGCTTAAGAAAGACGAAGAAGACGATGAAGGGAACGGCGCCGCTCTAGCCTCTGTAACCCTAATCTGAGCCAGAACAAACGAAACCCTTACAAAATGTTATCAAACGCTTTGGGCCTCTGCCTCATATCTGCCTAAGCCCAAACTCAATTTCTAGCGCCTGACCCCTATTTCAGTGTGCGTACCCCCCCCCCCTTTTGACTCTCCTTCAAACTTTGTTTTGGGCCAAGAACAACTCTAAGGCCCATTCAACTTTTTTTCTTATTTTTTTCTTATACTCATAAATCAATCTTTTTTTATTTTATCACTTTATTTCTTTTTAAGTAAAATATTACATTGACTTTTTTATTATATATACAAAAAATTTCTTAAATATTTCTTTTTATATTATTACAATAAAAAATACATAAAAAATAGACTTTTTTTTAAGGTTGAATATTCCTTTTTTTTTAACTAAAACATTTGTTTATACATAATCAACAAAAACCCAAAAATAAATAAATGCTTAATAATACATTAGGTTAATATTTGCATCACTTGTAAATAATCACATACACAAATAATTTTGATACATTGCTTTTATTCTTATACATTGCTACATTTTACATTGAGAACGCGATTCAATTTGGTTGTAAATATTATTTGGACACTACCATCCTGACAAGACTCATCCCCATTTGTAAATATTTGTACCCCCATTCTCGGATACTTATTTGTAATAGCTTAGACTTTAAATTCCCACAATTTATCGCTTTCTATATACTGTATAGTAATTAGGGTTTGTATGCGAAGATTCAAAATCAACCGCTAGATAACCTAATACAAAGACAAATGCATGATAATCAATACACAATTCACACTTGCACCCCTAGGATAATCCCACTCGTTGCCTTCAAAAATGGGCCATGTTGCATGTTCAGTCCTTTGGCAAAACAAAAACAAATCAAATGATCATAGTCCCTCGATGACGCTTTCGAAGTTTCCTAAACAAAATGATCACAGTCCCTCAAGCAAATTGCCAAAGACACTTGGCACCATTGCATTCATGGTCTAAACGATGACCCGCGCCCGTCCCGTTAACATCCTAACACAAGATTGCCCACCAAATACAATGGTGGAACAATACTGTTAAAAGGGTCAAAACATGAGAAAAATATTTGAGTAAATTTAGGGGTAGACAACTCTTAGTTACTTGATCAAACTTGCAAAATACACTTGCCTACTTTCAAAACACACTCCACAACACAACTTCCAAAAACAATTTTCAAAAACATTGAAACATCTTTTCAAAAAGACAAACACCTTTGTAAAACATTCGAGTAAAGAATTGTTACAACGGTCGCCTAGACAAGGCATCTTTTTCAAAACATTTTCAAAACCACACACACACAAACACCATTTCAAGCAATTAAAAATCAAGGCAAGTGATCTAAAACAAGTAACTAAGAGCCCATGGATAACCATGGATGAAAAGGGTGTTAATACCTTCCCTTTTCATAATCTACCCCCCGAACCCACGAAAACATCTCAAAGGTTTTTCCTGTTCTTTTTAACCTTTCCTTTAGGATAAAATAAAAAGTCGGTGGCGACTCTTGCTAAACCGAACAAGTGCAAAAACAAACGCAAAATATCAAGTCAGTTCTCCCACCATATCACACTTAGCATTCTTTTTGAGGGACTAAGATAATTTGTAAGACAACTTTAGATAGCGTCATCGAGGGACTATGATCTTGTATTTGCTTGTTTTTGCTAAGATACCTTACATGCGTAATATGGCTATTTTGTATAAGGCAACCAAGTGGGAATCCTAAGGGTGCTTGTGTACAAGTGTATTATTTCCATGCTTGATTTTGTCTTGAATTAGGGTTTTCTATTTGATTGATGTTGTTCTTTCTATACAAACCCTAATTACTAGCATGTGAATATAAAGCATTTAAATTACGAAAAATAAAAATACTAAGCTATTACATCATTAGGGGAGGGGTGTACAAATTACAAATGGGGATTGCAAGAATGTAAGTCTAATTAATCTATTACAACCATATTGAATTTATACAATAATTGAAATAAATAAATGTACAAAAAATAAATATGCAAGAATGTAAATGCAAAGAAAATGGATCTTTTTGTTTGGATTTTTATGAGAAAGAGGGAAATTGTTTTAACCTAATTGATTTAAAGAAAACAATTAATTAAGTTTAAATTTATTAAGAAAATATTTTTGAATAAATCCCTAATTCTATTTAGTTGATTAAAAGAAAATAAGTTTAGAAAAAAGTATTTTTTTGGTATTTTTGTCTTGAAAATATTTATGGCATCATGAAATATTTTTAGTCTTTTTTATATCAAAAATAATATATTTTAATAGGTGTAAAAGAAAAATAAATATTAACCTAGTTTTAATTAAATTTACAAGGTGATTTGTAAAAAAATAAATAAAGTATAGTTAATAAAAATATTTTTTCTGTGAGAAAAAATAAAATAAGCTAAATTAAAATGAAGATAAATTTTTTATATTTTTTTATGATTTTTAATATTAGTGAAAAATAATTAAGAAAAAAAAACAAATAAAATTAAGAAAATAAAATAAATTGGGCCAGGGGTGTATAAGCAGGCAGAGAGGTTAGTTAGTAAAAAAAAACAAAAAGCCCAAAGGCCCAGACGCCCTGCAAAAAAGGTCAGAAAAAAATGCAAAAATGTGTAAAAACACAAAATGGGTACCACTGGGGCTCGAACCCAGGTCCTAAAGGTTAACAGGCGCGCACTTTACCACTGGGGTGGCTATACATCCGTTTATATAAACAAAACAATAAATATGTAAGGCAAATCAAGTCCTGATGACTTCATCTTCAACCTCCAGTCGGTGTACCTGTAACTTCTTCATTTCTCAACAAAAATGGAAGATGACAAAATGAAAGTTGTTGCATTCTTCCTCACGAATCTAACCATGTAAATAACTAAAGCTAAAAGTCAAAGATAAATGAGAATTTCTCTGGCCCTAATTTGAACCCTAAAAATTTCAGAAACTTCAACTAAAAAATTCTCTAAGCTCAGGCCATGTAATTGCAAACTATGGATATGTACAGCTTCGTGGCAATGAGGTCTACATTTTATATTCACAAATGCAAGCCTAACAATGCCTAAATAATGAGATAGAAGTTCAAGAAAAATACCTCAAAATTGGAAATCGTGAAATGCAAATGAGCTTGATTCAAAGTGCTGCAAGGATCAGGTTAGCTTCCTTGAGGTCCCAGGAAGCTAATGCAATGATTAGCTTGAGCTGAAAGTGGCTAAGGAGCTCTGGAGAAGTCAAGTTGCAGACCCCTGTTTTTGAAAATGGAACTTGATGATGGAGGTGTTACAGTTGAGAAAATGGACTTTGGATGGTTTGTATTTGATGTTTAGAAATTTTTAGAAGTGAAAGGCCAAAGAACGCACGAGGGGATTTGGAGTTTGGTATGTAAAGTCAGAACTTGCACAACAATGGTGTTTTGAAACAATTTCTGGATAGAGGGAGTTTGAGTGAGTTTAAGGGTCTTCAAGCTCGTGTCCTAGCTCACAAATAGTGCTTCTATTTATAAGCAATAAGTTTAGAGATTTGTTATTGATCAGAATTTGAATCTGCATCCTTAAGCCAAACATGTGATTTTTTGACAAAACAAGTTTCAAAGTCTTGTGTACTTGCTAAGATAGAGTGGTTATACTTTAAACATGCTTGCTTCTGACTTTATGGATGAAGTGTGATCAGAGGGAACAAGTTAGAGGCTCAATGTGAACTTTATGCAAAATGCTTGCTTTACAAGAATGGCATTGTTAACTTTCTTCCCAAAATGGCAATGTGAATTGGATAAAGCTTAAATCACTTGGATTATAGCTCAAAAGTTTGTGTAATCCATTAATTATGGAGTGAAAAATAAGTTTGAGGCCTGCAAAGCAAATATTATGCAGCCTAACATTGAAATTGCATTTGTGTTTATCATGAAAATGACCTATAATTCAAGTGACAAAACACCAACTTCATCTCTTCGATTCTCCATACTCAAGAATGATCTCAAGGAGTTCTTGGACATTTTGGAATGCTTGCAATGTTTTCTACAACTCATCTTTGAATTGCTTTTGAAAATTCCTCTTGGAACTATGTGAAAAATTGCCATGAAGTTAGGTCAAAAATCTGCCTAACTAGGGCAAAATTTCACTAAGTCTTTTTTAGTTCATGAGCATGTATTCATAAAATTATAACTTGAGACCAGAGCATTTTTAGCAGAAGTTGTGTGAAGCCAAGTTGTAGATTTCATGGATATATACAACTTTAATGTTGGAAGTTTCTCTTGAATCATCTTTCATCTTGGTGAAAATTTGGCTCAAAATTATGAAAAAACATGAAATTTCTAACACTTGGAAAAATTTCTAAGTTTAGAAATTTTGACTTTTCAAAATGAAATCTTGACTTTTTGATTTCTTGATCAATAAGTTTCATATTTTGACATGTTTTGATGAATTGTGACTTTGGTGCTTAAATTTGACCAAAAAGTCAAAGTTTGACTTTCCAATATACAGTTGACTTTTGACTAGTTGACTGCAAAATTCATCTGCCAATCCAATGGATTTGCAATGTTTTGAATCATTTCATTAGGTCAAAATGATGCAATTTGACTCTTGAGATCATTCCTTAAACCAATTGACCATTTTATAGGTCAAAAATCAGAAATTTCCCTTTCCCAGTCAAAACCCTAATTTTGACCATTTTGCCCTTTTGGAGATTTGATCAAATTTCTTGAGGAATTGTAGTCCAAACTTGATCAAATGATACATATGGGTTTAAAATGTTGAGGTGGATCAAAAATTATGAAGTTTGAATGTAAATTGGCCATGGTTGACTTTTTCCCCCAATACAATTGATTTTTAGGTCAACTGTTCAATTAACTGATCAAAAGTGTGATCCAAGGCTTGAAACTTGTCTTGAGTAATCTTGGTGGTCAATAATGATCCATGAAAGTCATATGAAGCTTTGATAGTTCCAAAATCCTTGTGCAAATTCAAACCATAATTTTGGTCATCAGTGTCTAAGGAGGTGTCTTGAGCTGATCAAACCCTAGTGCAATTTTGAGCCCAAGGAGATCTTGTGAGCAAATTCTTGATAAGTGAGAGGGAAAATTTTGGGGTACAACAACTACCCTGGAGGAATTCTCTAAGTTACTTGGTTTACCTATGTTGGAGCGAGTACCTTTCACTGGTTTCGAACAAGACCCAGCTTCTGAAGATGTTGTCGTAGCTCTACACTTGAAGCCATCTGAAATTGAGTCCAATTAGGAAAAAAGAAGTGAAGTTAAGGGTCTCCTTGCAAATTTCCTGATGAAGAAAGCTCAGATTTTCCTGGATGCTATGAGTTATCATGCCTTCGAAGATGTATTAGCCCTCTTGATCTATGGGTTGGTCCTGTTTCCTAATTCAGATCAACTTATAGATGTGAATGCAATTAACATCTTTCTTGCTTACTGTTGTACCCCAAAATTTTTCCTCTCATTTATCAAGAATTTTCTCACAAGATCTCCTTGGACTCAAGACTGCACTAGGGTTTGATCAGCTCAAGACACCTTATTAAACACTGATGACCAAAATTAGGGTTTGAGATTGCACAATGATACCCCATATGACTTTCATGGATAATTATGGACCCCCTAAGATTACTCATGTCAAGTTTCAAGCCTTGGATCACACTTTTGCTCAGTCAATTGAGCAGTTGACCTAAAAATCAACTGTATTGGGGAAAAGGTCAACTATGGCCAATTTAAAGTCAAACTTTATAATTTTGTATCCACGTCAACATTTTAAACCCATATGTATCATTTGATCAATTTTGGACCACAATTCCCCAAGAAATTTGATCAAATCTCCAAAAGGGCAAAATGGTCAAAATTAGGGTTTTGACTGGGAAAGGGCAATTTCTGATTTTTGACCTAGAAAATGATCAATTGGTTTAAGGTGTGATCTCAAGAGTCAAATTGCATCATTTTTACCTAATAACATGGCCCAAAACATTACTCAAGTTCAAAGGATTGACAGATGAATTTTCAGTCAAATGATCACAAGTCAATTGTTAACTGAAAAGTCAAACTTTGACTTTTTTGTCAAAATTCAAATGCCAAAGATCACAATTAATTAAAACATGTCAAAATATGAAACTTATTCATCAAGAAATCCAAAATCCAAAATTTCATTTTTGAAAGGTAAAAATTTCTAAACTTAGAAATTTTTCTAAGTGTTGAAAATTTCTTATTTTTTCATAATTTTGAGCAACATTTTCACCATGATGAAAGCTGATTCAAAGGAAACTTCCAACATGAAAGTTGTAGATATCCATGAAATCTACAAATTTTGTTCACAAAAGTTCTTCCAAAAGTGCTTAGATCTCAAGTTATAATTTTAAGAACATGTGGTCATGAAACAAAACACTTAGTGAAATTTTGCCCTAATTTGGTCAGGATTTTGACCCAACATCATGGCACTTTTTCATATAGTTCCAAGGGGAATATTCAAATATAATTCAAATATGGGTTGTATATCACATTGCAAGCTTTTCCAAAATGTCCGATAACTCCTTGAGATCATTCTTGAGTAGGGTGAATCGAAGAGATGAAGTGAGGGTTTTATCACTTTAATTACAAGTCATTTTAGTGATGAACAAAATTCAAATTCAAAGTTGTGTTGCATTAACTCTAATTTGTAGGCCTCAAACTTGTTAGGCACTCCATAATTAATGGTTTACACAACTGTTAGAGGTCTCACTTCAAGCATTCAATGCATGGACATGCTTTATATCCATTTTTGTAAGAAAGGTTACATTGCCATTTTGATAAAGTGACTTTTTGTACAAAACTTGTTCTTGAGCCTTGCACTCGTTCTCTTCTGATAAAAAAGTCCTATAATTCATGAGAAATGATTTAACACACTTAAAATCACCTATCCCATGCTTGTACCTCCTCTTGAAACTTGTTTCCCTCTTTTCTTCAAAATCAAGTAACCTAGCCAAAAGCTACGAACTTGTACTTCTGACTTGCCAATGCACTCCAATATTTTTGCTTATATATACACAAACTATTTGCACCAAAGGCACGAATGCTTGACCACTGAAAAGAGCTAGAACTCAGAATCACACTTCACACTTCCATTTTCACACAAACTGGCCAAAAACTTGAAACTCATAATCTACTTGTGCGTTTCTTGGCCTTTTGGTTTCTAAAGCTTCTAAACATCATATAGAGTTGATCCCACACCCTGCTACAGAATTATAACACCATTAACACCATCCTCCATTTCCAAAAATAGAGTTTTGCACATTGATTTCTCCAGACCATCTCAGCCATCCATTGCTCAAGCTAATCATTGCATTAGCTTCCTGGGACCTTAAGGAAGCTAACCTGATCATCACCATCACTTGAAACAAGCTCAAACTCAAAACACGATTTCCAGTTTTGAGGTAAGTTTTCTTAACTTTGAACTCTTCATACAAGCATCATCAATGATTTATTTGTGAATAAAACATGTAGATATCATTGCCCTAAAGCTAACCATATCCATAGTTTCCATTAATTTTGCTTGAGCTTAGAGAATTTTGAAACTGAAATTTCTGATATTTTAGGGTTCATATTAGGTCCATTAAAATCCATGCTTATCTTTGATCTATAGTTTTAATGCTTTACATTTCTAAAACCGTGAGAAAATTTGCTACAAGTTTCATGTTTACAGTTTTCATTTTTGATGAGCAATGAGCAAGTTACAGTGGGTCTGGATGGAGGTTGAAGATGAAGTCATCAGGGTGTGTTTTGCCTTATATATTTATTGATTTTCCTATGTTAACGGATGTATAGCCACCCCAGTGGTAGAAGCGCACGCCTGTAACCTTTGGGACCTGGGTTTGAGCCCCATTGGTACCCTTTTAATTTTTTCACATTTTGCTTTCTGATTTTTGTCTTTTTGGTAGGCGCTGGGCCTCTTTGGGCCTGGCTTGTTTTTATTTTTACTAGCTAATCCCCTGCAGGTTATTTGCGCCCCTGGCCCAAGTTTATTTATTTCTCTTTTTTATTTTTATTTATTTCATTTTTATTTTCTTAAATATTTTTGCTAATATTAAAAAATCACAAAAAATTAGATTTTCATTTTAACTTATTTTATTTTATTTTTCTCACAAAAAATATTTTATTTAACTATACTTTATTTATTTTTATTAACTAGTCTTGTAAATTTAATTAAAACTAGGTTAGTATCTATTTTTATTTTACACCTATTAAAATATATTTATTTATATATAAAAAAGGCCAAAAATATTTTATAATGCTATAAATATTTTCAAGACAAAATACCAAAAAAAAATACTTTTCTTAAACTTATTTTCTTTTGATAAATTAATAGGATTAGGGTTTTATTTAAAAAAAATCTTAATAAATTTAAGTTTAATTAATTAGGTTAAGACAATTTCCCTTTTTCTCATGAAAATCAAATAAAGATTCATTTTCTTTATATTTTGCATTTTTGTACATTTATTTATTTTGTACTTTGTATTTATTTATTTCCTTGTACATTGATACCAATTCAATATGGTTGTAATAGCCTAACTAGGTTTACATTTTTGCAATCCCCATTCAATTTGTACACCCCGTCCCAGAAATGTTGTAATAGCGTAGTAACTTTAAATTCCACAATTTATCGCTTTTATACATAATATGCTAGTAATTAGGGTTTGTATGGAAAGACTAAAACCAATACTTAGAAAACTCTAATTCAAGACAAAAACAAGCATGAAAATAATACACTTGCACACAAGCACCCCTAGGGTTATTCCACTTGGTTGCCTTATAAAAAATGGCCATATTACGCATGTAAGGTATCTTAGCAAAAACAAGCAAATATAAGATCATAGTCCCTCAATGACGCTATCTAAGTTGTCTTTCAAATGATCTTAGTCCCTAAAAGAGAATGCTAAGATACCTTGCAACATTGCTAATCATGGTTATATGATGACCCACACCTGTCCCATTTACATCCAAAGATAGGGTTACTTATCATATCAATGGCAAGATAACAATGTCAAAGGAAAAGGAAAATGAACAAGAAAGACTTTTGAGTAGGTAGAATGCTCCTAATTACTTGCTCAATTTCAAACAAACGTTCTTGATATTTTGAAAACAAACACTTACACTTTCAAACATCTTACAAACTTGAAAACATTTTCAAAAAGATCAAACATCTTTGTATGCATTCTTACAAACAAGAATCATTACAAAGATTGCCTAAACAAAGGCCTCTTTACAAAATACTTTCAAAAAACCACACCAAGCACAATTTCAAACAAAAAGCAAGTGATCTAGCAAGTAACTAAGAGCCCATGGAAAACCATGGATGAAAAGGATGCTAATACCTTCCCTTTTAATAATCTACCCCCCGAACTCAAGAAATAATCTCAAAGGTCTTTCCTGTGATTTTTCACCTTTCCCTTTGGATAAAAGAAAAGTCGGTGGCGACTCTTGCTAACCGCAACATTTGCGATCAAATGCAAAACACACCAAGTCAGTTCTCCCACCGTATCACAGAACTGGTGACTCTGCTGGGGAGAATTCTAAAAGTGGGGTTACCTTAGGGTTAGATCACATTTACTTTCTTTCATTGTTTGACTTGTATGCTTTATATTATGGTTCTTTGTTTGGGTTTGAATCCTCTACCCGGATTTGGGATACCTTATAGGTAAGTAGCAATACATTGTGGAAACTGTGCGGGGTATACCGACATGGTCTAAGAAATAGCTACATTAGTGCGACATATTTGTGGGTAGCGGTAGCCTTTGAGTTAATCAAAGAGAATACAGGGCCGTTGAGTGATGTCACGAAGCACTAATGAACTTTTAGAACCTTTATTTGACCAACTTGGCCTTTAGGACGTAGTGAGATGACCGACTTTGGTGTAGTCCGAAGTTGGTAGATACTCGATACTACACTCATTGAGGTTTGGTTTCTTGGGATATTTAGGTCGCCATTAAAGAGGCTTGTGCTGAAACAATGACCAAGGAAACATACCAGTGATATTGAGCTCCTTAGAACCCGGTTACTATTACTAGGACAGGTTGAGCCAACTAAACTTCAAGAGGGTACTTACCTATGAGACTCTATGCAAGCCTAAACCTAAGGACTTGTTTGCTTTGTTTGTATATACATACTTGTACATGACATCATGAACATCATAACATCATACACATTCACTAACCATTTCAAGGATCTTGGGATTTATCTATGTTCTATTTTGTAGGATATGGATTCTCTTCGCAGAAAAACTATTCAAGTAAACCTTGTAAGGATCCCTCCACAACTTAAAGAACTAGCTTCAAGGATTCCAGAAAACTCTCCATTCACCGAGAGACATGGTCGCCTACTCAACTTGGTCACCTCCAACACAGATGAGGACATGATGAAGGTGCTCTTTCAATTCTTTGATCCTTTACACCATTGCTTCACATTTCACGACTATCAACTTGTGCCTACTTTGGAAGAATTCTCCCGACTCTTGAGGATTCCCATTCTCAACCAACTACCTTTCAACGGTACGGAAAGAGACCCAAAGCTAGAAGAGATTTCTCAAGCTCTACACTTGCACTCATCTGATGTCACAACTCATTGGGGAACAAGGAGTGGTGTCAAAGGTTTCCTAGCAAAGTTCTTGTTTGAGAAAGCCCAAAACTGTTGGAATTCTTTGGACCTGCAAGTTTTTGAGGAAATTCTGGCTGCCCTCATCTATGGGATGGTTTTGTTTCCAAACTCTGACTAACTCATAAATGTGAACACCGCCAAAATCTTCATATCTCGCAACCCGGTACATACATTGCTAGGGGACATCCTATATTCTTTTCACACTCGCACAATGAGGAAAAGATGTGTTCTTATGTGTTGAGCTCCTCTATTGGCAAGATGATTTATTTTGCATCTTCCCTAATCTGTATTGAAGAACGAGCAAGGTTCAAGGTGGTCACAAAGGTTGATGACGCTCAAACATTCAAACATCCATTGGTGTTCCCGATCTATAGAGAATGTTACTATTGTCGACCGTTATGGAGAATTCCCTAATGTCCCTTTACTTGGCATTAGGGGAGGCATCACCTACAACCCCTACTTAGCCTTAAGACAGTTTGGTTACGCCCAAAGGGATGGCCCTCACGAGATGTTGATTCAAGGTTTGGTATTTGACTATGAGAACGACGATCAAGGTCTTCGCCAGATATTTATCCGAGCTTGGAGGATGTTTAACAAGGTAGATAGCAAGAGATTTCGGCATAAGAATTCCATCCCTCTTGAGCCTTACCTCAAATGGGTACGAACTCGTGCCCAAAGTCTAATGATGCCTTATCCTTTCATTCTCCCGGTAATCATTGAGCCTGTCATGGAAGGAGATGTTCCATACACAATCCTACATCCTGGCATGCCCATCTCTCTTGAAGACCTACAAAGAGATTGGATACAACTCAAGGGGGAGCGAGATACCTTCGAAGCCCAATTCTACGCAAGCGAGAAGAAGGTTTTGGAACTCACTAGGCTACTTCACGAGGAGAGAAACTTGAATGCCTACATCGCACCAACAAGGATGTGTACTACCTTTTTATATTAGAGTTTTTGTATTATTTTTCCCAAGAAGGCATTGATGTACTCAAAGCCTTAATTTATTAATATAACATGTGTTTCCTTTTGTGATCGGTGGAAATAGAATTGACTGTTTTGAAATGCTGGTTCGCGTTTTGCGTTTCGCAAAATGTCGCGGTAAGCAAGAGTCGCCACCGTCTTTTATTTTCTCCAACAAGGAAAGGACAAAAGCACAACAAAATTCCTTTTCGAGATGTTTCTCGGGTTCGGGAGGTAGATTATAGAAAGGGAAGGTGTTAGCACCCTTTCTATCCGTGGTTATCCACGGGCTCTTAGGTACTTGCTCACTATGTTTTCAAAATGTTTTGCTTTTCTTGTGTTTGTGGGTTTTGAAAAAAGTTTTGTTTTGAAAACTTCGATTTAACTCTTGTATCTGTCCTCAAGAGTGTATGAAGTGTTGTTTGAAAACTTTGTTTAAAAGTGTAAGTGCGAAAAGTATTTTTGTTTTGAAAAGAGCAAGTACCTGAGAACCTCTACCTACTCAAAAGAAATTAAGTTGTGTAAATTTCCTTTAGATAGTGCTATCCCACTATTGAGAAGTAGGTAGCACCGTCGTTGGAGTTTTCGGGTCAATTCGATTATAGGGACATGTGGACACCAAAGCAATAGTAGGACGCCTTAGCGGTAACCCTAATGTCCTAGATCCTTTTTTATCCGAGGCAACCGTTTCGAGGCAACTTGGATCTTTAGACAGGAGAGCGACCTCTAAAACACCCTATACTCAATGACCACGTCGAGGCAACCAAGTGAGGCGTACCCTAGGAGTGGCATGTGCGAGTGTGTCAGGATTCAATTAAATTATCTTTGTACATGTTATGGTGAGCTACGAGTTGATTTTAATTTCAGAGATAAGTCTTGTCATGCATAGCCTAGTTAACATACATCTAACAGTTTAAGTATTTTCGGAAAATAAATTGCGGAAAGTAAATCTACGCTATTACAAGGCGTCGGGTATTTACATCGCCAAAAACAACCCTTGAAAAGTAAATTTCATAAATTAAATGAAAGCGATAAAAGGTCCTAATTACGCTATTACATTCCCGGAGCAATTACATAAATATGATCAAAAATTAATATGCGCGAATAAAAATTGAATCGGAGAAGTCCTTAGGGTTTTGACCCTTTTTGAGAAAGAATGAGTTTTGGGTCCTTTTTGCACTTAATTAAACCTAATTCTAATTAATTAAATAAAAGAAATATTTTTAAGTTTTTTATGTTTTTAATGAAAATAAATAAAAAAATAGTCAAAAGTTAATAAAAACCCTAATTCTAATTTATTTTAAATTATTGTGAAAAAGTTAAAATTAAACCTAATTAAACTAAATTAGTTATATTAGTATTTATTTACAAAATAATAAATTAAAGGTGAAATTAATAAATAATAAAAATATTTTAGTTTTCTGAATTTTGTTATGAAAATTAATTTGGGTTAAATAATAATAATGATAATTAATAATAAAATAATTAAAGGGAAATTATAAAAGAAAAGAAAAAAGAATGAATGAACCAGGGGGGGTGCTGGCCCAATATGGAGGTGTTTCTGGAAATTTGAAGGCCCAACACGCTGCAGCCTCTTTGACTTTTTGGATTATCCATGGTACGTATTGACTGGGAGCATGGTAGTCTTCCATTGATGACCACTGGATTTAGGCTTAGAGACACATGGCGCTGGGATGTTAGAGGTGCATGATGGACTCCTTTTGAAAGCCTGCATGTGAATATGGCAAGAAAAATAGAAACAAGTATTTTGGGGGACCTGGGATTCGAACCCAGGTCCCAATGCTTATTGGATGCTTGGCCAACTACTCCAACCAACGCGCTTCAATTGATCTTATAATAGCCAACAATTAATATATTGATAAAACAAATAATATGCAATAAAACAAAAACACGCGCACCTTTTTTGAACTGACCAATGATGTATCAACACCTAGTCATCTTCCTCGCTGAACCTGCAGAAACAATGTTAGATAACGGGGATTTTTAACCCCCACAAAATACAATGACGAAAAATAGCGATAAGAGCTATGGCCTATATAAATATTTCGCGAAGGTTGCATCATGTTCGTCTGGTCTCAACGATTCCAACCATATGCCTTAAGGGTTCTAATTTTTCCTGGATTGCAAAGCCCTAATTTGAAAGCTTATGAACCCTAAAATTCGTCAATGGCATTCTGTGATTTATGGCGTTATAATTCAATTGAGCTATACCATTAGCTTTGTACAGTCCCTAGCAACACAAATCAAACACAAAATCATGTTAATGATGCATGAATTAAGCTGTACGATTTTCAAAATAAAATGCAAAACGTGACTCTGTTCTTGATGATTCTTTGAGCTTCAACGCTTGGTTTTGATTGCAAAACGTCCCTGAGAACTCCTGCAATAGATTAGAATCAACAAAAGCCTTTAAATCGCCCTGGAATATAGAAACCAGTTTTGTAATTTTCTTGGATTTTTTCAATATGGTTATGGCTTTTTCTGCAAAGATTTCACATGTGCATGATCAGGGTTAGCTTGCATATTTATAGAGGAATGGAATTAGGTCAGAATCTTGCACAAAAATCCATTGGAATGATGATTTAAATATTTGATTGGAAATCATATATTTTTGAATCTTCATGATTGGAAAAAGTTGCCAAATTTGGAGATATTGCATCTTTGAATTGGTGCACGAATTTTCCAGCCTTTTTAGGTCATTCTTGCTTCACAAAAAGATTGAAAAATCAAATCTTTGTATTTTCCTACAATTTAAATTAATTAAATGAATTAATATTAATAAAAAATCCAATTAATTAATAAAAAATAAGAAAATAAATTCAATTAAGCTTGATGGGTCGTGCATAGGCCATGAATGAAGTTTCAAGAAGAAATTTGAGGCCCATTAGCAAAAATAAGGTGTTTTGAGCAAAGTTGACTTTTGCAAATTCATAAAAATTTCCCAACTTCTCCAATGCATATCTTGCTCAATTTTGATCATATGAACATGTTCTTAGACATTTTGGAAAGGTCTTGAAGTCCTCTAATCAATTCCTTTGGTCCCATGTCATTTGGATTTACCAATCTCAAGTTATGGTCTTTGACTTAAAGTGCATTTTTGTTGACTTTTGAAATTGACCTATAATGTAGAATTTGATAACTTTTTGTGAGAGCATTTCTTGGACTTGGAATGTGAAGATGGATTGTAGGAAATATCATCCCCTTCAAAATGAGCATTGGATGGGATTTTTCTAATGAACCATGAAAAATTTATGCCCTGGTCAAGATACAGTTGACTTTTTTGTTGTCCAAAAATAGTAACTTTGGGCATCTTGATGACTTTTGAGCTATCCTTATGGAATCATGATCAAGACTTGATCAAATGATGATTGTGGACTCAAAATAAGATGTTGACCAAAAATTCTGACTTTTGACTGGAAAATGACCATTTTGCCCCTACAGTTGACTGTAGGTCAAATGGAGCTTTTGACTGTGCAAATTGACACTGTGAGTCTTGAAACTTGGCATGTAGGTGTTTGAGGATGTATATGGGCCTATGAGACTTGATTGAACCATTGAAAACCTCAAATTTCTTGAAAGAATCAAAACCCTAATTTCAGATGCCTTAGGAGGTGGTTTGACTGTACAATCTCTCGAGCAATCTTGAACCATTTGAAGATGATCCTTGACAAACCTTGAAGAATATGGGAGGGAAAATTTTGGGGTACAACATTTGCCCCTGTTCAATCTTCTTAGACCTGAGGATGTAGATTGGCTTGCGTGCCTTTCGTGATCCGAAGGTGGAAGATGATTGAACACTAAAGTGCCCAGAAATTTACACTCGCATGGTGTAGTATCAGCAATGTGATGTCGGGAATGGGCTTACAGATGCCATTTGGAAATGATGGATAGGAGGATGGGCTTATAGATTCCATCTGGAAATCTGACAGAATCTTGTCGGGGGATGGGCTTATAGATGCCATCTGGAAATGTAATGGGTAATTGTGGAGATGGGCTTAAAGATGCCATCCGGAGATTGTTTGTTGAATTGTAACTTGGTAGTTTGAAAGAAGGAACCTGTGTAGGGTTTCCTGATGATGGTTGAGTAGATAGTTGTCCTGTCTAGTTTCAGGTATTAATCTATAATCCGTCGTCCACAGATATTTCCTGGCTAGTTACAGGTGTTGATCCGGAACTTAAGAGAGGTGGGTCAAGGAGATAGTTTTCCTGGATGGTTTCAGGTATTAATCTCTGATTTGAGAAAGAAATATGGTTTTCCTTTCTGGTTTCAGGTATTGATCTTCAATCTCTTCATGTAGATACTTTTCCTGGCTAGTTACAGGTATAGATCTACAATCAATCGCTCACAGATATTTCCTGGCTAGATACAGGTGTTGATCCGGAACTTAAAAAAAGGTTGGTCGAGATAGCTTTCCTGGCTGGATACAGGTGTAGATCTCTGGCCTGAGAGTTAAAGATAATTTCCTGGCCTGTTACAGGTGTTGATCTTCAATCTCTTCATGTAGATAACTTTCCTGGCTAGTTACAGGTATAGATCTACAATCAATCGCTCACAGATATTTCCTGGCCTGTTACAGGTGTTGATCTGAACTTAAAAAAGGTTGGTCGTAATCATCTTTTGATTGACCTTTTCCTGAAAAGGAAAAACATTAGTTGTATACAATGTCATGATGTATGAAATGCATGATGTCATGATGTTCTCAAAAATAAATGAGATTGTGTCGTATGCACTTTATCATGTATGTAAATAAGGAGGTATGAGATATGATATGTTGATGAATGTATTTTCGTCTGGGAAAATAAATCCTTGACGAATGTCGGGAGCTTGTTTAAATCCTGGGCTGATGTTGAAGAGTAGAGTTCTTCGTTTCCGCTGGGGATGATGAACGAAAATGATTGCAAGAATAAACCGGTAGGAGAAGCTGACTCCGTTGGGGAATAAACTGGTGAAGATATTACTCTACGGGGAATTACTCTGTGGGAAGAGATGCTTTGCTGAGATTTTAATGATAAACTCCGCTGGGGATTCTGTTGATAAGCTTTGTTGGGGATTTTGATGATGAACTCCGCTGGGGGATAGAAAGAACTTCGCTGAGGACGATCTTTCCGTTGCAATTTGCTGAGGATAACCCAGTTAGACTCTGGTGGGGGATAACCTTCTGAATATGGATGAGGAGATGCATTTGTATTCTGCAGGGGACAAGCTTCCAGAATCTACTGGGGAGATGGTTCAACTCTCTTGGGGAAACTTTTGAGGAAATGGCACCACTGGGGGTATCTTGTATTCCGCCGGGGAGCAATCTTATATTTCTGTCGAGGAATGTTAAGACTGCCGGGGATGCTTGCTGAGGAATATATGTATACTCTGCTAGGGAATATTAAAATCTTCTAGGGATACCCAACTTTTCCAGGACTGATAGTAGACTAACTCTGCTTGGGGAGAGTATTGCTGACTTGCTGGGGATACTGTGCCTTTTTAGGGCTGATGGGAGACCAACTCTGTTTGGGGAGAGGGTATTGCTGAATCTTGCCTTACTCTGTAGGGAGTGAAGGTATCTTGGTCAAATTCTTCAGCTGAACTTACCTCGGTACCTTGGTGGACAGAGCAACTAGATCGCTTAGACAATTCTTATTGCCCCTACTTCCGATGTCACCTGTAATTAGTCCTTTATTTCGTATGCAAATATTTATGAGTAGCAATTAGTGTCAAATGCATATATCAAAAATGAACATTGGACGTTCTTTGCAAAACAAAACAGATAAAGGAAAAAACAATTGGCAATTTCTCTGAAAAATGGGCTTGTATTGATTTGGAAGTTTGCCTGTAAATAGGCGTTTTGTGTACAAGAGGCTGACGTCCTAGTAAGAGAACACCGCCGAACAAAGTAGAGTTTATACAATTTGTGAAAAGAAACAAAACAGCTACGTGAAAAGTCCCACTGGGTTCCAACTCTGTTATCGCCTTTATGTCTTTAAGCGTCTCATCACTTTGCTGCTTAGTTGGAGATGAAGCTGATTGATTGGTGCCGTCTGAGCCTGACAGTCGATACCGAAGTCTGGATGCAGGGTGATCCAATGAGACATAGTATTACGCTTATCCCTAACTTTTTCCTGGACCGCCCTTTCGGGTTTTCAGTCCACCGGGATACCCATTTTTGCCCAAGCCGCCTTTTCAGGTTTTCAACTTGCCGGGTGTACAGATTTTTCATTTTCATCCCTTATTTTTGCCCGAACCCTTTTGGTTCGTCGGGAAGCCCTTATTTTTGCCTAGGCCAGTCGACCTAGCGGGTCTTTGATCATGCGTAGTATCTTTTTACTATGTCTGCATTGGCGGGGTGAGGAAGGTCGTCACCATCCATGGTGGTTAGAATCATCACACCTCCTGAGAAGATATTCTTAACCACAAGTGGCCCTTCGTACGTAGGGGTCCATTTGCCCCTGGGATCACCTTGAGGTAGAATGATGCGCTTGATTACCAGGTCCCCAACTTGATACTCCTGTCGTCTGACTTTCTTGTTAAATGCCTTGATCATCCGTTTTTGGTACGTCTGACCATGACAAATAGCAGTGAGTCTCTTTTCGTCGATTAGGTTTAGTTGATCAAGCCGAGTCTGGATCCAATCATCTTCGCTCAAACCTGCATCCTTCATTATCCAGAGAGAGGGTATCTGAACTTCAATGGGCAAGACTGCCTCCATGCCGTATACCAAGGAATAGGGTGTTTCCCCTGTTGACGTCCGTGTTGAGGTACGGTACCCATGAAGAGCAAATGGTAACATCTCGTGCCAATCTTTGTAGGTCACTATCATCTTCTGCACAATCTTCTTAATGTTCTTATTAGCTGCTTCTACAGCCCCATTCATCTTCGGTCGGTAAGGAGAAGAGTTATGGTCCTGTATCTTGAATTGCTCGCAGAGCTCAGTGATCATTTTGTTGTTAAGATTGGTACCATTGTCGGTAATGATCCTCTCTGGTACACCGTATCGACATACCAAGTTATGCCGAATGAACCGTGCCACGACGTTCTTGGTTACGGTGGCGAAGGAAGCTGCTTCAACCCACTTCGTAAAGTAAGCAATTACTATTAGGATGAAGCGATGCCCGTTGGATGTTGTAGGTCTGATCTCGCCGATCATATCAATGCCCCACATTGCAAAAGGCCAAGGTGTTGTCATGACGTTCAAAGGAACTGGAGGAATGTGCACCTTATCAGCGTAGATCTGGAACTTGTGACATGTCCGAGAATGTTGATAACAATCGGCTTCCATTGTGGACCAGTAATATCCTGCCCGAAGGATTTTCTTTGCCATGGTGTGTCCACTGGAATGCGTTCCGAAGGTACCTTCATGCAGCTCTGCCATGATCCTTTCTGCTTCAGTCTTATCCACACAACGTAGTAAGGTTGAGTCATGGTTTCATTTATAGAGAATGTCATTGCTGAGGAAGAACTTTGCCGCGAACCTTCTCAGAAACTTCTTGTCATTAACGGATGCGCCCTCGGGGTATTCTTGAGCTTCAAGGTACCTCTTTACTTCATGATACCAAGGCTTTTCTGTTACCTCCTCAGTCTCAAGATCACAGCAATGTGCCGGTTCATCCAATTTCCAAATAATGATCCGTGGAGCCTCGTTGTCCCATTTGACTTTGAACATAGAAGACATCGTAGCTAGCGCGTCCGCCAACTGATTCTCCTCTCTTGGGAAATGTTCAAAGGTTATCTCCTCGAAATGGGGAATCAACGTCAATACATACTCCTTGTAAGGAATAAGATTTGGGTGTTTCATATCCCACTCGCCTTTGATCTGACTGATCACGAGAGCAGAATCTCCGAAGACACTCAGAAATTTGATCCTTAGGTCAATTGCAGCTCGAAGACCCATGATGCATGCTTCATACTCCGCCATGTTGTTGGTGCAGTTGAAACATAGTCGGGCGGTAAGTGGAGTATGAGAGCCTTTAGGAGATATGATCACGGTGCCGATACCGTTACCCAAAGCGTTTGAGGCTCCGTCAAAGTGCATAGACCATCGGGATCCTTCTTCAGGTCCTTCATCCGGTCCAGGTATCTCATAATTAGTCACTACCATGATATTCTCGTCTGGAAATTCAAAGTTCATAGACTGGTAGTCATCCACTGCCTGATGTGCCAAATGGTCTGCCAATACACTTCCCTTGATTGCTTTTTGAGTCGTGTACTGGATGTCATATTCAGTCAAGATCATTTGCCATCTTGCTATTCTTCCGGACAAGGCGGGCTTTTCGAAGATGTACTTGATTGGATCCATTTTTGAGATCAAGAGAGTAGTGTGAGTCAACATATACTGTCTCAGCCGGCGAGCAGCCCATACCAAAGCGCAGCAAGTTTTCTAGAGCAGTGAGTATCGGGTCTCACAGTCGGTAAACTTTTTTCTAAGGTAATAAATAGCATGCTCTTTTCGGCCAGACTCGTCATGCTGCCCCAGCACACATCCCATTGAGCTGTCAAGTACTGTCAGGTATAAGATTAGAGGTCTCCCTTCAACCGGTGGCATAAGAATGGGTGGCTCTTGGAGATACTCTTTGATTCTTTCGAAAGCGGCCTGACATTCATCGTTCCAACGTACCACTTGATCTTTCTTCAGCAGCTTGAAGATTGGTTCACAAGTAGCAGTTAGGTGCAAGATGAATCGGGCAATGTAGTTCAGCCGTCCTAGAAAGCCTCTAACTTCTTTCTCTATCTTGGGAGCTGGCATCTCTTGTATGGCTTTCACTTTGGCAGGGTCCACTTGAATACCTTTGTCGCTCACGACGAAGCCTAGCAGTTTTCCAGATCTCACCCCGAAGGTGCACTTGTTCGGGTTTAATCTCAGCTTGTACAACTTCAACCGGTCAAACAGCTTCTGTAGATGGCCAAGGTGTTCTTCCTTAGTTTGGGACCTTGCAATCATATCATCGACGTATACTTCAATCTCATGATGGATCATGTCATGAAACAGAGCAACCATGACACGTTGGTATGTTGCCCCAACATTTTTCAACCCAAAAGGCATGACCTTGTAGCAGAAGGTGCCCCACTGAGTAACGAACGTGGTCTTCTCCACGTCTTCAGGAGCCATCTTGATCTGATTATAACCGGAGAAACCGTCCATGAAGGAGAATACCTTATGTTGAGCAGTGTTGTCAACCAGAACGTCGATGTGAGGCAGAGGGAAATCATCCTTAGGGCTCGCCCTGTTCAAATCCCTATAGTCAACACACATTCGGACCTTACCATCTTTCTTCGGCACTGGAACCACATTAGCAACCCACTGAGGGTAAGAAGTTACTGCTAGAAAACTGGTGTCAAATTGTTTCATAACCTCAGCTTTGATTTTCTCGGACATCTCCGGACGCATACGACGGACCTTCTGTTTTACCGGAGGGCATTCTTCCTTGGTAGGAAGGTGATGAACCAGAATGTCGGTATCCAACCCAGGCATATCTTCGTAAGACCAGGAAAATATTTCCACGTAGTCATGCAACATCTGAATCAACCATTGTTTCACACTAAGCTCCAGATTCGCACCAATCTTGACTTCCTTTTTATCTGTCTCAGTACCCAGATTTACCGTTTCCACTAGCTCTTCATGTGGCTGAATGGCCCTCTCTTCCTGGAGTAGCAGTCTTGCAAGCTCACCAGGCACTTCACAATCATCTTCACCTTCGTCTTTGGCTAAGTTGATCGGATTTTCGAAGTCATAACTGACAGTAGCAGAGTCGTTACCAGTGAGATCCAGAGTGGATTAGGACCTGTATATGTGAGTGTGTGTAAATATAGCTGTTTTGCAATATATATAATAAAGAAAGACAAGGAGCACAAGATTTGAAATTCAAAAACGTCCAATGCTTTTATTAATGATATATGGAAATGACACACAAAAGCCCTCACAAATGAAGCCACGGCGCCCCGGGTAAGACACCGGGCCATAAAGTTTTATAATATTGTTTGTTACAAATTCAAAACAAAGGAGTTCCTTACTGAGTGACAAAAGTAATAGGGACTAAGTCTTTCGCAGTCCAGTTGCTTGGTCCACCATTGGTCGTAGGGTAGATCCAGCTGTCGAACTCAGATTCCTCTACGTCATCCTCAATGGCATTTACTCCCGAGTTGCTGATGAACACAGGAGGTCTTCCAATTCTCGCCTTACGAACCGCCCTCTGAGCTTCTGCAGTGAAACCCAAACCAAACTTATCAGTCTTCTGAGTGAAATCAGGAAGTCGGCCCCAGTTTGTGCACTGACCCCTCTCAACAATAGCCCGAGCATCCTTTAAGGAAGCCATCTTCAAAGGAGAACCTTCAACCACAGTTTCAGCTGATGCCAGTTTCTGAGGGACTTCTTCAAAGTGCTGGAATGGGGTCTCAATGAATTCCCCATCCATTTCTATATACCGGAACGAGTTGAGGTGGCTGACCATATACTCTTCCTCCCCCTGAACTGTCACAATCTTCCCTCTGACCGGGTACTTCAGCTTCTGATGTAGTGTGGAGGTCACAGCTCCAACCTTATGGATCCAAGGACGACCCAGCAAACAAGAATAGGACGGTCGGATGTTCATTACATAGAATGTAGAATCAAAGACCTGAGAACCAACTCTGATTGGAATATCAACCTCGCCGTGCACCATTCTTTTAGACCCGTCAAAGGCCCGGACAACAATGTTACTTGGCTTTAGTTCCAACCCCTCGCAATCCAACCTGTCTAGAGCTTTCTTGGGTAAGACGTTCAATGAGGACCCATTGTCAACCAACACATATGCAAGAGTAGTACCCCTGCATTCAATGGAGACATGCAGGGCATTGTTATGGTTCTTCCCTTTAGCAGTCAGATCAGCGTCGGAGAAACCCAAACCATTATCAGCAGTTAAGTTGGCCACACAATCGGTAAATTGATCAGCTGACGTCTCTTGTGGCACGTGGGGCGTCTTCAGGAAGGTAATCAGGGCCTTGGCATGGGCCTCTGAACACAACAACAGTGATAGCATAGAAATTTTAGATGGGGTGTGCCCCAGCTGCTCAACTACATTATAATCACTCTTCTTGATAATCTTAAGAATCTCTTCCATCTCCTATTTGGAAGCTTCAACAGTGGTCGTCTTCGGTGCCTCCGTCTGGGCAGGCATATCAGTGGCGATCCCTTTGCCCCGAGCGTCAGATGACTCGGCAGCAGGGATAGAATTAAGAACTTGATCAGGAAGGTAAGTAGGCACACTTGCAGGTGTGATGGCAATAGGTCTCTGGATAGCTGGTGGCGCAATATCTGGTGAGAAGAGTCTACCGTTGCGGGTGACTTTGGCAGGCCCGGTGATGTTGCTGACGCCGATACTAATATCAAACTCTTGTTTAACTCCAAGCACATAAACATCTGCCCCATAGTTCCACGGGACAGCTTTGTCAGATGTATAGGGGATGGGCCCCGGAACAGTGATGATTATGGGTGTAATCTTCTGAACAGGCGCAATTTTGATAGGCTTCTTTGAGGGAGCCTTGGGAGAATTGTTGAAAATAGTAACAATGGACACTTCTTCAGTAGGGGTAGCGGGAACAACAATCTTCTCAAACAAGATCTCTTTGTTATCCATCAGGTTTTAGATGCCTGACTTCAACAAAGGACAACCAGCAGGTGAAACGGAACACAGATGGAAACCTTTACTACATCCCGGAAATAAACCGGCTAGCAACAGGTTCCTCTTGACAGTCAACAACAGAGTAACAATATCATTCACAGAGGCTACATACAGGTCTTCCTCTACAGCATTCACTCCATGCTTGGGCATGGGAGCAGTCACAACATTGGGCCTTTCGGGTGCCTCGAACTCTATCTCTTTAGCATCAATAAGGTCCTGAACCTTATTCTTCAGAGCCCAACAATCATCCGTAGTATGCCCGGGCTGTCAGAGTGATAAGCACAATGGGCGTTGGGATTGTATTTTGGAGAGGTAGTGTTTACAACCTTCGGAGCTTCTTTTATAGTTACCAGATTGGTTGTCAGTAGTTGCGACAATATCTGAGACAGGGTCATACTGAGACGAGTGAACTTCCTTCTAGGTCTCTCACCCCTTTGTTGGTTATATTGCTGAGGAGCAGCAGCAGGCTTTGAAATTACCACCGCGTTGACAGCTTGGCGGCGTTCCGGTTTATTCTGTCTCCTTGAACCATAAAAAACACTAGATTCTTTCTTGAAGGGCTTCTTTTCAGCGCTCGAGGAGGCACCTTTCTGTATCTTCCCAGACTTGATACCAGCTTCTATTCTCTCACCAGTCAAGATAAGATCTGTAAACCCAGCAGAAGAATTTCCAATCAGATGGTTGAAGAACGGACCAGACAGGGTCCCCAAGAACATATCCACAAGTTCACGGTCGGTCAAAGGTGGCTGCACTCTTCCAGCCAGGTCTCTCCACTTTTGAGCATATTCCTTAAATCCTTCACCCGTCCCTAGTGACATACCCTGGAGTTGGGTACGCGTGGGAGAGAGGTCAGAATTATACTGATACTGCTTATAGAACGCAGTAGCCAAATCCTCCCAGTTACGAATACTGGCTCCATCCAGCTGATAGAACCATTCGAGTTGAGTCCCTGAAAGACTATCCTGGAAGAAATGGATCCACAAATTCTTGTCAGCTGTATAAGGTTGGATCTTCCTTACATACGACCGAAGGTGCAGCTTAGGACAGGAAGCTCCGTCGTACTTGGCAAAAGCAGGTGCCTTGAACTTGTGGGAAATCACCACCCTAGAGGATAAGCCTATGTCTCCAAAGTCCAACCCGGGCACATGTTGAATCTCCATAGCACTTAAGCGGTCCTCCAGCTGTTTGTACCTGTCCTCAGCAGGAGGGTACTGTTCATCATTATAATCTGTCTCATTGTCGGAGACCACGGGACTAGGAACCCTTCTCTCTTGGGGACTGTCTTTGCCTACAGATGAGGTAGTCAGCTCAGCCTCATTTTGTAGTCCATTACCAAATCTGCGTCCGGTGTTAAACAAGACGGTCCTCTTCTTCTTCTTCTTCTTCTTCTTCAGAATCAGAGTCTTCAACTCCTGTTGACCCTGGGCTAGGCTCATAACCAACTCTTGGAACTGGGCGTTCTGGGCCTGGAGGGCCTTGATAGCTTGTTCAGTAGTAGGTTCAGAAGACATGATGATTGCTGAAATAAACAGCGAAGAAGATAAGTGACCTGTAAAAAGTGTACCTGTTATGCATATGATGCATGGTATGCTATTTATGCAATGCATTCAAGGGTTCGAAAATTCAAATTCGTTGTAAACAAAAAAGGAACACACGTCATATTAAGAAGTAATCTGTTTAGTACATCAGTGCCTCATGGGCGAAATATTACAAAATACTTATTGCCAAAAGACACTGCGCATCCTCTTTGGAGCGATGTAAGTGTTGAGGGTCTTTTCCTCGTGAAGTAGGCGTGTGAGCTCCAGGAACTTCTTCTCACTGGCATGTAAACTGGATTCAAGAGAATTCCGCTCTTCCTTGAGTTGGATCCAGCTCTTTTGCATTTCTTCCCATGATGTTGGCATGTCAGGATGCAGAATGGTGTATGGAACCTCTCCTTCCACGACTGGCTCTTTGATCACGGGGGGAATGTGAGGATATGGCATCATAAGCTTCTGGGAGCCGGTTCGTACCCACTTGAGGTAAGGCTCAAGAGGGATGGAATTCTTGTGCCCCAGTGTCTTACTATCTACCTTGTTAGGCATCCTCCAAGCTCTGATGAACCTTTGACGAAGTCCTTGCGCATCGTTGTCGAAGTCAAAAACTATGTCAGAAATCAACATGTCATGAGGGCCATCCCTCCGAGCATATCCAAATTGCCTCAAAGCCAGACAGGGGTTGTAAGTAATGCCTCCTATGATTCCAAGTAAAGGAACATTAGGAAATTCTCCACAACGATCAATGATAGTGACATTTTCTCTGGACCGAGAACACCAATGTATATCAGAATGTGTAAGAGTCATCAATCGTTGTGATCACCTTAAACCCCGCTCGTTCTTCAAAACTGATTGTGGAAGGTGCGAAATAAACCACCTTGCCAGGAGAGGAGTGCAACACATGAGAACACCTCTCTTTCTCATTGTTCGAGTGTAAAATGAGTGGAGGATGTCCCCAAGCAATGTAGGTATGGGATTCCTGGTCATGAAGATCTTGACATCATTTATATCTATAAGTTGATCAGGATTTGGGAACAACACCAACCCATAGACAAGGAGTGCCACAATCTCTTCAAAGGCTTGTAGGTCGAGAGAATTCCAACATTCTTGGGCCTTCTCAAACATGAACTTTGCCAAGAATCCTTTGATACCACTTCTGATTTCCCAATGCCCCTTGATGTCAGATGGTTGCAGACGTAATGCTTGAGCAACCTCTTCAAGTTTTGGTTCCTTTTCCGTACCATTGTAGGGTAGTTGACTAAGAATAGGAATTTTCAGAAGTTGAGAAAATTCTTCCAAAGTAGGCACCAATTGATAATCCGGGAATGTAAAACAGTGGTGCAAGGGGTCAAAGAACTGGAAGAGAACTTTTATCATATCTTCTTCAATGTTGGTGTTGACTAAGCTGAGTAGTCTACCATGTCTTTCACTGAAGGGAGAGCTCTCGGGAATCCTGGATGTAAGCTCCTTGAGTTGAGGAGGGATCCTTACAAGGTTGACCTGAATTGTTTTCCTGCGGAGAGACTCCATGTCCTACAAAACAAGAACAAAGATGAAGATTCGAACCCTTGAAGTGGTTAGAAAATGCATATGATGCGTTATGATGTTATGATAAAGGCACACCACAAGTATTCACAAAAGGCAAACATGGTAAAGGCACACAAGTCACACAAGACAACCCTTAGAGTTTAGGCCAGCATGAAGTTTAGGTACTACCCTCTTGAAGTTAGTTGGCTCAACACCTGTCCTAAGAATAGTAACCGGGTTCTAAGGAGCTCAATATCATTGGATTGTTTTCTATGTTCATTGTTTTGATTTAGCCACTTAACTGGCGACCAAAATATTCCAAGAAAACAACCCTCAATGAGTGTAGTATCGAGTATCTACCAACTTCGGACTGCACCAAAGTCGATCATCTCACTACCCCTAAAAAGGCCAGGATGGTCAAGTAAGGTTCTAAGGTCAGTTGATGCTTCGCGACACCACGCGGCGGCCTCGTACTCTCCTTGACTTGACTCAAGAGTTACTGGTACTCACCAAAGTGCCACATCAACGTAGCAACTGCTTCAACCATGACAGTATACCCCGCACAGTTCCCTCACAGTTTGTTGATACTTCTAAAGGGTATCCCCAGATCCGGGTTAGGATCTATAAAACTCCGATACAAGCCCACAAAATTAAAGCATTCAAGGCATACAATTGAAAACATAGTGATCTAATCCTAAGGTACACCTCACTTATTAATTCCCCTGCAGAGTCGCCAGTTCTGTGATCGGTGGAAATAGAACTGGCTGTTTTGAAATGCTGGTTCGCGTTTTGCGTTTCGCAAAATGTCACGGTAAGCAAGAGTCGCCATCGTCTTTTATTTTCTCCAACAAGGAAAGGACAAAAGTACAGCAAAATTCCTTTTCGAGATGTTTCTCGGGTTCGGGAGGTAGATTATAGAAAGGGAAGGTGTTAGCACCCTTTCTATCCGTGGTTATCCACGGGCTCTTAGGTACTTGCTCACTATGTTTTCAAAATGTTTTGCTTTTATTGTGTTTGTGGGTTTTGAAAAAAGTTTTGTTTTGAAAACTTCGATTTAACTCTTGTATCTGTCCTCAAGAGTGTATGAAGTGTTGTTTGAAAACTTTGTTTGAAAGTGTAAGTGCGAAAAGTATTTTTGTTTTGAAAAGAGCAAGTACCTGAGAACCTCTACCTACTCAAAAGAAATTAAGTTGTGTAAATGTCCTTTAGATAGTGCTATCCCACTATTGAGAAGTAGGTAGCACCGTCGTTGGAGTTTTCGGGTCAATTCGATTATAGGGACATGTGGACACCAAAGCAATAGTAGGACGCCTTAGCGGTAACCCTAATGTCCTAGATCCTTTTTTATCCGGGGCAACCGTTTCGAGGCAACTTGGATCTTTAGACAGGAGAGCGACCTCTAAAACACCCTATACTCAATGACCACGTCGAGGCAACCAAGTGAGGCGTACCCTAGGAGTGGCATGTGCGAGTGTGTCAGGATTCAATTAAATTATCTTTGTACATGTTATGGTGAGCTACGGGTTGATTTTAATTTCAGAGATAAGTCTTGTCATGCATAGCCTAGTTAACATACATCTAACAGTTTAAGTATTTGCGGAAAATAAATTGCGGAAAGTAAATCTACGCTATTACAAGGCGTCGGGTATTTACATCGCCAAAAACAACCCTTGAAAAGTAAATTGCGGAAATTAAATGAAAGCGATAAAAGGTCCTAATTACTCTATTACATTCCCGGAGCAATTACATAAATATGATCAAAAATTAATATGCGCGAATAAAAATTGAATCGGAGAAGTCCTTAGGGTTTTTGACCCTTTTTGAGAAAGAATGAGTTTTGGGTCCTTTTTGCATTTAATTAAACCTAATTCTAATTAATTAAATAAAAGAAATATTTTTAAGTTTTTTATGTTTTTAATGAAAATAAATAAAAAAATAGTCAAAAGTTAATAAAAACCCTAATTCTAATTTATTTTAAATTATTGTGAAAAAGTTAAAATTAAACCTAATTAAACTAAATTAGTTATATTAGTATTTATTTACAAAATAATAAATTAAAGGTGAAATTAATAAATAATAAAAATATTGTAGTTTTCTGAATTTTGTTATGAAAATTAATTTTGGTTAAATAATAATAATGATAATTAATAATAAAATAATTAAAGGGAAATTATAAAAGAAAAGAAAAAAGAATGAATGAACCAGGGGGGTGCTGGCCCAATATGGAGGTGTTTCTGGAAATTTGAAGGCCCAACACGCTGCAGCCTCTTTGACTTTTTGGATTGTCCATGGTACGTATTGACTGGGAGCATGGTAGTCTTCCACTGATGACCACTGGATTTAGGCTTAGAGACACATGGCACTGGGATGTTAGAGGTGCATGATGGACTCCTTTTGAAAGCCTACATGTGAATATGGCAAGAAAAATAGAAACAAGTATTTTGGGGGACCTGGGATTCGAACCCAGGTCCCAATGCTTATTGGATGCTTGGCCAACCACTCCAACCAACGCGCTTCAATTGATCTTATAATAGCCAACAATTAATATATTGATAAAAACAAATAATATGCAATAAAACAAAAACACGCGCGCCTTTTTTGAACTGACCAATGATGTATCAACACCTAGTCATCTTCCTCGCTGAACCTGCAGAAACAATGTTAGATAGCGGGGGTTTTTAACCCCCACAAAATACAATGACGAAAAATAGCGATTAGAGCTATGGCCTATATAAATATTTCGCGAAGGTTGCATCATGTTCGTCTGGTCTCAACGATTCCAACCATATGCCTTAAGGGTTCTAATTTTTCCTGGATTGCAAAGCCCTAATTTGAAAGCTTATGAACCCTAAAATTCGTCAATGGCATTCTGTGATTTATGGCGTTATAATTCAATTGAGCTATACCATTAGCTTTGTACAGTCCCTAGCAACACAAATCAAACACAAAATCATGTTAATGATGCATGAATTAAGCTGTACGATTCTCAAAATAAAATGCAAACCGTGACTCTGTTCTTGATGATTCTTTGAGCTTCAACGCTTGGTTTTGATTGCAAAACGTCCCTGAGAACTCCTGCAATAGATTAGAATCAACAAAAGTCTTTAAATCGCCCTGGAATATAGAAACCAGTTTTGCAATTTTCTTGGATTTTTTCAATATGGTTATGGCTTTTTCTGCAGAGATTTCACGTGTGCATGATCAGGGTTAGCTTGCATATTTATAGAGGAATGGAATTAGGTCAGAATCTTGCACAAAAATCCATTGGAATGATGATTTGAATATTTGATTGGAAATCATATATTTTTGAATCTTCATGATTGGAAAAAGTTGCCAAATTTGGAGATATTGCATCTTTGACTTGGTGCACGAATTTTCCAGCCTTTTTAGGTCATTCTTGCTTCACAAAAAGATTGAAAAATCAAATCTTTGTATTTTCCTACAATTTTTTAATTAAATGAATTAATATTAATAAAAAATCCAATTAATTAATAAAAAATAAGAAAATAAATTCAATTAAGCTTGATGGGTCGTGCATAGGCCATGAATGAAGTTTCAAGAAGAAATTTGAGGCCCATTAGCAAAAATAAGGTGTTTTGAGCAAAGTTGACTTTTGCAAATTCATAAAAATTTCCCAACTTCTCCAATGTATATCTTGCTCAACTGTGATCCTATGAACATGTTCTTGGACATTTTGGAAAGGTCTTGAAGTCCTCTAACCAATGCCTTTGGTCCCATATCATTTGGATTTACCAATCTCAAGTTATGGTCTTTGACTTAAAGTGCATTTTTGTTGACTTTTGAAATTGACCTATAATGTAGAACTTGATAACTTTTTGTGAGAGCATTTCTTGGACTTAGAATGTGAAGATGGATTGTAGTAAATGTCATCCCCTTAAAAATGAGCATTGGATGAGATTTTTCTGATGAACCATGAAAAAGTTATGCCCTGGTCAAGATACATTTGACTTTTTTGCTGTCCAAAAATAGTAACTTGTGGCATCTTGACGACTTTTGAGCTATCCTTATGGAATCATGATGAAGACTTGATCAAATGATGATTGTGGACTCAAAATAAGATGTTGACCGAAAATTCTGACTTTTGACTACAAAATGACCATTTTGCCCCTGTAGTTGACTGTAGGTCAAATGGAGCTTTTGACTGTACAAATTGACAATGTGAGTCTTGAAACTTGGCATGTAGGTGTTTGAGGATGTATATGGGCCTATGAGACTTGATTGAACCATTGAAAACCTCAAATTTCTTGAAAGAATCAAAACCCTAATTTCAGCTGCCTTAGGAGGTGGTTTGACTGTACAATCTCTTAAGCAATCTTGAACCATTTGAAGATGATTCTTGACAAACCTTGAAGAATATGGGAGGGAAAATTTTTGGGTACAACACCTTTTTGTATAAAACGAATTTGAATCTTTAAGATCCTTGAAATCATTGCATACGCTTTTACCATTCATCATAACATAAGCAGGTTTCTAGCAACAAGTCTCCTCATCTCTCTACTGTTTATTTCAGTAAGATGGATCTCGAGCAAACGGTGAAGGACCTCCAAGCTCAGAATGCACAGTTTTAATAGTTGTTCTTAACTCTAGCCAAAGGACAAGAAGAGTTGAAGACCTTGCTGGTTGAGGAGAAGAAAAAGAAGATGAATAAGATAATCAGAGTTCTAAACATGGGAAGAAGATTCCAAGGGCAAACAAGAAGGGCCTTAGACTTTGCAACAACATCCGGTGAGAAAGAAAATCAAGATGGGAAAGGCAAAGAAACATTTGTCCAGTCAGAATCAAAAGAGGAGGAGGAAGAAGAAGACTATTCTGAAGAATAATACCCTCCATCCGACGACAAGTATAAGCATCTAGAAGAACGGTTGAGTGCAATGGAAATCCAAAAAGTGCCTGGATTGGACTTTGAGTAGTTGGGCTTAGTGTCGGGGATTGTCATTCCTCCAAAATTTAAAGCACATGTGTTCGCCAAATATGACGCAGTCTCATGCCCCTAAATGAATCTCTGGTCCTATGTGAGGAAAATCCAACCCCATGCCACTGACAAAGATTTATGGGTACACTTCTTCCAAGACAGTCTGTCTGGAAATCAACTTGATTGGTTTTATCAGTTAGAAAGAGCCAATGTTCATAAATGGGAAGATCTTGCTGCAGCCTTTTACAAACAATACAAATACAACGCTAATCTTGCGCCTACCCGTACTCAACTCCAGAGTATAACCATGGTTTCAAGTGAAGGCTTCAAGGACTATGCACAAAAATGGAGGGACTTGACCGGAAGAGTTCAACCTCCCCTATCTGAAAGAGAGTTGATAGACATGTTTTTGGGCACCTTGTCTGGTCCCTTCTTCAATCACTTAATTAGGAGTTCATCGACAAGTTTTACTGAATTGAGATTGACCGTAGAAAGGGTAGAAGCCGGGATAAAGAATGGAAAGATTAAAAAAAGATGCATCATCTGATGCTGTAAGGAAACTGTGATACAGTGGCAGAACCGACTATTTTGAAAATGCTGGTTTGCATTTTGCGTTTGTGTTTGCAAAATGTCGCGGTAAGCAAGAGTCGCCACCGACATTTATTTTATCCAACTGAAAAGGAAAAAAGCACAGAAAAATTCCTTTTTCGAGATTTTGAGCACGGGGGGTAGATTATAGAAAGGGAAGGTATTAGCACCGTTTCTATCCATGGTTTTCCATGGGCTCTTAGGTACTTGCTCATCTTTTTAAATTGCTTGTATGTTTGTGTTTTGTAAAGTTTTTGTTTTACTTCGTTTTAACCCTTGTATCAGTCCTCAAGAGTGTTACGAAGTGTTTTTAAAAACTTTGTTTGTAAAAAGTGTAAGTGTGAAAAGTTTGACTTTGAGCAAGTACTTACTAGCATCTACGTACTCGAAAAAAGATTATTTATGTTCTTGTTTCCTTTAGACCATGCTACCCTACTATTGAGAAATAGGAAGCACCGTCGTTGGAGTTTGTAAGGGTCAATTCGAAAGGGACGTACGATCACTAAAGCAATGTTAGGACGTCTTAGTAATAACCCTAATGTCTTAAGAACATATTCGAGGCAACATTTTTGAGGCAACCTTTCTGAGGCAACATTTCCGAACGGGACATTTGATCTTTGTTTAATGATCGTTTACCGAAGGCAACCGAAGTGAGAGTATACCCTAGGAGTGTGCATGTGCGAGTGATTTGATTTCAGTTATTATCTTTGCACATTAGGGTTTGCTAGCCATTTTAGATTAACATGCAATCTTGTCATACAATCCTATTAACATACATCAAACAGTTAATATTTGCAAGAAATAAAATGCGGAAAAGTAAAAACTACGCTATTACAAGGCTTCGCGGAGGGGATTAATTACATAGCCAAAAAACCCATAAAACGATAAATAAAAGAAAAATCCTAATTAAACTATTACATACTGTGAGTAGTTACATTAATATCGCAAAAAATAATAAAATAATAAGGGCGCACGATGAATCGAATGGAAAGAAAAATTAGGGTTTTGACCCCATTATCCCTAATTGCAAAAGAAAAAAAAACATTTTTTGTGTTTTTGTTATTTGAGAAAAAATAAGGTTTAATTGAATAAATAAAAACCTAATCACTAATTAATTTAAATTTAAGAAAAATGATTAAATTAACTTACTTTTTGTATTTTTTGTTTTATTTGAGAAAGAAATAAAAATTAAATCAAGCTAACCCTAATTTTTCTAATTGATTTTAAAGAGTTAGAATTAATCCTAAATTAAATTAGACTAATATTAAATTAAATTTGATAAAATAAAAACCTAATTCTAAATTTGTGAAAACTTGATTTTATGATTTTTTTTGGAAAAAGTGTATTAATTTTGGTTAGAAAAAAAATTAAATTAATTAAATCAAAAGAAATAAAATAAATAAAAAGAAAGAAAATGGGCCTGGATGTTTCAGAAAAAAAGGGTGTTGATGGCAAATTTGGGCCCAATAGCGTCTGGCCCGTTTGACTTTTCCAGATCCCATGTTGCTAGCTTGACTGGGCGTATGGTGGACCTTCATTGGGAAGCTTTGGATCTGGCATGTTGATGACCTGATTGGTTGGATATTGAGAACATATGGTGGACTTATGGGGTGCATGTGTACCTGATCATGCAAGAGAAAATAATAGAAAGCAAAGTTGGGGGACCTGGGGATCGAACCCAGGCCCTTTGGCATTTTACCCTGCACGCTTGCCAGCTGAGTTGGCTTTGTTAGTTGTACATGGAACAACAAACAAACATTATATGGAAAAACAAAATAATAATTATCAAATGCACGCAGATTTGAAGGGGCGAGTCAGAGAGAGCCACGTTACCCTTCTTCTTCCTCCCACCGTTGCTAAAAGTTCTTGGACTTTTACCTACAGTCGCCTGGGTGTAGGTATAACCCTATGCCTTTCCAAAATCCTATACAGACGTGATAAATGCAAAACAATGGTACCAATCAACTTGTTGCAACCTCACGAGCATCATGGTACCATTATTAATGGCCAATTGTTCTTGTATGAAGAATACCTAAAAACGAAGCATAAACCCCAGCCATGGCATCTTGGTATACAGTCAATAAAAATGCAATTAAACATAACCATTAGCTTGCAAACATTATAAGGATTAAGAATATGTCAATATTCATGCTAAAAATGTCAGAATTAATGGATTCGAAATCAAGAAAAGTGAGAAACCGTGTGGTACTTACAACGTGTTTCAAGGCCTGAGGGAGCTTGCTAATGGTCGAAACAGGTTCCTGGGATGTCCAGCAAACGTTTGGGGTGGCTAAAATGCTTTGAATTGGCCTGGAACGTGGAAATCAATTTTCCACTTTTCTTGATTTTTTTTAAACTTGCTTTCTGTTTTACACGCCTCCAATGTCTGTCTTTTTGATCTGAACATGTTCCTTATGTACCCTAGAATGAATTAGGGTTGCAATTTGGTTTCAAATCTTCTCCAATTATGATCATTGATTCATGATTTGATTCTTGTGCAAATCTTTCCAAATCAAGCCAAATACAATATTTTTGTGTCCAAATGATCCTTGCACGATTTGATTCCATCTCCAGCTGTATAATATACCTAAACATGCACAAAATCTCAAGCTTTGATTAATTTTTGATATTTTCATGATTTTATTTTGATTTTATTTGATTTAATTGAAATAAAATCAAAATAAATGACAAAAATAAAATAATGACCAATGGGATGGATCATGGGTCGTGGGTCATGTTACAAACTCAATGCAAGCATAAGAAGTTAGTCCTATTTAGTAAAAATTGCAATTTGGGACACATTTGACCTTTGGCAATTTTGCAAAAAGGGTCAACTTCACCAATGCATAACTCCTTTAATTTTGATCCTAGAGATGTGTTTTTGGACTTTTTAGAAAGCTTAAGATGTCCCCTAAGCAAACCGTTTGGTCTTATCTCAATTGAGTCTTCCAAGTTCATGTATTAAGCTTTGACAAAAAAGGTGTTTTTATTGACTTTCCAAAATGACCTATAATGTCCAAATTCATATCTTCTTGTGAGTGCATATTTTGAACTTGGGAGATGAAGATGAATTGTAGGGAATTACATCCTCTTCAAAATGAGTTTTGGATGGGTCATTTTTGATAAAGTATGAGAAAGTTATGCTTGGTCAAAGTTGAGTTGACTTTTCCTACAAAACCCTAATTTAGCAACTTTTGGGTTTTGATGAATTGTGATCAATCCTTGAGGAATCATGATCAACCCTTGATAAAATGATGAATAATGCTTCAAAATGAGGATGTTGACCAAAAATCTTGAAGTTTGACTCTATGTGGGCCACAATTGACTTTTGCCTTAGCACAATCGATTTTCAGGCCTTTGAGCAATTGACTGAGCAAACTTCCTCTGCAAGGCTTGAAACTTGAAATGGATGATCTTGAGAACATATTAGGACAATGGTGAGCATTTGGGATCCTTTGTACTCAAACATCTTGATGCAAATTGAAACCCTAATTTGGGGTAGACTGCCTTAGGAGAGAGTTTGTCTGGTCAACCCTTAGACTCCCTTGAGCAATTTGAGGACCTCATTTGAAATGTATTTACAAATATGGGAGGGAAAATTTTGGGGTAAAACAGCTGCCCCTGTTCAATCTTCTTACACTTGAGGATGTAGATTGGCTTGTCTGCCTTTCGTGATCCGAAGGTGGAAGATGATTGAACACTAGATTGCCCAGAAACTTGCACTCGCATCAAGTGGTACTTGTCTTGCAATATCGGGAATGGGATTATAGTTTTTATTTGGAAGTTAACGTTGGAAGATGGGCTTAAAGATTCCATCAGAAGAAGTTTCAATCGCATAAGAGATTCCTTTGTGAGAGCCTGTACACCTGTTGTTGAGGAGGACTACGCTGAGGAATGTTGGTCTCTGTCTTGGGAGAAATAGAATTTTAGGAGCTTCAGTTGTCCGTTATTCTACTGGGGAATCATCTATTAGTCGAGGAGGTGAAAATGAACTGCTATCTGGTCATGCTCTAGGCTTCACAGTGATTTGCTGAGAAAAATAAAACTGATTGCTATTTGGTCGTGCTCCAGGCTTCATAGTGACTTATTGAGGAGATGAGATTAAACTTGCTATCTGGTCGTTCTCCAAGCTTTGTAATTTCTCACTTCTTATCTGGTCGTGATCCAGGATTCAGAAGGAATCAAGTTGTTATCTGGTTGCATTCGGGCTTCAACTTGAATTTAAGGCATACTAATATCCGATCGATTTTGGGCTTCTTAGTAATTGGCTGGGTAAACTGTTATTTGGTCGAATTCCAAGCTTCGCAGTACCTTATACTGTTATCTGGTCATGTCCCAAGCTTAAGTATCCGTTGTCGCTATCTGGTCGTGATCCAGGCTTCACGGTGTCTTATACCATTATCTGGTCGAGTCCAAGCTTCATGGTATCTTGTATTGCTATCTGGTCGATTTCTAGGCTTCACAATTACTTTTTAAGGATTAAGCTGTTTTCCGGTCAATATCTGGGCTTTAAGCTTGTACTTAAGACATACTACTATCTTGTCGATTCCAGGCTTCATAGTATTCTGGAGATATCAAGATATTACCGATCGATTTCCAGGCTTCATAACTTGAACTGGAATAGAAATCTTAGTATCGATTTGACTGAACCAGAGAAAACTTGTGAGAATTTGATTGTATCTTTCTCTGAAAGGTAAAGAGTTAGTCATATGTAATGTCATGATGTATGACATGTATTGAGCAATGATGTTCTCAAAATAAATGAGATTGTGCTGTATGATGCACATATGTATGCCACGATGTATGGATATGCAATGTTATTATGATGTTCTCTAGCTGGGGAAAATAAATCCCGGACTGTTTGTTGGAGAGTACAAGGAGTTGAGTTCTTCGTTCTTGCTGGGGACTGTGACCAAAGATGATTAGCTGGAGACTTTTGTCCGTCCTACTCGAGAACATTCTGTCGGGAGAGACTCTATGGGGAAAACAGATATTTTGCTGGATGATCTGCTGATTTAGAGAAATAAACTCAGATGGGGATGAATTACCGTTGCTGGTGATGATGAACTCTGTCGGGGATTGAACTTCTGCCTGTGGAAGAAGTAAACTTAGCGGGTGGTGAACTTCTATTGTTGGTGGTATATAAACTCTGCTTGGGGAGAATTTTTCCGCCTTATTCGTGATTATGAACCTTGGCTGGGGAGAGCTAACACCATTGTCCTTGGATACTTCCTACTCTGTGGGGAGTGTATGAACCTTTAGTCATATTCTCAAGCTGGCTCTATCCTTGTACCTGGTGGGTAGAGCAACTGTAAGGTTTAGACACTTCTTATTTTCCCCTGTTCCTGGAATTACGAGTACTTGTCTTTTGTTTCACATGTAAATATCTATGAGCGACCATTATTTTCAAATGCATATATAAAAAATGAATCATTGGATGTTCTTGCAAAACAAAACAGAAAAATAAAAACAATTTGAAATTTCTGAAAATGAATTGATTTTTGAAGTTGGCCTGTAACAGGCGTTTTGTACAAGAGACTGACGTCCTAGTAAGAGAACGCCGCCGAAGGAAATTATACAATTTGTGAAAAAGAAATAAAAACAACTATATGAATAACCCCATCGGGTTCCAACTCTGCTATTGCCTTTATATCTTCGAGCGTCTCATTACTTTGCTACTTGGTTGAAGGTGGATCAGATTGATTGGCGTCGTCCGAGCTTGATAGTTGATACCGAAGTCTGGTTGCAAGATGATCCAATGAGACATAGTGCTACGCTTCAATCCCTAAATTTTGCCTGGACCGCCCTTTCGGGTTTTCAGTCCACCGGGATACCCTTTTTTGCCCAAGTCGCCTTTTCAGGTTTTCGACTTGCCGGGTGTACAGTTTTTTCATTTTCATCCCTTACTTTTGCCCGAACCCTTTTGGTTCGCTGGGAAGCCCTTATTTTTGCCTAGGCCAGTCGACCTAGCAGGTCTTTGATTATGCATAGTATTTTTTCACTATGTCTGCATTGACGGGGTGAGGAAGGTCGTCACCATCCATGGTGGTTAGAATCATAGCTCCTCCCGAGAAAATGTTCTTAACCACACATGGCCCTTCGTATGTGGGGGTCCATTTGCCCCTGGGATCACCTTACGGCAGTATGATGCGCTTGATCACCAAATCCCCAACCTGATATTCTTGTCGTCTGACTTTCTTGTTAAAAGCCTTGATCATTCGCTTTCGGTACGTCTGACCATGACAAATAGCAGTAAGTCTCTTTTCATCGATTAAGTTTAGCTGATCGAGCCGGGTCTGGATCCAATCGTCTTCGCTCAAACCTACATCCTTCATAATCTTGAGAGAGGGTATCTGGACCTTAATGGGTAAGAATGCCTCCATACCATACACCAAAGAGTAGGGGGTTGCCCCTGTCGAAGTCCGTGCTGAGGTACGGTACCCATGAAGAGCGAATGGTAACATCTCGTGCCAGTCTTTGTAATCACCGTCATCTTCTGCACAATCTTCTTGATGTTCTTATTTGCTGCTTCAACAACCCCATTCATCTTCGGCCGGTAAGGAGAAGATTTGTGATGCTGTATCTTAAACTGTTTGCAGAGCTCAGTGATCATCATGTTGTTGAGATTTGTACCATTATCCATAATGATCCTCTTCGGTACACCATATCGACAGATCAAATTGTTTCAGATAAACCGTGCCACGACGTTCTTGGTTACTGTAGCAAAGGAAGCTGCCTCGACCCACTTCTTGAAATAATCAATTGCTACCAGGATGAAATAATGCCTGTTAGACGCAGTAGGTCTGATCTCGCCGATTATGTCAATGCCCCAAATTGCGAAAGGCCAAGGAGCTGTCAAAACATTCAGGGGAACTGGAGGTACATGTACCTTATCAGTATAGACTTGGCACTTGTGACAGGTCCTAGAATGCTGATAACAATCGGCTTCCATAGTAGACTAATAATATCCTGCCTGTAGGATTTTCTTTGCCATGGTATGTCCACTGGAATGAGTTCCGATAGTACCTTCGTGCAACTCTTCCATGATCCTTTCTGCCTCACTCTTGTCCACACATCGCAATAAGGTCGAATCATGGTTACGCTTATAAAGGATCCCATTGCTAATGAAGAACTTTGCGGCGAACCTTCTCAAGAACTTCTTATCATTAATAGATGCACCCTCGGGGTATTCTTGAGCCTCGAGATACCTCTTTACCTCGTGGAACCATGGTTTATCTACTACCTCTTCAGTCTTAATGTCACAGCAATATGCGGGTTCATCCAACCTCTCAATGGTAATTTGGGGAGCTTCATTGTCCCACCTGACTTTGAACATAGAAGACATGGTAGCTAGCGCGTCCTCTAATTGATTCTCTTCTCTCGGGAAGTGTTCAAAGGTTATCTCCTCAAAGTGCGGAAGCAATGTCAGTACATACTCTTTGTAAGGAATAAGATTTGGGTGTTTCGTATCTGTGATCGGTGGATCTGGAACTGAATGTTTAACGTTGGTTCGTGAAATGTCGCGGAAGCAAGAGTCGCCACCGTCTTTTATTTTCTCCAACATGGACAGGACAAAAGCACATCAAAATTCCTTATGAGATAGTTTCTCGGTTCGGGAGGTAGATTTATAGAAAGGGAAGGTGTTAGCACCCTTTCTATCCATGGTTATCCATGGGCTCTTAGATACTTGCTCATTGTGTTTTCAAAAGTGTTTGCTTTTCAAGATGTGAGTGGGTTTGAAAAAGTTTCGTTTAAAAATTTCAGATCGACTCTTGTATCAGTCCTCAAGAGTGTTTGAAAAATTGTTTTTGAAAGCTTTTTGAAAAGTTTCGGTGTGAAAAGAGTTTTGATTTGTTTTTTAGAGCAAGTATCTATGAGTCATCTACCTACCCTAAGGAATTAGGCTGTGTAAATGTCCTTAAGGTAGTGCCATCCCACCATTGAGAGGTAGGTAGCACCACCGTTGGAGGTGTTCGGGTCAATTCAAGGGTTAGGGACAGTGTGGTCACCAGAGCAATAGTAGGACACCTTAGAAGCTACCCTTATGCCATGTTCATGGACATAAGGACTTACTAAAATGTCCTATACTCGACGACCACGTTTCGAAGGCAAGGCAACAGTGAGGCGTACCCTAAGAGTGGTGTGTGAATTTGTGTATTGTTTTCAGTTATGTTTTATCTTGTCATGCATTTGGTGAGCTACGCTTTGATTTTATTTGGGCCATTCATTCTTTCATGCAAAGTTTAACAGTTTTAAGGGTGCGGGAATTAAAGTGCGGAAAATAAAGTCCTACGCTATTACAAGGCGCGGGTCTATACATCGCCAAATTAACAAAGATCCGTTTTTTAATAAAATGCGGAAAGTAAATAAATTTCCTAATTACTATTACAAGACTTTGAGCAATTACATAATATTTGGAATAAAATAAAATAAAATGCGCGAAAAGGATAAAGAATCGAATGTTCGAGGGCGTTGGACCCTTTAAAGAAATTAAATGAAATTAAAAAGGCTAATTAATTAACTATTTAATAAAGAAAAGAAGTTATTTTTTTTATGGTTTTTGGTATTTATGAAATAAAGAAAATTAAAATTAAAAGAAACCCTAATTCTAAATATTTTTAATTATTAAAGAAAAAGATTAAAGTTTTAACCTAATTTATACTAATTATTTAATTACATGGGTATTTACAAAATAATTAATAATTAATAATAATAATAATAATAATAATAATAATAATAATAAGAGGAAATTATTTTATTAAGAAAAAAAATGCTAAACCTAATTTCTACATATTTTAGTTATTAAGAAAAACATTTAAATTTAAAAACCTAATTTAACTAAATATAGTATTAAAATTTATTTACAAAAAATATTAATGAAATAAATATTAAATAAACATATTTTTATTTTTATGGTTTCTGATTTTTTTGTGTTATGAAAATTATTTTTTGTGAATTAAAAGAAACAATTAAAATAATTAAAAGAAAAGAAAAGGAGAGAAAAAAAATACAAACAATGGGGGGTCTGACCCAATTTAGGAGGTGTTATTTGAGAAATTTGGCCCAAGAATGCAAGGCCCTTTTTGACTTTCTGGAATTGTGTATGGAATGTTTGACCAACGTGCATGGTGGACCTCCACATTCTGACCTTTGGATGAGACTTTCTGGGCGCGTGGCAAGCTAGATGGTGGGGTTGTATGATGCACCTTTGATTGAGCGCTACGCTGGAACATATTAATGTAAAAATTATGAAATATATAAGGGGACCTGGGAATCGAACCCAGGTCCCAGTACCTGCATGCCAACGCAACAACCAACTGAACTAGCGCGTTACTTTGTTAGTATAGTGGAACATAAATAATATGTGTGAAAAGAAACTATTATGCTGAACAATTAAAAAACACGCCAATCTTCAAACTACCCAACCACGTTCAGCCATGCTAGCATCTTCTTCATCTTTTTACCTGTAACTAAAAGCAAATAGTGGGGGTTTTAAACCCCCACTAACTGTAATACACAAAAATAGCGATTAGCATATGAGTAAACATAAAAAGGGCGCGAGGTGGTTGTTCAATTCGTCCTGATGTCCTGATTTCAATGGTACCAGTTAGGACGGCCAATTTTTCCATATACGTAAAGCCCCAAATCTAGAGCTCTGAAACCCTAGCGAATGTCAATGGCAACTTTTGATACAGGCACTGTTAGTTCAATTAGAGGGCACCAATAGTTTCAGAATGTCCATGTTAGTGTAAATCAATAGTTAAAACGTATGAAAAATGCATGTAAATGGAAACACGATAATTGAAAAGTTCATGAAAAGTCTGATGTCGTTCTACCGATTCTCTGTGCGTGGAAGCTTGGTTTCAATTGCAAATGCTTCCTAGATGTCTTAGCAAGCTTTTGGAATACTTTTGGAGCCTTGAAACGAGCTCTAGGTACCAAAACAGTTTTTCACTTTTTGTCCAAAGTTGCAAGTTTTGTCCTTGATCTTGGGCGCAGCTTTTTGTGTCCTTGGTATTAGGTTTCTGTTATGCCTATGTAAGTGAATGAATTAGGTTAGAAAGACCAAGCCCAAAGTCCTTGAATCAATGCTTTGAATATTTGATTTTGTCAAATCTTTTCCAATCTCTTTTCATGCCAATTATGCCAATTATGGAAGATTCTTTCCTTGGTGATTGACACACGAGATATTTGATTCATAAAGAGTGAATATGCTGCACAAAAAGATTCAAAACACATGATTTAGTATTTTTCTCATAATTAATTTTAATTAAATGAATTAATGGGATTAAAAATTCAATTAATTAATTAAAAATAAGAAAATAACTCCCTTTTAGCTTAATGGGTCGTGCATGGCCTTTGGGTAATGATTCATGGAAGAAATTGTGGCCCATTAGCATTTTTGAGGCATTTGAAGCAAAGTTGACTTTTCAAAATTCCCAAAAATATCCCAACTTCCACAAGGCATATCTTGCTCAATATTTAAGCTTTGATCATTTTCTTGGACATTTTGGAAAGGTCTTGAAGTCCTCTAACCAATGTCTTTGGTCCCATGTAATTTTGATTTACCAATCTCAAGTTATGGTCTTTGACTTAAAGTGCCTTTTTGTTGACTTTTGAAAATGACCTATAATGTTAAGATTGATAACTTTTTGTGAGAGCATTTCTTGGAATTGAAGTGTGAAGATGAGTTGTAGGAAATGTCATTCTCTTCAAAATGAGTTTTGTATGGAATTTTTCTGATAAACCATGTGGAAGTTATGCCCTGGTCAATTTGCAGTTGACTTTTCCAACTGTCCAAAAATAGAAACTTTTGCATCTTGAGACTTTTTGAGCCATGCTTTGAGAATCATGATCAAGAATTGATCAAATGATGTTTGTGGCTTCAAAATAAGATGTTGACCAAAAATTTGGACTTTTGACTGTCAAATGACCATTTTGCCCCTGCAGTTGACTGTGAAGCAATTAGGGTTTTTGACTGTGTAATCTGGTGCTGTGAGTCTTGAAACTTGGAATATGGATGCTTGACAATGTATGTAGGCATGTGGGACTTGATTGGACCCTTGGAAACCTCAAATTCTTTGCCAGAACCAAAACCCTAATTTTTGACTGTTAGGAGGCAATTGGACTGTGCAACCCTTGGGAGATTTTGAAGCATGATCTTGGCAACCCTTGAAGAATATGGGAGGGCAAATTTTGGGGTACAACAGTTGCCCTTGTTCAATCTTCTTAGACCTGAGGATGTAGATTGGCTGGCGTGCCTTTCGTAATCCGAAGGTGGAAGATGATTGAACACTAGAGTGCCCAGAAATTTGCACTCACATAGTAGTGTGTCAGCAGTATGATGGTGGGAATGGGCTTACAGATGCCATTTGGAGATTGATGGATAGGAATATGGGCTTATAGATGCCATCGGGAGGTTGTCGATCGCGTAAGAGATTCCTTAGCGAGAACTTGCGTACCTGAAAAAAAGAAAGATAATTACCTGGCCTGTTACAGGAGTTGGTCTTCAAACTCTTTGTGTAGATGGGCCCTGGCTGGATACAGGAATCGGATCTTTAAACTCTTCAGACGTGCCCTGGCGAGATACAGGAATCGAGTCCGAAGAATACAGTCGTCAACAGATACACCCTGGCGAGATACATGAATCGGATCTTCGAACTCTTCAGACACACTCTGGAAAGATACAGGAATCGGGTCTGGTAATGTTAGTCGTCAACAGATACACCATGGCAAGATACAGGAATCGGATCTTCGAACTCTTCAGACGCACCCTGGCAAGATACAGGAATCGGGTCTGGTAATGTTAGTCGTCAACAGATACACCCTGGCAAGATATAGGAATCGGATCCTCAAACTCTTCAGACGCACCCTGGCAAGATACAAGAATCGGGTCTGGTAATTCTAGTCGTCAACAGATACACCCTGGCAAGATACAGGAATCGGATCCTCAAACTCTTCAGACGCACCCTGGCAAGATACAGGAATCGGGTCTGCTAATGTTAGTCGTCAACAGATACACCCTGGCAAGATACAGGAATCGGATCCTCAAACTCTACAGACGCACCCTGGCAAGATACAGGAATCGGGTCTGGTAATGCTAGTCGTCAATAGATACACCCTGGCAAGATACAGGAATCAGATCCTCAAACTCTTCAGACGCACCCTGGCAAGATACAAGAATCAGGTCTGGAATCGATCGTCAACAGATACACCCTGGCGAGATACAGGAATCGGATCTTTAGTTGCGACCGTTAATAGTAATTATCTTTGTATTAACTTTTGTCCTGAAAAGACAAAACGTTAGTTGTATGCGATGTCATGATGTATGACATGCGTGATGAGATTATATGTTCGTGATGCGTATATGCATGCTATAATGTATGGAAATGCGATGTTTATGAATGTATGTTTTTGTCTAGGAAAGTAAATCCTTGACGGGTGCTGGGAAGTCACATCCTGGGCTGATGTTGAAGAATAGTGCTTTGTTGTTTCCGCTGGGGATGATAGTTGCAAGAATACCGGTAGGAGAAGATAACTCCGTTGGGGATTAAACTTGGCGAATAGAATACTTTGCAGGGAGAAAATTATTCTAGCGATCTTGCTGGGGAACAATACTCTGTGGGAAGAGAGGTACTCTGTTGAGATGCTGATGGTAACTTCGCTGGGGATACCGTTGTCGTGTTAGAAGTTTTAATAGACTCCGCTGGGGATGAGAAGACTTCGCCGAGGACGATCTTTCCGTGGCTTTTGGCTGAGGATAACCCAGTTATACCCTGGTAGGGAAATAACCTTTGAATAAAGTCGAGGGATGCGTTCGTGCTCTGCAGGGGATAAGCTTCCAGAATCTACTGGGGATAAGCTTCCTGCTGGGGAGATGTATTGCACTTTCCTGGGGAAATCTTCAGACTGGACTCTCCTGGGGAAATTTTTGAGATATATTGGGGAGGTGGCTCCACTGAATGTTTGGTATACCGCCGGGGAACAATCTTAGGTCAAGACTGCCGTGGATGCTTGTTAAGAATGTTTGTATATTGCGCTGGGGAATGTTGAGATCTGCTGGAGGATACCCAACTTCCTTAAGGCTGACAGGATAACTCTGCTTGGGGAGAGTGTATTGACTTTCTGGCTCACTCTCTGGGGATTTAAGATATACTGGTTATATTCTTCAGCTGAACCTACCTTGGTACCTTGGTGGACAGAACAATTAGATCGCTTAGACAATTCGTTATTGCCCCTGTTTCTAATGTTACCTGTAATTAATCCTTTGTTTCGTATGCAAATATTTATGAGTTGGCAATTATTGTCAAATGCATATATCACAAATTGAACCTTGGACGTTCTTCGCAAAACAAAAAATAAAAAGGAAAAACAATTGGAAATTGATCTGAAAAGTGAATTTGTATTGATTTTTGAATTTGCCTGTAAATAGGCGTTTATGTACAAGAGGCTGACGTCCTAGTAGGAGAGCACCGCCGAATAAGAGAGTTTATACAAATTTGTACAAAGGGAAAACAAAACAGCTATGTGAAAGAATAATCCCACTGGGTTTCAACTCTGCTATTGCCTTTATATCTTCGAGCGTCTCATCACTTTGCTGCTCAGTTGACGATGAAGCTGATTGATCGATGCCGTTTGAACTTGATGTTGATACCGGATTCTGGATGCAAGGTGATCCAATGAGACATAGTATTACGCTTTATCCCTAACTTTTTCCTGGACCTCCCTTTCGGGTTTTCAGTCCACCGGGATACCCATTTTTTCCCAAGCCGCGTTTTCAGGTTTTCGACTTGCCGGGTGTACTGATTTTTTCCATTTCATCCCTCATTTTGCCCGAACCCTTTTGGTTCGCTGGGAAGCCCTAATTTTTGCCTAGGTATGTCAACCTAGCGGGTCTTTTATCATGCGTAGTATCTTTTTACTATGTCTGCATTGGCGGGGTGAGGAAGGTCGTCACCATCCATGGTGGTTAGGATTATGGTTCCTCCTGAGAACACATGTTTAACCACAAATGGCCCTTCGTACGTAGGGGTCCATTTGCCCCTGGGATCACTTTGAGGAAGGATGATGCGTTTGATTACCAGATCCCCAACTTGATACTCTTGTGGTCTGACTTTCTTGTTAAATGCCCTGATCATCCGCTTTTGATACGTTTGACCATGACAAATAGCAGTGAGTCTCTTTTCGTTGATTAAATTTAGCTGATCAAGTCGTGTCTGGATCCAATCATCTTCTCTCAGATTTGCATCCTTCATTATCCGGAGAGAGGGTATCTGCACCTCGATCAGTAAGACTTCCTCCATGCCGTATACCAAAGAAAAAGGAGTTGCCCTAGTTGACGTCCTTGCTGAGGTACGGTACCCATGTAGAGCAAACGGTAACATCTCGTGCCAATATTTATAGGTCACTGTTATCTTCTGCACAATTTTCTTGATATTCTTATTCGTTGCTTCTACAACCCCATTCATCTTCAGCCGGTAAGGAGAAGAGTTGTGGTGCTGTATCTTAAACTGCTCGCAGAGCTCAGTGATCATCTTGTTATTGAGATTGGTACCGTTGTCTGTAATGATCCTTTCTGGGACTCCGTATCGACAGATCAGGTTATGCCGAATGAACCGTGCCACGACATTCTTGGTTACTGTGGCATAGGAAGCTGCTTCAACCCACTTCGTGAAGTAATCAATCGCTACCAGGATGAAGCGATGCCCGTTGGATGCCGTAGGTTTAATCTCGCCGATCATATCTATGCCCCACATTGCAAAGGGCCAAGGTGCAGTCAAGACATTCAGAGGGACTGGAGGAACGTGCACTTTATCAGCATAGATTTGGCATTTATGACAAGTTCGAGAATGCTGATAACAGTCGGCTTCCATTGTGGACCAGAAATATCCTTCCCGAAGGATTTTCTTTGCCATGGTGTGTCCACTGGAATGTGTCTCGAAGGTACCTTCATGTAGCTCTGCCATGATCCTTTCTGCTTCAGTTCTATCCACACAACGCAGTATGGTCGAATCATGGTTTCGCTTGTATAGAATACCGTTGCTAAGGAAGAACTTCGTTGCGAACCTTCTCAGAAACTTCTTATCGTTGACAGATGCACCTTCAGGGTATTCTTGAGCTTCCAAGTACCTCTTCACCTCATGATACCAAGGTTTCTCAGTTACTGTCCCAGCCTCAAGATCACAACAGTATGCAGGTTCGTCCAACTTCCCGATAATGACCTGGGGAGCCTCATTGTCCCATTTGACTTTGAACATGGAAGACATCGTAGCTAACGCGTCCGCCAGCTGATTCTCCTCTCTTGGAAAGTGTTCAAAAGTTATCTCTGTGAAATGGGGGATCAATGTCAACACACATTCTCTGTAAGGAATAAGATTCGGATGTTTCGTATCCCACTCTCCTTTGATCTGATTGATCACGAGAGCGGAATCTCCGAAGACACTCAGAAACTTGATCCTTAAGTCAATCGCAGCTTGAAGACCCATGATGCATGCCTCATACTCCGCCATGTTGTTGGTGCAGTTGAAACATAGCCGGACAGTAAGTGGAGTATGAGTGCCTTGAGGAGATATGATCACAGCGCCAATACCGTTACCCAAAGCGTTGGAGGCTCCGTCAAAGTGCATAAACCATCGGGATACTTCCTCAGGTCCTTCATCCGGTCCAGGTACTTCACAATCAGTCACTATCATGATGCTCTCATCTGGAAACTCGAAGTTCATTGACTGATAGTCGTCTACTGCCTGGTGTGCCAAGTGGTCTGCCAATACACTTCCTTTGATAACTTTCTGAGTCGTGTATTGGATGTCGTATTCTGTCAAGATCATTTTCCATCTTGCTATTCTTCCAGACAGAGCAGGCTTTTCGAATATGTATTTTATAGGATCCATCTTTGAAATCAACAAGGTAGTGTGAGTCAACATATACTGTCTCAGCCGGCGAGCAGCCCATACCAGAGCGCAGCAAGTTTTCTCGAGCAGTGAGTATCGGGTCTCACAGTCGGTAAACTTTTTGCTAAGGTAATAAATGGCATGCTCTTTTCGGCTAGACTCGTCATGCTGCCCCAGCACACACCCCATTGAGCTGTCAAGTACTGTCAGGTATAGTATTAGAGGTCTCCTTTCAACCGGTGGCATAAGGATGGGTGTTTCTTGGAGATACTCTTTGATTTTGTCGAAAGCGACCTTACATTCATCATTCCAACGTACTACCTGATCTTTCTTCAGCAGCTTGAAGATTGGCTCACAGGTAGCAGTTAGATGCGAGATGAACCGGGCAATGTAATTCAGGTGTCCTAAAAAGCCTCTGACCTCTTTCTCTGTCTTAGGAACCGGCATCTCTTGAATAGCCTTAACCTTGGCAGGGTCCACTTGAATACCCTTGTCACTTACGACGAAGCCTAGCAACTTTCCAGATCTTACCCCGAAGGTGCACTTGTTCGGGTTCAACCTCAGCTTGTACAACTTCAGACGGTCAAACAGTTTCTGCAGATGGTCAAGGTGTTCCTCCTCAGTTTGGGACCTTGCAATCATGTCGTCAACATACACTTCAATCTCATGATGGATCATGTCATGAAATAAAGCAACCATGGCACGTTGGTAGGTTGCCCCAGCGTTCTTCAATCCAAAAGGCATGACCTTGTAGCAGAAGGTGCCCCACTGAGTAACAAAGGTAGTCTTTTCCATGTCTTCAGGAGCCATCTTGATCTGATTATAACCTGAAAAGCCATCCATGAAGGAGAACACTTTGTGTTAAGCAGTATTGTCAACCAGAACATCAATGTGAGGTAGGGGGAAGTCATCCTTGGGGCTGGCCCTGTTCAGATCCCTGTAATCGACACACATTCTGACCTTACCATCTTTCTTTGGCACCGGCACCATGTTGGCAACCCACTGAGGGTAAGAAGTCACTGCAAGAAACCCGACATCGAATTGCTTCATAACCTCAGCTTTGATCTTCTCAGACATCTCTGGACGCATACGGCGGACTTTTTGCTTAACCGGAGGGCAATCTTCCTTGATAGGCAAATGATGGACCACAATGTCGGTATCCAACCCAGGCATGTCTTCGTAGGACTAGGCAAAGATCTCCACATAACCATGTAACATCTGAATCAACCGTTGCTTCACACTGAGCTCCAGATTGGCACCAATCTTAACTTCCTTTCTATCTGTCTCAGTACCCAGATTTATCGTTTCCACTGGCTCTTCATGTGGTTGAATTGCCCTCTCTTCCTGGAGTAACAGCCTTGCAAGCTCACCAGGCACTTTGAAATCGTCTTCACCTTCGTCTTCGGCTAAGTTGATCGGACTTTTGAAGTCATAACTGGCAGTAGCAGAGTCGTTACTAGTGAGATCCAGAGTGGATTGAAACCTGTGTAGGTGAGTGTGTGTAAATATAGCTGTTTTGCAATATATAAAGAAAGAAAGAAAGAAAGGGAGCACAAGATTTGAAATGCGAAAAAACGTCCAAGATCTTTATTCATGATATATGGAAATGACAGTTATAAGCCCTCACAAATGAAGCCAACGGTGCCCCGGGTAAGACACCGGGTCATAAAGTTTCAGTTTATTGTTTATTACAAATAACAAAAACAAAGGAATTCATTACTGCGTAACAAAAGTAATAGGTAGGTGATCTTTTGCGGTCCAATTGCTAGGTCCACTGTCGGCTGTCGGATAAATCCAGCTGTTGAACTCAGATTCTTCCACTTCATCATCATCCCTGATAGCATTCACTCCATGGTCAGGCAGGGGAGCTGTCACCACCTTGGGCTTCTCGGGTGCCTCAAACTGTACCTCCTTTGCATCAATAAGGTCTTGCACCTTGTTTCTCAGGGCCCAGCAATCATCAGTAGAATGCCCCGGGCTATCGGAGTGATAAGCACAGCGGGCATTTGGATTATACTTGGGGGATGCAGTATTCACAACCTTTGGAGCCTCTCTGACGGTTACCAAGTTGGTTGATAGCAGTTGCGGCAATATTTGTGACAAGGTCATACTCAGCCGGGTAAACTCTCTTCTGGGTCTCTCACCCCTTGGTTGATTAGCTTGCCGAGGAGCGGCAGCAGGCTTTGCAATCACCACTGCGTTGACAGATTGGCGGCGCTCTGGTTTATCTTGCCTCCTAGGCCCATACACAGCACTGGCTTCCTTCTTAAAAGGTTTCTTCTCAGAACTTGAAGATGCACCCTTCTGAATCTTTCCTGACTTCATACCAGCCTCTATCCTTTCCCCAGTCAGAATGAGGTATGTGAACCCTGCAGATGAATTACCGATGAGATGATTAAAGAATGGCCCGGATAGGGTCCCCAAGAACATATCTACCAATTCACGGTCAGTTAATGGTGGCTGCACCCTGCCGGCCAGGTCCCTCCACTTCTGCGCATACTCTTTAAAATCTTCTCCCGATCCTAGCGACATACCCTAGAGTTGGGTACGTGTAGGAGCGAGGTCGGCATTATATTGATACTGCTTGTAGAAAGCAGTAGCCAGCTCCTCCCAGTTACGAACCTTGGTTCCATCCAGCTGATAGAACCATTCGAGATGAGTCCCTGAAAGACTCTCCTGGAAGAAGTGGATCCATAAGTTTTTGTCCACTGTATATGGCTGAATCTTCCGCACATAAGATCTGAGGTGTAGCTTAGGGCAGGACGCCCCGTCATACTTTTCGAAGATGGTGCTTTAAACTTGTGCGGGATGATCACACCAGAAGATAAACCCAAGTCTCCGAAATCCAAACCAGGCACTTGTTGAATTTCCATGGCGTTCAGATGGTCTTCCAACTGCTTGTATCTGTCTTCAGCTGGAGGATACTGTTCCTCATTAAAATCAGTCTCATTGTCAGAGACCACCGGACATGGAGCCCTTCCCCCCTGGGGACTGTCTTTGCCTACAGAAGAACCAGCTTCCTCATTCTGCAGTGTGTTACCAAACCTCCGGCCCGTGTTGAATAGAACAGTTCTCTTCTTCTTCTTCTTGACCAGCAGAGCCTTCAGCTCCTCTTGACCTTGAGCCAAACCCATGACCAGCTCTTGAAATTGTGCGTTCTGCGCCTGAAGGGCTTTGATAGACTGCTCGGTAGATGATTCAGGGTTCATGATGCTGAAATAAACAGCGAAGAACAGTAAGCAACCTGAAAAGAAGAGTACATGCTATGCACATGATGAATGATATGTGTTTATGCAATGTTTTCAAGGGTTCGAAAGTTCAAATTTGTTGTAGACAAAAAGGAACACACGTTATCATTAAGGAAATAATTGTTCAGTACATCAAAGCCTCATGGGCACACATTACAAAAGTGAATCAATCCCAGAAGACACTACGCATTCTCTTTGGAGTTATGTAAGTGTTGAGATTCCTCTCCTCGTGCAGTAGGCGGGTGAGCTCCAAGACCTTCTTTTCACTAGCATGTAGACTGGTCTCAAGAGAATTCCGTTCTTCCTTAAGCTGGATCCAGCTCTTCTGCATTTCTTCCCAGGACGTAGGCATGTCAGGATGTTGAATGGTGTAGGACACCTCTCCTTCCAGTACTGGCTCTTTGATCACAGGGAGAACATGAGGATATGGCATCACTAACTTCTGGGAGCGGGCTCGTACCCACTTGAGATAAGGCTCCAACGGGATGGAATTCCTGTGCCCCAGAGTCTTGTTGTCTATCCTACTTGGCATCCTCCAAGCTCTGATAAATCTCTGGCGAAGTCCTTGTGCATCGTTGTCGAAGTCAAAAACTATGTCAGGAATTAACATGTCATGGGGGCCGTCCCTCCGAGCATAACCAAACTGTCTCAAAGCCAGGCACGGGTTGTAAGTAATACCTCCTCTGATTCCAAGTAAAGGAACATTAGGGTACTCCCCGCAACGATCAATGATAGTGACATCCTCTCTGGACCGAGAGCACCAATGTATATCTGCATGTGTAAGAGTCATCAATCGTTGTGACCATCTCAAACCCCGCTCATTCTTCAAAACTGATTGTGGAAGGTGCGAAATAAACCACCTTCCCGGGAGAGGAGTACAGCACATAAGAACACCTCTTTTTCTCATGGTTCGAGTGTAACATGAGTGAAGGATGTCCCCAAGCAATGTAGGCATAGGGTTCCTGGACATGAAGATCTGGACAACACTGATATCTATAAGTTGATCGGGATTAGGGAACAACACCAAACCATAGACAAGGAGGGCCACAACTTCTTCAAAAGCTTGTAGGTCAAGGGAGTTCCAACATTCTTGGGCCTTCTCAAACAGAAACCTGGCTAAGAACCCTTTGATACCACTTCTAACTTCCCAATGTCCCTTGATGTCTGAGGATTGTAGGTGTAAGGCTTTAGCAACCTCTTCAAGCTTGGGTTCCTTTTCCGTACCATTGTAGGGTAGTTGACTAAGGATAGGGATCTTCAGAAGCCGGGAGAACTCTTCCAATGTAGGCACCAGTTGATAATCCAGGAAAGTGAAACAGTGATGCAGAGGGTCAAAGAACTGGAACATGACCTTTATCATATCTTCCTCAATGTTGGTGTTGACCAAGCTGATGAGTCTTCCATGTCTTTCACTGAATGAAGAGCTCTCGGGAATCCTGGATATAAGCTCCTTAAGCTGAGGAGGGACCCTTACAAGGCTGATCTGAATTGTCTTTCTGCGAACAGTTTCCATGTCCTACAAAACAAGAACAAAGATGAAGATTCGAACCCCTGAAATGGTTAGTCAATGCATATGATGCTGTATGATGTCATGATGCTATGATTAAACACACCACAAATATTTACAAAAGCAAACATGGTAAGGCACACAAGTCACACCACAACCCTTAGAGTTTAGGTCAGCATGGGGTCTGGGTATTACCCTCTTGAAGTTGGTGGGCTCAACCTGTCCTATCAGAAGTAACCGGGTTCTAAGGGTCCCAATATCACTGGATTGCTTTCATTGTTCATCGTTTCGATTTAGCCACTGAACTGGCGACCGAAATATTCCAAGAAAACAACCCTCAATTGAGTGTAGTATCGAGTATCAACCAACCTCGGACTGCACCAAAGTCAGTTATCTGACTACCCTAAAGAGGCCAAGATGGTTCAATTAAGGTTCCTAAGGTCAGTTGATGCTTCACGACACCACGCAGCTGCCCCGTACTCTCCTTGACTGAACTCAAGGGTTACCGGTACACACCAAAGTGCCACATCAACGTAGCAGACTACTTCAACCATGTCGATATACCCCACACAGTTCCTTCACAGTCTTGTTGCTACTTTCTAAGAAGGTATCCCCCAGATCCGGGTTAGGATCTATAGAACTCCCAAGACAGTACCCACAATAATAAAGCAAACAATTCAGACAATTGAAAACACAAATATTCTTAGTCCTAAGGTACACCTCACTTTAAGTTTCCCCAGAAGAGTCGCCAGTTCTGTGATCGGTGGATCTGGAACTGACTGTTTAACGCTGGTTCGCGAAATGTCGCGGAAGCAAGAGTCGCCATCGTCTTTTATTTTCTCCAACATGGACAGGACAAAAGCACAGCAAAATTCCTTATGAGATAGTTTCTCGGTTCGGGAGGTAGATTTATAGAAAGGGAAGGTGTTAGCACCCTTTCTATCCATGGTGTTGTACCCCAAAATTTTCCCTCCCATTTCCTCAACATTTTCTCATCACCAGACCTTTGAAGATCAAGATCCAATTAGGGTTTCCTCTGCTCAAGATTTCTCCTTGCACTGATGGACCCAAATTAGGGTTTGTGTCTGAACAAAGATGTTTTGACCTAAAATGCCTAAGATGACTTTCATGCTTCATATTGGACTCCCAAGTTTATCCATACCAAGTTTCAAGTCTTGATTCCAAGTTTTGCCCAGTCAATTGGACAGATGACCTAGAAATCAGATGTATTGGGGAAAAAGTCAACTGTGGCCAATTGACAGTCAAATCTCATGAAAATTGACTCACATCAACATTATGAACTCATATGGACCATTTGATCAAGTTTGGATCACAATTCCATAAGAAATTTGATCAGATCACCAAAAGGGCAAAATGGTCATTTTTAGGGTTTTGACTGCACAAAGGCAATTTTTGACTGTTTGACCTAGCCAATGGCAAACCAAGCTCACATATGGACTCAAGGACCCCATGGAATTGTCTTGACATTCTCAACAAGCTCAAAAGATCCCAAGTACACAAGATTGACAGTTGAATTTCCCAGTCAATTGATCAATTTTGACTGTATACTGAAAAGTCAAACTTTGACTTTTTGGTCAAAATCAAGAGTCAAGATTCATTTTTCATCAAAACATGCCAAATCATGAAACTTGTTCACCAAGAAACCAAGAAATGCAAATTAGGGTTTAAAATGGAATTTTTCATAACTTAGAATTTTTCTAAGTTATGGAAAACCCTAATTTTTTCCCAAACTTTGCCCCACTTTTTCACCATGATTCATTTGGATTCAAACAAAAGTCAAAACATGAAAGTTGTAGCTTGTTGCATAATATACAACTTTTATTCACAAAGTTTTCCCAAATGAGGCTTTTATCTCAAGTTAAAATTTTTTGAATAAGGGCACTAAACCATTCTTAACTTAGTGAATTTTTGACCTATTTTGACAAGGTTTTCTACCCCACTTCAAGGCCATTTTCCATACACTTCCACTTGGAATTTCAATTTGCATTTCAAATATGGATTGTAGTACACATTCCAAGCTTTCCAAAATGTCCAAGAACTTCTCAAACAACCTCATGGTTAGGGAGAATCGAATTTCTCAATATGGCAAAAACTCACTTTGTTCATGACCAAGTTACATGTCCATAACCTTGCAATTTGAACTCAGCATGCTTTAAGCTAGATTACAGGTCCTTAAACCAAGTTACACTCATAAATTTAATGCATATTCTTTGTGCCAAGACCATGTTCTTTGAGTTCAAGCATTGTCTAAAGGATTAATCCCAAATTGGAAAAAGCATAATATCCATTCTTGAAAAGTTGCACTTTATGTCAAATTGAAAATCCAACAAGTACATTGCAAATCTGATTGGCACAAGATTATGGACAAATCACACTGATCAAGGAGGGATTATGCAGCACATTAGGGGGTCCTCTACATGCCTAGAAACACAAGTTGACATTTGTTGCTTAAAGTTGAAGAAAAGTGCCATAACACATACCAACTACCATATCATCTCAAGAACACTTAGACAAACTTATCAAACACATTCCACACAACACAACCAAGCTAATACACGAGCCCCTAGCCTTCAAAGCACCCTCAATCTCAGAATCACTCTCAAACTGCAAAAACAGGGCAAGACCTGCAGTTTGAGTATCATCTCTCCATCCCTTCAAGCATTCTTGCCCAAACCAGTTCACATACATCCCCTAACATCTATGCAAGCTAACCAAAAGCAAAAACACGACCTGTAATCCCTCTAACTGGTTCCACCATTTTCACATTTCTGACTTACAGGTGAAGTTCTCTAGCTCGATTCAGAAGCTTTCAAGACAAAGTAAACATTGGAATAACATCCCTGGACCTCAAGGAAGCTTTTCCAATCATCACCTTGCACTAAAAGTTCATGCATTGCCAGATTGAACTTCAACTGAACAGGTAAGTTTTTGAATTCGTATCTCTCTTATTAGGCATTGTTAGCTTTAGGTTTGTGAAGAGAATATGTCATAATCATTGCCCTGAACATGCCCATATAATTAGATTTTATTTATATTATGTATGTTGCAAGAATTTGATGCCTGAACTTTGAACAAAAATTAGGTTAAAAATTGGGAGAGAAGAAATTCTCTCTCATTTCTGAGAGTTAGATCATGTTCTTTATATGTATGAAATCGTGAGATGATGCTTTACATTTTTTGTGTTGGAAGTTTGTTCAAAAAATCAAAGAATCAGGATCTTGATGTTGAAGCAAGAGGCGCGCGTATTTTTCAAACATTGTTTGCTGGAGGTTGAAGACAGGTCTTCTGGGCTGGGCCTGGAACATCTTTCTTATTTGCACCACATAATTGCTTTTACACCCCCAAGGCCCATTTGCTTATTTCTTTGACTTTTTGACTTTTTCTTTTTTTGATTGACTTTGTTTATTTTTTCTCATGACATAAAAAATATAAAAATATTTTTTCTCACCATTTTTGATTTTGTTAGGCATTTATTTTATTATCTTTTAGTTTATACATAAATAGATATATATATATATATATATATATATATATATATATATATATATATATATATATATATATATATATATATATATATATATATATATATATATATATATATATATATTTTGTTTAAAATACTAAAAATAGTACAAATGCATTTCTATACATTTTTATTTTTGTTTTACTTTCTGAAAATATTTTATAGAAAAATTACTTTTTTTATTAAATATTAAATATTATTATTTTTTATATATAATACATATTTGGAACTTAATACATAAATATATATATATATATATATATATATATATATATATATATATATATATATATATATATATATATATATATATATATATATATATATATATATATATATATATATATATATATATATATATATATATATATATATATATATATATATATATATATATATATATATATATATATATATATATATATATATATATATATATATATATATATTTAGAATGAAATACCAAAATACACATATTTTATTTTATTATTATTAAACACTAAAAAATCATTTTTACAAATATTTTTCTTTTCTTATTTTATTTTTGTGTATAAATGATAAATATTGTATATATTAATAAATAATACATTTTGTTTAATAGAATTAGGGTTTTACCCTAAAATATAAAAATACTCCAAAAATAATATCTTTTTATTCTCTTTTTATTTTACATAAATAATACTCTTTTTCATACATATACAAAACATTTTTGCATATTGCATATTTATTCCATTTTTTTAATTATTGTACATTAATTAAATTGTAAATAATTCAAATCTTGATGTAATAGTTTTAGGTTTAAATTCCTTGTCAAAATCCCCATTTAAAACATTGTACCCCCTCCCTATATTATTGTGTTGTAATAGCGTAGGAGTTTAAATTTCGCACTTTATCGCTTTCTAAATATACAATGTTAGAATTAGGGTTTATATGCGAATAAAATGAACAAAATAGTTATGACCTAATCTCAAGACAAACAAGCATGAAAATGAACACACAAATCACACTTGCACCCCCTAGGGTATTCCACTTTGTTGCCTTCAAATAAATGGGCCATATTGCATGTTAGGTCTCTTTGGGCAAAACAAACAAATCAAATGATCATAGTCCCTCGATAACATTTTCAAAATATTGCCAAAACAAATGATCAAGTCCCTTAAAGAAAATGCCCAAAGATACTTGGCACCATTGCAATTATGGTCCAAACGATGACCCGCGCCCGTCCCTTTCACATCCTAACATGAGATTGTCCACCAAATACAATGGTGGAACAAACTTATGAAAAGGGTTAAAACATAGCAATAGTCTTTGAGAAATTTAGGAGTAGATAAACTCTTAGTTACTTGAATCAAACTTGCAAAAACAAAACACTTGCCTATTTTCTAAAAAAACACACCCCACAACACTTTCAAAACAACTTTCAAAAACAAATGAAAACCTTTTCAAAAGACATACACCTTTGTATACATCCCAACATGGATCATTACAAAGGTTGCCACCACATTGGCTTCTTTTCAAAACATTTTCAAACCCACACACACAAGCACCATTTCAAACAATTGAAAAATAAGGCAAGTTGATCTAAGCAAGTAACTAAGAGCCCATGGATAACCATGGATAGAAAGGGTGCTAATACCTTCCCTTTCTATAATCTACTCCCCGAACCCAAGAAAAATCTCAAAGGTTTTTGCTGTGCTTTTTAAACCTTTCCTTAGGATAAAATAAAAAGTCGGTGGCGACTCTTGCTCAACCGAAACATTTGCGAAAACAAATGCAAAACCATAGTCAGTTCTCCCACCGTACCACAGAACTGGCGACTCTGCTGGGGAATACCTTTAAAGTGGAGTAACCTTAGGGCTTAGATCACCCTCTTGCATGACAAATTGTTTGAATTGTTTGCTTTATACTTTGACTCTATTGTTTGGGTTTGCAATCCTACACCCGGATTTTGGGAAACATTCATAGATAGCAATACGTTGTGGAAATGATGCGGGGTATACCGACACGGTCGAAGCAATAGCTATATTAGTGTGACATATTTGCGAGTACCGGTAACCCTTGAGTTCAATCAAGGAGAGTACGGGGCCGCTGAGTGATGTCACTAAGCACTAATGACCTAGAACCTTACTTGACCATCTTGGCCTTTTATTAGGGGTAGTGAGATGACCGGCTTTGGTGCTGTCCGAAGTTGGTAGATACTCGATACTACACTCATTGAGGGTTGTGTTCTTGGAATATTTTGGTCGCTAGTTAAGTGGCTAAACCAAAACAATGAACAATGAAAACAATCCAGTGATATTGAGTTCCTTAGAACCCGGTTACTATTTATAGGACAGGTTTTTAAGCCAACTACACTCAAGAGGGTACTTACCTATGAAACCCCATGCAAGCCTGAAATTAGGGTTTGGTGTGATTTGCTTGTACATATGTTTTGTGCATACATCATAAACATCATGAAGCATCATGTGCATTCTCTAACCATTTCAAGGGTTTTGGATCTTCATCTTTGTTCTTGTTTTGTAGGACATGTAAATTCCTCGCAGAAATACCATTCAAGTCAACCTTGTGAGAATCTCTCCTCAACTCAAGGAGATCACCTCAAAAATTCCGGAAAATTCATCCTTCAGTGAAAGACATGGTAGACTGCTCAGCCTAGTCAACACCAACATTGAAGAGGACATGATGAAAGTGCTATTCCAGTTCTTTGACCCTCTTCACCACTGTTTCACTTTCCCTGATTATCAGTTGGTACCCACTTTGGAGGAGTTTTCTCAACTCCTGAGAATTCCTATCCTTAATCAACTACCTTTCAACGGTACGGAAAAGGAACCAAAGCCTGAAGATGTTGCTCGAGCACTACATCTACAGCCTTCTGACATCAAGGGGCATTGGGAAACCAGAAGCGGCGTCAAAGGATTCTTAGCAAAATTCTTGTTTGAGAAGGCACAAGAATGTTGGAACTCATTGGACCTACAAGCCTTTGAAGAGATTGTGGCACTCCTTATCTATGGGTTGGTCTTGTTCCCAAATCCTGACCAATTGGTAGATGTCAACGCCGTCAAAATTTTCTTGTCCAGAAATCCAATACCGACATTGCTTGGGGACATTCTTCACTCATTTTACACACGAACAATGAGAAAGAGGGGTGTTCTCATGTGCTGTACTCCTATCCTTGCAAGGTGGTTTATTTCGCACCTTCCACAATCTGTCTTGAAGAATGACCAAGGTACAAGGTGGTCCCAACGGTTGATGACTCTTACTCATTCTGATGTGAATTGGTGTTCTCGGTCCAGAGAAAATGTCATCATTGTCGATCGTTGCGGAGAATTCCCTAATGTTCCTTTACTTGGAATTAGAGGGGGTATCACCTACAACCCTTGCCTAGCTTTGAGGCAATTTGGATATGCACGGAGGGATGGCCCTCATGATATGTTGATTCCTGACCTAGTTTTTGACTTCGACAACAATGCGCAAGGACTTCGCCAAAGATTCATCAGAGCTTGGGGAAAACTCAACAAGGTTGATAGCAAGACTCTGGGACACAAGAACTCCATCCCTCTTGAGCCCTATCTCAAGTGGGTACGAGCCCGAGCCCAAAGTCTAATGATGCCTTATCCTCATGTACTCCCAGTGATTAAAGAGCCCGTCAATGAAGGAGAGGTTCCCTACACCATCCTACATCCAGACATGCCTACATCGTGGGAGGAAATGCAGAAAAGCTGGATTCAGCTCAAGGAGGAACGGAACACTTTTGAAGCTAGCTACTACGCCAGTGAAAAGAAGGTTCTAGAGCTTACCCGCCGACTCCACGAGCAAGAGGCCCTCAACACCTACATCGCACCAAAGAGGATGCGCAATGTCTTTCTGCCTTAAGAAGTTTATTTTGTAATATTTGGCCCATGGGGCATTTATGTACTAACAAATTTCTTCTTATTAATATGATGTGCGTTCTTCTTTGTCTGAAACAATTTTGAATGTTCTAAATCCTTGAATGCATTGCATACATCATCATACCATTCATCATGTGCATAAGCATGTCTCATTCCAGGTTTCCTTATCTGTCTGCTGTTTATTTCAGTAGGATGGATCTCGAGCAAACAATCAAAGACCTACAGGCTCAGAATGCACAATTCCAGCAACTCCTGATGACCTTGGCTAAGGGTCAGGAGGATATCAAGACTCAATTGGGGAACAAAGACCCGGTGAAAAAGAGGAAAAAGAGACTCGGGGTGGCTACTTTGGGGAGAAGATTTGACGGAGAAGCTCGAAGAGTGCTTGAGTTTCCTCCTACTTCTGATGAAGGGACCAATAAAAGAGATGGAGTTGCGGTGCCTTCCGAGTCTGATGCGGAAGAAGAAGAGGTTGAAGAGGATGAAGATTATTCTGACCAGCAATACCCTCCAGCTGATGATAAATACAAAGGGCTGGAAGACAGATTAGCCGCCATGGAATTACAAAGAGTACTAGGTTTGGATTTTGAAGACTTGGGTTTGGTTGCCGGGATTGTGATCCCCCCAAAGTTCAAAGTGCCAGTGTTTGTGAGGTATGATGGGCTGTCCTGCCCCAAAATGCATCTCAGGTCCTACGTGAGAAAGATTCAACCCTATACGGCAGATAAAAACCTCTGGATTCATTTCTTTCAAGACAGCCTGTCTGGAGCTCAGTTGGAATGGTTTTATCAGCTAGAAGGAACCAGTGTCCGAAATTGGGAAGATTTGGCCACCGCTTTCTACAAACAATACCAATACAATTCTGACCTTGCCCCTACTCGTACCCAACTTCAGGGTATGTCGCTAGGAACAAGCGAGGGATTCAAAGAGTACGCACAAAAATGGAGGGATTTGGTTGGCAGGGTGCAGCCTCCTTTAACCGATCGTGAGCTTGTTAATATGTTTCTAGGGACCCTATCTGGGCCATTTTTCAATCATCTGATTGGTAACTCTTCCGTGGGGTTTACCGATTTGATCTTAACGGGCGAGAGAATAGAAGCTGGCATCAAGTCAGGAAAGATTCAGAAGGGTGTTGCTGCAAGTACCGAGAAGAGGCCTTTCAAGAAAGAAGCAAGTGCCGTCTATGGTCCTAGAAGACAAATCAAGCCAGAAAGTCGCCAAGCCGTCAATGCTCTGGTCATTTCAAAACCTGTTGCTGCTCCTCAGCAGTACAATCAACAAAGAGGTGAAAGGCCCAAGAGGCAGTATACTCGGCTGAGTATGACCTTATCTCAAATTTTACCCCAACTATTATCAACCAATTTGGTGACCACCAAAGAAGCTCCTAAGGTCGTCAACACTGCGTCTCCTAAGTATAACCCAAATGCCCGGTGTGCTTATCATTCTGATAGTCCCGGGCACACTACTGATGATTGCTAGGCCTTGAGAAACAAAGTGCAGGATCTTATCGACGCGAAGGAAATTCAGTTTGAAGCGCCTGAGAGACCAAATGTCGTAACTGCTCCTATGCCCCAGCATAGGGTAAATGCCATTGAGGAAAGTTTGTATGTTGTTTCGGTAAATGAAGTTGTTACCCCTCTTTTGACTGTTAAGAGGAACTTACTACTAGCCGGTTTATTTCCGGGTTGTAGTAAGGGTTGCCTCCTGTGTGCTGTTATCCCTACCGGTTGTCCACTGCTGAAATCAGGCATCCAAAGCCTAATGGATAGCAAGGAAATTCTATTCAAGAAAACTGTTGTTCCGTCTGTTTCCGTTGAAGAAATATCTGTTGTCACAATTTACAATCCTGCCAAAGCTCTCGTAAAGAAACCAGTCCAAATTATGTCTGTTGCACCCATCACTATTACTGTCCCGGGGCCTCTCCCGTATGAGTCTGATAAAGCTGTTCCATGGCATTATGGAGCCGACGTGTATGTGCTTGGGGTGAAGCAGGAGTTCAACACCAATACCAGTATCAGTAACATCACTAGTCCCACCAAGATTACCCGCAGTGGCAGGCTCTTCTCGCCTGACATTGCACCACCAGTTATCCGAAAACCTCTCACCATCACACCCGCAAGTGTGCATGTTCCAATTCAAGTTCATGTGTCTACTACTGCCGCCAAGTCCTCTGATACTCGGGGCAAAGAAGTTGCTACCGATTCGCCTGCTAGGACGGAGGCACCAAAGAAGACTGCTGTGGAAGCCTCCCAACAAGAAATGGAGGAAATTCTTAAAATTATCAAAAAGAGTGACTTTAATGTTGTTGAACAATTGGGGCATACTCCCTCCAAAATCTCTATGTTATCATTGCTGCTATGCTCAGAGGCCCATGCAAAAGCCCTGATTTCATTTCTGAAAACGGCCCATGTGCCGCAAGAGACCTCCGCGGATCAATTCACCGACTGTGTGGCTAATTTGACGGCTGACAATGGCTTGGGGTTCTCAGATGCTGACCTTACCGCCAAAGGGAAAAATCACAATGATTCCCTGCACGTCTCTATAGAGTGCAGGGGCACTACTCTCGCACACGTGTTGGTGGATACCGTTCTTCCCTGAATGTTTTACCCAAGAAGGCATTGGATCGCTTAGATTGTGAGGGTCTGGAGTTGAAACCTAGTAACATCATTGTTAGAGCCTTCGACGGTTCTAAGAGGATGGTGCACGGTGAGGTAGACATCCCTATTCGTGTGGGTTCCCAAGTTTTCGGCTCAACATTCTATGTAATGGATATTCGTCCATCTTACTCCTGCTTATTGGGTCGACCCTGGATTCACAAAGTTGGGGCAGTAACTTCCACTTTACACGAAAAGCTCAAATACCCTGTCAAAGGGAAGATTGTTACTGTGCAGGGTGAGGAGGAATACATGGTGAGTCACTTGAATTCATTCCGATATATCGAGATGGACGGGGAGTTTATTGAAACCCCCTTTCAGCATTTTGAGGAAGTACCTCCAGTGTTGGCATCAGCTGAAGCAGTGGTTGAAGAAGACTTTCCGTTAAAGATGGCATCCTTGAAGGATGCCCGGGCTGTAATCGAGAAAGGCAATTGTGCAAACTGGGGTCAGCTTCCTGACTTCACTCAAAAGAATGACAAGTTTGGGCTGGGCTTTACTGTAGAGGCTCAGAGGGCTGTGCGCAAGGAAAAGATCAGAAAGGCTCCGGTGTTTATCTCTAACCCAAGGGTGAATGCTATCGAGGAGGATGTGGAGGAAGCAGAGTTTGACAGTTGGATCTACCCGACTACCAGCAACGGACCAAGCAACTGGACGGCAAAGGATTTTACACCTATCACATTTGTCACGCAGTAATTAATTCCTTTTGATTTCCAATTTGTAACAAACAATGTGTTAAAACTTTTATTGGCTCGGTGTCCTACCCGGGGCATCGTAGCTCCATTTGTGAGGGATTTTTTGTATGACATTTCCATATATCATCAATCAAAACATTGGACGTTTGTTGCATTTCGAATCTTGTGCTCTTTTTTCTTTCTGTGTTATATATTGCAAAACAGCTATATTTACACACACTCACTTATACAGGTTTCAATCCACCCTGGATCTCACTGGTAACAGCTCTGCTACCGCCGGTTATGACTTCGAGAATCCGATCAACTTGGCCGAAGACGAAGGTGAAGATGATTGCGAAGTGCCTGGTGAACTCGCAAGACTGCTACTCCAGGAAGAGAGGGCTATTCAACCACATGAAGAGCCGGTGGAAACAATTAACCTGGGTACTGAGACGGATAGGAAAGAGGTCAAGATTAGGGCTAATCTAGAGCTCAGCGTAAAGCAACGATTGATCCAGATGCTACGTGATTACATGGAGATATTTGCATGGTCCTATGAAGATATGCCTGGTTTGGATGCCGACATCGTAGTTCATCACCTGCCAACCAAGGAAAACTGCCCTCCGGTAAAGCAAAAGGTCCGCCGTATGCGCCCAGAGATGTCTGAAAAGATCAAGGCTGAGGTTATGAAGCAATTCGATGCCGGGTTTCTTGCGGTAACTTCTTACCCTCAATGGGTTGCTAATGTGGTGCCAGTACCGAAAAAGGACGGTAAAGTCAGGATGTGTGTCGACTACAGAGATTTGAACAGGGCCAGTCCCAAGGATGATTTCCCTCTACCTCACGTTGACATCCTCGTTGACAATACTGCTCAACACAAGGTGTTCTCCTTCATGGATGGTTTTTCAGGGTATAATCAGATCAAGATGGCTCCGGAAGATATGGAAAAGACTACCTTTGTGACTCAGTGGGGCACTTTCTGTTACAAGGTCATGCCATTCGGGTTGAAAAATGCTGGGGCAACCTACCAACGCGCCATGGTTGCTTTATTTCATGATATGATCCATCATGAGATTGAGGTATATGTTGATGACATGATAGCAAGGTCTCAAACTGAGGAGGGGCATCTCGACCATCTGAGGAAGCTGTTTGACCGACTCAAGTTATACAAGCTGAGATTGAATCCCAACAAATGCACCTTTGGGGTAAGATCCGGAAAATTGTTAGGTTTCATTGTAAGTGATAAGGGTATTCAAGTGGACCCTGCCAAGGTTAAAGCCATTCAAGAGATGCCAGTCCCTAAGACAGAGAAAGAAGTCAGAGGCTTTATGGGACGACTGAATTACATTGCCCGATTCATCTCACATCTGACTGCCACTTGTGAGCCAATCTTCAAATTACTGAAGAAAGATCAAGTAGTACGCTGGAACGATGAATGCCAGGCTGCCTTTGAAAGGATAAAGGAATATCTCCAAGAGCCACCCATTCTTATGCCACCAGTGGAAGGAAGACCTCTAATATTATACTTAACAGTACTTGATAATTCAATGGGGTGTGTGCTGGGGCAGCATGACGAGTCTGGCCGAAAAGAGCACGCTATTTATTACTTGAGAAAAAAGTTTACCGACTGTGAGTCTCGTTACTCACTGCTTGAGAAAACTTGCTGCGCTCTAGTATGGGCTGCTCGCCGGCTGAGACAGTATATGCTGACTCACACTACTCTATTAATTTCAAAGATGGATCCCATCAAGTATATATTTGAAAAGCCTGCTCTGTCTGGAAGGATAGCGAGATGGCAAATGATCTTGACAGAATATGACATCCAGTATACAACTCAGAAAGCTATTAAGGGAAGTGTACTGGCAGATCATTTGGCACACCAACCTGTGGACGATTACCAATCATTGAACTTTGATTTTTCGGACGAAGACATCATGGTAGTAACTGACTGTGAAGTACCTGGACCGGATGAAGGACCTGAGGAAGGATCCCGATGGTCTATGCATTTTGATGGAGCCTCCAATGCTTTGGGTAACGGCGTCAGCGCTGTAATCATATCTCCCAAAGGAACTCATACTCCACTCACCGCCCGATTGTGTTTCAATTGCACCAACAACATGGCAGAATATGAGGCATGTATCATGGGTTTACAAGCTGCAATCGACTTAAGGATCAAGTTTCTGAGTGTCTTCGGAGATTCCGCTCTCGTGATCAATCAGATCAAGGGCGAGTGGGATACGAAACACCCAAATCTTATTCCTTACAAGGAGTATGTGTCAAACTTGCTTCCCCACTTTGAAAAGATAACTTTTGAGCACTTCCCAAGAGAGGAGAATCAGCTAGCGGACGCACTAGCTACAATGTCTTCAATGTTCAAAGTTAAATGGGACAATGAGGCTCCCCGGATCATTATCTGGAAGTTGGATGAACCGGCATACTGCTGCGAGCTTGAGGCTGAAGAGGTGACTGAAAAACCCTGGTATCATGAAGTGAAGAGGTACTTAGAAGCTCAGGAATACCCTAAAGGTGCATCTGTCAATGACAAGAAGTTCATGAGGAGGTTTGTGGCAAAATTCTTCCTCAGCAACGACATTCTCTACAAACGGAATCATGATTCAACTCTACTGCGTTGTGTGGATAAGGCTGAAGCAGAGAAGATCATGATAGAATTGCACGAAGGTACATTTGGAACACATTCCAGCGGACACACCATGGCTAAGAAAATCCTTCGGGCAGGATATTTCTGGTCCACAATGGAAGCTGATTGTTACCAACACTCTCGAACTTGTCATAAATGCCAAATCTATGCTGACAAGGTGCATATTCCTCCAGTTCCTCTGAACGTCCTGACGGCACCTTGGCCTTTCGCAATGTGGGGAATTGATATGATCGGTGAGATCCGACCGACGACATCCAATGGGCATCGCTTCATCTTGGTGGCGATCGATTATTTCACAAAGTGGGTTGAGGCAGCTTCCTACGCAATGGTAACCAAGAGCGTCGTGGCCCGTTTCATCCGGCATAATCTGATCTGTCGGTACGGCGTCCCGGAGAGAATCATTACGGACAATGGTACCAATCTCAACAACAAGATGATCACTGAGCTCTGCGAACAATTCAAGATACAACACCACAATTCTTCTCCCTACCGGCCGAAGATGAATGGGGCTGTAGAAGCAGCTAACAAAAATATCAAGAAAATTGTGCAGAAGATGACAGTGACTTATAAAGATTGGCACGAGATGTTACCGTTCGCTCTTCATGGGTACCGTACCTCAGCAAGGACGTCAACCGGGGCAACTCACTTCTCCTTGGTCTATGGCATGGAGGCAGTCTTGCCAATTGAAGTCCAGATACCCTCTCTCCGGATAATGAAGGATGCAGACTTGAGTGAAGATGACTGGATCCAGACTCGACTTGATCAATTAAACCTGATTGACGTAAAGAGACTCACCGCTATCTGTCATGGTCAGACGTACCAAAAACGGATGATCAGGGCATTTAACAAGAAAGTCAGACCACAAGAGTATCAAGTTGGAGACCTGGTAATCAAACGCATCATCCTTCCTCAAAGTGATCCCCGGGGCAAATGGACCCCTACTTACGAAGGGCCATTTGTGGTTAAACATGTATTCTCAGGAGGAGCCATGATCCTAACCACCATGGATGGTGACGATCTTCCTCACCCCGCCAATGCAGACATAGTGAAAAGATACTACGCATGAATAAAAGACCCGCTAGGTTGACATACCTAGGCAAAAATTAGGGCTTCCCGGCGAACCAAAAGGGTTCGGGCAAAAATAAGGGATGAAATGAATAAAAATCTGTACACCCGGCAAGTCGAAAACCTGAAAGGGCGGCTTGGGCAAAAATGGGTATCCCGGTGGACTGAAAACCCGAAAGGGCGGTCCAGGCAAAAGTTAGGGATAAAGCGTAACACTATGTCTCATTGGATCACTTCGCATCCGGAATTCGGCATCAACTATCTGGCTCAGACTTCGGCATCGACCAATCAGCTTCATCTTCAACTAGGCAGCAAAGCGATGAGACGCTTGGAGACATGAAGGCAATAGCAGAGTTGGAACCCAGTAGGATTATTCACATAGCTGTTTTGTTTTCTTTTCAAAATTATAAATTCTGTGTTATTCGGCAGCATCCTCTTACTAGGATGTCAGCCTCTTGTACAAAAAAACGCCTATTCACAGGCAAAATTCAAATCAATACGAATTCACTTGTCCATACAAATTGCCATTGTTTTTTCCTTTTTCTGTTTTGTCTTGCGACGAACGTCCAATGTTCATTTTTGATATATGCATTTGACATTAAATTGCTGATTCATAAATGTTTGCATATGAAACGAAAGATTAATTACATGTGACATCAGAAACAGGGGCAATGTGAAATTGCCTGATGCAGTCTGGTTGCTTTGTCTGCCAAGGTACCAAGGTAGTTTCGATTGAAGAATGTGACCAAATGATCTCAGCCCCCCGCAGAGTAAGGCAAGATTCAGCAATACTTCCCCCAGTGAAGTCGCCAACTTTCCCCGGCAGGTCTAAAAGCTTATCCCCAGTAGATTCTGGAAGCTTGTTCCCTGCAGAATACAGACGTCTCTCCCGAGCTCTATTCAGAGTTATCCCTCACAAGGGCTTATAACTGGGTTATCCTCAGCTATTTGCCACGGAAGGTCGCCCTCGGCAAAGTTCCTTCAATCCCCGGCAGAGTCTATCGTTGGTATTCCCCAGCGGAGTTTATCATCATTATCCCCAGCGGAATCTGTCATTAAAGTCCTCAGCAGGCCTCTCGTCAAAATTTAGCAAAGTATCTCTGCCACATAGCAATTCTTCGGCCGTTCGTCAAGGATTTATTTTCCTAAGACGAAGTTACACTCATAAACATTTCACATTTCATACATCTTGCTTACATGCCTGATAAAGTGCATACAACACTATCTCATGTTGAACATCATGACATGATGCATATCATACATCATGACATTACATACAACTTATGTTTTTGCCTTTACAGGAAAAAAGACAATCCCAAAGACAACTACCTTCAACTGTCACATTTCCAGACTCGATTCCTGTATCTAGCCAGGGTACGTCTGAAGAGTTCCAGATTCGATTCCTGTATCCAGCCAGGGCACATCTATCAACTACAACATTTCCAGATTCGACTCCTGTATCCAGCCAGGGCATATCTGTTGACAACTATTTCCAGATTCGACTCCTGTATCCAGCCAGGGCATATCTGTCGACCACATTTCCAGACTCGATTCCTGTATCAAGTCAGGGCACGTCTGAAGAGTTTGAAGATTCAATTCTTGTATCCAGCCAGGGCCCATCTGTGAGCAACCATTTGTAGACTCGACACCTGTATCTATCCAGGGCATATCTGCATAAATAGATTGAAGATCAAACACCTGTAACAAGCCAGGAAAACATCTGTCTTTCTCAAATACACAAGTTCTCGCTAAGGAATCGCTTATGCAATCAACACTTCCAAATGGCATCTGTAAGCCCATTCCCGACAAGGTTCTGTCACATCTTCAGATGGCATCTATAAGCCCATCTCCCTATCCACCATCTCTCCAAATGGCATCTGTAAGCCCATTCCCGACATCACATTGTTGAGACTCCAACATGCGAGTGCAAATTTCCGGGCAATCTAGTGTCCAATCTCCTTTTACCCTCGAGTCACGAAAGGCAAACCTGCCAATCTAACTATCCAGGTTCAAGAAGATTGAACATGGGCAACTGTTGTACCCCAAAATTTGCCCTCCCATTTCCTCAACATTTTCTCATCACCAGACCTTTGAAGATCAAGATCCAATTAGGGTTTCCTCTGCTCAAGATTTCTCCTTGCACTGATGGACCCAAATTAGGGTTTGTGTCTGAACAAAGATGTTTTGACCTAAAATGCCTAAGATGACTTTCATGCTTCATATTGGACTCCCAAGTTTATCCATACCAAGTTTCAAGTCTTGATTCCAAGTTTTGCCCAGTCAATTGGACAGATGACCTAGAAATCAGATGTATTGGGGAAAAAGTCAACTGTGGCCAATTGACAGTCAAATCTCATGAAAATTGACTCACATCAACATTATGAACTCATATGGACCATTTGATCAAGTTTGGATCACAATTCCATAAGAAATTTGATCAGATCACCAAAAGGGCAAAATGGTCATTTTTAGGGTTTTGACTGCACAAAGGCAATTTTTGACTGTTTGACCTAGCCAATGGCAAACCAAGCTCACATATGGACTCAAGGACCCCATGGAATTGTCTTGACATTCTCAACAAGCTCAAAAGATCCCAAGTACACAAGATTGACAGTTGAATTTCCCAGTCAATTGATCAATTTTGACTGTATACTGAAAAGTCAAACTTTGACTTTTTGGTCAAAATCAAGAGTCAAGATTCATTTTTCATCAAAACATGCCAAATCATGAAACTTGTTCACCAAGAAACCAAGAAATGCAAATTAGGGTTTAAAATGGAATTTTTCATAACTTAGAATTTTTCTAAGTTATGGAAAACCCTAATTTTTTCCCAAACTTTGCCCCACTTTTTCACCATGATTCATTTGGATTCAAACAAAAGTCAAAACATGAAAGTTGTAGCTTGTTGCATAATATACAACTTTTATTCACAAAGTTTTCCCAAATGAGGCTTGTATCTCAAGTTAAAAATTTTTGAATAAGGGCACTAAACCATTCTTAACTTAGTGAATTTTTGACCTATTTTGACAAGGTTTTCTACCCCACTTCAAGGCCATTTTACATACACTTCCACTTGGAATTTCAATTTGCATTTCAAAGATGGATTGTAGTACACATTCCAAGCTTTCCAAAATGTCCAAGAACTTCTCAAACAACCTCATGGTTAGGGAGAATCGAATTTCTCAATATGGCAAAAACTCACTTTGTTCATGACCAAGTTACATGTCCATAACCTTGCAATTTGAACTCAGCATGCTTTAAGCTAGATTACAGGTCCTTAAACCAAGTTACACTCATAAATTTAATGCATATTCTTTGTGCCAAGACCATGTTCTTTGAGTTCAAGCATTGTCTAAAGGATTAATCCCAAATTGGAAAAAGCATAATATCCATTCTTGAAAAGTTGCACTTTATGTCAAATTGAAAATCCAACAAGTACATTGCAAATCTGATTGGCACAAGATTATGGACAAATCACACTGATCAAGGAGGGATTATGCAGCACATTAGGGGGTCCTCTACATGCCTAGAAACACAAGTTGACATTTGTTGCTTAAAGTTGAAGAAAAGTGCCATAACACATACCAACTACCATATCATCTCAAGAACACTTAGACAAACTTATCAAACACATTCCACACAACACAACCAAGCTAATACACGAGCCCCTAGCCTTCAAAGCACCCTCAATCTCAGAATCACTCTCAAACTGCAAAAACAGGGCAAGACCTGCAGTTTGAGTATCATATCTCCATCCCTTCAAGCATTCTTGCCCAAACCAGTTCACATACATCCCCTAACATCTATGCAAGCTAACCAAAAGCAAAAACACGACCTGTAATCCCTCTAACTGGTTCCACCATTTTCACATTTCTGACTTACAGGTGAAGTTCTCTAGCTCGATTCAGAAGCTTTCAAGACAAAGTAAACATTGGAATAGCATCCCTGGACCTCAAGGAAGCTTTTCCAATCATCACCTTGCACTAAAAGTTCCTGCATTGCCAGATTGAACTTCAACTGAACAGGTAAGTTTTTGAATTCGTATCTCTCTTATTAGGCATTGTTAGCTTTAGGTTTGTGAAGAGAATATGTCATAATCATTGCCCTGAACATGCCCATATAATTAGATTTTATTTATATTATGTATGTTGCAAGAATTTGATGCCTGAACTTTGAACAAAAATTAGGTTAAAAATTGGGAGAGAAGAAATTCTCTCTCATTTCTGAGAGTTAGATCATGTTCTTTATATGTATGAAATCGTGAGATGATGCTTTACATTTTTTGTGTTGGAAGTTTGTTCAAAAAATCAAAGAATCAGGATCTTGATGTTGAAGCAAGAGGCGCGCGTATTTTTCAAACATTGTTTGCTGGAGGTTGAAGACAGGTCTTCTGGGCTGGGCCTGGAACATCTTTCTTATTTGCACCACATAATTGCTTTTACACCCCCAAGGCCCATTTGCTTATTTCTTTGACTTTTTGACTTTTTCTTTTTTTGATTGACTTTGTTTATTTTTTCTCATGACATAAAAAATATAAAAATATTTTTTCTCACCATTTTTGATTTTGTTAGGCATTTATTTTATTATCTTTTAGTTTATACATAAATAGATATATATATATATATATATATATATATATATATATATATATTTTGTTTAAAATACTAAAAATAGTACAAATGCATTTCTATACATTTTTATTTTTGTTTTACTTTCTGAAAATATTTTATAGAAAAATTACTTTTTTTATTAAATATTAAATATTATTATTTTTTATATATAATACATATTTGGAACTTAATACATAAATATATATATATATATATATATATATATATATATATATATATATATATATATATATATATATATATATATATATATATATATATATATATATATATATATATATATATATATATATATATATATATATATATATATATATATATATATATATATATATATATATATATATATTAATATATTTAGAATGAAATACCAAAATACACATATTTTATTTTATTATTATTAAACACTAAAAAATCATTTTTACAAATATGTTTCTTTTCTTATTTTATTTTTGTGTATAAATGATAAATATTGTATATATTAATAAATAATACATTTTGTTTAATAGAATTAGGGTTTTACCCTAAAATATAAAAATACTCCAAAAATAATATCTTTTTATTCTCTTTTTATTTTACATAAATAATACTCTTTTTCATACATATACAAAACATTTTTGCATCTTGCATATTTATTCCATTTTTTTAATTATTGTACATTAATTAAATTGTAAATAATTCAAATCTTGATGTAATAGTTTTAGGTTTAAATTCCTTGTCAAAATCCCCATTTGAAACATTGTACCGCCTCCCTATATTATTGTGTTGTAATAGCGTAGGAGTTTAAATTTCGCACTTTATCGCTTTCTAAATATACAATGTTAGAATTAGGGTTTATATGCGAATAAATTGAACAAAATAGTTATGACCTAATCTCAAGACAAACAAGCATGAAAATGAACACACAAATCACACTTGCACCCCCTAGGGTATTCCACTTTGTTGCCTTCAAATAAATGGGCCATATTGCATGTTAGGTCTCTTTGGGCAAAACAAACAAATCAAATGATCATAGTCCCTCGATAACATTTTCAAAATATTGCCAAAACAAATGATCAAGTCCCTTAAAGAAAATGCCCAAAGATACTTGGCACCATTGCAATTATGGTCCAAACGATGACCCGCGCCCGTCCCTTTCACATCCTAACATGAGATTGTCCACCAAATACAATGGTGGAACAAACTTATGAAAAGGGTTAAAACATAGCAATAGTCTTTGAGAAATTTAGGAGTAGATAAACTCTTAGTTACTTGAATCAAACTTGCAAAAACAAAACACTTGCCTATTTTCTAAAAAAACACACCCCACAACACTTTCAAAACAACTTTCAAAAACAAATGAAAACCTTTTCAAAAGACATACACCTTTGTATACATCCCAACATGGATCATTACAAAGGTTGCCACCACATTGGCTTCTTTTCAAAACATTTTCAAACCCACACACACAAGCACCATTTCAAACAATTGAAAAATAAGGCAAGTTGATCTAAGCAAGTAACTAAGAGCCCATGGATAACCATGGATAGAAAGGGTGCTAATACCTTCCCTTTCTATAATATACTCCCCGAACCCAAGAAAAATCTCATAGGTTTTTGCTGTGCTTTTTAAACCTTTCCTTAGGATAAAATAAAAAGTCGGTGGCGACTCTTGCTCAACCGAAACATTTGCGAAAACAAACGCAAAACCATAGCCAGTTCTCCCACCGTACCACACATGGTTATCCATGGGCTCTTAGATACTTGCTCATTGTGTTTTCAAAAGTGTTTGCTTTTCAAGATGTGAGTGGGTTTGAAAAAGTTTCGTTTAAAAATTTCAGATCGACTCTTGTATCAGTCCTCAAGAGTGTTTGAAAATTTTTTTTTGAAAGATTTTTGAAAAGTGTCAGTGTGAAAAGAGTTTTGATTTGTTTTTTAGAGCAAGTATCTATGAGTCATCTACCTACCCTAAGGAATTAGGCTGTGTAAATGTCCTTAAGGTAGTGCCATCCCACCATTGAGAGGTAGGTAGCACCACCGTTGGAGGTGTTCGGGTCAATTCGAGGGTTAGGGACAGTGTGGTCACCAGAGCAATAGTAGGACACCTTAGAAGCTACCCTTATGCCATGTTCATGGACATAAGGACTTACTAAAACGTCCTATACTCGACGACCACGTTTCGAAGGCAAGGCAACAGTGAGGCGTACCCTAAGAGTGGTGTGTGAATTTGTGTATTGTTTTCAGTTATGTTTTATCTTGTCATGCATTTGGTGAGCTACGCTTTGATTTTATTTGGGCCATTCATTCTTTCATGCAAAGTTTAACAGTTTTAAGGGTGCGGGAATTAAAGTGCGGAAAATAAAGTCCTACGCTATTACAAGGCGCGGGTCTATACATCGCCAAATTATCAAAGACCCGTTTTTTAATAAAATGCGGAAAGTGAATAAATTTCCTAATTACTATTACAAGGCTTTGAGCAATTACATAATATTTGGAATAAAATAAAATAAAATGCACGAAAAGGATAAAGAATCGAATGTTCGAGGGCGTTGGACCCTTTAAAGAAATTAAATGAAATTAAAAAGGCTAATTAATTAACTATTTAATAAAGAAAAGAAGTTATTTTTTTTTATGGTTTTTGGTATTTATGAAATAAAGAAAATTAAAATTAAAAGAAACCCTAATTCTAAATATTTTTAATTATTAAAGAAAAAGATTAAAGTTTTAACCTAATTTATACTAATTATTTAATTACATGGGTATTTACAAAATAATTAATAATTAATAATAATAATAATAAGAGGAAATTATTTTATTAAGAAAAAAAAATGCTAAACCTAATTTCTACATATTTTAGTTATTAAGAAAAACATTTAAATTTAAAAACCTAATTTAACTAAATTTAGTATTAAAATTTATTTACAAAAAATATTAATGAAATAAATATTAAATAAACATATTTTTATTTGTATGGTTTCTGATTTTTTTGTGTTATGAAAATTATTTTTTGTGAATTAAAAGAAACAATTAAAATAATTAAAAGAAAAGAAAAGGAGAGAAAAAAAATACAAACAATGGGGGGTCTGACCCAATTTAGGAGGTGTTATTTGAGAAATTTGGCCCAAGAATGCAAGGCCCTTTTTGACTTTCTGGAATTGTGTATGGAATGTTTGACCAGCGTGCATGGTGGACCTCCACATTCTGACCTTTGGATGAGACTTTCTGGGCGCGTGGCAAGCTAGATGGTGGGGTTGTATGATGCACCTTTGATTGAGCGCTACGCTGGAACATATTAATGTAAAAATTATGAAATATATAAGGGGACCTGGGAATCGAACCTAGGTCCCAGTACCTGCATGCCAACGCAACAACCAACTGAACTAGCGCGTTACTTTGTTAGTATAGTGGAACATAAATAATATGTGTGAAAAGAAACTATTATGCTGAACAATTAAAAAACGCGCCAATCTTCAAACTACCCAACCACGTTCAGCCACGCTAGCATCTTCTTCATCTTTTTACCTGTAACTAAAAGCAAATAGCGGGGGTTTTAAACCCCCACTAACTGTAATACACAAAAATAGCGATTAGCATATGAGTAAACATAAAAAGGGCGCGAGGTGGTTGTTCAATTCGTCCTGATGTCCTGATTTCAATGGTGCCAGTTAGGACGGCCAATTTTTCCATATACGTAAAGCCCCAAATCTGGAGCTCTGAAACCCTAGCGAATGTCAATGGCAACTTTTGATACAGGCACTGTTAGTTCAATTAGAGGGCACCAATAGTTTCAGAATGTCCATGTTAGTGTAAATCAATAGTTCAAACGTATGAAAAATGCATGTAAATGGAAACACGATAATTGAAAAGTTCATGAAAAGTCTGATGTCGTTCTACCGATTCTCTGTGCGTGGAAGCTTGGTTTCAATTGCAAATGCTTCCTAGATGTCTTAGCAAGCTTTTGGAATACTTTTGGAGCCTTGAAACGAGCTCTAGGTACCAAAATAGTTTTTCACTTTTTGTCCAAAGTTGCAAGTTTTTTCCTTGATCTTGGGCGCAGCTTTTTGTGTCCTTTGTATTAGTTTTCTGTTATGCCTATGTAAGTGAATGAATTAGGTTAGAAAGACCAAGCCCAAAGTCCTTGAATCAATGCTTTGAATATTTGATTTTGTCAAATCTTTTCCAATCTCTTTTCATGCCAATTATGTCAATTATGGAAGATTCTTTCCTTGGTGATTGACACACGAGATATTTGATTCATAAAGAGTGAATATGCTGCATAAAAAGATTCAAAACACATGATTTAGTATTTTTCTCATAATTAATTTTAATTAAATGAATTAATGGGATTAAAAATTCAATTAATTAATTAAAAATAAGAAAATAACTCCCTTTTAGCTTAATGGGTCGTGCATGGCCTTTGGGTAATGATTCATGGAAGAAATTGTGACCCATTAGCATTTTTGAGGCATTTGAAGCAAAGTTGACTTTTCAAAATTCCCAAAAATTTCCCAACTTCCACAAGGCATATCTTGCTCAATTTTTAAGCTTTGATCATTTTCTTTGACATTTTGGAAAGGTCTTGAAGTCCTATAACCAATGTATTTGGTCCCATGTAATTTTGATTTACCAATCTCAAGTTATGGTCTTTGACTTAAAGTGCCTTTTTGTTGACTTTTGAAAATGACCTATAATGTTAAGATTGATAACTTTTTGTGAGAGCATTTCTTGGACTTGAAGTGTGAAGATGAGTTGTAGGAAATGTCATTCTCTTCAAAATGAGCTTTGGATGGAATTTTTCTGATAAACCATGTGGAAGTTATGCCCTGGTCAATTTGCAGTTGACTTTTCCAACTGTCCAAAAATAGAAACTTTTGCATCTTGAGACTTTTTGAGCCATGCTTTGAGAATCATGATCAAGAATTGATCAAATGATGTTTGTGGCTTCAAAATAAGATGTTGACCAAAAATTTGGACTTTTGACTGTCAAATGACCATTTTGCCCCTGCAGTTGACTATGAAGCAATTAGGGTTTTTGACTGTGTAATCTGGTGTTGTGAGTCTTGAAACTTGACATATGGATGCTTGACAATGTATGTAGGCATGTGGGACTTGATTGGACCCTTGGAAACCTCAAATTCTTTGCCAGAACCAAAACCCTAATTTTTGACTGTTAGGAGGCAATTGGACTGTGCAACCCTTGGGAGATTTTGAAGCATGATCTTGGCAACCCTTGAAGAATATGGGAGGGCAAATTTTGGGGTACAACAGTATCCCATTTGCCTTTGATCTGACTGATCACTAAAGCAGAATCTCCTAATACACTCAAGAACTTAATCCTTAGGTCAATAGCTGCTCGAAGACCCAAGATACATGCTTCATACTATGCCATATTGTTGGTGCAGTTAAAACATAATCGGGCGGTGAATGGAGTATGACAGCCCTCAGGAGATATGATCACAGCGCCAATGCCATTATCCAACGCGTTTGAGGCTTCGTCAAAATACATAGACCATCGGGATCCTTCCTCAGGTCCTTCATTCGGTCCAGGTTCTTCACAATCGGTCACCAACATGATGTTCTCATCCGGGAACTCGAAATTCATGGATTGGTAGTCATCCCCGGCCTAATGTGCCAAATGATCCGCCAACACACTCCCCTTGATTACTTTTTGGGTTGTATATTGGATGTCATACTCAGTTAAGATCATCTTCCATCTTGCTATTCTTTCGGATAAGTCAGGCTTTTCGAAGATATACTTGATTGGATCCATCTTTGATATCAATAGGGTAGTGTGAGTCAGCATATACTGTCTCAGCCGGCGAGCAGCCCATGCCAAAGCGCAGCAAGTTTTCTCTAGAAGTGATTATCGGGTCTCATAGTCGGTAAACTTTTTGCTAAGGTAGTAAATAGCATGCTCTTTTCAGCCAGACTCGTCATGCTGCCCCAACACGCACCCCATTGAATTATCCAGCACTGTCAAGTATAAGATCAAAGGTCTTCCTTCAATTGGAGGCATCAGAATTGACGGTTCTTGGAGGTACTCCTTGATCCTTTCGAAAGCGGCATGACATTCATCATTCCATTTTACCACTTGATCTTTCTTCAGCAGCTTGAAGATTGGCTCACAAGTAGCAGTCATATGTGAAATGAATCTGGCAATGTAATTTAGACGTCCCAAAAAGCCTCTAACTTCCTTTTCTGTGCGGGGAGTCGGTATCTCCTGTATAGCCTTTACCTTGGCAGGTTCCACCTGAATACCCTTATCACTAACGACGAAGCCCAGCAGCTTACCAGACCTTACCCCGAAGGTGCACTTGTTCGGGTTCAACCCCAGCTTGTACGTCTTCAACCTGTCAAATAGTTTCTGGAGATGGTCAAGGTGCTCTTCCTCAGTCTGGGATCAGGCGATCATGTAATCAACATAAACCTCAATCTCATGGTGAATCATGTCGTGGAACAAAGCAACCATGGCGCGTTGATAAGTTGCCCCAACATTCTTCAACCCAAAATGCATTACCTTGTAACAGAAGGTGCCCCACTGTGTAACGAAGGTTGTCTTCTCCATGTCCTCGGGAGCCATCTTGATCTGATTGTAACTAGAAAAACCATCCATGAAGGAGAAGATCTTATGATGCGCAGTGTTGTCGACCAGGACATCAATGTGAGGAAGTGGGAAATCATCCTTGGGGCTCGCCCTGTTCAGATCTCTATAGTCTACACACATCCGTACCTTACCATCTTTCTTAGGCACCGGAACCACGTTGGCGACCCACTGCGAGTAAGAAGTGACAGCTAAAAATCCCGCGTCGAACTGTTTCATGACCTCGGCTTTAATTTTCTCAGACATATCAGGGCGCATACGGCGAACCTTCTGCTTTACTGGAGGATAGTCTTCTTTAGTCGGCAGGTGGTGAACCACAATGTTGGTTTCCAAACCAGGCATATCTTCATAAGACTAAGCGAAGATCTCAACATAGTCGCGTAACATTTGTGTCAACCGTTGTTTGACACTAGGCTCCAGATTCGCACCTACCTTGACCTCTTTCCTGTCTTCCTCTGTACCCAAATTCACTGATTCCACTGGATCTTCATGAGGTTGTATGGCCCTTTCTTCCTGCAGTAACAGTCTAGAAAGTTCTTCGGGCACCTCACAATCATCCTCACCTTCGTCCTCGGCTTGGTTGATCAGATTTTCGAAGTCATAACTGGCAATAGCAGAGTCGTTATCAATGGGATCCAGAGTGGATATGGATCTGCATTATGATATGTGAGTGTGTGTAAGACAATAACTGTTTTTGATAAAGCGAGAGACAGGAAAAGAAAAACAAGGAGCGCAAAATTTGTAATGCAAGAAACGTCCAATGTTTTATTGATGATATATGAAATGACAGATAATAAGCCCTCACAAGCAAAGCCAAGGTGCCTCGGGCAAGGCACCGGGTCGTAAAGTTTCAAACTGTTTATTACAAATCTCAAAACAAAGTTCAATTACTGTGGAATAAAAGAAACAGGTACGAAGTCCTTCGCCGTCCAGTTGTTCAATCCACCATTAGTTGTCAGGTAGATCCAGCTGTCGATATCAAAATCTTCTTCACTGTCCTCAATTGCATTCACTCCCTGATTACTGATGTGTAGAGGAGATCTTCCAATCCGCGCGTGCCTAACAACCCTTTGAGCCCCTGTAGTAAAGCCCAAACCAAATTTGTCATTCTTGTGTGTGAAATCAGGGAGCTGGCCCCAATTTGCACACCCACCTTTTTCAATTACAGCCCAGGCATCTTTGAGAGAAGCCATCTTCATCGGAGGTTTGTCAGCAGCAACTTCAGTCGACGCCAAAATCTGGGGGACCTCTTCAAAGTTCTGACAAGGGGTTTCGATGAACTCCCCGTCCATCTCCATATATCGAAAGGAATTGAGATGACTCACCATGTACTCCTCTTCTCCTCGCACTGTAACAATCTTCCCCTTTACTGGATATTTCAACATTTGATGGAGCGTGGAAGTTACTGCCCCAGCCTTATGAATCCAAGGGCGACCCAACAAGCAAGAATATAATGGCCTGATAATCTATCACGTAGAAAGTAGATGCATAAGTCTGAGAGCCAACTTTAACAGGGACGTCCACCTCCCCGTGCACCATCCTTTTTGACCCGTCGAAAGCCCTGGCCATAATATTACTCGGCTTTAGGATCAAACCCTCACAGTCCAGACGGTCTAATGCTTTCTTGGGTAAAACATTCAATGAGGACCCGGTATCCACCAGTACATGGGCCATAGTAGTGCCCCTACACTCGATCGAGACGTGCATAGCGTCATTGTGATTTCTTCCTTTAGCAGTCAGATCTGCATATGAGAAACCCAACCCATTGTCGGTAGTCAAACTAGCAACGCAATCTTTGAATTGATCAGCTGAAGTTTCCTGCGGCACATGGGCAGTTTTAAGGAATGCAATTAGAGCCTTTGCATGGGCTTCGGAGCATAATAGCAAGGACAACATGGAGATTTTTGACGGGGTCTGCCCCAGTTGCTCAACTACGTTGTAGTCGCTTTTCTTGATAATCTTCAGAATTTCCTCTATCTCCTGCTTAGAGGTTTCTACAATGATCTTCTTAGGCGCCTCCGTTCGGGCAGGCTCACCTGTGATTTCTTTGTCCTGAGTCCCAGATGGATCAGCGATAGGGGTGATAACTGGAATAGGAACTGGGATAGTAGCTGATGTACTAGCAGATGGAATGACAATAGGTTTGTGGACAGTCGGAGGGGAAATCTCGGGAGAAAAGAGTCTTCCACTTTTGGTGACCTTGCTAGCCCCGACAATATTGCTGATATCAGCATCAGCTTCCTCACTTTTTAAGTCTTGTTTAACTTCATGGTAATACACATCGGCCCCATAGTGCCAAGGGACAGCCTTATCTGAAGTGTATGGGATAGGACCAGGGACAGTAATTATTAACGGAGCGATTCTTGGGACGGATGTAATCCTAACAGGATTTCTCGAGGAAGCCTTGGAAGGATTGGAGGAAATGGTTATGATGGCAACATCTTCAACTGGAACTAACAGAATCATAGTCTTTTCGGACAAGATCTCTTTGTTATCCATCAGGCGCTGAACACCTGATTTCAATAAATGGCAACCAGCAGGCAGAATTGAACACATGTGGCAACCCTCGCCACAACCCGGAAATAAACCGGCCAACAATAGATTCTTCTTAATTATCATCAAAGGAGTAGAAATTTCTTCCACGGAAGTCACAAATAAATCATCGTCCACGACGTTCACTCCATGACCATGTTTGGGCATAGGAGCAGTTATGACGTTGGGCTTCTCTGGAGCGTCAAACTCAATCTCTTTGGCTTCGATCAAGTCTTGCACATTATTCTTCAAGGCCCAACAGTTGTTTGTATCATGACCTGGGCCGTCGGAGTGATAGGTGCAACAGGCATTTGGGTTATATTGAGGAGAAGTGGTGTTGGGGTTCTTCGGGGCTTCCCTCAGAGTTATTAGATTGGTCTTCAATAATTGTGGTAGAATTTGAGACAAGGTCATATTGAGCCGGGTGTACTTCCTTTGTGGTCTTTCCATCCTTTGTTGATTGTTGTGTTGTGGAGCAACTGTGGGTCTTGATATCACTACCGCATTTACTGCTTGACGGTGTTCAGGTCTGCTTTGGCCCCTCGAGCCATAGACTGCACTAGCTTCTTCCTTACCGGTGAACGACTTCTTTACTATACTTGATGAAGTATCTTTATGTATTTTACCACTTCGGATACCAGCTTCTACTCTCTCTCCAGTCAAAATCAACTCAGTAAACCCAGATGACGAACTGCCGATCAGATGATTGAAAAATGGACCAGATAGCGTCCCTAGAAACATGTCAACCAATTCCTTGTCAGACAAAGGGGGTTGGACTCTTCCAGCCAAGTCTCCCCACTTTTGAGCATAGTCCTTAAAACCTTCACTTGCACCCATTGACATACTCTGAAGCTGAGTACGAGTGGGAGCAAGGTCGGTGTTATACTGATACTGCCTGTAGAAAGCAGCAGCAAGGTCCTCCCAGTTTCAGACATTAGCTCCTTCCAACTGATAAAACCATTCAAGTTGAGTCCCTGACAGACTATCTTGAAAGAAATGCACCCACAAATTTCTATCAGTAGTGTGGGGTTGGATTTTCCTGACGTACGTGCGGAGATGGAGTTTTGGACAGGATACTCCATCATACTTGGCAAAAACAGGAGCTTTGAACATATGAGGGATCACCACTCCTGATACCAATCCTACTTCTCTGAAATCCAACCCAAGGATCTTCTGAATTTCCATAGCACTCAACCGGTCTTCTAACTGCTTATACCTATCCTCAGCAGGAGGATATTGCTCATCATCATAATTCGTATCATTATCAGAAACCGCAGGACTGGGGCCCTTTTCTTCTTCTTGGTTCTCCCCTTCCTTGGATGAAAAGGACAAATCAGCTTGCTGTTTCAACTTATCCCCAAACCTTTTTCCCATACTCAGAAGAACGACCTTCTTCTTCTTCTTCTCTTTCTCTTTCAGAATGAGAGCTTTCAAATCCTCTTGCCCTTTAGCCAAGCTCAATAACATATCTTGGAATTGGGCATTTTGTGCCTGAATATCTTTGATAGCTTGATCGTAAGACATTTCTGCTGAAATAAACAGTGAAGAAGATGAGAAACCTGTAATGGTACCTGTGATGATGTGCATGATAATGGGATGCATATGTGATGATTTCAAATACTTTGGGAGATTTAAATTTGCAAACCAAAAACAAAACTTTATTAGATTAACTTGTAAAAAGGTTCAACAATGCCTTTGAGGCGTTACAAAGAAATAAATGGAAAACAAATCTAATTTATCGTTCTTTCATTCTCGAGTTGCCTGGTGAGCTTCAAGATATTCCTTTCTTGCTCATGGTACTTTTCCCAATAAGTATCCCTTTCCTCTTTCAGCTGAATCCCAGACCTCTTCAATGCCCCAGGATCAGTGGGCATGTAAGGATAAAGAACTGTGTAAGGAATGCCTTCTTCATTTATGGGCTCCACAATCACTGGAAACACTGCTTCATAAGGCATCCCAAGTTTCTGGGCTAGAGCTCGGACCCACTGGAGATAAGGTTGCATAGGGAGGGAAGTCCTTGGTCCCAGCTCTTGGGGGTCAGACCTGTTCACCATTCCCCAAGCTCGTATAAACCTTCGGCGATGCTCGTCAATGTCTTCCTTATAATCAAATGCAATATCTGTAAGAAGTAGCTCATGGGGACCATCTCTCCGAGCACGACCAAACTGTCGCAAAGCTAGACAAGGGTTGTAGGTTATTCCCCCTCTGATTCCAAGCAATAGGACATTAGGGTATCCCCCACAACAATCAATGATAACAGTGCTTTCCATAACCTGGGAGCTCCAAAGAATATCTGTATGGGCAAGCGACATTATCCTGTAAGACCATCCCAAACCTTCATCATTCTTAAACACGGACTTAGGGAGGTGCGAAATAAAACACCTCGATAGCAATGATATACAACACATAAGAGTCCCTCTTCTACGCACAGTACGAGTGTAGAGGGCATGCAAGATATCACCCAGTAGAGTAGGCACAGGATTGCGAGAAAGGAAGATCTTAACCGCATTCACGTCTATAAAGGAATCTGGATTCGGGAAGAGAACCAAACCGTAGATAAGGAGAGCCAGGATGTCTTCAAAAGCCTGGAAATCCAAGTTGTGATACGGTGGGAGAACTGACTTGGGATTTGCGTTTGTGTTCGCAAATGTTTCGGTTTAGCAAGAGTCGCCACCGACTTTTTATTTTATCCTAAGGAAAGGTCAAAAAGCACAGGAAAGACCTTTGAGATGTTTTCGTGGGTTCGGGGGGTAGATTATGAAAAGGGAAGGTGCTAGCACCCTTTTCATCCATGGTTATCCATGGGCTCTTAGTTACTTGTTTTAGATCACTTGCCTTTGCTTTTCAATTGTTTGAAATGATGCTTTGTGTGTGCGGTTTTGAAAATGTTTTGAAAAAGATGCCTTGTCTAGGCAACCTTTGTAATGATTCTTGTTTGAATGTATACAAAGGTGTATGTCTTTTTGAAAGGTTTTCAATGTTTTGAAAGTTGTTTTGAAATTGTGTTGTGGAGTGTGTTTTGAAAAATAGCAAGGATGTTTTGCAAGATTTTTCATCAAGTAACTAAGAGTTGTCTACCCTGTTTTACTCAAAGATCTTTCTTATGTTTTTAACCCTTTTAACAATGTTGTTTCACCATTGTATTTGGTGAATAACCTTGTGTTAGGATGTTAACGGGACAGGAGCGGGTCATCGTATGACCATGATAGCAATGTTGTGAAATGACTTAGCACTTTTCTGTAGGGACTAAGATCATTTTGAAAGGCAACTTTGATAACGTCATCGAGGGACTATGATCTTTTTTCAATTCGTTTGTGCTAAGACATCCCACATGCATAACATGGCCATTTTTGTAAGGCAACAAGTGGAATTACCCTAAGGGTACATGTGTGCAAGTGTGTTTGATTGCATGCATTTTGTCTTTGATTTTTGGGTTGTCTACTTGTTGGTTTTATCTTGCCATACACATCTAATTACTAGTATTTGTACAAAGCAATAAAAATGCAGAAAATAAATATCCTATACTATTACAACCATATTGAAATGCATGAGAATATAAAGGCACAAATAAAGTAAAAGCAAGAAAAATGGATCTTTCGATTGAGGCAGAAAACCCTTCGATTCTGCACTCTGTTGGCCTCCTTCGATTGGGGCTAGCACCAGTGAGGTCATGACCTTCGATTAGGGGCTGGCACCAGTGAGGTTTTGTCCTTCGATTGGCATGGAAGTCAGCATATGGCAAAACCTTCTGGCTCTGCCTTGTTGTCTTATTGCCTTCTTCGACTGGAGATTGAAAGCAGTGAGGGAATGCCTTTCAATTGAGCCTGGAATCAGTGAAGGCATGCTTTTCATTTGGGCCTAGAAGTCAAAATGGTTTTCCTCCTAGTTGTCTCTTTTGTTTGACCTGGAGAAAAAGGGTAGAAGCCAGAAGCTTTGTTTCCTATTTCATGTTTCCTGTTTCTTTCATTTAAAGCATTAAATGGCAACATGGCCTGGGGCCATGCTAGTATTTGTCTTGTAAAACAGTTTAATAGTTAAAGCAAGTTCAGGTAAACATAAAGCAAAATGAAAGGGTTAGCTCTGAAAAATATGTTAAAAATGTGGAAACGAAAGGAACAATGGTATGTACAATGTTTCAAACGAAAATGAATTGTATTTACATGTTATGAAATGAAAAGTTCAAAGGTAAGAATAACTTACCTTGCTTCAGGCCTTGAATGGATGTGGGACCTTGAGTGGAGGCCCAGGATACTGGATTCAAAAGAGGGGAAAAAGCACGTGTGATGCTTCTTCGATTTCAAAGGAGAATGAAGTATTGTTGTTCTCCAGAATTGAAGGAGATGAATGTGATTCTGGTTTTTTTGTGATTTCTCAAGTGTTGATGAACTTGAGAGTTTTTTTTTTGTGTTTGAGAAAATTTGGGGGATTCGTTCCTCTGGTCCAAAAATCCCCCTGAGCTTTGTAAATGTTCCTCTATTTATAGAGAAAGAATGGACATGCTGTCCAAAGCCAGCCTTGCAAATAAATGATAAAATAATGTAACATGAAAGTACAGGTGGGGGCCTCTTGGTAGTTGGGGTGCAGAAAATAATAAAATAAGGCCCAGCTGGAAAGTAAATGTCCACTTGTGCCACAAAAGCAAGATGAATGGTTCAGATAGGGTTTCTTCCTTCTGAAGGAAAATAGGCGCAAGGCTCAAGACAAACTTTCCTAAAAGGTAGTACTGTGCTATTAAGTGCAAGTGGTCTTAGACAACAAATGGGTACAGGCCTAAAAAGGGAAGACACGTGGCCTAGCCTATGGGTCTAAATGTTCAACTTGATCTTTTGAGTTGAATCCTCCATCTTTCTACACCTTTCGACCAGACTAGGACAACACGACATTCGTTTTCACCAGCTGTGTGTCCTTCAAATGGACCAACTGTGTGTTCTTCGAATGGCCCTTTTCAGAAGGTTATTAACTTCTGAATCGAAAGAAGCTTTTAGAATATATTTGACTTTTGAATTGAAGAAAACCACCAGGAAGCCTTTCCCTCAGTCGAAGCTTGTGGTTGAAACAAGCATATTTCCCAATCGAAGCCTAGGTCGAAGCAAACATATTTCCCAATCGAAAGTCCGTGTTCGAAGGAAACAATGTTGCCCAATCGAAGCATGTGGATAGAAACAAACATAAAGGGAGTCATTGCCTTTTAGCATGAGGGAGGTTCCTGGCTTCTAAGTTGAAGGGTATTCCCAAGTTGCATTCGAAGGAGGCTCCTGCTCAAAACGAAGGATGTACCTAAACTTGCATTCGAAGGAGGCTTAGAGTTCAACATGAAGGACATATCCAAGTTGCATTCGAAAGAGGCTTTTGCTAAAAACGAAGGATGTAATCCAAGTTGCATTCGAAGGAGGCTCTTTCTCAACTGAAGTTTTCATCCAGGCACAAAGAAGGTGAGTGCCCAAACGAAGACTTGCCTTGCAGGGGGTACATGTGACCAGTAGGTCATGGCCTTCGATTGCAAGCATGCAGGCAGCAAAAGACATAAACGAAACCTGCAACAAGAAGTCACATGCCCAGGCGAAAGATGCACGCTAGTAGCCACTTTGAGAAATCGAAGGAGGCCAAGAGTCAATCGAAGGATGTAGAATTGAAGGAGACCTGTTTTCCTCCAATTTTGTCAAAATGTTATTTTTATCTGCTTTCTCCCTTTTTGCCAGTTTCCTTTTAATTTTGGTACTGGAAAATTCCAAATTACTTGTACAAGTACTTTGGACCAAAGGAACGAATCCCCCAAATTTTCTCAAACACAAAAAAACTCTCAAGTTCATCAACACTTGAGAAATCACAAAAAAACTAGAATCACATTCATCTCCTTCAATTCTGGAGAACAACAATACTTCAGTCTCCTTTGAAATCGAAGAAGCATCACACTTGCTTTTTCCCCTCTTTTGAATCCAGCATCCTGGGCCTCCGCTCAAGGTCCCACATCCATTCAAGGCCTGAAGCAAGGTAAGTTATTCTTACCTTTGAACTTTTCCTTTCATAACATGTAAATACAATTCCTTTTCGTTTGAAACATTTTACATACCATTGTTCCATTCGTTTCCATATTTTTAACATATTTTTCAGAGCTAACCCTTTCATTTTGCTTTCTGTTTACCTGAACTTGCTTTAACTATTAAACTGTTTTACAAGACAAATACTAGCATGGCCCCAGGCCATGTTGCCATTTAATGCTTTAAATGAAAGAAACAGGAAACAGGAAATAGGAAACAAAGCTTCTGGCTTCTACCCTTTTTCTCCAGGTCAAACGAAAGAGACAATAGGAGGAAAACCATGTTGACTTCTAGGCCCAAATGAAAAGCATGCCTTCACTGATTCCAGGCTCAATCGAAAGGCATTCCCTCATTGCTTTCAATCTCCAGTCGAAGAAGGCAATAAGACAACAAGGCAGAACCAGAAGGTTTCGCCATACGCTGACTTCCAGGCCAATTGAAGGACAAAACCTCACTGGTGCCAGCCCCTAATCGAAGGTCATGACCTCACTGGTGCTAGCCCCAATCGAAGGAGGCCAACAGAGTGCAGAATCGAAGGGTTTTCTGCCTCAATCGAAAGATCCATTTTTCTTGCTTTTACTTTATTTTTGCCTTTATATTCTCATGCATTTCAATATGGTTGTAATAGTATAGGATATTTATTTCCTGCATTTTTATTGCTTTGTACAAATACTAGTAATTAGATGTGTATGGCAAGATAAAATCAACAAGTAGACAACCCAAAAATCAAAGACAAAATGCATGCAATCAAACACACTTGCACACATGCACCCTTAGGGTAATTCCACTTGTTGCCTTGCAAAAATGGCCATGTTATGCATGTGGGATGTCTTAGCACAAACGAATTGAAAAAAGATCATAGTCCCTCGATGACGCTATCAAAGTTGCCTTTCAAAATGATCTTAGTCCCTACAGAAAAGTGCTAAGTCATTTCACAACATTGCTATCATGGTCATACGATGACCCGCGCCTGTCCCGTTAACATCCTAACACAAGGTTGTTCACCAAATACAATGGTGAAACAACACTGTTAAAAGGGTTAAAAACCTAAAAAAGATCTTTGAGTAAAATAGGGTAGACAACTCTTAGTTACTTGATCAAAAATCTTGCAAAACATCCTTGCTATTTTTCAAAACACACTCCACAACACAATTTAAAAACAACTTTCAAAACATGGAAAACCTTTCAAAAAGACATACACCTTTGTATACATTAAAACAAGAATCATTACAAAGGTTGCCTAGACAAGGCATCTTTTTCAAAACATTTTCAAAACCACACACACAAAGCATAATTTCAAACAATTGAAAAGCAAAGGCAAGTGATCTAAAACAAGTAACTAAGAGCCCATGGATAACCATAGATGAAAAGGGTGCTAGCACCTTCCCTTTTCATAAACTACCCCCCCGAACCCACGAAAACATCTCAAAGGTCTTTCCTGTGCTTTTTGACCTTTCCTTAGGATAAAATAAAAAGTCGGTGGCGACTATTGCTAAACCGAAACATTTGCGAACACAAACGCAAAAAACCAAGTCAGTTCTCCCATCGTATCACAGAACTGGCGAATGCGCCCTGGCTGGTTACAGGAATCGAATCTTTAAATTCTTCATACGTGCCCTGGCGAGATACAGGAATCGAGTCCGGAGAATATAGTCGTCAACAGATACACCCTGGAAAGATACAGGAATCGGATCTTCGAACTCTTCAAACACACCCTGGCAAGATACAGGAATCGGGTCTGGTAATGTTAGTCGTCAACAGATACACCCTGGCAAGATACAGGAATCGGATCCTCAAACTCTTCAGACGCACCCTGGCAAGATACAGGAATCGGGTCTGGTAATGCTAGTCGTCAACAGATACACTCTGGAAAGATACAGGAATCGAATCTTCAAACTCTTCAGACGCACCCTGGCAAGATACAGGAATCGGGTCTGGTAATGCTAGTCGTCAACAGATACACCCTGGCAAGATACAGGAATCGGATCCTCAAACTCTTCAGACGCACCCTGGCAAGATACAGGAATCGGGTCTGGTAATGTTAGTCGTCAACAGATACACCCTGGCAAGATATAGGAATCGGATCCTCAAACTCTTCAGACGCACCCTGGCAAGATACAGGAATCGGGTCTGGTAATGCTAGTCGTCAACAGATACACCCTGGCAAGATACAGGAATCGGATCTTCGAACTCTTCAGACGCACCCTGGCAAGATACAAGAATCGGGTCTGGTAATGCTAGTCGTCAACAGATACACCCTGGCAAGATACAGGAATCAGATCTTCGAACTCTTCAGACGCACCCTGGCAAGATACAGGAATCAGGTCTAGTAATGCTAGTCGTCAACAGATACACCCTGGAAAGATACAGGAATCGGATCTTCAAACTCTTCAGACGCACCCTGGCAAGATACAAGAATAGGGTCTGGTAATGCTAGTCGTCAACAGATACACCCTGGCAAGATATAGGAATCAGATCCTCAAACTCTTCAGACGCACCCTACAAGATACAGGAATCGGGTCTGGTAATGTTAGTCGTCAACAGATATACCCTGGCAAGATACAGGAATCAGATCTTTAAACTCTTCAGATGCACCCTGGCAAGATACAGGAATCGGGTCTGGTAATGTTAGTCGTCAACAGATACACCCTGGCAAGATACAGGAATCGGATCCTCAAACTCTTCAGACGCACCCTGGCAAGATACAGGAATCGGGTCTGGTAATGTTAGTCGTCAACAGATACACCCTGGCGAGATACATGAATCGGATCTTTAGTTGCGACCGTTGATAGTAATTATCTTTGTATTAACTTTTGTCCTGAAAAGACAAAACGTTAGTTGTATGCGATGTCATGATGTATGACATGCGTGATGAGATTATAGGTTCATGATGCGTATATGCATGCTATAATGTATGGAAATGCGATGTTTATGAATGTATGTTTTTGTCTAGTAAAGTAAATCCTTGATGGGTGTCGGGAAGTCACATCCTGGGCTGATGTTGAAGAATAGTGCTTTGTTGTTTCCGCTGGGGATGGTGGTTGCAAGAATACCGGTAGGAGAAAATGACTCCGTTGGGGGGTAAACTTGGCGAATAGATTACTCTGCGGGGAGGAAATTACTCTAGCGACCTTGCTGGGGGACAATACTCTGTGGGAAGAGAGGTGCTTCGCTGAGATGAATGAGAACTCCATTGGGGATACCATTGTTGAGTTTTGTTGAAGAGTATGATGAACTCCGCTGGGGGATAGGAAGACTTCGCCGGGGACGATCTTTCCCTGGTTATTGGCTGAGGATAACCTAGTTATATCCTGGTGGGGAAATAACCTTCTGAATAAAGCCGGGAGACGCGTTCGTGCTATGCAGAGGATAAGCTTCCAGAATCTACTGGGGATAAGCTTCCTACTGGGGAGATTGATTCAACTTTCCTGGGGAGGCTTTTGGACTGGACTTTCCTGGGGAGAATTTTTGAGATATATTGGGGAAGTGGCTCCGTTGAATGTCTAGTATATCGCCGGGGAACAATCTTAGACCAAGATTGTCGGGGATGCTTGTTAAGAATATTCGTATATTGTGCTGGGGGATGTTGAGATCTGCTGGGGATACCCAATTTCCTTAAGGCTGACAGTGGACTAACTCTGCTTGGGGAGAGTATCGTTGACTTGCTGGCTCACTCTCTGGGGAATTAAGGCATCTGGGATACATCCTTCAGCCGAACCTATCTTGGTACCTTGATGGACAGAGAAACTAGATTGCTTAGACAACTCATTACTGCCCCTATTTCTGTGGGAGAAGATACTGGTGGAGGCCCTTGAGGACTGCCGATTGACAACTCTTCTTCCGGTAGACGCGATGCCGGGACATAGTCGTACGCTTTTGATCCCTAACTTTTGCCTGAACCGCCCTTTCGGGTTTTCAATCCACCGGGATACCCATTTTTGCCCAAGCCGCCTTTTCAGGTTTTCGACTTGCCGGGTGTACATATTTTTTTCATTTTATCCCTTATTTTTCCCGAACCCTTCTGGTTCACCGGGAAGCCCTTATTTTTGCATAGGTGTGTCAACCTAGCGGGTCTTTGATTTTGTGTAGTATTTTTTTCGACTATGTACGGGCTCTCAGGATGTAGGGAGGTGTCCCTGTTGTAGCGTTGTGTCGCCATACCAGAAGATCTTCGTTTGATCGTCCAATGCCCCAAGTGATCCAGATGGAGGTTTGCCCCTGGCTGTTTAGCCTTTGAGAGATTCTCCGAATCTTGATTGGACTGCCCCAGATAATAGACCATGGTCATTTCTTCCCCTTGATTGGAAGTTCTTCTTCCATTTGAGCTTTTGTTGAGAAGATTTTGTTCATTGGATATTCGTCGTGCGAATTTCTCTGCTGTTCAAACAAAAAGTCAAATGCAAACAAGGTTATGTTAAAAATGCAACGCTTATGTCTGTCTTGAAGTTTTTGAAAATGAATTTTTAGTAAAACAAGCAAGTTTTGTAAATTGTGATGTCAACTCATTATTTTACCGCAAGCCTTAAGGAGTCAGGATACCTTCCGTAACAGTATGCTTTCGAACTAAACCATGCTTCAGCTAGGACTTTTGAGGGTTATAACGTGGCCTGGTTCACGGTTTAAGAAACAAAGGATAATGGCTCAAATTTTATTTGTACCCACCCATTCTTCGTGACGTTCTTCAAACCTAAACTCAGCTGATCGTGCGTTAGACCGTGTTTGAGTCTTTTCTATGATATTCCGGTGATGGTTCGGATGTTGACAATTTATTTTAACTAGGCAGTCATTTCTTTTTTTGTCGAGAGTTTGTAAGACCTCTTTTTTTTTTGATTTTGTTATACCTGTTTTTTTTTTGCCTGAACTGTTTCTTTTTGAATTTACAGTCAGCGGGATGCCCCAGTTTTTAAGTCTCCTTCATAGGTTTTGACTTAATGGGCGTTTATTTTGAGGGATAATGACTGCCTGTCTTCATGATTGTTCGGAGCCATCACTGTCTTTTGTTTTGTAAGGACCTCTTTGGTGCCGTTCGTTATGCACTTGGATCAACTGAGAGACTACCCTGCCCCAGGTTATGATTAAGGGTTTTAAATTTCGAAAAGAAAAACTCCTACTTCTTTGGCTCAGAGGGGTTAACGAGGGATTATCTTCCTTATAACTCCAGTGTTTAGGGATTGAAACAATGCCTGTACCTCATCAGTGGGGTTTGTCCAAAAGCATACTGTAAAGATCGTGGTATCGTTTTCGTCATCCTCCCTCAAGAGGCTTAGATTTTTTTTTAATTGAGAGTTGATCATCACAGAAAAATGAAAGCAATTTGCAATATAGTGAACACGAAATAATTACTTCAAAACAGACATGTGCAATGCATTAATGAAATAACAACGTTTGATATGAATAAAATGTTTGAACAATTAAAAGAAAATTACAACTTGAAAGATCCTAATGAACAAAAAGTCCTTTCATCTCAGGGCTTGTTACTTCAACTGGTGAATCCTGTAGGGATGGTAGAAGTGCTCAGCTTGGCCATCTTGGGTGAATTCCACAGCTCCTTCATCAATCAGGTCCTGGATCTTGTTCTTCAAGGTCCAACAATCATCTGTAGCATGCCCCGAGCTGTCAGAATGATAAGCGCAGCGGGCGTTGGGATTATACCTTGAAGGTGTTCTGTTGGGATTCTTAGGAGGGTCCCTTAGAGTTACCAAATTCAACCTCAACAGTTGTTGTAAAGCTTGAGGCAACGACACGTTGAGCTTGGTGAATTGCCTTTTGGGCTTGTCTGCCTGAAGCTGGTGAGATTGATGCTGCATTTGTGACACTAAAGCCCTTTGAGGAGTTCTCCCCTTATCTTCTTGTCTCAAAGGTGGTTGAATGATGACTGGCTCTTCACCCTTAGATGTTTTCCCCAGCTGGTTACCCCAAAGCAGTTGGTTGATGAGAACCCAGAGCTCTTCTTGTCTTTGAGCTAAGCCTTGAATGATAGTCACCTGCCCCAGCATCTGGGCTCTCATTGCCTCCACCTCAGCTTTCAGATGTTTCAGCCGTTCATCCTCAACACTGTTCCTGACCAAAGTCCCCATGAGAAGTGTTCTCAGCTCTTCCTGCCCCTTGGATAGATTCAGGAGGATTTCCCCGAACCGAGTCTCTTGAGCATGAAAGTCCTGGTTGTATTGTTGGGAAGCCATTGCTGAAATAAACAACGAAGATGGTAAGTGACCTGTAACAAGGGTACCTGTAATGCCATGATATGTATGATATGCATGTAATGTTTTCAAGGACCTCGCGGGGTAGACAAGAAAATTGTTAGAATTAGAATCTGGTATCTTGATTGAAGGAACTTCATGTTGTTGAGAGTCCTTCTTCAAGGGTCAAAGGCTCACCATATCTAGTGGGTCATAGCCCCTGACAACCTTGGCTAGAGGAAAATAAATCCCCTTTGCCCCTTGCCAGACATGTTGGTTCATCATGACCTGCATCACAAGCCCTTGAGATCCTTGAAATGGGTTAGTCCTTATGCGGGATGCATGCAATGGTATGATGTTATGCTATGCATGGGGTAATGTAGGTAAACCCTGTTATGAGTCTCGATTAAGGACTATAAACAAAACCTGCAAGAAACTCAAGTGTCAAATAACAAGTATGCAAATAGTCAAGTTTTAAGGCACACAAGTCACACAAAAGGGCCCTTAGAGTTTAGGCCGACATGAAGTTTGGGTATTACCCTCTTGAAGTTGGTGGGCTCAACCTGTCCTATCAGAGGTAACCGGGTTCTAAGGGTCCCAATATCACTGGACTGTTTTCATTGTTCATCGTTTCGATTTAGCCACTAAACTGGCGACCGAAATATTCCAAGAAAACAATCCTCAACTGAGTGTAGTATCGAGTATCAACCAACCTCAGACTGCACCAAAGTCAGTTATCTCACTACCCTAAAGAGGCCAAGATGGTTCAATTAAGGTTCCTAAGGTCAGTTAATGCTTCACGACACCACGCGGCGGCCCCGTACTCTCCTTGACTGGACTCAAGGGTTACCGGTACACACCAAAGTGCCACATCAACGTAGCAAACTGTTTCAACCATGTCGGTATACCCCGCACAGTTCCCTCATAGCCTTGTTGCTACTTTTTAAGAAGGTATCCCCAGATCCGGGTTAGGATCTATAGAACTCCCAAGACAGTCCCACAATAATAAAGCAAACAAGTCAAAGCAATTGAAAACACAAGTGATCCTAGTCCTAAGGTACACCTCACTTTAAGATTAGTCCCCAGCAGAGTCGCCAGTTTTGTGATCGGTGGATCTGGAACTGACTGTTTAACGCTGGTTCGCGAAATGTCGTGGAAGCAAGAGTCTCCACCGTCTTTTATTTTCTCCAACATGGAAAGGACAAAAGCACATCAAAATTCCTTATGAGATTATCTCTCGGTTCGGGAGGTAGATTTATAGAAAGGGAAGGTGTTAGCACCCTTTCTATCCATGGTTATCCATGGGCTCTTAGATACTTTCTCATTTGTGTTTTCAAAATGTTTGTTTGCTTTTCAAAGTGAGTGGGTTTGAAAAAAGTTTCTTTGAAAATTTCAGATCGACTCTTGTATCAGTCCTCAAGAGTGTTTGAAAAGTTGTTTTGAAAGCTTTTTGAAAAGTGTCGGTGTGAAAAGAGTTTTGATTTGTTTTGAATTAGAGCAAGTATCTATGAGTCATCTACCTACTGATCGCACTAAATCGCACTAGGTTTCTGACTCAAATATCACATGTTTTCCTTAGTTTTTATTGTCATTTTCTCGTATTATGTTCCTTTTTCCTTTGTTTTCAGGATTCTTGTCATTTCAGAGCCTTCTGTGAAGAAACGAGCCAAAACGCCAAGAAATTAGGGTTTTTCAAGATATTTTGCACTTATGGCGTTCAGCACCGCGCCGGCTACAGGAAACGCGATGACGTGGCCCACTTTCACCCAGAGATCAACTGCCACGTTCCCATGATGTGGCGGTTCCAGGCACCGCGCCCGCGGCCACCCTCACCGCGCCCGCGGCCTTCACAAAAAGGCTCCCGCTCAAAAGAAGTTAAGGGGCATGCTGGTCCTTACGCACCTCAAAGTTCCTCTATAAATAGCCTTCGATTCTCATTCTTTAGTTTCATCCAAGCTTAGTACAATCTTAAGCCATATACTATCAGTTTCTGTAAAGTGATAATCTCTTCACATCGGGGAGTTATTGCGGTGTAGATTGAGTTGTAATCGAGTCTTGGAGCACTTTGGTTGAAGTTTATCATACCGGCCTTACTTTTCCGTAGATTTGTATCAGATTCAAGTCTCCGACCGGAGCAAGGTTCTAATTTATTGCATTTCTTTATTTAATTGCTCTTATCATAGTCTACACGTTTTATAGACTTTAAATGCTCTTACCATAGTCTACACGTTTTATAGACTTTAAATGCTCTTACCATAGTCTACACGTTTTATAGACTTTAAATGCTCTTACCATAGTCTACACGTTTTATAGACTTTAAATGCTCTTACCATAGTCTACACGTTTTATAGACTTTAAATGCTCTTACCATAGTCTACACGTTTTATAGACTTTAAATGCTCTTACCATAGTCTACACGTTTTATAGACTCGCACTTATTATGTCTGGCTAAACTATAAAGGTTAGGATGTAATGATTGTCATCGTGGTTGTGTTCCAATTATCATGCTAGTGAAAATACTCTGGGGATGTTTTGCTTCTAACTTAAGTCAATTGTGTTTTAACGTTTATTGGGTAAGATCGAAAGCCGTCCAAACTAATGATACGACTTGATTATTATTTAACCAAACAAAAAGAGCGAGAGCCGTTGATTGGTTAAATAGGAATCATTGACCTTTTTAGAAAACGATTTTGAAACTATTTTTCGGACGCGTTTGTAGGTTTGAAATCTGACTCTTGGTCAAAAGCCAAAAGTCTCTTTAAGTTAATCTTTCCGAGTAAGATCACTTTTCTGTTAAGTCAAAACTATCAATTTCTTAAAAATAGGTTTACCTCTTTAACGCGGAAGGCACCCTTTATATGTGACAATAAAGGAATTTAATTTAAAGAGTAAACTCGGTTCTTAGTAGTCAAAAGCTACAAGTTCCCGTTAAACTGATTCTTTGCTATCAATAGAAAATACTGCCCCATAAGTAGGTTCATCTACGCATGACCGGATCAATATCTGATTACATGATTTACATTCCAACCTGTCTTTTAAACTGTTATTTCCCTCGCTCATTTACTTTGTGCACTGCACTCACATCAATATCCTTATTCGCCTTAGATAAGCACCTTAGCAATAGAGTTGATAGATTGACAATTGGTCTCTGTGGTTCGATAATCTTATATATTACTTCGATAGGCTGTACACTTGCAGTACTACATTTAGGCTATACGTTACAGATTAAACCCCATCAAGTTTTTGGCGCCGTTGCCGGGGACCAACTTCGTCAAATTTCGTACCCTATTGTTATCCCGTTTAGACTAAGGCTATTCTAGCCGGTAGATGCGTAGAAATCGTAGCACCGGAAACCTAATAGACCCTTTAGTAGAACCTGAACGTTACGCTCGTGCCCGTCTTTTTATTCGCAAGATAAGAAGAGCTATGGCAGAAGATCGTAACCAAAGACCGCTCAAGGAATTCACCCAACCATCTAACGAGGAACCTAGTTCTAGTATAGTAAACCCTGCTATAACTACCAACAACTTTGAACTAAAGCCCTCGTTACTACAATTAGTACAACAAAACCAATTCGCTGGTCTCGCTACCGAGAACCCGAATCAACATTTAAAGGTATTTATCCAGTTAGCTGACACCCTTAAGGCAAATGGAGCCACGCCCGAAGCTATCCGATTAAGACTATTTCCTTTTTCCCTTAGAGGTAAAGCTCACGACTGGTGAGACGCCCTTCCAACTAACTCAATAACAACTTGGGAAGACCTTAGGAGAGCTTTTCTTGCGAGGTATTTTCCACCAAGCAAGACCGCTGTTCTTAGGAACCTGATCACTTGTTTCACCCAAAACCAAGGCGAATCACTTTTTGATGCCTGGGAGAGATATAAAGAACTTTTAAGAGCCTGTCCACACCATGGCCTAGAGCAATGGTTAATCATACATACCTTCTATAATGGACTCCATTACAACACAAAGATGTCCATAGACGCTGCCGCTGGCGGAGCGTTGATGAACAAACCTTACCCTGACGCTTGTGCCCTAATAGAGGACATGGCCCAAAACCACGCCCAATGGGGATTAGAACGAGCGACAGTAGAGAAAAAGGAGAGCCATGGAGGAAAGCATGAGGTAAGTTGCATGGACATGATTAATGCCAAGATGGACGCCCTAGCCTTGAGAGTCGAGAACATGTCTCAAAACCCAACCACAGTAGCAGCAATCCAATCGGAGTGCGAACTCTGTGGAACTCAAGGACATCAAACCGTTGACTGTAACCTTTTGAACGAATCAAGCTCAGACCAAGTTAACTATACTCAAGGGAACCCTTTCTCGAATACCTACAATCCTGGATGGAGGAACCACCCGAATTTCTCTTACAAAAACAACAACCCTATCCAAAATCCCGGACCTTCGAGACCTCAAGGATTCCAAACGCAAAAACAAAACCAACCTATGCAAATAGTACCCCCAAGACCAAACCTTAAAGAAACCATAGACACCTTTATTCAAGCTCAAACCCAGCAAAATAAGGAGTTTATGAACCAACACATTCACACGAACAAACTGGTTACTCAACTAGCAACCAAGTTTGACCAGATAATAACCCACACCAAAATGCTTGAGACTCAGATTTCCCAAGTAGCACAAAACACCTCTGTACAAGTTGCACCTGGAGGACAATTCCCTGGACAAACTCAACCAAATCCAAAAGGCCAAGCAAATTCTATCACACTAAGAAGTGGAACTGCTTATGAAGGGCCTAGAAATCCTAACTTAAGCACATCAGAAAAACCTATGGAAGATGCTACGCCCAAAGACCAGGTGGAGGAACCAGAGAAACCAGAAAAGCAATCAAAACCAGAAGTAGAAAAAAACACTCAACAACCTTATAAACCACCTATTCCATTCCCACAGAGGCTGAAAAACACCAAAGTAGAAAACCAGTACCAAAAGTTTATTAAGGTAATAGAGAAACTCCATGTTGAGATTCCTTTTACTGAAGCTATAACCCAGATACCATCATATGCTAAGTTTTTGAAAGATATTTTGACCAATAAACGGCGACTCGATGATCCCAAGCCTTTAGAATGTCATTTTATATCCGAAAATAAACTCGCCAAGAAAGATAAAGACCCTGGAAGTTTTTCTATCCCTTGCATCCTAGGTAACCATATGATAGACAAAGCATTTTTAGACCTAGGAGCAAGCGTAAGTCTGATGCCTCTGGCCGTCTGTAAAAGGTTAAAATTAGGAGAACTTCAACCTACTAAGATGTCCTTACAACTAGCTGATAGATCTGTCAAATATCCCATGGGTATTTTAGAAGACATACCTGTCAAGATTGGTCAGTTGTACATTCCAACCGACTTCGTCGTAATGGATATCAAAGAAGATGAAGACATCCCAATCCTCTTAAGAAGACCCTTCCTATCGACCGCCGGAGCTATAATAGATGTTAAGAAAGGGAAACTGACTTTCGAGGTAGGAGATGAAAAGATTGAGTTCATTTTATCAAAATTTCTAATGGCACCAGTGATAGGAGATGCGTGCTATGCCATCGACATCATTGATGAATGTGTAAATGAGCTCGAACAAAATGAATTCTTAACCAAATTACCATCAACCCCTATTTTAGAGGATGACGGATTTGAGAGTATCGAACCGTACATTGACGACAACCTTTTCGAATGCTTAGCTCTTACCCATGACCTTATGCCACGTACTGAGACAACCACTATAGAACTTAAGGAACTACCCAAGAATCTAAGATATGAGTTTTTGGATGAGGAGATGAATAGACCTGTTATAATTAGCGCCACTCTAAACCAAATAGAAACAAATCAACTATTAGATACCTTGCGAAAATATCCCTCAGCTTTAGGGTATAAAGTTTCAGATTTAAGAGGTATAAGCCCATCCGTATGCATGCATCGGATTATGCTAGAAAAAGATTCGAAACCCTCAAGAGAACATCAAAGAAGAATAAACCCTATCATGAGTGATGTAGTCAAGAAAGAAGTCCTTAAGTTATTAGAGGCTGGTATCATATACCAAATTTCGGACAGTGAATGGGTAAGCCCAGTCCATGTGGTACCCAAGAAAGGAGGTATCACTGTTCTAAAAAATGAGAAAGGTGAGCATGTGGCAAAACGAACAGAAGGAGGATGGCGAATGTGTATAGATTACAGAAGGTTGAATAAGGCAACAAGAAAAGACCATTTCCCTCTCCCATCTATAGATCAGATGCTTGAACGTCTAGCAAGACACTCATGTTTCTGCTATCTTGATGGATATTCGGGATTTTTCCAAATCCCTATTCACCCAGAGGACCAAGAAAAAACCACATTTACCTGCCCTTATGGAACATTCGCTTATAGACGAATGCCCTTTGGACTCTGTAATGCACCTGCCACTTTCCAACGTTGTATGATGTCAATTTTCGCAGACTACCTAGATGGAATTATGGAAGTATTTATGGACGATTTTTCAGTATGTGGGTTTGATTTCAAAAACTGCCTCTCGAACTTGGAGAAAATCTTAAAAAGATGTGTGGAAGTAAACCTTGTGTTGAATTGGGAAAAGTGCCACTTTATGGTAAGTGAAGGGATAGTCTTGGGACACATTATTTCTGAAAGAGGTATAGAAGTCGATAAGGCCAAGATAGAAGTTATAGAAAACTTAAACCCGCCTAAGACCGTTAGGGAAATAAGAAGTTTCCTAGGACATGCCGGGTTCTACCGACGTTTCATCAAGAATTTTTCCGCAATAACAAAACCTTTAACTAACTTATTGATGAAGGATGTCGAGTTTGAATTCGACCAAAAATGTCTTGAGGCCTTTGAAGTTTTAAAACAAGCTCTTATTTCAGCACCTATCATAAGACCGCCCGATTGGACACAACCCTTTGAAATCATGTGCGATGCTAGTGATTTCGCTGTAGGAGCTGTACTAGGGCAAAGAAAAGACAAAAAACTGCATGCAATTTACTACGCTAGTAGAACACTAGACGCTGCCCAGCTAAATTATACAACCACAGAAAAAGAATTGCTAGCCGTAGTTTTTGCTATTGATAAATTTCGATCTTATTTGGTGGGAGCAAAAATAATAGTATACACAGACCATGCAGCAATCCGGTACTTGTTAAGTAAGAAAGATGCTAAGCCTAGATTGCTCAGATGGGTACTTTTACTCCAAGAATTTGACTTGGATATTAAGGATAAAAAAGGAGCTGAAAACTTAGTAGCTGATCATCTCTCTAGGTTAGAACACCTTAAGCCTGAACTTATACCTATAGACGATCACTCTGCTTATGAAAGATTAATAGCTGGGATAAACTCAACTGAAGAAGAGACCTATGAGGAAATCTCAACCATGAACAACATACCATGGTACGCAGATATTGTGAATTATCTAGCCGCTGATATCATACCCCCTGACTTAAGCTACCAACAGAAGAAGAAGTTTTTTAGAAATGTTAAACACTTCTTTTGGGATGAACCCCTCCTATTCAAAAGAGGAATAGATAATATATTCCGACGATGTGTGCCGGAGGAAGAGGTAGGCAATGTCATTAAACATTGTCATGCTTCACCTTATGGTGGACATGCAAGCACGTCTAAAACATGCGCCAAAATATTTCAAGCAGGTTTTTATTGGCCTACTGTATGGCGCGATGTCCACACTTACATTACAAAATGTGACTGATGCCAACGCACTGGGAACATCTCAAGACGTGATGAAATGCCTTTAAGAAACATCCAAGAAGTGGAAATATTTGATGTCTGGGGTATTGATTTCATGGGACCTTTTCCTTCCTAAATGGGTAACAAGTATATCCTAGTAGCTGTCGATTATGTCTCAAAGTGGATCGAAGCTGTTGCATCACCCACAAACGATACCAAGGTAGTTATCAAACTGTTTAAGAATATTATTTTTCCTAGGTTTGGAACCCCGAGGATAGTCATAAGTGATGGAGGATTGCATTTTATATCTAAGATATTTGACAAGCTTCTAAGCAAATACGGAGTAAAACATAGGGTAGCATCACCATATCACCCGCAAACCAGTGGCCAAGTAGAGGTATCGAATAGGGAGATTAAGCAGATCCTAGAAAAAACCGTATCATTATCCAGAAAAGACTGGTCTGGAAAACTTAAAGACGCCTTATGGGCTTATAGAACGGCTTATAAAACCCCTATTGGAACAACTCCTTATCAATTGGTTTATGGAAAGTCCTGTCATTTACCCTTTGAATTAGAACATAGAGCCTATTGGGCCATTAAATCCTTGAATCTAGATTACCTGAAAGCCGGAGAAAAACGTATCCTGGACATTCACAAGCTAGAAGAGCTTCGCTTGAATGCCTATGAGAATGCCATCATATATAAGGAAAGAACCAAGATGTGGCATGATAAAAAAATCATCAAGAAAGATTTCAACATTGGTGATCCTGTTCTCCTATTTAACTCAAGGTTACGACTTTTTCCTGGTAAGCTTCGTTCAAGATGGACAGGTCCATTTGAAGTGTCAAAAGTTCTAAAGTCTGGAGCAGTAGAAATCAAAAACAATTCATGTGCTCCATTTGTGGTAAATGGACAAAGACTGAAGCTCTACAAAGGAGGCGATTTGCCTGTTGACTACTCTAGTCATATTCTTATAGACCCACCAATACCCACATAAAGTAAGATCTAATCGTCAAGCTAAACGACGTTAAACAAGCGCTGCATGGGAGGCAACCCATGGTTTATTCATTTTATTTTATTTTTATTTTAGTAATTTATATATTTTATCTGGACTAATTTCTTGTGTTTATATTTTCAGGATGCATTACCCCGATGGTATGGTTGTGATTTTCAGAGATGAAACACAAAAGGCCCGATTTACTACCTTATCTGCTAGACCTATGGTACCCACTAGGTACCCCGATCAGAGCTGCATGGAGGCACTCGGGATTGAGCCAAGTATTCGGTATCTATGCAACCAACTTAGCTGGGATTCTTATGCCGATGATGTCCACAAAACCTACAGGAACCTTACTCTGGAGTTTCTTAGCTCTATGGACTATAATCCACGAGTGGGTGAAGGAGATGAGCGAGGACGCCTGAGTTTCAGATTGTTTGGCACCGAGTATACCCTGACCACCAAAGAATTTGGGGATTTGCTTGGTTTCCAAACTGGACCGACCGCTATAACTGAGTTCCCATTGAGTTGCTACATGGACAGAGACATTGACAAATTTTGGCAGGACATTACTGATAGAGCCAGTCTTGACCCCTCTACCCAGCTGTCCCGGAAGATCCATAACCCGGCCTTCCGATACTTCGAGATGATCCTATGCCACACTTTCTTTGGGAGGAGTTACTGTGACCACTTGGTCACCGCTGAGGAGATCCTGTTCCTATACTGTGCTAGTCAGTCCAGACCTATAGCTAGTGGAGGTTTTCTGATAGAGAGCCTCGAGCAGACTGCTCGATCCGCTGTAGGGCTCATTCATTCCGGAGGGAATGTGACACAAATAGCTTCTGCTTTGGGTTTAGACAGTATGATAGCACAGCTGACCCCATACTGTGGATATACTTTTCTGGATTTAGACTTTTGCATGGATCGTGGATTCATGAGGAGGGCCTCTTTCCACCCATATCGGTACAGATTGCTTATCAATGACCAGACAGTTTACACCTTCACCATGCCAGACCCTCAGATGACTTGTGTTTCCAACTCTGCTAATTGGAACTATTCTGTAGAAGGTTGGGGTGAGATATCAGAGTACACTCCAGAATACACTCCTGCCTCCGAAGAGTACATTCCAGAATACACTCCTGCTTCCGAAGATCTCACTCCAGAATACACTCCTGCTTCTGAAGATCCCACTCAGGACTACACTCCTGCCTCTGAGGACTCCGCTCCGGATCACACATCCCGACCCGAGGTTACACACACTACTGTTCTTACTAATAACCTCAGCTTGCAGGAACCTGATATTCGCACTCTATTGACTGCTATGCGCACTGAGATAACCACTCTCCGCAATGAGGTGGCTGACCTTCATTTGCAATTGGAAGTGAATGATGTTACCTTCGCTGGTGAGTTAGATGAATTAGCTCACGAGGTGGCAGAGATTCGACGCCAGCTGACTGAGCTGCGTGGCCCAGACACTCCTGCAGAGCATCCTACCGGTTGGCAATAGATCTGTATTGTTCACAAGATATCTAGTTTCAGTATTATTCGTATTATGTTGATTTACTTTTCAGACTCATTTTTTATTTTTGCATTATCTGTTTCCTGAGTTGTTAATATTTATTTTGATGACCCAATGTCCGTATCTATATCTATATATATGCATATGTTTTATTTATTTACTAATGTTTTTGTTTTTCTAGGTCACCATAGTTTTAATATAAAAATAAAACAAATAGACATGTGTATATGTATTCACGTACATATATGCACATTTATACGAAAAATAGGTACACTTCCAGAAATTGAAGATAATGGCGAGGAAGAAAAAGCCCAATGGAAAGAAAGCCAGGCCATCCCAACTGACCTCGACCTCACCGCGCCCGCGGTAGGCCCTGCCGCGCCCGCGGTGACGCAACGGTCACCTAACGGCTAGTAGCTCGTTTTTCCCCCCATTTTACCACTTTTTCCATTCCCAATCCCATTTTCTTCCAATTTTAACCCACTTTATTACCCATACCAACCCACTACATTTATTTCCATTATTTTCATCATAAATATTTACAACCACCATTTTCTTTCTTCCCTTCCTATAAATACCCCCTACTATATCATTTTCTTCCTCACACCTTCATTACTTCTACATCCCATTCTTTCTCTCTTTTTTCCACAAGAAAATCCTATGGAATATCACGGTTACATTTTACGTGGTGGTCAAGCCGGAGAAAGGCAACTAAAGCGGCTTGAAAAAATTGCTGACAACACCAATACACTCTACCAGGTATATCGATGAAAACTGTCTATATTCATTAGGTATATACCATAGTGTATTCTTCCTTCTAGATAAAATAGGTATGCATGATATTTTTGCTACTCAAGCACCAACCTACCCCAGGCTGACGTTCGAGTTTTTAAGTTCTTTAATTTATAACGTCTCCCCTAACACTGCTAGCACCGTAGGTGGAGTCAAATTTAGAATGTTTAATGTCGAATATGATTACTCCACTGACGGTCTAGCCGCCATGTTAGGGTTGCCTTATGGGGATGGTGCCATTTGTGAAGCACCTTTAGACACGGATTGGGCATTTGAAGCATTTTGGGCCAGAATTACTAAACAAAATGCAACATCTTTTGATGGCCTTCTTGCTTCTCACATCCACAATCCTGCCCTTCGTGTCTTTAGATTTCTTTTAGCATCCACCATCTTTGCTCGGGAAAACCCAAACAAGGTGAATGCTAAAGAATTAATTATCATGCAGAGCTGCCTCACAGACACCAAAGTTAATCCCGTCCCATTCATGATTGCCCACATGCACCATGTTTTAAGAAAAGGTGGGCCGATTTCCTTTGGTGGACTGATTACCACTATTGCCCGTGCCATAGGATTGGATACGGAACTTGCCACCCTAGAACCACTTCCTCCTCGGATTGCAAATCTTAAATTTTTCAGGGATATGCGTTTATGCAAGACGAGGAAGGAAGGTGGTTACTTCCTCATGGTTGGAGGTGCTGCTGTACCCAGTGTTGTTATGCCTTGCACCCGTCATACTGATATTAGGTTTGAGCGTAACTAGACCTACGATCTTAACGCTCCTGCTTTTATTGGTCCGTTGCCCCCAAATCTACCTTTAAATGAGGGTAACAACACTGATGATGAGTACGATTTCCAAACAGAGGAACCACCCCATTTTTCACCTCCACACACGGCACCTTCTACCTCTAACCCACATGCAGGTACAGCTCCTAGCTTCCATGTCACTGAGGACATGTGGCGTGAGCATATGGCCCGAGAGGCCCAGAGGGACACCCTCCTTGCTACCTTGCAGCAACAGGCGGCCGACAACATGGCCTTCATGCAAGCGTCCCAAGAACAAAATGCTAGCTCTCTGTGCACTATTATGGAAAGTCAGCTGGCTTTCCAGAGAGAACAGCACCTACACCAGACCACATACGCTCGTCACTTCCAATTGATGGAGGCAACCCAAGGCACCCTCATTGGTCGGACCCAAGAGCTACAATCGGCAAATGCCGCCTTGTCAGAGAGACTGGAGCAGCTTGTTTTGGACCGAGATAGCCGCCGTCGCAGCCGTAGCCGCCGTTCCGGTCGTACCAACCAGGATGGTGAAGGTCCTAGTGGCCCCCACTAGTGTTTTCAGGTACCTCCTCCTACCTTATTTTGGAACATTGAGGACAATGTCTGATTTAAGTGTGGGAGGAGCATTTATCGCTTTTATTTCCCATTTTTCGCTTTTATTTTTCGCTTTTTTTTTCCGTTTTTCCTGCTTTTTTTTCCTTCCGCATTTTTCCTTTTTTTATTCGTAGTTAATAAAATGCATGTGATAGGCGAGTCTTTCTGCGTAGTGTACCCTTTCATTTCCCCCACCTTTTAGCCTTACAAAATTTTTATTTTTCAAAGATTTATGGTTGTTTTTAAGGATTTGGGCTATGAGACAGGTCCTAGATAGGGTCTGTTTCTCGGACACTCACTTTTTGAAAAATTCGTTATCATTTTTACACCATAAGCCTTTTTGAATATTTAGATTAGATCCTTTCTCCCCAATATGCTATGATTTTGAATAAAACTGTACAAATAGGTCTTCAAGTAGTTTATCTTAGCAGTCAGCTCCGGCCTAAGCATGCTCTAAGTGTGGGATCGATGAATATAAGTGGATGATCTCTATTTTTGCCTTAAAAGTTACAAAATAAAGTATGAATACGACTACGAGTTGGGTGATCCTCACAAAGATTACTTAACTCAAGAAAGATTGTAAACACTAACAAAAACAAAGAAAAAATATATATAAGGCATATCTGTTGTAGTTGGTTCAGAGGTATCTGGTGCTGAACTTGGTAGGGCGGACTACGGTCCGATCCCCCGCAACTGCAAATGGGTAAAATAAAAAGGGATTAAACCAACTCTTGTACCAGAATCCCATCACTTGAGATCAGAGTCACTAACCGGTCACTACACCATGAGTATGTACGGATAACGGGCTTAATGTGATTGCGCCTGAATGAAAAAGGACCTCGTACAAAAAGAAGTCTTAGCATAGTAAGGATATTTGGATCAATTTGTATACTTATGAGGTTTATGTCCGCATTTCTGCGAGTAGTGTAATTACGATACCCTTGATTCAGATAGTTAGTGCCTGACAACACACCCTTACTCGGACTTAGAAGCCCTCTTTGCCCAAAACCTGTATACACCATAAATTTCTTTCATCCACTTTTAAGAGTTGTTGCTTGAGGACAAGCAAAGGTCTAAGCGTGGGAGGATTTGATCGCACTAAATCGCACTAGGTTTCTGACTCAAATATCACATGTTTTCCTTAGTTTTTATTGTCATTTTCTCGTATTATGTTCCCTTTTCCTTTGTTTTCAGGATTCTTGTCATTTCAGAGCCTTCTGTGAAGAAACGAGCCAAAACGCCAAGAAATTAGGGTTTTTCAAGATATTTTGCACTTATGGCGTTCAGCACCGCGCCGGCTACAGGAAACGCGATGACGTGGCCCACTTTCACCCAGAGATCAACTGCCACGTTCCCATGATGTGGCGGTTCCAGGCACCGCGCCCGCGGCTACCCTCACCGCGCCCGCGGCCTTCACAAAAAGGCTCCCGCTCAAAAGAAGTTAAGGGGCATGCTGGTCCTTACGCACCTCAAAGTTCCTCTATAAATAGCCTTCGATTCTCATTCTTTAGTTTCATCCAAGCTTAGTACAATCTTAAGCCATATACTATCAGTTTCTGTAAAGTGATAATCTCTTCACATCGGGGAGTTATTGCGGTGTAGATTGAGTTGTAATCGAGTCTTGGAGCACTTTGGTTGAAGTTTATCATACCGGCCTTACTTTTCCGTAGATTTGTATCAGATTCAAGTCTCCGACCGGAGCAAGGTTCTAATTTATTGCATTTCTTTATTTAATTGCTCTTATCATAGTCTACACGTTTTATAGACTTTAAATGCTCTTACCATAGTCTACACGTTTTATAGACTTTAAATTCTCTTACCATAGTCTACACGTTTTATAGACTTTAAATGCTCTTACCATAGTCTACACGTTTTATAGACTTTAAATGCTCTTACCATAGTCTACACGTTTTATAGACTTTAAATGCTCTTACCATAGTCTACACGTTTTATAGACTTTAAATGCTCTTACCATAGTCTACACGTTTTATAGACTCGCACTTATTATGTCTGGCTAAACTATAAAGGTTAGGATGTAATGATTGTCATCGTGGTTGTGTTCCAATTATCATGCTAGTGAAAATACTCTGGGGATGTTTTGCTTCTAACTTAAGTCAATTGTGTTTTAACGTTTATTGGGTAAGATCGAAAGCCGTCCAAACTAATGATACGACTTGATTATTATTTAACCAAACAAAAAGAGCGAGAGCCGTTGATTGGTTAAATAGGAATCATTGACCTTTTTAGAAAACGATTTTGAAACTATTTTTCGGACGCGTTTGTAGGTTTGAAATCTGACTCTTGGTCAAAAGCCAAAAGTCTCTTTAAGTTAATCTTTCCGAGTAAGATCACTTTTCTGTTAAGTCAAAACTATCAATTTCTTAAAAATAGGTTTACCTCTTTAACGCGGAAGGCACCCTTTATATGTGACAATAAAGGAATTTAATTTAAAGAGTAAACTCGGTTCTTAGTAGTCAAAAGCTACAAGTTCCCGTTAAACTGATTCTTTGCTATCAATAGAAAATACTGCCCCATAAGTAGGTTCATCTACGCATGACCGGATCAATATCTGATTACATGATTTACATTCCAACCTGTCTTTTAAACTGTTATTTCCCTCGCTCATTTACTTTGTGCACTGCACTCACATCAATATCCTTATTCGCCTTAGATAAGCACCTTAGCAATAGAGTTGATAGATTGACAATTGGTCTCTGTGGTTCGATAATCTTATATATTACTTCGATAGGATGTACACTTGCAGTACTACATTTAGGCTATACGTTACAGATTAAACCCCATCACCTACCCTAAGGAATTAGGCTGTGTAAATGTCCTTAAGGTAGTGCCATCCCACCATTGAGAGGTAGGTAGCACCACCGTTGGAGGTGTTCGGGTCAATTCGGGTTTAGGGACAGTGTGGTCACCAGAGCAATAGTAGGACACTTTAGAAGCTACCCCTATGCCATGTTCATGGACATAAGGACTTACTAAAACGTCCTATACTCGACGACCACGTTTCGAGGGGCAAGGCAACAGTGAGGCGTACCCTAAGAGTGGTGTGTGAATTTGTGTATTGTTTTCAGTTATGTTTTATCTTGTCATACATTATGGTGATCTACGCTTTGATTTTATTTGGGCCATTCATTCTTTCATGTGATTAGCAGTTTAAAGGTGCGGAAATTAAAATGCGGAAAATAAAGTCCTACGCTATTACAAGGCGCGGGTCTATACATCGCCAAAAATTACAAAGACCCGTTTTTTAGTAAAATGCAGAAAGTAAATAAATTTCCTAATTACTATTACAAGGCTTTGGGCAATTACATAATATTAAAAAAAAGAAACATAAGAATAAACGCGCGAAAAGGAATTAGAATCGAGAGTTCGAGGGCGTTGGACCCTTTAGAGAAATTAAATTAAATTAAAAATTAATTAATTATTTAATAAGAAAAAAGAGTTATTATTTTTTATGGTTTTTGATATTTATGAAATAAAGAAAATTAAAATTGAATGAAACCCTAATTCTAAATGTTTTTAATTATTAAAGAAAAAAGATTAAAATTTTAACCTAATTTATACTAATTATTTAATTACATGTTTATTTACAAAATAATTAATAATTAATAATAATAAGAAGAAGAAATTATTTATTAGGAAAAAGAATAAAAAGAAAAAATTGTTAAAGACCTAATTTCTACACATTTTAGTTATTTAGAAAAAATTAAAATTAAAACCCTAAATTAAACTAAATTGATTATTAAAATTTATTTACAAAAATATTAATGACTAAATATTAAATAAACATATTTTTTAGTTTTGATTTTTCTGGTTTTATGTTATTATGAAAATTATTTTTAGGGAATTAAAAGAAATAATCAAGCATTAAAAAGAATTAAAAGAAATCAAATAGAAATCAAAGATAATGCAAACCATGGGGGGGTGTATCAGGCCCTTGTTGGAGGTTTATTGTGAGCATTTTGGCCCATCAGAATGAGGCCTTTTTTATTTTTCCAACGCGTGTGTAGAACGGTTGACTAGCGTCCATAGTGAGCTGCATGTTCTGGCCTTTGGATTGGCCTTCTGGACACTTGGCAGGCAAGCAGGCGAGGATGCATGGTGATCTTCTGATGGCATGCTGCATAGAAGTACGTTAAAAGAAAAATTATGGAAGAAGTGAGGGACCTGGGAATCAAACCCAGGTTCCAGTACCTGCATGACAACACATCTACCAACCCAACCAACACGTTACTTTGTTAGTTTAATGGATAATGATTATTATGAGAGAGAAAACAATATTATGCTGGAAGACACAAAAAATGCGCCAATGTTTAAACTAACCAACCACATCAAGCCACGCGAGCATCTTCTTCGTTTTGCCTGAAAATAAGAAATAGATAGCGGGGGTTTTAAACCCCCACTAACCCCAAACCTGAAAAATAGCGAATAGAATATAGGGCAATAGAAATTGGGCGCGATGTGTGAGTTTAATTCGTTTGGATGTCACGAATCCATTGGTACCAGTTTCATGGTCTGATTTTTCCACATGAAAGAAACCCTAATTTCAAACTTCTGAAACCCTAATATGCATTCATGGTGGATTCTTATTTAGGCAACCATTCTTCAATTGAACGGTACCATTAGCTTCAGAATGATCATGTTAGTACAAATCAATGATTGAAAATCACAAATAATGCATGGATAATGAAACACGATTATGAAAATTTTCAAGAAAAGTCAGACTCTGTTATACCAATTCCTTGAGTATGGAGGGTTGGTTTCGATTGCCAAAGCTTCCTGGTAGTGTCAGGAGTGTATTGGAATACTTTTCAAGCCTTGGAACGAGCTCTAGCTAGGTTTTCAGTTTCAAGGTTTTTATGAAAAAAGTGCAAAGTTGTTCTTTGTTCTAAGCGCAGCTTCTGTCTTTTTTGCATTAGGGTTATGTTTGCATATGTATGTAGATGGAATTAGGTTAGAAAAACCAGCCCATGATCCATTGATTTAATGCTTTTGATATTTGATTTTTCTACACATAAAATCCAATCTTTTTCAATCCTTTTTGTTATGGAAACTTGCCTATTTTGGAAGATTTGGTCTCTTGAGAAGGCACACGAAATATTGAGTTCATAATGGGAGAATATGCTGCACAAGAAGATTCAAAACCCTTGTTTAGTATTTTTCTCATAATTAATTTTGATTAAATGAATTAATAGGATTAAAAATTCAATTAATTAATTAAAAATAAGAAAATAACTCCCTTTTAGCTTAATGGGTCGTGCATAGCTTTTGGGTGATGATTCATGGAAGAAATTGAGGCCCATTAGCATTTTTGAGGCATTTGAAGCAAAGTTGACTTTTCAAAATTCCCAAATATTTCCCAACTTCCACAAGGCATATCTTGCTCAATTTTTAAGATTTGATCATGTTCATGGACATTTTGGAAAGGTATTGAAGTCCTTTAACCAATGCCGTTGGTCCCATGCCATTTTGATTTACCAATCTAAAGTTATGGTCTTTGACTTAAAGTGCCTTTTTGTTGACTTTTGAAAATTACCTATAATGTTGAAATTGATAACTTTTTGTGAGAGCATTTCTTGGACTTTAAGTGTGAAGATGAGTTGTAGGAAATGTCATTCTCTTCAAAATGAGCTTTGGATGGAATTTTTCTGATAAACCATGTGGAAGTTATGCCTTGGTCAATTTGCAGTTGACTTTTCCAACTGTCCAAAAATAGAAACTTTTGCATCTTGAGACTTTTTGAGCCATGCTTTGAGAATCATGATCAAGAATTGATCAAATGATGTTTGTGGCTTCAAAATAAGATGTTGACCAAAATTTTTGACTTTTGACTGTCAAATGACCATTTTGCCCCTGTAGTTGACTGTGAAGCAATTAGGGTTTTTGACTGTGCAATTTGATGCTGTGAGTCTTGAAACTTGGCATAAGGATGCTTGACAATGTATATAGGCATGTGGGACTTGATTGGACCCTTTGAAACTTCAATTTCTTTGCCATAACCAAAACCCTAATTTTTGACTGTTAGGAGGCAATTGGACTGTGCAACCCTTGGGAGATTTTGAAGCATGCTCCTAGCAAACCTTGAAGAATATGGGAGGGAAAAATTTGGGGTACAACAACCAACATCAAAATGCCGCTGTCTCAAGCATTGCAACACTTGTTGAGGATGAATTTGATTGCATTGATAGGACCTCATCTAAACCCCAAGACTTCTTCTCCTAACTACAATCCTAATGCAACGTGCGCTTATCATTCTGACAGTCTCGGGCATGATACTAACGATTGTTGGGCATTGAAGTACAAGATTCAGAATTTGATTGATGCCAAGGAGATTGAGTTTGGTCCTCCGGAGACTCCAGCATAATCAATGCTCCTTTGGCAAATCATTGAGAGCGTCTTTGTTTCATTTGAATTTTCAAGTTGTAATTCCTTTTGTTATTCAAACAATTATCTATTAATGTCAAACTTTGTTTCATTAATGCATTGCATATGTTTGTCTTGATTTGATCCACTCATTTTCATTACATTTAAACTGTGCTTTTTACTCTCTTTATGACATTTAACTCTTGCTAAAAGTTACAAGCCTTTAGAGGGAGGATGACGAAACAATGCCATAATCTCATACAATATGCTTTTGGACAGACCTTGCTGATGATGTACAGGCGTTTCTTTCAAATCCTAAACACTGGAGTTATAAGGAAGATAATCCCTAGTCAACCCCTTCGAGCCAAAGAAGTAGAAGTTTTCTATTTTAAACACAAATTGAAACATTTAAACCTGAGGCAGGGTAGTCACTCAGTTAATTCAAAAGATGCGCATTGAAGTCGCAAACTCTCAGTTCGTAATACAACGAACGAAATCAAAAGCATTCCTCTGGAATCAAAAGACAGTGGTGGTTCCTTATCTCATAGGCAGTCATTATCTCTCAAAAAAAAAGGAAAAGCCCACTAAGCCAAAACCTACAAAGGAGGCTTAAGAAATTTGGGGCATCCCGCTGACTGTAATCTCGAAAACAGGAACAGTCAGCGGGATGAAGAACATCACGAAGAGCGGGTGGGTACAAATATACTTTGAATAGAGTTCGACGCACAATTAACTGAGTTTAGGATTGAAGAACATCACGAAGAGTGGGTGGGTACAAATATACTTTGAGCCTTTATCTTTTGTTTCTTAAACCGTGAACCAAGCCACGTTACAACCCTTCAAAAGTCCTAACTGAAGCATGGGTTAGTTCGAAATCATACTATTACAAAAGGTATCCTGACTCCTGTAAGGCTTTGCTCTAAATCCTGAGTTTGAATTTTCTTAGCAAAATTTCTTTACTCGCTAAAACGCATTTTCAAAAAAAAAAACTTCAAGACAAACTTAAACTTTGCATTACTTGAATTTCATTGTTTGCATATGGCTATTTGTTTAACAGCGGAGAAATTCACACAATGAATATCCAGTGAACAAAAGCTCTCTTAGTGAACAAAATCAATTCAAGAAGGATGACACTTCCATTGACGAATCTCCTATCAACAGGGGGGACTTGACATGTCACTATCCAGCACACCTGGGGCAGTCCAGTCAAGATTTCAAGAAATCTCTGAAGAAGTGCAGAGTAACCAGGGGCAAGTCTCCATCTCCGTCACTTGGGGCATTGAACGTCAATCCCCACAAAGGGTTACATACAATCAAACATTTCCAGGCAGTTACACAAGCACTTGCTACTAGGGGCATTGACGAATCTCCCCAAAATCCTTCTCATAGGATGATTCCCCAGTGTGATACGGTGGGAAAACTGACTTGGTTTTTTGCGTTTGTGTTCGCAAATGTTTCGGTTTAGCAAGAGTCGCCACCGACTTTTTATTTTATCCTAAGGAAAGGTCAAAAAGCACAGGAAAGACCTTTGAGATGTTTTCTTGGGTTCGAGGGGTAGATTATGAAAAGGGAAGGTGCTAGCACCCTTTTCATCCATGGTTATCAATGGGCTCTTAGTTACTTTTTTTAGATCACTTGCCTTTGCTTTTCAATTGTTTGAAATGATGCTTTGTGTGTGTGGTTTTGAAAATGTTTTGAAAAAGATGCCTTGTCTAGGCAACCTTTGTAATGATTCTTGTTTGAATGTATACAAAGGTGTATGTCTTTTTGAAAGGTTTTCCATGTTTTGAAAGTTGTTTTGAAATTGTGTTGTGGAGTGTGTTTTGAAAAATAGCAAGGATGTTTTGCAAGATTTTTTATCAAGTAACTAATAGTTGTCTACCCTATTTTACTCCAAGATCTTTCTTAGGTTTTTAACCCTTTTAACAGTGTTGTTTCACCATTGTATTTGGTGAACAACCTTGTGTTAGGATGTTAACAGGACAGGCGCGGGTCATCGTATGACCATGATAGCAATGTTGTGAAATGACTTAGCACTTTTCTGTAGGGACTAAGATCATTTTGAAAGGCAACTTTGATAGCGTCATCGAGGGACTATGATCTTTTTTCAATTCGTTTGTGCTAAGACATCCGACATGCATAACATGGCCATTTTTGTAAGGCAACAAGTGGAATTACCCTAAGGGTTGCCTTACAGGAACCACCACTGTCTTTTGATTCCAGAGGAATGCTTTTGATGTCGTTCGTTGTATTACGAACTGAGAGTTTGCGACTTCAATGTGCATCTTTTGAATTAACTGAGTGACTACCCTGCCCCAGGTTTAAAGGTTTCAATTTGTGTTTAAAATATAAAACTTCTACTTCTTTGGCTCGAAGGGGTTGACTAGGGATTATCTTCCTTATAACTCCAGTGTTTAGGATTTGAAAGAAACGCCTATACATCGTCAGCAAGGTCTATCCAAAATCATACTGTATGAGATTATGGCATTGTTTCGTCATCCTCCCTCTAAAGGCTTGTAACTTTTAGCAAGAGTTAAATGTCATAAAGAGAGTAAAACGCACAGTTTAAATGTAATGAAAATGAGTGGATCAAATCAAGACAAACATATGCAATGCATTAATGAAACAAAGTTTGACATTAATAGATAATTGTTTGAATAACAAAAGGAATTACAACTTGAAAATTCAAATGAAACAAAGACGCTCTCAATGATTTGCCAAAGGATCATTGATTATGCTGGAGTCTCCGGAGGACCAAACTCAATCTCCTTGGCATCAATCAAATTCTGAATCTTGTACTTCAATGCCCAATAATCGTTAGTATCATGCCCGGGACTGTCAGAATGATAAGCGCACTTTCCATTAGGATTGTAGTTAGGAGAAGAAGTCTTGGGGTTTGGATGAGGTCCTATCAATGCAATCAGATTCATCCTCAACAAGTGTTGCAGCGCTTGAGACAGCGGCATGTTGATGTTGGTGAACTGTCTTTTAGGCTCGTCTGGCCTTCGTTGATTTCCCTTTTGCTGTTATCGGTGTGACGCAGAACCAGAGATCAGGATTGCCCCTACGTGTTGGTCACGACGACTCTTTTGACTGTACACATCATTGGACTCTTTCTTCCCACTGTAAGGCTTTTTCTGAGCATCAGAAGGTGTAGCTTCTTGAATATTCCCACTTTTGATGCCAGCTTCGACCCTTTTGCCGGTCAGTATTAGCTCGGTGAACCCAGCTGAAGAGCTTCCGATCAAGTGTTTGAAGAAAGGCCCTGTCAAAGTTCCCATGAAGATGTCAATCAGCTCCCTGTCAGTTAAAGGGGGTTGCACTCTACCAGCCAGATCTCTCCACTTTTGAGCGTATCCTTTGAAGCTCTCGTTGGAACCCATGGTCATGTTCTGCAATTGCACACGAGTTGTTGCTAGATCATCGTTATACTGATACTGTTTGTAAAAAGCAGCAACTAAATCCTCCCAGGTGTGGATGCGAGAACTCTCCAATTGATAAAACCACTCGAGTTGAGTCCCTATTAAGCTTTCTTGGAAGAAATGGACCCAAAGCTTTGGATCAGTTGTGTATGGTTGAATCTTGCGGACATAAGACTTTAAGTGCATCTTAGGGCAAGAAACTCCATCGTACAGGGCAAAGGTAGGGACTTTGAACTTTGGAGGGATGACCACTCCAGAAACCAAACCCATGTCTCCTAAATCCAAGCCAGGTATTTGTTGAATCTCCATAGCACTGAGGCAATCCTCCAACTGTTTGTATTTGTCATCAACGGGAGGATATTGTTCCTCGGAGTAGTCAACTTCTACTTCATCAATCTCCAAATTGTGGTCTTCTTCAAGACTATCCCCCATGTTGGATGGAGCTGAAAGATCTAGGGTTTTAGGTCTTCTTCTCAAGTTTAAGACACCTACTGACTTCTTGGACTTTTTCTTCTTTTCTTTGAGAAGGAGAGCTTTCAGGTCCTCTTGCCCCTTAGCCATAGCCAGAAACATTTGTTGGAATTGAGCGTTTTAAGCTTGGAGATCTTTCACCGTTTGTTCCATCTTACTGAAATAAACAGTAGGAAGATAAGGAGGCTTGTATGGGAGAAACCTGTCATGATATGATGTATGATATGTGGATGTATGTTTCCAAGGATCTCGCGGGGTAAACATAAGAAAATGTTAGAGATTTGAACTTTGATCAACATCTTTGATTGGAGAACTTTGTTATTGGTGGATGTCTTTCCACGAGAATCAAGCTCACCATGTTGAGTGGGTCATAGCCCCTGATTCAAGTTGTTGCACTTGATCTTTGACGGTGTTCGTTTAGAGGAGAACCCTCTTTCCCCTTGGTAGACATCTGGTTCAACGTGACCCTGCATCGAAAGACCCTCGAGATCCTTGAAATGGTTATTGAAAATGCTAGGGTATGATGTTATGATGTACATGTATGCAAAAGTAAGCAAGTGTATATACAGACTGTCATATTCACACAGAGCAAACAAGTCCTTAGGTTTAGGCTTGCATGGAGTTTAGGCATTACCCTCTTTCAGTTTAGTTGGTTTAAACCTGTCCTAAAAATAGTAATCGGGTTCTAGAGGATCTCAATATCACTGACTACCCTCAATCGGTCATAATTCCAGTTTAGCAACCTTTTTCTTGCGGCCGGAATCATCGCGAGAGTTTAGTCTCAATGAGTGTAGCATACTGCTACTGTTCTATGGCCAAGTTGGTCAATTTAAGGTTTTAAGGTCAGTTGGTGCTTAATGACTCCTTAGAAGACCCATATTCTCCTCGTTCCAACACAAGGGATATCGGTACAGACCAAGGTGTCACACCAACGTAGCTACTGCTTCATCCGTGTCGGTCTACGCCAGACAGATCCCTCACAGTTTATTGCTAATTACCTAAAAGGTGCCCCCAAATCCGGGTGTAGGATTTAAACAAACCCAAACAAGGAACCCAAAAAAGTAAAGCAAACAAAGCAATCAAGGTCAGCAAGTAAAGGTGATCTAAAAGCCCTAAGGTGACCCCACTTTTAGAAATTATCCCCATCAGAGTCGCCAGTTCTGTGATACGGTGGGAGAACTGACTTGGGATTTGCGTTTGTGTTCGCAAATGTTTCGGTTTAGCAAGAGTCGCCACCGACTTTTTATTTTATCCTAAGGAAAGGTCAAAAAGCACAGGAAAGACCTTTGAGATGTTTTCGTGGGTTCGGGGGGTAGATTATGAAAAGGGAAGGTGCTAGCACCCTTTTCATCCATGGTTATCCATGGGCTCTTAGTTACTTGTTTTAGATCACTTGCCTTTTCTTTTCAATTATTTGAAATGATGCTTTGTGTGTGCGGTTTTGAAAATGTTTTGAAAAAGATGCCTTGTCTAGGAAACCTTTGTAATGATTCTTGTTTGAATGTATACAAAGGTGTATGTCTTTTTGAAAGGTTTTAAATGTTTTGAAAGTTGTTTTGAAATTGTGTTGTGGAGTGTGTTTTGAAAAATAGCAAGGATGTTTTGCAAGATTTTTGATCAAGTAACTAAGAGTTGTCTACCCTATTTTACTCAAAGATCTTTCTTATGTTTTTAACCCTTTTAACAGTGTTGTTTCACCATTGTATTTGGTGAACAACCTTGTGTTAGGATGTTAACGGGACAGGCGCGGGTCATCGTATGACCATGATAGCAATGTTGTGAAATGACTTAGCACTTTTCTGTAGGGACTAAGATCATTTTGAAAGGCAACTTTGATAGCGTCATCGAGGGACTATGATCTTTTTTCAATTCGTTTGTGCTAAGACATCCCACATGCATAACATGGCCATTTTTGTAAGGCAACAAATGGAATTACCCTAAGGGTGCATGTGTACAAGTGTGTTTGATTGCATGCATTTTGTCTTTGATTTTTGGGTTGTCTACTTGTTGATTTTATCTTGCCATACACATCTAATTACTAGTATTTGTACAAAGCAATAAAAATGCAGGAAATAAATATCCTATACTATTACAACCATATTGAAATGCATGAGAATATAAAGGCAAAAATAAGGTAAAAGCAAGAAAAATGGATCTTTCGATTGAGGCAGAAAACCCTTCGATTCTGCACTCTGTTGGCCTCCTTCGATTGGGGCTAGCACCTGTGAGGTCATGACCTTCGATTAGGGGCTGGCACCAGTGAGGTTTTTTCCTTCGATTGCCCTGGAAGTAAGCATATGGCGAAACCTTCTGGTTCTGCCTTGTTGTCTTATTGCCTTCTTCGAATGGAGATTGAAAGCAGTGAGGGAATGCCTTTCAATTAAGCCTGGAATCAGTGAAGGCATGCTTTTCATCTGGGCCTAGAAGTCAACATGGTTTTCCTCCTAGTTGTCTCTTTCGTTTGACCTGGATAAAAAGGGTAGAAGCCAGAAGCTTTGTTTCCTATTTCCTGTTTCTTTCATTTAAAGCATTAAATGGCAACATGGCCTGGGGCCATGCTAGTATTTGTCATGTAAAACAGTTTAATAGTTAAAGCAAGTTCAGGTAAACAGAAAGCAAAATGAAAGGGTTAGCTCTGAAATGTGGAAACGAAAGGACCAATGGTATGTACAATGTTTCAAACGAAAAGGAATTGTATTTACATGTTATGAAATGAAAAGTTCAAAGGTAAGAATAACTTACCTTGCTTCAGGCCTTGAATGGATGTGGGACCTTGAGTGGAGGCCCAGGATGCTGGATTCAAAAGAGGGGAAAAAGCAAGTGTGATGCTTCTTCGATTTCAAAGGAGAATGAAGTATTGTTGTTCTCCAGAATTGAAGGAGATGAATGTGATTCTGGTTTTTTTGTGATTTCTCAAGTGTTGATGAACTTGAGAGTTTTTTTTTTGTGTTTGAGAAAATTTGGGGGATTCGTTCCTCTGGTCCAAAAATCCCCCTGAGCTTTGTAAATGTTCCTCTATTTATAGAGAAAGAATGGACATGCTGTCCAAAGCCAGCCTTGCAAATAAATGATAAAATAATGTAACGTGAAAGTACAGGTGGGGGCCTCTTGGCAGTTGGGGTGCAGAAAATAATAAAATAAGGCCCAGCTGGAAAGTAAATGTCCACTTGTACCACAAAAGCAAGATGAATGGTTCATATGGGGTTGCTTCCTTCTGAAGGAAAATAGGCGCAAGGCTCAAGACAGACTTTCCTAAAAGGTAGTACTGTGCTATTAAGTGCAAGTGGTCTTAGACAACAAATGGGTACAGGCCTAAAAAGGGAAGACACGTGGCCTAGCCTATGGGTCTAAATGTTCAACTTGATCTTTTGAGTCTAATCCTCCATCTTTCTACACCTTTCGACCAGACTAGGATAACACGACATTCGTTTTCACCAGCTGTGTGTCCTTCGAATGGACCAACTGTGTGTTCTTCGAATGGCCCTTTTCAGAAGGTTATTAACTTCTGAATCGAAAGAAGCTTTTAGAAGATATTTGACTTTTGAATTGAAGAAAACCACCAGGAAGCCTTTCCCTCAGTCGAAGCTTGTGGTTGAAACAAGCATATTGCCCAATCGAAGCCTGGGTTGAAGCAAACATATTTCCCAATCGAAAGTCCGTGTTCGAAGGAAGCAATGTTTCCTAATCGAAGCATGTGGATCGAAACAAACATAAAGGGAGTCATTGCCTTTTAGCTTGAGGGAGGTTCCTGGCTTCTGAGTTGAAGGGTATTCCCAAGTTGCATTCGAAGGAGGCTCCTGCTAAAAATGAAGGATGTACCTAAACTTGCATTCGAAGGAGGCTTAGAGTTCAACATGAAGGACATATCCAAGTTGCATTCGAAAGAGGCTTTTGCTAAAAACGAAGGATGTAATCTAAGTTGCATTCGAAGGAGGCTCTTGCTCAACTGAAGTTTTCATCCAGGCACACAGAAGGTGAGTGCCCAAACGAAGACTTGCCTTGCAGGGGGTACATGTGACCAGTAGGTCATGGCCTTTGATTGCAAGCATGCAGGCAGCAAAAGACATAAACGAAACCTGCAACAAGAAGTCACATGCCCAGGCGAAAGAGGCACGCTAGCAGCCACTTTGAGAAATCGAAGGAGGCCAAGAGTCAATCGAAGGATGTAGAATCGAACGAGACCTGTTTTCCTCCAATTTTGTCAAAATGTTATTTTTATCTGCTTTCTCCCTTTCTCCCTTTTTTCCAGTTTCCTTTTAATTTTGGTACTGGAAAATTCTAAAGTACTTGTGCAAGCTTGAACCTTGAGAATCTTTATGAGAAAAGCCTTGAGAATTGAGAGGGAAAATTTTGGGGTACAACACAAGCTATCCCAGAATAGTTGTGCCTGATCCATCAGAAATTTGGCTAAGAAACCTTCAACCCCGCTTCGTGTTACCCAATTGGATACTACATCAGCCCGTTTCAGATGTAGAGCTGAGGCAATGTCTTCTGCTCTAGGGGTCTCTTCCATACCTGTGAAGGGCATCTGCTCAAGGATGGATATGCCCAATAAGTGAGAAAACTCTTCCAAAGTGGGAACCAGCTGATAATCTGGGAAGGTGAAGCAATGATGCACAGGATCGAAGAACTGGAAAAGCACACTCATCATCTGCTCATCAAACTTTGAGGTAACCAGGCTAAGAAGCTGACCATGTCTCTTAATGAATGAAGAAGTCTCAGAGACTCTTGAGGCTAACTCTTTGAGTTGAGCAGGTATTTGCACAAAGTTAACTCAGATGGTGTTTGTGATACGGTGGGAGAACTGACTTGAGGTTTTGCGTTTGTATTCGCAAATGTTTCGGTTGAGCAAGAGTCGCCACCGACTTTTTATTTTATCCTAAGGAAAGGTTAAAAAGCACAGCAAAAACCTTTTGAGATGTTTCTTGGGTTCGGGGAGTAGATTATAGAAAGGGAAGGTATTAGCACCCTTTCTATCCATGGTTATCCATGGGCTCTTAGTTACTTGCTTAGATCACTTGCCTTTTGTTTTCAATTGTTTTAAATGGTGCTTGAGTGTGTGGGTTTTGAAAATGTTTTGAAAAGATGCCAATGTGGTGGCAACCTTTGTAATGATTCATGTGGGGATGTATACAAAGATGTATGTCTTTTGAAAAAAAGTTTTCATTTGTTTTTGAAAATTGTTTTGAAAGTGTAGTGATGTGTGATTTTGAAATTAGGCAAGTGTTTTGTTTTGCAAGTTTGATTCAAGCAACTAAGAGGTTATCTACTCCTAAATTTCTCAAAAAGATTATTGCTATGTTTTAACCCTTTTAACAAGTTTGTTCCACCATTGTATTTGGTGGACAATCTTGTGTTAGGATGTGAAAGGGACAGGCGCGGGTCATCGTTTAGACCATAATTGCAACGGCGTTAAATGTCTTTGGGCAATTTTCTTTAAGGGACTTGATCATTTGTTTTTGTTTGTTTTGAAAAGTTTTGTCGAGGGACTATGATCATTCAAAGTGTTTGCTTTTCCCAAAGAAATTCAACATACAATATGGCCCATTTATTTGAAGGCAACAAGTGGAATACCCTAGGGGTGCAAGTGTGAGATGTGTTGTTTATTTTCATGCTCATTTATCTTGTATTAGGTCAAACTATTTTTTATCGTTTTTTCGCATACAAACCCTAATTCTAACATGTTATCATTAGAAAGCAATAAAGTGCGAAATTAAATTTACTAAGCTATTACAAAACCAAATAGGGGAAGGGGGTACAAATGTTCAAATGGGGATATTGACAAGAATTTAAATCTAAATTATTACATCATTTTGAATATTTGCAATTTAATCAATGTACAAAAATTAAATAAGAATGCAAGATGCTAAAGAAATGTTTTATATATGTATGAAAAAATATTATTTATGTAAAAGAGAAAAGAAAATAAAAATGTATTATTTTTTGGAGTATTTTGAATTTTAGGGCAAAAACCCTATTTTTTGAAGAAAATGCATTATGATCTAATTTAATACAACTATTTATTTATTATTTATAAGAATAAAATAAAATGAAGTATATTATGAAAAAAGTATTTTGGTATCAAATATTAATAAAAATGGAAAATTCAAGTATTTTTATATTTTAACTTAAATATATTAATAAACATATATATATATATATATATATATATATATATATATATATATATATATATATATATATATATATATATATATATATATATATATATATATATATATATATATATATATATATATATATATATATATATATATATATATATATATATATATATATATATATATATATATATATATATATATATATATATATTAAGTTCTAAATATGCCTTATATACAAATAATAATAATAATTAATTTTTTAATAAAATCAATAAGAAATAAATAAAAAAAGTATTTTTTTTATGTGAAATATTTTCAGAAGGTAAATAAAAAATAAAAATGTATTTACACCATTTTTGTATTTATTCTAAATAAAATATGTATATATTTATGCATAAACAAAAGAAATAAATCAAATAAATATGCCATAAATTCAAAAAAGGATGGAAAAAATATTTTTATGTTTTTTATATCATGAGAAAAAATAAACAAAGTCAACCAAAAAAGAAAAAGTCAAAAAGAGTCAAAAATGAAGCAAATGGGCTCAGGGGGTGTAATAGCAAATGTGTGGTGTGAATAAGAAAAGATATACAGGCCCAGCCCAAGGAACACTGTCTTCAACCTCCAGCAACAAAATTCAAAAAAAAAACGCGCGCCCCTGTTCTTCAATGTCCAACTCTCGATTCCTGGCTTTTCAGCAAAAACTCATAACACAACAAATGTTCAGCATGAAGAGACGGTTCTAACCATATATGGAACTTGACCTAACTCTCTAAGATGAGGGAGAATTTCTCCTCCCCCAAATCCTAACCTAATTTTTCTGCCATTTTCAAACTACAAATTCTCTCTACTCAGGCAAAAGAAATGAAATGTAAAGATATGGACATGCTCAGGGCTATGAGTAGAACCTTGTTTCTTCACAAACTTAAGGCTAAAGATGCATGATAAGAGAGATACGAGTTCAAAGTTTTACCTGTGCAGTTGAACTTCTATATGGAGAATGAGGAACTTTCAGTGCAATGTAATGATTGGAAAAGCTTCCTTGAGGTCCAGGGATGCTGTTTCAATGCTTACTTTGTCTTGAGAGCTTCTGAATCAAGCTATGGAACTTCAACTGCAAAAGGAAAAAATGAAAATGGTGGAAACTGTTAGGGTGATTACAGGTCAGGTTTTAGGTCATGGTTAGCTTGCATATATGCTAGGGAATGTGTATGGATTGATTTTGGTAAGAATGCTCGAGGGAAATGGGAGTTGGCACTCAAACTGCAGAGGCAACCCTGTTTTTGCAGTTTGAGGATGATTCTGAGATGGAGGGTGTTTTGGAGGTCAATGATTCGTGCCAAAGCTTGGATATGTTCTATGGAATGTGTTTGATAGCTTTTGTGTTGTGTTTCTATGCTGAAGAGAGAGTTGTGATAAGTTATGGACTTTTCTTGAACTTGAAGCAAACAAAAGCAAGTTGAGGTTTTAGGTCAGTAGGGGGCCTCCTAATGTGCTGCATAATCTTCTCTTGATCAGAGCAACTTGTCCATAATCTTGTGCCAAAAGGATTTTGCTTGTACCTTCTTGATTTCTAAATTGACATAAAGCTAATCTTTTCAAAAATGGAAAGTTCACTTTATCTAGTTTAGGATTAATCCACTATGCAATGTTAGAACACAAAGAACATGGCCTTAACACATTGAATATGCATTAAATTATTGAGTATGGAATGGTTCAAGGACCTGTAATCAAGCATAAAGTAAGCTGAGTTCAAATTTGCAAAGTTATGAACATGTTTTGATGAAGAACAAAAGTGAATTTTTGCCAACTTATGAAATTCGAATCTCTCAAGTTATGAGGTTGTTTGATGAGTTCTTGGAAATTTTGGAAAGCTTGGAATGTGTAATACAATCCATCTTTGAAATGCAAATTAAAATTCCAAGTGGAAGGGTATGAAAAGTGGCCTTGAAGTGGGGTAGAAAACCTTGTCAAAATAGGTTAAAATTTCACTAAGTTAAAAATGGTTTAGTGCCCTTATTCAAAAAATTGTAACTTGAGATACAAGCTTCAAATGAGAAAACTTTGTGAATCAAAGTTGTAGATTATGCAACAAGCTACAACTTTCATGTTTTGACTTTTGTTTGAATCCAAATGGATCTTGGTGAAAAGGTGGGGCAAAGTTGGGAAAAAATTAGGGTTTTTCATAACTTAGAAAAATTCTAAGTTATGAAAAATTCCATTTTCAAACCCTAATTTGCATTTTGTGATTTCTTGGTGAACAAGTTTCATGATTTGGCAAGTTTTGATGAAAAATGAATCTTGACTCTTGATTTTGACCAAAAAGTCAAAGTTTGACTTTTCAGTATACAGTCAAAATTGATCAATTGACTGGGAAATTCAACTGTCAATCTTGTGTACTTGGGATCTTTTGAGCTTGATGAATGTGTCAAGACCATTTCATTGAGTCCTTGAGGCTATATTGAGCTTGATTTGCCATTGGCTAGGTCAAACAGTCAAAAATTGCCTTTGTGCAGTCAAAACCCTAAAAATGACCATTTTGCCCTTTTGATGATCTGATCAAATTTCTTATGGAATTGTGATTCAAACTTGATCAAATGGTCCATGTGAGTTCATAATGTTGATGTGGGTCCAATTTCATGAGATTTGACTGTCAATTGGCCACAGTTGACTTTTTCCCCAATACAGCTGATTTCTAGGTCAACTGTCCAATTGACTGGGCAAAACTTGGAATCAAGACTTGAAACTTGGCATGGGTAAACTTGGGAGTCCAACATGAAGCATGAAAGTCATCTTAGGCATTTTAGGTCAAAGCATCCTTAGACAAACACAAACCCTAATTTGAGTCCACAGTGCAAAGGAGAAGTCTTGAGCAGAGGAAACCCTAACTGGATCTTGATCTTCAAAGGTTTTGTGATGAGAAAATGTTGAGGAAATGGGAGGGCAAATTTTGGGGTACAACAGTTGCCCCTGTTCAATCTTCTTGAACCTGAAGAGTTAGATTGGCAAGTTTGCCTTTCGTGACTCGAGGGTAAAAGGAGATTGGACACTAGAGTGCCCGGAAATTTGCACTCGCATGCTGGAGTCTCAACAATGTGGTGTCGGGAATGGGCTTATAGATGCCATTTGGAGAGATGGTGGATAGGGAGATGGGCTTATAGATGCCATCCGGAGGTGTGACGGAACCTTGTCGGGAATGGGCTTATAGATGCCATTTGGAAGTGTCGATCGCATAAGAGATTCCTTAGCGAGAACTTGTGTATTTGAGAAAGACGGATGTTTTCCTGGCTTGTTACAGGTGTTTGATCTTCAATCTCCTTATGCAGATATGCCCTGGCTAGATACAGGTATCGAATCTACAATCGGTTTGCTCACAGATGTGCCCTGGCTGGATACAGGAGTCGAATCTGGAAATAGTCGTCAATAGATGTGCCCTGGCTGGATACAGGAATCGAATCTTCGAACTCTTCAGACGTGCCCTGGCTAGATACAGGAGTCGAGTCTGGAAATGTTGTTAACAGATATGCCCTGGCTGGATACAGGAATTGAATCTTTGAACTCTTCAGACGTGCCCTGGCTAGATACAGGAGTCGAGTCTGGAAATGTTGTTAACAGATATGCCCTGGCTGGATACAGGAATCGAATCTGGCGTTGCGATAGTTGCTAGATATGCCCTGGCTGGATACAGGAATTGAATCTTTGAACTCTTCAGACGTGCCCTGGCTAGATACAGGAATCGAGTCTGGAAACTGATCACTCTCAGATGTGCCCTGGCTAGATACAGGTATCGAATCTGGAATTGTGACAGTTGAAGGTGGTTGTTTTTGGGATTGTCTTTTTCCTGAAAAGGCAAAAAACGTAAGTTGTATGCAATGTCATGATGCATGATGTCATGATGTTCAACATGAGATGGTGTTGTATGCGCTTTATAATATATGTAAGCAAGATGTATGAAAATGTGAAATGTTTATGGATGTAATTTCGCCTTAGGAAAATAAATCCTTGACGATCGGCCGGAGAATTGCTCTGTGGAAGAGACACTTGGCCGAAGTTTTGATGCGAGGCCTGTTGAGGACTATAATGATGGATTCCGCTGGGGATAATGACGATAAACTCCGCTGGGGATCACCAAAGATAAACTCCGCCGGGGATTTGAAGGAACTTTGCTGAGGGCGGTCTTCCGTGGTTTTTAGCTGAGGATAACCCAGTTATAAGTCCTTGTGAGGAAATAACTCTAAATAAAACTCGGGAAAGACGTCCGTACTCTGCAGAGGATGAGCTTTAAGACCTACCGGGGAATGTTGTGTCCTTTCAGGATTGACGGGGAACCAACTCTGCTTGGGGAAAGCACTACTGAACCTTGTTTTACTCTGCGGGGAGTTGAGATGATTTGGCCACATTCTTCAGCTGAATCTACCTTGGTACCTTGGCAGTCAAAACAACCAGACTGCATTAGACAACTTCACATTGCCCCTGTCTCTGATGTCACCTGTAATCAATCTCTTGTTTCATATGTAAACATTTATGAATCAGCAATTTAATGTCAAATGCATATATCAAAAATGAACATTGGACGTTCTTCGCAAGACAAAACAGAAAAAGGAAAACAATGGTAATTTGTATGGACAAGTGAATTTGTATTGATTTAAACTTTGCCTGTGAATAGGCGTTTTTGTACAAGAGGCTGACATCCTAGTAAGAGGACGCCGCCAAATAACATAGAGTTTACAATGTGAAAAAGGAAACAAAACAGCTATGTGAACAATCCCACTGGGTTCCAACTCTTCTATCGCCTTTATGTCCTCGAACGTCTCATCGCTTTGCTGCCTAATTTGAAGATGAAGCTGATTGGTCAATGCCGAAATCTGGAGCCAGATAGTTGATACCGAATTCCGGATGCGAAGTGATCCAATGAGACATAGTGTTACGCTTTTATCCCTAACTTTTGCCTGGACCGCCCTTTCGGGTTTTTAGTCCACCGGGATACCCATTTTTGCCCAAGCCGCCCTTTCAGGTTTTCGACTTGCCGGGTGTACAGATTTTTATTCATTTCATCCCTTATTTTTGCCCGAACCCTTTTGGTTCGCCGGGAAGCCCTTATTTTTGCCTAGGTATGTCAACCTAGCGGGTCTTTTGTTTATGCGTAGTATTTTTTCACTATGTCTGCATTGGCGGGGTGAGGAAGGTCGTCACCATCCATGGTGGTTAGGATCATGGCTCCTCCTGAGAACACACGTTTAACCACAAATGGGCCTTCGTAAGTAGGGGTCCATTTGCCCCGGGGATCACTTTGAGGAAGGATGATGCGTTTGATTACCAGGTCCCCAACTTGATACTCTTGCGGTCTGACTTTCTTGTTAAATGCCCTGATCATCCGTTTTTGATACGTTTGACCATGGCAGATAGCAGTGAGCCTCTTTTCGTCAATCAGATTTAATTGATCAAGTCGAGTCTGGATCCAATCATCTTCATCCAAGTCTGCATCCTTCATTATCCGGAGAGAGGGTATCTGGATTTCAATTGGCAAGACTGCCTCCATGCCATAGACCAAGGAGAAGGGAGTTGCCCCGGTTGACGTCCTTGCTGAGGTGCGGTACCCATGAAGAGCGAACGGTAACATCTCGTGCCAGTCTTTATAGGTCACTGTCATCTTCTGCACAATTTTCTTAATATTCTTATTGGCTGCCTCTACAGCCCCATTCATCTTCGGCCGGTAGGGAGAAGAATTGTGGTGCTGTATTTTGAATTGTTCACAGAGTTCAGTGATCATTTTGTTGTTGAGATTGGTACCATTGTCCGTAATGATTCTTTCTGGGACACCGTACCGACAGATCAGATTATGCCGGATGAAACGCGCCACGACGCTCTTGGTTACCGTGGCGTAGGAAGCTGCCTCAACCCACTTCGTGAAGTAATCGATCGCCACCAAGATGAAGCGATGCCCATTGGATGCCGTCGGTCGGATCTCGCCGATCATATCGATACCCCACATTGCGAAAGGCCAAGGTGCCGTCAGGACGTTCAAAGGGACCGGAGGGATATGCACCTTGTCAGCATAGATCTGGAATTTATGACAAGTTCGGGAGTGCTGGTAACAATCGGCTTCCATTGTGGACCAGAAATATCCTGCCCGAAGGATTTTCTTAGCCATGGTGTGTCCACTGGAATGTGTTCCAAACGTGCCTTCATGTAATTCCATCATAATTTTCTCTGCTTCTGCCTTATCCACACAACGTAGCAGAGTTGAATCATGATTCCGTTTGTAGAGAATGCCGTTGCTGAGGAAGAATTTTGAAGCAAACCTCCTCATGAACTTCTTATCATTGACAGATGCACCTTTAGGGTATTCCTGAGCTTCCAAGTACCTCTTCACCTCATGATACCAGGGTTTTTCGGTCACCTTTTCAGCCTCGAGCTCGCAGCAGTATGCCGGTTCATCCAACTTCCAAATTATGATTCGGGGAGCCTCATTGTCCCATTTAACTTTGAACATTGAAGACATCGTAGCTAGGGCGTCCGCTAGCTGATTCTCCTCTCTAGGGAAGTGCTCAAAAGTTATCTCTTCAAAGTGGGGAAGCAAGGTCGACACATACTCCTTGTAAGGAATAAGATTCGGGTGTTTCGTATCCCACTCGCCTTTGATCTGATTGATCACGAGAGCGGAATCTCCGAAGACACTTAGAAATTTTATCCTTAAGTCGATTGCAGCTTGTAAACCCATGATACATGCCTCGTATTCTGCCATGTTGTTGGTGTAGCTGAAACATAATCGGGCGGTGAGGGGAGTATGAGTTCCTTTGGGAGATATGATTACAGCGCCGACGCTGTTACCCAAAGCATTGGAGGCTCCATCAAAATGCATAGACCATCGGGATCCTTCCTCAGGTCCTTCATCCGGTCCAGGTACTTCACAGTCAGTTACCACCATGATGTCTTCGTCCGGAAAATCAAAGTTCAATGATTGGTAATCGTCCACAGGTTGGTGTGCCAGATGATCTGCCAGTACACTTCCCTTAATTGCTTTCTGAGTTGTATACTGGATATCGTATTCTGTCAAGATCATTTGCCATCTCGCTATTCTTCCAGACAGAGCGGGCTTTTCAAATATGTACTTGATGGGATCCATCTTTGAAATCAATAAAGTAGTGTGAGTCAGCATATACTGTCTCAGCCGACGAGCAGCCCATACAAGAGCGCATCAAGTTTTCTCAAGCAGTGAGTAACGAGACTCACAGTCGGTAAACTTTTTGCTCAAGTAATAAATAGCGTGCTCTTTTCGGCCAGACTCGTCATGCTGCCCCAGCACACACCCCATTGAATTATCAAGCACTGTCAAGTATAGTATCAGAGGTCTTCCTTCCACCGGTGGCATAAGAATGGGTGGCTCTTGGAGATATTCCTTTATCTTTTCAAAGGCGGCCTGACATTCATCATTCCAGCATACTACTTGATCTTTCTTCAGTAATTTGAAGATTGGCTCACAAGTAGCAGTCAGATGTGAGATGAATCGGGCAATGTAATTCAGTCGTCCTAGGAAACCTCTGACTTCTTTCTCTGTTTTTGGAGTCGGCATCTCTTGTATGGCTTTTACCTTGGAAGGGTCCACCTGAATACCTTTATCACTTACAATGAAACCTAGCAATTTTCCGGATCTTACCCCAAAGGTGCATTTGTTGGGATTCAATCTCAGCTTGTACAACTTGAGTCGGTCAAATAACTTCCTCAGATGGTCAAGGTGCTCCTCCTCAGTTTGAGACCTTGCAATCATGTCATCAACGTATACCTCAATCTCATGATGGATCATATCATGAAATAAAGCAACCATGGCCCGTTGATAGGTTTCCCCAGCATTTTTCAATCCGAACGGCATGACCTTATAACAGAAGGTGCCCCACTGAGTCACAAAGGTAGTCTTCTCCATATCTTCTGGAGCCATCTTGATCTGATTATACCCTGAAAAACCATCCATGAAGGAGAACACCTTGTGTTGAGCTGTATTATCAACAAGGACATCAATGTGAGGTAGGGGGAAGTCATCTCTGGGGCTGGCTCTGTTCAGATCCCTGTAGTCAACACACATTCTGACTTTACCGTCCTTCTTCGGCACTGGCACTACATTGGCAACCCACTGAGGGTAAGAAGTCACTGCAAGGAACCCGACATCAAACTGTTTCATAACCTCGGCCTTGATCTTTTCAGACATCTCTGGACGCATCCGTCGGACTTTTTGCTTTACCGGAGGGCAATCTTCCTTGGTTGGCAGGTGGTGAACTACAATGTCGGCATCCAAACCAGGCATATCTTCATAGGACCAAGCAAAAATCTCCATGTAGTCTTGTAGCATCTGGATCAATCGTTGCTTCACGCTGAGCTCTAGACTGGCACCAATCTTGACCTCTTTCCTATCTGTCTCAGTACCCAAGTTAATTGTTTCCACAGGCTCTTCATATGGCTGAATAGCCCTCTCTTCCTGGAGTAGCAGTCTTGCGAGTTCACCAGGCACTTCGCAATCATCTTCACCTTCGTCTTCGGCCAAGTTGATCGGATTTTCGAAGTCATAACTGGCGGTAGCAGAGCTGTTACCAGTGAGATCCAGAGTGGATTGAAACCTGTATAAGTGAGTGTGTGTAAATATAGTTGTTTTGCAATATATATATAACACAGAAAGGAAAAGAGCACAAGATTTGAAATGCAACAAACGTCCAATGTTTTGATTGATGATATATGAAAATGTCATACAAAAAGCCCTCACAAATGGAGCTACGATGTCCCGGGTAGGACACCGAGCCAACAAAGTTTTAACATATTGTTTGTTACAAATTGGAAATCAAAAGAAATTAATTACTGCGTGACAAATGTGATGGGGGTAAAATCCTTTGCCGTCCAGTTGCTTGGTCCGTCGCTGTTAGTCGGGTAGATCCAACTGTCAAATTCTGCTTCCTCTACATCCTCCTCGATAGCATTCACCCCTGAGCTGGAGATAAACACCGGAGCCTTTCTGGTCTTCTCCTTGCGCACAGCCCTCTGAGCCTCTGCAGTAAAGCCCAGCCCAAACTTGTCATTCTTCTGAGTAAAGTCAGGAAGCTGACCCCAGTTTGCACAATTGCCTTTCTGAACCACAGCCCGGGCATCCCTTAGGGAAGCCATCTTCAAGGAAACATTCTCTTCGACTGTTGCTTCTGCTACTGCTGAAATTGGATGCACCTCCTCGAAATGCTGAAAGGGGGTTTCAATAAACTCCCCGTCCATCTCAATGTATCTGAAGGAATTCAAATGGCTCACCATATACTCCTCTTCTCCTTGCACAGTGACGATCTTTCCCCTGACGGGATACTTCAGCTTCTGGTGCAAGGTAGAGGTCACTGCCCCAACTTTATGGATCCAAGGTCGACCCAGCAGACAAGAGTACGATGGACGTATATCCATCACATAAAAAGTAGAGTCAAACACTTGAGAGCCCACACGAATAGGGATGTTAACCTCTCCATGAACCATCCTTTTTGAACCGTCAAAGGCCCTGACGATGATGTTGCTGGGCTTCAGTTCCAGGCCTTCATAATCCAGACGATCTAAAGCCTTTTTCGGTAGAACATTCAAGGAAGAACCAGTATCCACCAATACATGCGCCAGAGTAGTGCCCCTGCATTCGATAGAGACATGCAGGGCATCATTGTGGTCTCTTCCCTTCGTGGTCAGGTCAGCATCTGAAAAACCCAAGCCATTGTCTGCTCTCAGATTCGCTATGCAATCAGTGAACTGGACTGCAGACGTCTCCTGCGGCACATGGGCCGTCTTGAGAAATGAGATCAAGGCCTTAGCATGGGCCTCGGAGCATAGCAATAAGGAGAGCAGGGAGATCTTGGAGGGCGTATGCCCCAGCTGCTCGACAACATTGAAATCACTTTTCTTTATTATTTTCAGAATCTCCTCCATTTCTTGTCGGGAGGCCTCAGCATTTATGGGTATTGGTGCCTCCATCCGGGCAGGCTCTTCTTCAATCCCTTTGCCCCGAGCATTTGATGACTCGGCAGCAGGGGAAACAACTTGATCAGCGGCAGGAACAGGTAAACTTGTAGGTTTTATAAGGAGGGGTTTTCGAGTAGCGGGCGGTGCAATGTCAGGCGAGAAAAGCCTGCCACTGCGGGTAACTTTGGCTGGACCAGTGATATCGCAGATACTGGCGCCAGTGTCAAATTCTTGTTTGATTCCATTCACATACACGACTGCCCCATAATGCCAGGGGACAGCTTTATCAGATACGTAGGGGAGAGGCCCCGAAACAGTAATAATCACAGGTGCAACAGTCATGATTTGAACGGGCTTCTTCGGGGGAGCCTTGATTGGATTATTGAAGATGGTAACCACAGAAACTTCTTTTATCGGAACCAACTGAACAGCAGACTTTTTGAATAGAAATTCCTTGCTATCCATTAGGCCTTGGATGCCCAACCTCAGCAAGGGACAATCAGATAGGGAAACAGCACAGAACAGGCAACCTTCACCGCAACCTGGAAATAAACCGGCCCGCAGTAAGTTCTTCTTAACAATCTTCAGAGGGGTGACAACTTCATTTACCGAAACAACGTACATTTCTTCCTCAATGGCATTTACTCTATGCTGGGGCATAGGAGCAGTTACAACATTTGGTCTTTCCGGTGCTTCAAACTGAATTTCCTTTGGTCGATCAGATCTTGCACTTTGTTTCTCAAGGCCCAGCAATCATCAGTAGTGTGCCCGGGACTATCAGAATGATAAGCACACCGGGCATTTGGGTTATACTTAGGAGACGCAGTGTTGACGACCTTAGGAGCTTCTTTGAGGGTTACCAGGTTGGTGGATAACAGTTGGGGTAAAATTTGAGATAAGGTCATACTCAGTCGGGTATACTGCCTCTTGGGCCTTTCGCTTCTTTATTGATTATACTGCTGAGGAGCAGCAACAGGTTTTGAGATGACCAAAGCATTGACGGCTTGGCGACTTTCGGGCTTGACTTGTCTTCTAGGACCATAGACGGCACTTGCTTCTTTCTTAAACGGCCTCTTCTCAGCACTTGTGGAGGCAGCCTTCTGTATCTTGCCTGACCTGATGCCAGCTTCAATTCTTTCTCCCGTTAATATCAAATCTGTAAACCCGGCGGAGGAGTTACCAACCAAATGATTGAAAAACGGACCAGACAACGTCCCTAGAAACATATCAACCAGCTCTCGATCAGTCAACGGAGGCTGCACCCTGCCAGCCAAATCTCTCCATTTTTGAGCGTACTCTTTGAACCCTTCACCCGTTCCTAGAGACATACCCTGAAGTTGGGTACGCGTGGGAGCGAGATCAGAATTGTATTGGTATTGTCTGTAAAATGCGGTTGCCAAATCTTCCCAGTGTCGGATGCTAGTTCCATCTAATTGGTAGAACCATTCAAGCTGTGACCCCGAGAGGCTATCTTGGAAGAAGTGGATCCAGAGGTTCTTATCTGCCGTGTAAGGTTGGATCTTCCTTACGTACGACCTCAGATGCAGCTTTGGGCAGGAGATCCCATCATACTTAGCGAAGGCAGGCGGCTTAAACTTGTGTGGAATTACTACTCCGGAAGATAACCCCAAATCTCCGAAATCCAGTCCCGGCACATTCTGAATTTCCATGGCGCTCAAGCGGTCCTCCAACTGCTTGTATCTGTCAGCAGCAGGTGGGTATTGTTCGTCATTATAGTCCGTCTCGTTGTCGGAGACTGCGGGACTAGGAGCTCCTCCCCCTTGGGGACTGTTTTTCTCAGCAGAAGAAGTGGTTGGATCAGCTTCATTGTGGAGTGTGTTCCCAAATCTGCGTCCGGTGTTGAACAGCGCAGTCCTCTTTTTCTTCTTCTTCTTCATGAGTAGAGTCTTCAACTCTTGCTGACCTTGGGCTAGGCTTAGGACCATCTCTTGAAATTGTGCACTTTGGGCCTGAAGGGCCTTGATTGCTTGCTCACTGGAGGAGTCTGGATTCATGATGACTGTGCAAAATAAACAACGAAGGAGATTAAGCAACCTGTGAAATAGGGTACCTGCTATGCACATGGTGCAATAGAATGCGTATGCTTTATGTTTTCAAAGACAAACAAGATTCAACTTTATAGACAAAAAGGGAAACACACTCCATTAGATTAAAATTTCAATTGTTCAACAACTTGCCCTTAGGCATTACAGGAATGAAAAATACTGAAAAGGAAATAAAACTACAAAAGGAAACATCCAAAGCTCCTCAATGCTCCCATGGCCTCCTCTTTTCAGTGCTGATGTAGTTGTTCAGGACCCGTTCTTCCTCCAATTGCTTAGTCAGCCTCTGGATCTTCCGTTCCTGCTCGTTGAATTTCTCCCGATAGAAATCCCGTTCTTCCTTTAGCTGCGCCCAAGATCTTTTCATGGTGTCAAAATCAGTAGGTATCTGAGGAGGGAGGACAGTTGGAGGAACCCCATCTTCATCAGGAGACTCAAGAATGAGGGGTCTAACAGCTTCGTAGGGCATTCCTAACCTTTGAGCACGGATGCGGACCCATTTGCAATAGGGCTTCAATGGCAGGGAAGTCTTTGGTCCCAACTCATGTGGGTTGGCTTTGTGGATTCTGTCCCAAGCTCTAATGAATCCCTGGCGTAGTTTGTCACTGTCTGCCTGAAACTCAAAATGGAAGTGAGGAACCAGCATTTCATGAGGCCCATCTCCTCTGGCTCTTCCAAACTGACGGAGAGCTAAACACGGATTGTAAGAGATTCCTCCTTGGATACCAATCAACGGAACATTAGGGTATTCTCCGCAACGGTCAATAACGGCTACCTCATCCAAACCTCTGAGAGTCCAGGTGATGTCATTATCAGTGAGAGACATTAACCTCCGAGCCCAACCTTTTCCTTCTTCATTCTTCAGCATGAACTTAGGAAGGTGCGAAATAAACCACCTTACTAGCAAAGGAGCACAACACCACGGAGTCCCCCGTTTTCGAGCAGTACGAGCATAGAGTTGTTGTAGAATATCACCCAAAAGAGTGGGTACCGGATTCCGAGACATGAAGATCCTTATGACATGGATACTGATAAAGGTGTCAGGGTTGGGAAACAGTACCAGACCATAGATCAAAAGAGCTAGAATATCCTCATATGCCTTGAAGTCCAAGTCATTCCAGAAATCATTAGCCTTGCCAACCAGAAATTTGACCAAAAAGCCCTTGATCCCATTTCTAGTTTCCCAGTTGGACAATACCTCTTCTTTGGTCAAGGGGAGAATTGCAGCAATCTCTTCAGGCCTAGGAGTCTTTTCCAAACCAGTGAATGGAGTTTGATCCAAGACAGGGAACCCAAGCAAATAAGAGAACTCTTCCAGGGTAGGAACCAGCTGGAAGTCTTGAAAGGTGAAACAATGATACAGAGGGTCATAAAACTGGGTCAGAACACTTATCAGTTGTTGGTCCCATTTTGCAGTGACCAAGCCAAGGAGAGAACCATGTCTGTTGATGAAGAAAGAAGTGTTTGGAATCCTTCCAACCAAATCCTTGAGTAAAACTGGTGGTTGAACAAAGTTGAGCCGGACAGTATTCCTATGCATGGGCATCATGATGTCCTACAAAACAGAGCAAAGATGAAACTCTTTTGTCTTTGAAATGGGTTAGTCCTTTATACAGGATGCATGCAATGGTATGATGGTATGATGCTATGATGAAGCACACCACAAGTATTCACATAGGCAAATAAGGCACACAAGTCACACAAAACACCCTTAGGTTTCAAGCCAGCATGAGTTTCAGGTATTACCCTCTTTTGGTTTTGTTGGTTAAAAACTGTCCTATTAGAAGTAACCGGGTTCTAGAGGATCTCAAATCATTGGCTACCCTCAATCGGTCATAACTCCAACATCGCAATCTTTTCTCGCGGCCAGAACCATCTCGAGAGTTTAGCCTCAATGAGTGTAGCATACTGCTACTGTCCTAATAGCCAAGTTGGTCAATTTAGGGTTCTAAGGTTGGTTGGTGTTAAATGACCCCTTAGAAGACCTATATTCTCCCCGTTGCAACACAAGGGATATAGGTATAGACTAAGATGCCACACCAACGTAGCCACTGCTTCACCCATGTCGGTCTACGCCGGACAGGTCCCTCACAGATTATGCTACCTAAAAAGGGTATTTCCCAGATCCGGGTTAGGATCTATGAAACTCCGATGCAAAGCCCACAAATGTAAAGCAAACAATTGAAAACAAAGGTGATCTAAACCCTAAGGTAACCCCACTTTTAAGAAATCCCCAGCAGAGTCGCCAGTTCTGTGATACGGTGGGAGAACTGACTTGAGGTTTTGCGTTTGTATTCGCAAATGTTTCGGTTGAGCAAGAGTCGCCACCGACTTTTTATTTTATCCTAAGGAAAGGTTAAAAAGCACAGCAAAAACCTTTTGAGATGTTTCTTGGGTTCGGGGAGTAGATTATAGAAAGGGAAGGTATTAGCACCCTTTCTATCCATGGTTATCCATGGGCTCTTAGTTACTTGCTTAGATCACTTGCCTTTTGTTTTCAATTGTTTTAAATGGTGCTTGAGTGTGTGGGTTTTGAAAAGATGCCAATGTGGTGGCAACCTTTGTAATGATCCATGTGGGGATGTATACAAAGATGTATGTCTTTTGAAAAAAAGTTTTCATTTGTTTTTGAAAATTGTTTTGAAAGTGTAGTGATGTGTGATTTTGAAATTAGGCAAGTGTTTTGTTTTGCAAGTTTGATTCAAGCAACTAAGAGGTTATCTACTCCTAAATTTCTCAAAAAGATTATTGCTATGTTTTAACCCTTTTAACAAGTTTGTTCCACCATTGTATTTGGTGGACAATCTTGTGTTAGGATGTGAAAGGGACAGGCGCGGGTCATCGTTTAGACCATAATTGCAACGGCGTTAAATGTCTTTGGGCAATTTTCTTTAAGGGACTTGATCATTTGTTTTTGTTTGTTTTGAAAAGTTTTGTCGAGGGACTATGATCATTCAAAGTGTTTGCTTTGCCCAAAGAAATTCAACATACAATATGGCCCATTTATTTGAAGGCAACAAGTGGAATACCCTAGGGGTGCAAGTGTGAGATGTGTTGTTTATTTTCATGCTCATTTATCTTGTATTAGGTCAAACTATTTTTTATCGTTTTTTCGCATACAAACCCTAATTCTAACATGTTATCATTAGAAAGCAATAAAGTGCGAAATTAAATTTACTAAGCTATTACAAAACCAAATAGGGGAAGGGGGTACAAATGTTCAAATGGGGATATTGACAAGAATTTAAATCTAAATTATTACATCATTTTGAATATTTGCAATTTAATCAATGTACAAAAATTAAATAAGAATGCAAGATGCTAAAGAAATGTTTTATATATGTATGAAAAAATATTATTTATGTAAAAGAGAAAAGAAAATAAAAATGTATTATTTTTTGGAGTATTTTGAATTTTAGGGCAAAAACCCTATTTTTTGAAGAAAATGCATTATGATCTAATTTAATACAACTATTTATTTATTATTTATAAGAATAAAATAAAATGAAGTATATTATGAAAAAAGTATTCTGGTATCAAATATTAATAAAAATGGAAAATTCAAGTATTTTTATATTTTAACTTAAATATATTAATAAACATATATATATATATATATATATATATATATATATATATATATATATATATATATATATATATATATATATATATATATATATATATATATATATATATATATATATATATATATATATATATATATATATATATATATATATATATATATATATATATATATATATATATATATATATATATATATATATATATATATATATATATATATATATATATATATATATATATATATTAAGTTCTAAATATGCCTTATATACAAATAATAATAATAATTAATTTTTTAATAAAATCAATAAGAAATAAATAAAAAAAGTATTTTTTTATGTGAAATATTTTCAGAAGGTAAATAAAAAGTAAAAATGTATTTACACCATTTTTGTATTTATTCTAAATAAAATATGTATATATTTATGCATAAACAAAAGAAATAAATCAAATAAATATGCCATAAATTCAAAAAAGGATGGAAAAAATATTTTTATGTTTTTTATATCATGAGAAAAAATAAACAAAGTCAACCAAAAAAGAAAAAGTCAAAAAGAGTCAAAAATGAAGCAAATGGGCTCAGGGGGTGTAATAGCAAATGTGTGGTGTGAATAAGAAAAGATATACAGGCCCAGCCCAAGGAACACTGTCTTCAACCTCCAGCAACAAAATTCAAAAAAAAACGCGCGCCCCTGTTCTTCAATGTCCAACTCTCGATTCCTGGCTTTTCAGCAAAAACTCATAACACAACAAATGTTCAGCATGAAGAGACGGTTCTAACCATATATGGAACTTGACCTAACTCTCTAAGATGAGGGAGAATTTCTCCTCCCCCAAATCCTAACCTAATTTTTCTGCCATTTTCAAACTACAAATTCTCTCTACTCAGGCAAAAGAAATGAAATGTAAAGATATGGACATGCTCAGGGCTATGAGTAGAACCTTGTTTCTTCACAGACTTAAGGCTAAAGATGCATGATAAGAGAGATACGAGTTCAAAGTTTTACCTGTGCAGTTGAACTTCTATCTGGAGAATGAGGAACTTTCAGTGCAATGTAATGATTGGAAAAGCTTCCTTGAGGTCCAGGGATGCTGTTTCAATGCTTACTTTGTCTTGAGAGCTTCTGAATCAAGCTATGGAACTTCAACTGCAAAAGGAAAAAATGAAAATGGTGGAAACTGTTAGGGTGATTACAGGTCAGGTTTTAGGTCATGGTTAGCTTGCATATATGCTAGGGAATGTGTATGGATTGATTTTGGTAAGAATGCTCGAGGGAAATGGGAGTTGGCACTCAAACTGCAGAGGCAACCCTGTTTTTGCAGTTTGAGGATGATTCTGAGATGGAGGGTGTTTTGGAGGTCAATGATTCGTGCCAAAGCTTGGATATGTTCTATGGAATGTGTTTGATAGCTTTTGTGTTGTGTTTCTATGCTGAAGAGAGAGTTGTGATAAGTTATGGACTTTTCTTGAACTTGAAGCAAACAAAAGCAAGTTGAGGTTTTAGGTCAGTAGGGGGCCTCCTAATGTGCTGCATAATCTTCTCTTGATCAGAGCAACTTGTCCATAATCTTGTGCCAAAAGGATTTTGCTTGTACCTTCTTGATTTCTAAATTGACATAAAGCTAATCTTTTCAAAAATGGAAAGTTCACTTTATCTAGTTTAGGATTAATCCACTATGCAATGTTAGAACACAAAGAACATGGCCTTAACACATTGAATATGCATTAAATTATTGAGTATGGAATGGTTCAAGGACCTGTAATCAAGCATAAAGTAAGCTGAGTTCAAATTTGCAAAGTTATGAACATGTTTTGATGAAGAACAAAAGTGAATTTTTGCCAACTTATGAAATTCGAATCTCTCAAGTTATGAGGTTGTTTGATGAGTTCTTGGAAATTTTGGAAAGCTTGGAATGTGTAATACAATCCATCTTTGAAATGCAAATTAAAATTCCAAGTGGAAGGGTATGAAAAGTGGCCTTGAAGTGGGGTAGAAAACCTTGTCAAAATAGGTTAAAATTTCACTAAGTTAAAAATGGTTTAGTGCCCTTATTCAAAAAATTGTAACTTGAGATACAAGCTTCAAATGAGAAAACTTTGTGAATCAAAGTTGTAGATTATGCAACAAGCTACAACTTTCATGTTTTGACTTTTGTTTGAATCCAAATGGATCTTGGTGAAAAGGTGGGGCAAAGTTGGGAAAAAATTAGGGTTTTTCATAACTTAGAAAAATTCTAAGTTATGAAAAATTCCATTTTCAAACCCTAATTTGCATTTTGTGATTTCTTGGTGAACAAGTTTCATGATTTGGCAAGTTTTGATGAAAAATGAATCTTGACTCTTGATTTTGACCAAAAAGTCAAAGTTTGACTTTTCAGTATACAGTCAAAATTGATCAATTGACTGGGAAATTCAACTGTCAATCTTGTGTACTTGGGATCTTTTGAGCTTGATGAATGTGTCAAGACCATTTCATTGAGTCCTTGAGGCTATATGTGAGCTTGATTTGCCATTGGCTAGGTCAAACAGTCAAAAATTGCCTTTGTGCAGTCAAAACCCTAAAAATGACCATTTTGCCCTTTTGATGATCTGATCAAATTTCTTATGGAATTGTGATTCAAACTTGATCAAATGGTCCATGTGAGTTCATAATGTTGATGTGGGTCCAATTTCATGAGATTTGACTGTCAATTGGCCACAGTTGACTTTTTCCCCAATACAGTTGATTTCTAGGTCAACTGTCCAATTGACTGGGCAAAACTTGGAATCAAGACTTGAAACTTGGCATGGGTAAACTTGGGAGTCCAACATGAAGCATGAAAGTCATCTTAGGCATTTTAGGTCAAAGCATCCTTAGGCAAACACAAACCCTAATTTGAGTCCACAGTGCAAAGGAGAAGTCTTGAGCAGAGGAAACCCTAACTGGATCTTGATCTTCAAAGGTTTTGTGATGAGAAAATGTTGAGGAAATGGGAGGGCAAATTTTGGGGTACAACAGTGTTTCTGCGCACGGAAGCCATAATCTGCAAAACAGAACAAAGATAAATCCCCTCGGTCTTTGAAATGGTTAGTATAATGAAGTATGCATGCTATGTTATGATGCATGATGTCATGATAAAACAAACAAAAGGTATAGCAGATAACAGGCATGGCAAAGGAAAACAAGTCACACAAAAGCCCTTAAGTTTAAGGCTTGCATGGGGTCAAAGGTATTACCCTCTTGAAGTTCAGTTGGTTTCAACCTGTCCTAGTAATAGTAACCTGGTTCTAGAGGTTCTCAATATCATTGACCATCCTCCATCGGTCATGGCTTCAGCTCACACAATCTTTTCTTGCGGCCAGAACTATCTCGAGAGTATGGTCTCAAAGAGTGTAGCATCGAGTATCAACCAGTCCTCAGCTTTACACCGAGGCTGGCTATCTCACTACTTCCTAATGTCCAAGTTGGTCGATTAAAGGTTCTAAGGTCAGTGGATGCATGACGACACACGTAGCGGCCCCGTATTCTCCTCGTTTCTCCACAAGGGATACCGGTACCAACCAATGTGCCACATCAACGTAGCTACTGCTTCAATCGTATCGGTCTACGCCGTACAGTTCCCTCACAGTTTATTACTACTAACCTAAAAGGTGTCCCCAGATCCATGTTAGGATCTATAGTAACTCCAAAGCAAAACCCTTAAAAGTAAAGCAACCAAAACAAACAAGAGAAGCAATTTATGATGAACTAAATCCTAAGGTATACCCCACTTATTATCCCCAGCAGAGTCGCCAGTTCTGTGATACGGTGGCAGAACCGACTGTTTTGAAAATGCTGGTTTGCGTTTTGCGTTTGTGTTTGCAAAATGTCGCAGTAAGCAAGAGTCGCAACCGACTTTTATTTTATCCAACTAGAAAGGAAAAATGCATAGAAAAATTCCTTTTTCGAGATTTTGAGCACGGGGGGTAGATTATAGAAAGGGAAGGTATTAGCACCCTTTCTATCCATGGTTTTCCATGAGCTCTTAAGTACTTGCTCATCTTTTTAAATTGCTTGTATGTTTGTGTTTTGAAAATTTTTTGTTTTACTTCGTTTTAACCCTTGTATCGGTCCTCAAGAGTGTTACGAAGTGTTTTTAAAAACTTTGTTTGTAAAAAGTGTAAGTGTGAAAAGTTTGACTTTGAGCAAGTACCTACTAGCATCTACGTACTCGAAAAAAGATTATTTATGTTCTTGTTTCCTTTAGACCATGCTACCCTACTATTGAGAAATAGGAAGCACCGTCGTTGGAGTTTGTAAGGGTCAATTCGAAAGGGACGTACGATCACTAAAGCAATGTTAGGACGTCTTAGTAATAACCCTAATGTCTTAAGAACATATTCGAGGCAACATTTCTGAGGCAACCTTTCTGAGGCAACATTTCCGAACGGGACATTTGATCTTTGTTTAAACAGGAGGGAGACCACTAAAAAACCCTATACTTAATGATCGTTTACCGAAGGCAACCGAAGTGAGAGTATACCCTAGGAGTGTGCATGTGCGAGTGATTTGATTTCAGTTATTATCTTTGCACATTAGGGTTTGCTAGCCATTTTAGATTAACATGCAATCTTGTCATACAATCCTATTAACATACATCTAACAGTTAATATTTGCAAGAAATAAAATGCGGAAAAGTAAAAACTACGCTATTACAAGGCTCCGGGGAAGGGATTAATTACATAGCCAAAAAACCCGTAAAACGATAAATAAAAGAAAATTCCTAATTAAACTATTACATACTGTGAGCAGTTACATTAATATCGCAAAAATAATAAAATAATAAGCGCGCGCGATGAATCGAATGGAAAGAAAAATTAGGGTTTTGACCCCATTATCCCTAATTGCAAAAGAAAAAAAAACATTTTTTGTGTTTTTGTTATTAGAGAAAAAATAAGGTTTAATTGAATAAATAAAAACCTAATCACTAATTAATTTAAATTTAAGAAAAATGATTAAATTAACTTATTTTTTGTATTTTTTGTTTTATTTGAGAAATAAAAATTAAATCAAGCTAACCCTAATTTTTCTAATTGATTTTAAAAAGAGTTAGAATTAATCCTAAATTTAATTAGACTAATATTAAATTAAATTTGATAAAATAAAAACCTAATTCTAAATTTGTGAAAACTTGATTTTATGATTTTTTTTTTGGAAAAAAGGTATTAATTTTGGTTAGAAAAAAAATTAAATTAATTAAATCAAAAGAAATAAAATAAATAAAAAGAAAGAAAAATGGGCTTGGATGTTTCAGCAAAAAAGGGGGTGTTGATGGCAAATCTGGACCCAATAGCGCCTGGCCCGTTTTACTTTTCCAGATCCCATGTTGCTAGCTTGACTGGGCGTATGTTGGACCTTCATTGGGAAGCTTTGGATCTGGCATGTTGATGACCTGATTGGTTGGATATTGAGGACATATGGTGGACTTATGGGGTGCCTGTGTACCTGATCATGCAAGAGAAAATAATAGAAAGCAAAGTTGGGGGACCTGGGGATCGAACCCAGGCCCTTTGGAATTTTACCCTGCACGCTTGCCAGCTGAGCTGGCTTTGTTAGTTGTACATGGAACAACAAACAAACATTATATGGAAAAAGAAAATAATACTTATCAAACGCGCATAGATTTGAATGTGCGAGTAAGGGAGTGCCACGTTACCCTTCTTCTTCCTCCCACCATTGCTAAAAGTTCTTGGACTTTTACCTACAGTCGTCTGGGTGTAGGTATAACCCTATGCCTTTCCAAAATCCTATACAGGCGTGATAAATGCAAAACAATGGTACCAATCAACTCGTTGCAACCTCACGAGTATCATGGTACCATTATTAATGGCCAATTGTTCCTGTATGAAGAATCCCTAAAAACGAAGCATAAACCCTAGCCATGGCATCTTGGTATACAGTAAATAAAAACGCAATTAAATATAACCATTAGCTTGCAAACATTATAAGGATTAAGAATATGTCAATATTCATGCTAAAAGTGTCAGAATTAATGGATTTGAAATCAAGAAAAGTGAGAAACCGTGTGGTACTTACAACGTGTTTCAAGGCTTGAGGGAGCTTGATAATGGTTGAAACACGTTCCTGGGATGTCCAGCAAACGTTTGGGATGGCTAGAATGCTTTGAATTGGCCTGGAACATGGAAATCAATATGCCACTTTTCTTGATTTTTTTAAAACTTGCTTTCTGTTTTACACCCCTCCAATCTCTGTCTTTTTGATCTGAACATGTTCCTTATGTACCCTAGAATGAATTAGGGTTGCAATTTGGTTTCAAATCTTCTCCAATTATGATCATTGATTCATGATTTGATTCTTGTGCAAATCTTTCCAAATCAAGCCAAATACAATATTTTTGTGTCCAAATGATCCTTGCACGATTTGATTCCATCTCCAGCAGTATAATAGACCTAAACATGTACAAAATCTCAAGCTTTGATTAGTTTTTGATATTTTCATGATTTCATTTTGATTTTATTTGATTTAATTGAAATAAAATCAAAATAAATGATAAAAATAAAATAATGACCAATGGGAAGGATCATGGGTCGTGGGTCATGTTATAAACTCAATGCAAGCATAAAAAGTTGGGCCTATTTAGCAAAAATTGCAATTTGGGACACATTTGACCTTTGGCAATTTTGCAAAAAGGGTCAACTTCACCAATGCATAACTCCTTCAATTTTGATCCTAGAGATGTGTTTTTGGACTTTTTAGAAAGCTTAAGATGTCCCCTAAGCAACCCTTATTGTCTCATCTCAATTGATTCTTCCATGTTCATGTATGAAGCTTTTACAAAAAAGGTGTTTTTGTTGACTTTCCAAAATGACCTATAATGTCCAAATTCATATCTTCTTGTGAGTGCATATTTTGAACTTGGGAGATGAAGATGAATTGTAAGGAATTACATCCTATTCAAAATGAGCTTTGGATGGGTCATTTTTGATAAAGTGTTAGAAAGTTATGCTTGGTCAAAGTTGAGTTGACTTTTCCTACAAAACCCTAATTTAGCAACTTTTGGGTTTTGATGAATTATGAGCAATCCTTGAGGAATCATGATCAACCCTTGATCAAATGATGAATAATGCTTCAAAATTAGGATGTTGACCAAAAATCTTGAAGTTTGACTGTATGTGGGCCACAATTGACTTTTGCCTTAGCACAATCGATTTTTAGGCCTTTGAGCAATTGACTGAGCAAACTTCCTCTGCAAGGCTTGAAACTTGAAATGGATGATCTTGAGAACATATTAGGACAATGGTGAGCATTTGGGGCCCTTTGTACTCAAACATCTTGATGCAAACTGAAACCCTAATTTGGGGTAGACTGCCATAGGAGAGAGTTTGTCTGGTCAACCCTTGGACTTCCTTGAGCAATTTGAGGACCTCATTTGAAATGTATTGAAAAATATGGGAGGGAAAATTTTGGGGTACAACAGAAACCATTCATCTGAAAGAAAGAAGTGGTTGCTGTATATCCTTAGAGAAATTAAGATAGAGCTGAACGTTGTCCTATGGTGGAGGTTGTTATGATTCCTAAACATGCGTCTGATCAGCAAAGAAATAACCAACCAAGAATGGAAAGACCAGTCAGAGAATTCACCCGAATTAATATGACACTATCTCAAGTATTGCCACATTTATTAAGATCCAATCTGGTGACCTTGAAAGAAGCTCCAAAGAATCCTAACACAACCTCTCCTCACTATCATCCTAATGCCCGCTGTGCATACCACTCTGATAGTCCCGGCCATGACACTAACTGTTGGGCTCTAAAGAACAAAGTACAAGACTTCCATGAAGCCAAAGAGATTGAATTCGATGCGCCAGAAAAGCCCAATGTCATTTCTTCCCCTATGCCCAAACACGACCATAATACCAACACTATTGAAGAAGATATGTTTGTTATTTCAGTTGATGAGCTTGTGACCCCACTCCTGACTATCAAAAATAACTTGTTTATTGTCAGTGTATTCCCGAGATGTGATGAAAGTTATCATTTTTGTTTTTCCTCACCAACCAACTGTCCTTTATTGAAAGCAGGCGTTCAGTGGCTAATAGAAAACAAGGAAATTTTGTTCGAAAAGACTTCTGTTCCACCTGTTTCTTATTATGATGTTTCCATCGTGACCATTTCCGACAATTCTTCCAGGGTCTCCACCAAAAGACCCATTAGAATTACATCAGCTCATAAAGTAGCTCCTTTGATAATTACAATGCCTGGATCAATCCCGTATTCGTCAGACAAAACTGTACCATGGAATTATGGAGGGGGTGTCTACTATCACGGTATCAAGCAAGATTGGCCAGCTGCTGAAGATTCAAGTTATGAGAAGGTTGACTCCAATATCAGTAATATTGGAGGGACTAGCAAGATTACCCAAAGCAGAAGGATATTCTCTCCAGAAATTGATCCCCCAAAAGCTGTTTCTGGACCCGTAATCATTCATGTTGTTGTTGCTCCTCCAAAGGTTATTTCCAGTCCTACAATCATCTCTGCTAGTACTCCAACCAACAAAGCTGTTACAACCCCTGTTATCACTCCTACTGATATTCCTGCTGCCGAGTCAATCGAGACTCGAGGTAAAAGTATTCTGATTGAGCCTGTCCGGACGAAGGCACAATCATTGGCTATCATTGAGACCTCCCGGAAATAGATGGAGGAAATTTTAAAGATTATAAAAAGAAGCGACTACAATGTAGTTGAGCAATTGGGGCAAACTCCGTCTAAATTTTCCATGCTGGCTTTACTACTATGCTCTGAGGCGCATGAAAATGCCTTGGTAAAATTCCTGAAAACTGCCCACGTACCCCAAGAAACATTTTCCGATCAGTTCCAAGACTGCGTAGCCAGCTTGACTGCAGATAATGGTTTAGGTTTTTCAGATGCTGATTTAATGCCAAGAGGGAGGAAGCATAATGAGGCATTGCATGTCTCAATTGAATGCAGGGGCACAACCTTGGATCATGTGTTGCTTGACACCGGTTCGTCTGTGAATGTATTGCCTAAAAAGGCTCTTGATAGGCTTGACTATGAGGGATTGACATTTAAACCAAGGTACATAGTAGTGAGAGCCTTTGACAGCTCAAAAAGGATGGTGCATGGGGAAGTGGACATCCCCATAAAGGTTGGAACCCAAACATTTGATTCAACTTTTTATGTAGTGGATATTCGCCCTTCGTATTCCTGCTTGCTAGGCCGACCATGGATTCACAATGTCGGCGTTGTTACTTCTACGTTGCACCAAATGCTGAAATATCCAATTCAAGGGAAGATCATCACTGTTCATGGAGAAGAAGAGTATATGGTCAGCCATCTAAATTCCTTCATATATGTGGAGTTAGATGGTGAATTTATTGAAACTCCATTCCAGCACTTTGAAGAAGTCCCGCAAGATGTGGTAGTAACCAGGGTTGTGTCTCAAGTTCCCAAGATCATAAGGCCTCCGCTCAGAATGTTGTCTTTAAAGGATGCCAAGGCAGTTGTAGAGGAAGGTGGGTGCACTATTTGGGAACAACTCCCAGATATCCTATATAAATCTGACAAGTTTGGTATGGGTTTCACTTCAGGTGCCCAGAAGGTCGTATGTCGCGCTTGTGCCGGAGGACCACCCTTGAAGATCAGCAACCGCGAAGTCAATGCGGTGGAAGATGATGAAGACAGCTACAACCTGGAGGATTGGATTTTCCCAACTGTCAGTGGAGGGCTCAGCAACTGGGAGGCTAGAGATTTTGTCCCGATCTCTTTTATCCCACAGTAATTTGTCTTTACATTTTGTTGGATATGTAATATTGAAACAATTCAGACTCTTAAAACTTTGTGTCTTACCTGAGGCACAATGGTCCATTTGTAAGGGTTATTATCTCATTTTCATATGACATCAATGAATCATGGAAGTTTTTGCATAAAAACTTTGTGTTCATTGTTTTTCTTTTTACATTTTCATTTCTTTCAAAGATAGCTATACTCTTACACACACTCACACTCACAATGCAGGTCTACATCCATTCGGGATCCCATGGGTAACGGTTCTGCTATGGCCTTTTGTGACTCTTAAAATCTAATCTACCAAGCCGAAGACGAAGGTGATGAAGATTGTGAAGTACCATGGGAACTCGCCAGGTTACTACAATAAGAAGAGAGAACCATTCAGCCCCACGAGGAACCCGTGGATACAATTAACCTAGGCACCGAAGAAGACAAAAGAGAAGTCAAGGTGGGTGCCAATCTGGAACCCAGTGTCAAAGAGCGTCTGATTCAGTTGCTACACGAGTATGTTGAGGTCTTTGCCTGGTCGTATGAAGACATACCAGAACTTGATGTAGATCTTGTGGTGCATCGTCTACCTACAAAAGAGGACTGCCCACCAGTAAAACAAAAGGTCTGTCGAATGCGACCAAATATGTCGGGGAAGATTAAAGTTGAAGTCATGAAGCAATTCAACACTGGATTATTGGTCGTCACCTCTTATCCGCAATGGGTTGCCAATCTTGTTCCCGTGCCCAAAAAGGACGACAAAGTACGAATGTGCATGGACTACAGAGATTTGAATAGGGCAAGCCCTAAGGATGATTTCCCACTTCCCTACATTGACATCCTAGTTGACAATACGGTACAACACAAAGTGTTTTCCTTCATGGATGGTTTATCAGGTTACAACCAAATCAAAATGGCACCTGAGGACATGGAGAAGACAACCTTTGTCACACAATGGGGGACATTATGCTACAAGGTTATGCCGTTCAGACTGAAGAATGTTGGGGCAACCTATCAGCGTGCCATGGTAGCTCTATTTCACGACATGATACATCACGAAATAGAGGTCCATATGGACAACATGATAGCTAGATCTCAAACAGAAGAAGATCATCTTGATCATTTACATAAACTGTTTGAGAGGCTAAATAAGTACAAGCTGAGGTTGAACCCAAATAAATGCACATTTGGAGTAAGGTCTGGTAAGCTCCTAGGTTTTGTTGTCAGCAATAAGGGTATTGAAGTAGATCCTGCCAAGGTGAAAGCGATACAAGAGATGCCTGCTCCTCGTGCTGAGAAGGAAGTTAGAGGATTCTTGGGACGTTTTAACTACATTGCCAGATTCATTTCTCACCTGACAGCTACTTGTGAACGAATCATCAAACTACTGAAGAAAGATTAAGTAGTCAAATGGAATGATGAGTGCCAAACTACTTTTGATAAGATCAAAGAATACCTACAAGAACCTCCTGTGTTGATGCCACAAGTCGAGGGAAGGCCATTGATCATGTATCTGACTATTTTGGAAAATTCAATGGGGTGTGTGTTGGGGCAGCATGACGAGTCTGGCCAAAAAGAGCACGCTATTTATTACCTGAGCAAAAAGTTTACTGATTGTGAAACAAGATATTCACTGCTCGAGAAAACTTGCCGCGCTCTGGCATGGGCTGCTCGCTGGCTGAAATAGTATATGCTGACCCATACTACCTTGTTGATATCTAAAATGGATCCAATAAAATACATCTTTGAGAAACCTGCCCTCTCTAGGAGAATAGCAAATTGGAAGATGATCTTGACAGAATATGACATACAGTATACTACCCAGAAAGCAATAAAGGGAAGTGTACTAGCTGATCACCTTGCTCACCAAGCTGTAGAAGACTACCAGTCCATGAAGTTCGAATTCCCAGGTGAATACATCATGATGGTAAACAACTATGAATAATTTAGGCCATATGACGGACCTGAACAAGGATCACGATGGAACCTGGTTTTTGATGGGGCATCTAACGCACTTGGCAATGGTATTGGTGTTATACTCATATCTCCGGAAGGATGTCACACTCCCTTTACGGCAAGACTCTGCTTCAATTGTACAAATAACATGGAAGAATACGAAGCGTGCATCTTTGGTCTAAAAGATGCCATAGACTTGGGGATCAAATCTTTGAATGTATTCGGAGATTCAGCTTTGGTTATCAGCTAGATCAAAGCGGAATGGGACACCAAACACCCTAACCTTATCCCTTACAAAGAACATGTTTTGACATTGCTCCCACTTTTTGAGAAGATTACCTTCGAGCACTTCCCGCGAGAAGAAAATCAGCTAGCGGACGCACTATCCACAATGTCATCTATGTTTAAACTTAAATGGGATAACGAGGCTCCCCAGATCACCATTGAACAAAGGGATGAACCAGCACACTATCACGAGATTAATACTGAAGAAGTAGTGGACCAGCCTTGGTTTCACAAAGTCAAGAGGTATCTCTAAACCCAAGAATATCCAGAAGGAGCTTCAGTAAACGATAAGAAGTTCTTAAGGAGATTCTCTGCTAAATTCTTCCTTAGTAATGGCATTCTTTACAAAAGCAACCATGACTCTGTGTTACTTCGGTGCGTAGATAAGGTTGAAGCTGAAAGGATCATGGTTGAGTTACATGAAGGCACTTTTGGCACCCGTTCCAGTGGGCATACAATGGAAAATAAAATCCTACGGGTAGGCTATTACTGGTCTACCATGAAATCAGATTGCTATCAACACTCTCGAACTTGCCACAAGTGTCAGATTTATGCTGACAAGGTGCACGTACCTCTGATTCCTCTGAATGTCTTAATGGCTCCTTGGCCCTTTGTTATGTGGGGGACTAATATGATTGGGGAAATCAAGCCAACATCCTCCAATGGACACCGCTTCATCTTAGTGGCCATTGACTATTTTACCAAGTGGGTGGAGGCAGCTTCTTTCGCTTCCCTTACCAAGAATGTTGTCGCCCAGTTCATCAAGTAGAATCTCACATGTCGTTACGATATCCCGGAGAGGATCATTACAGACAATGGTACGAACCCGAATAATACTATGATCATCTCCCTGTGCGAGTAATTCAAGATCCAGCATCACAATTCTTCCCCTTACGGGTCAAACATGAATGGTGCTGTTGAAGCCGCGAATAAGAACATTAAAAAGATCATACAGAAAATGACAGTCACATACAAAGACTGGCATGAGATGCTACTATTCGCTCTCCACGGATATCGTACCACATCTTGCACGTCAACCGGGGCAACACCTTATTCTCTGGTATATGGCATGGAGGCTGTCTTGCCTATTGAGGTCAAGATTCCCTCTCTGAGAATTATGAAGGATGCAGGGCTAAATGAAGATGATTGGATCCAGACTCGACTTGATCAACTAAACTTGATTGATGAAAAAAGGCTTACTGCTGTTGTACCCCAAAATTTTCCCTCTCATTTATCAATACTTTTCTCACAAGACTTCTTTGACTCAAGACAAGATTAGGGTTTGGTCAGCTCAAGACATCTCATCTTGCATTGATAACCCAAAATTAGGGTTTGAGTTTGCACAAGGATTTTTGGACGATCAATGCTTCATGTGACTTTCATACATCATTTTGGACCCCTAAGATTTCTCATGATAAGTTTCAAGCCTTGAACCACATTTTTGATCAGTCAATTGGACAGTTGACCTAAAAATCAACTATATTGGGGAAAAAGTCAACCATGGCCAATTTACAGTCAAACTTCATAATTTTTTATCCACATCAACATTTTAGACTCATATGTACCATTTGATCAAGTTTGGATTACAATTCCTCAAGAAATTTGATCAAATCATCAAAAGGGCAAAATGGTCAAAATTAGGGTTTTGACTGAGGAAGGGCAATTTCTGATTTTTAACCTAGAAAGTGACCAATTGAGTTCAAGCATGATTTCAAGGATTCAATGTCATCATCTTGACTTAATTACATGGCTCAAAACATTTCAAATTCATTGGATTGACAGATGAAATTTACAGTCAACTGATCAAAAGTCAATTGTATACTAAAAAGTCAAACTTTGATTTTTTGGTCAAAATCAAGTACCAAGAGTCATAATTCATCAAGATGTGTCAAAATGTGAAACTTGTTCATCAAGAAAACCAAAATTGAAAATTAGGGTTTTGAATTTGAAAATTTTCATAACAGAAATTTTTTAAGTATAAAAATTTTCTTATTTTTTCTCAACTTTACACCACTTTTTCACCATGATGCATATTGATTCAAGAAAAGTACCCAACATGAAAGTTGTAGACCTCCATGAAATATACAACTTTGCTTCACAAGCTTTTCCATAAATATGCTTGGATCTCAAGTTATAAATTTGTGAATATATGGTCATGAACTTCTCAACTTAGTGAAATTTTGCCCTAATTTAGGCAGGTTTTGGACCCAACTTCATGGAAATTTTTCACCTAGTTCCAAGAAGTATCTCAAAATTCATTTCAAAGATGGATTATATAGAACATTGAAATATTTCCAAAATGTCCAAGAACTCTCCAAGATCATGTTTGAGTAGAGAGAATCGAAGAGAGGAAATTGGCATTTTCTCACTTTTTGTTCAAGCCATTTCATGAAGAACCAAGTTGCAAATCAATACTATGCTGGCTATTTCATGTTGTAAAGGTCCTAAACTTGTTCTACACTCCTTAATTAAATTCTTACTCAGTTGACAAAGCCTCTATCCATGCTTTTGAACCTTTATCCAACTTATAATTCCACTTATGGCAAAAAGATTCCATTGCCATTTTCATAAAGAACCACTTTTGCAAACTTTACAATTTTGAGATTTGAACATGTCCCCTTGATGCATACAAACCACACAAGTCTCAAGCAAGTTGTACAAATCCATACCAACCCTAAGCAAGTGGTACAAGCATGTGAAGCTTTGGTCTTGTCACTTTGCTTCAAGTACAAGAAAGTTGGCAAAAAGGCTAGCATGGGCAGATCTGTTAGGAAGCTGACCTAAGATCATCTCAATACTAATATACAAACTATATGCAACACATAGGAGACCAAGCCAAGACCTGAAACTCTCTCAAGCTGAAAAACACCAAAAACTGTCATAAAACTTACAATTTCTGCACAAACACATCTAGCTTTCATTTGGCTCATGCGTTTTGTGTTTAGATCATTCCAATGCCTTACATACTTGATATAAAACCCATCCAAACCATCATCCCTGTTCTATATTCTCTTTTCCACCATCTGCCATTGTTGACTTTGAAGCTTGCAGTTGGACTTGTTCAGGGAGTTCTAGCCACTTTCAGAGCAAGGCAAGGGTTGGAATAGATTCAGAGAAGCTCAAGGAAGCTCAAGCAAGCATCAGGCCTCCATTAAAGTCACTACATTTCCATACACGATTCCAGCTGAAGGAGGTATATTTTTAAACTCTATCTCCTTGTACAGGCAATCTTAGGCCACGATCTGTAAATAAAAAATGTAGTTCTCATCATAACGAAGCTATACATATCATCATCTTGCATTGATTTTACTTGTGCTAAGAGAATTTGGAAGTTGAAATCTCTAGAAATATTAGGTTAGAATTTGGGGCTTTTAAAATTCTCTTTGATCTTTGATAGTTAGATTACATAACTTATATGGTTGGATTCATGAGTTCAAATGCTACATTTTTCATGTTACAAGTTTTCATTTTATGGAAGCATGAGGAAGTTACAGGGGATCCGGCCAAGGCTTGAGGAAGAAGATAAAACAGGGCAAGGGCATGTTTTATAATATGTTGTTTTTGTTTCAGTAAAGACAATGGATGTATGGCAACCCCAGTGGTAAAGCAGCACGCTGGTGAGACCCATGTTCTGGGTTCGAACTTGTGCGCAACTTTTGCATTTTTACAATTTTCCCTTTTCAGTTTTTGACCTTTTTTTTTTGCAGATTGGGCTGGGCTATTGGGCCAGTATTTTTTTTGCTAGCATATTGTTGTACCCCAAAATTTTCCCTCTCATTCCATCAACATTTTCTCACCACAAGACTCTTGGACCTTAAGATCAAGTTAGGGTTTGCTCTACTCAAGGCTCCTCCTTGCACTGTTGACCCAAATTAGGGTTTGAGTTTGCACAAGGATATCTTGACCTAAAATGCCCAAGGTGACTTTCATGCTTCATTTTGGACCTACAAGTTTATCCATACCAAGTTTCAAGCTTAGATTCCAATCTTTGCCCAGTCAATTGGACAATTGACCTAGGAATCAACTATATTGGGGAAAAAGTCAACTGTGGCCAATTGACAGTCAAACTTCATAATTTTTTACCCACATCAACATAATGAACTCATATGAACCATTTGGTCAAGTTTGGATCATAATTCCATAAGAAATTTGATCAGATCACCAAAAGGGCAAAATGGTCATTTTTAGGGTTTTGACTGCACAAAGGCAATTTTTGACTGTTTGACTTAACCAATGGCAAACCAAGCTCACATATGGACTCAAGGACTCAATGGCATTGTCTTGACCCATTCAACAAGTTCAAAAGATCTCAAATGCACATGATTGACAAATGAATTTTCCAGTCAACTGATTAAAATTTGACTGTATACTGAAAAGTCAAACTTTGACTTTTTGGTCAAAATCAAGTGCCAAGATTCATTTTTCATCAAGACATGTCAAAATATGAAACTTGTTCATCAAGAAACCCAAAATTACAAATTAGAGTTTAAAATGAAGAAATTTCATAACTTAGAAATTTTCTAAGTTATGAAATTTCCTTATTTTTTCCTAACTTTGTCCCATTTTTTCACCAAGATGCAAATGGATTCAAACAAAACTTGAAACATTAAAGTTGTAGTCCATTACAAAATCTACAACTTTTATTCACAAAGTTTTCTCAAAGGAAGCTTGTATCTCAAGTTATGATATTTTGAATAAGGGTGCAAAACATTCTTAACTTAGAGAAATTTTGACCTATTCTAGGCAGGATTTTTGTCCAACTTCTTAGCCATTTTTCACATGCTTCCACTTGGAGTTTCAATTTGCATTACAAAGATGGATTGTAGTACACATTCCAAGCTTTCCAAATTTTCCAATAACTTCTCAAACACCCTTGTGGATAGAGAGAATCGAATTTGCAAAGTTGGCCAAAACTCATTCTTGTCCATGGCCAAAGCTTGCTCATCACAACTTGCATTTTCAATTCAGCTTGTACAAAGCTAGCTTGCAGGCCTCAAAACCAGTTTTACACACCTTAATTAAATGCCAAACCATTATATTAAGGTATTATTTCATCCATTTGGACATTACATGCTAAACTAATCCATAATTAGAAAAAGCAACTTTGCCATTTTTGAAAAGTAATGTTTTATGTCAAGTTCACGATCTTTGAAGTACAAGCCAAATCTTTGAGGCAAAGTTGGGTAGACAAATCCCACTGATCAAGAGCAAAGTGTGCAGCATGCTTGAGGACATTGGACATGCCTATATCATAAGTTGACATTTCCTTGCTTACAAGAGAAAAAAAGCTTGCAAAAACTCTAAAACTCTCATTCCTGTCAACACAGCCAAACACAAACTTTGCAAACATCTTTCATACATCCAAGCAAGCCTAAAGCACGACCAAACCACCCCTCATCCTTCCTCATACAGAAAATCACAGTTTTTCTGCAAAACAGGGCATCTGTTGCAGTTTGACTTCCACAATCCATTCCACTCGTGCACTTTGGCTAAAACCAGTTCACATACATTCTATATCATCCATTGGAACTATCCCAAGCCCTAGATACAAACTGTAACACCCCTAACATCACTTGCCATTTTCACTTTTCAGTTTTGCTGGTGAACTTCCATAGCACGATTCAGAGAGTATCAAGGCAAGCTAGGTGTTGGAAAAGCATCCTTGGACTTCAGGCAAGTTGTACCAAAGCTCAAACTCCATTGAAGTTGGCTACATTGCTGTACACGACTCAAGCTGAAACAGGTAAAAACATGAACTTCTATCTCTCAATCTAGGAAGAGTTAGGCTTAGGTTTGTGAATGAAATATGCTCTACTCATAGGCCTGAAGCCATCCATGTATTTACTTTTCATTTATATTGAGTATGCTGTGAGAATTTTGGCCATGAACATTGAAGAAAAATTAGGTCAGAAATTGGGGATGAAGAAATTCTCCCTCGTTTCTTAGAGTTAGGTCAAGTATTTTATATGTCTGAATTCGTCTCTTGATGCTCTACATTATTGGTGTTATGAGTTTTGCATGAAAGTCCAGGAATCAGGAGTTAGGAAACGCGCGTTTTTGCTTGTTCAAACAAAGCTGGAGGTTGAAGAAGACTGACTTGTGCTGGGCCTGAGTTGGTTTTGCTCTTTGCACTCCCTTTTCCAATTTACACCCCCTTGGCCCATTGTGTGATATATTAATCATTTTTGATTTTTTTCTTTTTGATTCTGACTTATTATTTTTTGCTCAAATATAAAAAATATAAAAAATATTTTTCCACCCTTTTTTTGCATTTATTTGGCATTTATTTGTTTTATTTAATATATGTATGTAAATAAATATAAAAACCTTTTTATTTAAAACCCTAAAAATAATACAAAAACAAATAATTTTCAGTTATTATTTTTTGTTTACATTTTGAAAACATTTTCTAAAATATACTTTTTTTTTGTAAATAATTAATATTTTATTCTTGTATATATTTAGTACTTTTAATATAATATATAAATACTTGTATATTTTATTAGATATTTAGGACAAAAATATAGAAATAATACATTTTTATTTTTATTAATATATGACACTAAAAAATACTTTTTTTTACAATATACTTCTTTTTTTTTATTTTTTGTATATAATTAACAAATATTGTATATAATTAATAAATAAATACTATTTATTTAGAAAACTAGGGTTTTGCCCTAAACCATAAAAATATTCAAAATTTGACCTTTTTATTTTTTGTTTATATTTCACATTGAAAACACTTTCACATACATAAAAAAAATCATTTTTGTGCATAATACATTTTGCATATTTATTGTATTTACTTTACATTGTACAATTAAATAATTTGTATATTCGATATGGATGTAATAGTTTAGATTTAATTTCTTGTCAAATATCCTCACATTCAAAGATTTGTACCCCCATCCCCATAATCATGTTGTAATAATTTAGGACTTTAAATTTCTGCATTTAAAAGCTTTCAAATTATGCCATGATAGACTTAGGGTTTGTATGCAAATCAAATAACAAATAGCTTGACTAATACAAAGACAAAAATGCATGAAAATGGACAACACCATACACACTTGCACCCCTAGGGTTAGTCCACTTGTTGCCTTCAAAAATGGGCCATGTTGCATGTTGAGTGTCTTTGGCAAAACAAAAACAAATCAAATGATCATAGTCCCTCGATGACGCTTTCTCAAGTTGCCTAAAAAATGATCAAGTCCCTTAAAGGAAAAATTGCCAAAGACACTTGACACTATTGCATTCATGGTCTAAACGATGACCCGCACCCGTCCTGTTAACATCCTAACACAAGATTGTCCACCAAATACAATGGTGGAACAATACCGTTAAAAGGGTTAAAACATAGGAAAGATCTTTGAGAAATTTAGGGTAGATAGCTCTTGGTTACTTGACCAAACTTGCAAAACAATCCTTGCCTTTTTCAAAATACACATCACAACACAATTCCAAAACAACTTTCAAAACCTTGAAACATCTTTTCAAAAAGACAAACACCTTTTATAAAACATTCGAGTAAAGAATTGTTACAAGGGTTGCCTAGACAAGGCATCTTTTTCAAAACATTTTCAAAACCACACACACAAAGCACCATTTCAAACAATTGAAAAGCAAAGGCAAGTGATCTAAGCAAGTAACTAAGAGCCCATGGATAACCATGGATAGAAAGGGTGCTAATACCTTCCCTTTCTATAATCTACTCCCCGAACCCAAGAAAACATCTCAAAGGTTTTTCCTGTGCTTTTTAACCTTTCCTTAGGATAAAATAAAAAGTCGGTGGCGACTCTTGCTAAACCAAAACATTTGCGAAAACAAACGCAAAACCTCAATTCAGTTCTTCCACCGTATCACAGAACTGGCGACTCTGCTGGGGACAATTTTAAAAGTGGAGAAACCTTAGGGCTTAGATCACCCTTTTGCATGACTAATTGTTTGCTTTGATTGCTTTACATTTTGGTTCTCTTGTTTGGGCTTGAAATCCTACACCCGGATTTGGGAAACATTCATAGATAGCAATACATTGTGGAAACTGTACGGGGTATACCGACACGGTTGAAGCAATAGCTATATTAGTGTGACATATTTGTGAGTACCGGTAACCCTTGAGTTCAATCAAGAAGAGTACGGGGCCGCTGAGTGATGTCACTAAGCACTAATGACCTATAACCTTACTTGACCATCTTGGCCTTTTATTAGGGGTAGTGAGATGACCGGCTTTGGTGCAGTCCGAAGTTGGTAGATACTCGATACTACACTCATTGAGGGTTATTTTCTTGGAATATTTTGGTCGCTAGTTAAGTGGCTAAACCAAAACAATGAACATGGAAAACAATCCAATGATATTGAGCTCCTTAGAACCCGGTTACTATTTATAGGACATGTTTTTAAGACAACTTCACTCAAGAGGATACTTACCTATGAAACCTCATGCAAGCCTGAAACTAGGGTTTTGTGTGACTTGCTTGTACATATGTTTGTGCATACATCATGAACATCATAAAGCATCATATGTATCCACTAACCATTTCAAGGGTTTGGATCTTCATCTTTGTTCTTGTTTTGTAGGTCATGGAAATTCTTCGCAGGAAAACCATCCAAGTCAACCTTGTGAGAATCCCTCCTCAACTCAAGGAGCTTACATCCAGAATTCCAGAAAGCTCTCTCTTCAGTGAAAGACATGGTAGACTTCTCAGCCTAGTCAACACCAACATTGAAGAAGACATGGTGAAAGTGCTGTTCCAGTTCTTTGACCCCTTTCACCACTGTTTCACATTCCCCGACTACCAATTGGTGCCTACTTTGGAGGAATTTTCTCAACTCCTGAGAATTCCTATTCTTAATCAACTACCCTACAACGGTACGGAAAAAGAACCAAAGCCTGAAGATGTTGCTCAAGCACTACACTTGCAACCATCTGACATCAAGGGGCATTGAGAAACTAGAAGTGGTGTCAAAGGCTTCTTGGCAAAGTTCTTGTTTGAGAAGGCACAAGAGTGTTGGGACTCCTTGGAACTACAAGCCTTTGAAGAGATTGTGGCACTCCTCGTTTATAGGTTGGTCTTGTTCCCAAATCCTGACCAACTAATAGATGTCAATGTTGTCAAGATTTTTCTAGCCAGGAATCCCATACCTACATTTCTTGGGGACATCCTCCACTCATTTTACACACGAACAATGAGGAAGAGAGGTGTTCTCATGTGTTGTACTCCTCTCCTTGCAAGGTGGTTTATTTCTCACCTTCCACAATCTGTTTTGAAGAATGAACAAGGCTTAAGGTGGTCACAACGGTTGATGACCCTCACACATTCTGATGTACATTGGTGTTCTCGGTCTAGAGAAAATGTCATCATCGTCGATCGTTGTGGTGAATTCCCTAATGTTCCATTACTTGGCATTAGGGGAGGCATTACCTACAACCCTTGTCTAGCTTTGAGACAATTTGGATATGCACGGAGGGATGGCCCTCATGACATGCTGATTCCTGACCTAGTTTTTGACTTCGACCATGATGCGCAAGGACTTCGCCAAAGATTCATCAGAGCTTGGAGGATGCCTAACAAGGTAGATAGCAAGACACTAGGGCACAAGAACTCCATCCCTCTTGAGCCTTATCTCAAGTGGGTAAGAACCCGAGCCCAGAGTCTTATGATGCCTTACCCTCACATTCTCCCTTTGATTAAAGAGCTTGTTAAGGAAGGAGAGGTTCCATACACCATCCTACATCCTGACATGCCAACATCATGGGAGGAAATGCAGAAGAGTTGGATCCAACTCAAGGAAGAAAGGGATACTTTTGAAGCCAGCTTCTACGCCAGTGAGAAGAAGGTTTTGGAGCTTACCCGCCGACTTCACGAGGAGGGAACCCTGAACACTTACATCGCACCAAAGAGGATGCGCAACGTCTTTTTACCTTAAGAAGTTTTTGTAATATTTGGCCCATGGGGCATTTATGTACTGACAAAATTTCTTCTTATTAATATGACGTGTGTTCTTTTTGTTTGCAACAACTTTGAATTTCTAAATCCTTGAATGCATTGCATGAATAAACATATCATTCATCATATGCATAAACAGGTCTTCACGCCAGGTTTCCTTATCTTTCTGTTGTTTATTTCAGTAAGATGGATCTTGAACAGACGGTCAAAGATCTGCAGTCATAAAACTCGCAGTTTCAACAGCTCCTAATGACCTTAGCAAAGGGTCAGGAGGATCTTAAAGCACTGTTAGGGAATAAAGAGCAAGAAAAAGGAAAAAAGAAGAAGAAAAGAGTAGGGGTAGCTACACTGGGAAGAAGATTTGAGAATGAAGCTAGGAGAGTTCTTGAATTTCCCTCCACATCTGATGAGGGGACCGGTAAAGGAAAGGGGCTGCATTACCTTCTGAGTCCGAGGCTGAAGAGGAAGAGGTTGAGGAAGATGAAGACTACTCAGAGCAGCAATACCCGCCAGCGGATGACAAATACAAAAACCTGGAGGATAGACTGGCAGCTATGGAGCTGCAAAGGGTTCCTGGGTTAGATTTTGAAGAATTGGGATTGATTGCTGGGATTGTGATCCCTCCAAAGTTTAAGGTGCCAATTTTTGAAAAATATGATGGGCTGTCTGGCCCGAAGATGCACCTAAGGTCATATGTCAGAAGAATTCAACCTCATACATCCGACAGAAATCTTTGGGTACACTTCTTTCAGGATAGCTTGTCCGGTACACAGCTAGACTGGTTTTACCAGCTTGAGAGGTCAGAAGTGCATAACTGGGAAGACTTGGCAGCTGCCTTTTATCGCCAGTATCAATATAACGCCGACTTGGCGCCAACCCGTACTCAGTTACAAAGTATGGGAATGGACTCAAATGAGGGATTCAAAGAATACGCCCAGAAATGGCGCGACTTGGCCGGAAGAGTGCAGCCACCTCTCTCAGATAGGGAACTAGTTGATATGTTCTTGGGGACCCTATCTGGCCCGTTCTTCAACCATTTGATCGGGAGCTCTTCCGCAGGGTTTACTGAATTGATTCTGACTGGAAAACGGGTAGAAGCTGGTATTAAGAGCGGGAAGATTCAAAGGGATGCCTCTGTATCCACAACTGTTAAGAAGTCATTTCCGGCCAAGAAGGAAGCAGCTGTTGTGTACTCTCAGAAAGGATCTGGAAGAACTGAGCACCGACCGACTGTAGGGGCCGTGATGATTCAAAATTCATCAAATGATCAGCCTCGTAACAGTCAGTCCAGACCTAAACAGCAATGGGGAGAACGGCCACAACGGCAGTTCACCCGCATAAATATGACGCCCGCACAAGTTCTTCCCAATTTGTTGAAACTGAATCTCGCCAATATCAAAGAGGCACCAAAAAATGTGAATACAACTTCCCCGCATTATCATCCCAATGCTAAATGTGCCTATCATTCTGACAGCATCGGGCATGACACCAACGATTGTTGGGCGCTTAAGCATAAGATTCAAGACTTGATAGATGCAAAAGAGGTTGAGTTCGACGCTCCAGAGAAGCCAAATGTAATATCCACTCCGATGCCAAAGCATGGTCGCAATGTCCATGCTATTGAAGAAGATCTGTATGTTGCTGCTGTTGATGATCTGGTAACTCCACTACTAATAATCAAGTTGAATCTGTTGAAAGCTGGGATTTTCCCAGGATATAAAGAAGACTGCTATTGTTGTTCCTCCCTACCAATTGACTGTCCATTGCTGAAGATAGGCATCCAAGGCCTAATGGACAGCCAACAAATTCTTTTCGAAAAGATTCCTGCTACTTCAACCCCTATCAAAGATGTTTCAATAATCACCATTTCCACCAATCTTTCCAAGGTCCCTAAAAAGCCTATTAAGATTACATCCGCTACGAAGATTGTTCCTCTGAAAATAACCATGTCGGGGCCTGTCCCCTACAAATCTGACAAATCAATACCATGGAATTATGGTGGAGAAATCTACTACCATGGTGTTAAACATATTGAGATAACTGAGGAGAGCTCTAACGAGGAAACTACCGACATTGGAAACATTGTCGGTACGAGCAAGATTACCCGAAGTGGGAGAATTTTCTCTCTAGAGATTGCCCCCCCAAAGGCAATCTTTGGACCCTCAGCTGCTGCCAAGGTTACCCCTGCACCGATAAAACTTTCTGCAAGAGCTCCGTTGATTGAAGAAGTTGTTACTCCTGTGGTTGTCCCTCCTACTTCTGCTGATAAGGGGAAAGGGATCCAAGATGAGCTCGTCAGGACGAGGGCTCAACCATTGGTCATCCCTGAAACCTCTAAGAAAGAAATGGAGGAGATTTTGAAAATAATAAAGAAAAGTGATTATGACGTTGTAGAGTAACTGGGGCAAACCCCCTCGAAGATCTCCATGCTAGCTTTGCTACTTTGTTCGGAGGCTCATACCAAAGCTTTGATAAGGTTTTTGAAGACAACCCATGTGCCCCAGGAAACCTCAGCCGATCAATTCCAAGATTGTGTAGCCAGCCTTACCGCCGACAACGGCCTGGGTTTCTCTGATGCTGACCTGACTCCGAAAGGAAGAAAGCACAATGACGCATTGCATGTGTCAGTTGAATGCCGAGGAACTACTCTCGCCCATGTCTTGGTCGACACTGGTTCTTCCCTAAATGTGCTGCCTAAGAAAGCTCTAGATCGATTGGATTGTGAAGGCTTGGAGCTGAAACCAAGTAATATCATTGTCAGGGCCTTTGACGGGTCTAAAAGAATGGTGCATGGGGAGGTCGACATTCCCATTAAGGTAGGCACTGAAGTGTTCCCCTCAACTTTCTATGTGATGGACATCCGCCCATCATACTCTTGCTTGCTAGGAAGACCATGGATACATAATGTTGGGGCAATCACTTCCTCTCTACATCAGATGCTGAAATACCCCGTTAAGGGGAAAATCATAACTGTACACGGTGAAGAGGAGTACATGATCAGCCATCTGAATTCCTTTCGGTATGTGGAAGTGGATGGCGAATTCATTGAAACACCCTTTCAACACTTTGAGGAAGTTGCTCCCGAGGTTGCAGTAGCAAAGGCAGTAGTTGAGGTACCCAAGCAGGAGGCCAAGATGGCATCTCTGAAAGATGCCAAGGCTGCAGTAAAGGAGGGGAAGAGCTCAACATGGGGTCAGTTTCCTGACTTCCCTCACAAGGCAGACAAGTTTGGGTTAGGATTTACCGCTGCGGGGAAAAAAGCTATGCGTCGCTCAAAAATTGAAAGAACACCCATCAAGATTTATCCTCATGGAATCAATGCTTTGGAAGACGAAGACGAAGAGGCCAACATTGAAGATTGGATCTTCCCAACCATCGAAGGGGGACTACACAACTGGGAGGCGAAGGACTTCGTCCCCATTACTTTCATTAATCAGTAATTTATCTTTCGAACATTTCCTGTTGGTCTGTAATAATTACTTTTAAACAATCTGCACACTATTTTTCACCTCATGCCTTGCCCGGGGCATGTAGGTCCATCTGTAAGGGTTTTGATTCTCTTCATATTCATATGCCATGTTTAATGAATCATTGGACGTTTCTCATTTATAAACTGCTGTGTTCATTTTCTTTCCTTTTGCATTTTTGTTTGTTTAAGGATGGCTATCCCTTACACACACCCACACTCACAAATGCAGGTACCCATCCACTCTGGATTCTATGGGTGACTATTCTGTTGTATCCTTCAATAACTCTGAAGATTTGGTCAATCAGGCTGAGTATGAAGACGACGAAGATTGTGAAGTACCGGGAGAGCTAGCCAGACTTCTACAGCAAGAGGAAAAGGCCATCTTGCCTCATGAAGAGTTGTTGTAAACTATCAACTTAGGAACAGAGGAAGACCAGAAGGAAGTACAAGTGGGTGCCAATCTGGAACCAAGTGTCAAGGAGCGCTTGATACAACTGCTGAATGAATACGTTGAAATCTTCGCCTGGTCTTATGAAGACATGCCAGGGTTAGACACAGACATTGTGGTTCACCGTCTCCCTACAAGAGAGGATTGCCCACCGATCAAGCAAAAAGTCTGTCGAATGAGGCCCGACATGTCTGAGAAGATTAAAGCTGAAGTAATGAAGCAATTCAACACGGGCTTTCTGGCTGTTACATTCTATCTATAATGGGTTGCTAACATCGTGCCAGTACCTAAAAAAGACGGCAAGGTCAGAATGTGTGTGGACTACCGGGATTTGAATAGGGCCATCCCTAAAGATGATTTTCCGCTGCCACATATCGACATTTTGATTGACAACACAGCTCAGCACAAAGTGTTTTCCTTCATGGATGGATTCTCGGGCTACAACCAGATCAAAATGGCCCCCGAGGACATGGAGAAAACAACCTTTGTTACACAATGGGGTACCTTCTGCTACAAGGTGATGCCGTTCGGACTGAAGAACGCAGGAGCAACTTATCAACGCGCCATGGTAGCTTTGTTTCATGATATGATACATCATGAGATCGAGGTTTACATAGACGACATGATAGCTCGATCATAAACAGAGGAGGAACACCTTGAACATTTGCAGAAGCTGTTTGCCAGGTTAAAGGAGTACAAACTCAGGCTGAATCCAAGTAAGTGCACTTTTGGAGTTAGGTCTGGTAAACTTCTAGGATTTATTGTCAGCAACAAAGGCATTGAGGTCGATCCAGCAAAAGTGAAAGCTATACAAGAAATGCCTGCCCCCCCCGTACTGAAAAGGAGGTTAGAGGGTTCTTGGGGCGCTTGAACTATATTGCCAGATTCATCTCTCATCTGACGTCTACCTGTGAGCCAATTTTCAAACTATTGAAGAAAGATCAGGTAGTCGAATGGAACAACGATTGCCAAGCTGCTTTTGATAAGATCAAGGAGTATTTGCTAGAACCTCCTATTCTGATGCCACCCGTCGAAGGAAGGCCGCTGATCATGTATCTGACTGTTTTGGACAACTCAATGGGGTGCGTACTGGGCCAGCATGACGAGTCTGGTCGAAAAGAGCATGCCATTTATTACCTTAGCAAAAAGTTTACCGACTGTGAGACTCGCTACTCACTTCTCGAGAAAAGTTGCTGCGCTTTGGTATGGGTTGCTCGCCGACTAAGGTAGTATATGTTGACTCATACCACTCTGTTGATTTCCAAAATGGATCCTATCAAGTATATCTTCGAGAAGCCTGCTTTATCTGGAAGAATCGCTAGATGGCAAATGATCCTGACTGAGTATGACATCCAGTATACTACCCAAAAAGCTATAAAAGGGAGTGTACTAGCTGACCATCTAGGTCATCAAGCTATCGAAGATTATCAATCCATGAGATTCGACTTCCCGGACGAGGACATTATGACTTTGGACAACATTGAAGGTGACGGACCGTATGACGGACCTGAACAAGGATCCCGATGGACCCTGTACTTTGATGGTGCTTCAAATGCACTTGGAAACGGTATCGGTGCGGTACTCATTTCCCCGGAAGGTTGCCATACACCTTTCACGGCCCGACTTTGTTTCAGCTGTACCAACAATATGGCTGAATATGAAGCCTGCATTTTTGGTCTCAAGGCTGTTATAGACTTGGGGATCAAATCTTTGGTTATATTTGGGGACTCGACTTTGGTTATTAGTCAAGTCAAAGGAGAGTGGGATACCAAACATCCTAATCTTATCCCATACAAAGAACATGTCCTGACATTGTTGCCTCATTTCGAGCAAATCACCTTCGAGCATTTCTCACGAGAAGAGAATCAGCTAGCAGATGCTCTGGCTACAATGTCTTCCATGTTTAAACTCAACTGGGATAATGAGGCTCCCCAAATCACCATCGAGCGAATGGATGAACCTGCGCATTGTCATGAGATTAATACCGAAGAAGTAGTGGAACAACCCTGGTTTCACGAAATCAAAAGGTATCTCCAGACTAGAGAATATCCCGAGGGAGCTTCCGTCAATGACAACAAGTTCTTAAGGAGATTTGCAGCCAAGTTCTTCCTAAGCAATGGCATCCTTTACAAGCGCAACCATGATTGTATTTTACTCCGATGTGTAGACAAAGCTGAAGCAGAGTTGATCATGACTGAGATACACAGTGGTACATTTGGCACCCACTTGAGCGGACATACGATGGCTAAGAAGATTCTAAGGGCAGGCTATTACTGGTCTACTATGGAAGCTGATTGCCATCAACATTCCCGTACTTGCCACAAATGTCAAGTCTATGCCGAAAAGATTCATATTCCTCCTGTTCCTCTCAACGTTCTGACAGCTCCTTGGCCATTCGCAATGTGGGGAATTGACATGATTGGAGAGATCAAGCCCACAACGTCCAATGGACATCGCTTCATTATGGTCGCCATTGACTATTTTACCAAATGGGTCGAAGTAGCTTCCTTCGCCTCTGTTACAAAGAATGTGGTTGCCCGCTTCATCAAGAAGAACCTCATATGCCGGTATGGTGTCCCCGATAGGATCATCACAGACAACAGTACAAATCTGAATAATACTATGATCACCGCTCTATGCGGACAGTTCAAGATTTATCATCACAATTCATCTACCTATCGGCCGAAGATGAACGGTGTTGTTGAAGCTGCGAACAAAAACATTAAGAAGATCATTCAGAAAATGACAATTACCTACAAGGACTGGCATGAGATGTTACAGTTTGCTCTACATGGATACCGTACCACGACACGTACTTCAACAGGGGCAACCCCATTTTCTTTGGTATACGGCATGGAAGCTATTCTACCCATGGAAGTTCAGATTCCTTCTTTAAGGATTATGAAGGATGCTGGTTTGAATGAAGACGATTGGATTCAGACCTGATTTGATCAACTCAATTTGATCGATGAGAAGCGACTCACTGTTGTTTGCCATGGTCAGACGTATCAAAAACGGATGATCAAGGCTTTCAACAAGAAAGTCAGACGTCAAGTATATCAAGTTGGAGACCTTGTAATCAAGCGGATTATCTTGCCGCAAAGTGATCCCAGGGGAAAATGGACTCCTACTTACGAAGGACCGTTTGTGATCAAGAGCATATTTTCTGGTGGTGCAATGATTCTGACCACCATGGACGGTGACGATTTGCCGCACCCTACGAACACAGACATAGTCAAAAGATACTACGCATAAAACAACCCGGCAAGTCGAAAACCCGAAAGGGAGACTTGGGCAAAAATGGGCATCCCGGTGAACCGAAAACCCGAAAGGGCGGTTCAGGCAAAAATTAGGGATAAAACAAAAATCTGTACGCCCGGCAAGTCGAAAACCCGAAAGGGCGGCTTGGGCAAAAAGAGGTTTCCCGGTGGATTGAAAACCCGAAAGGGCGATCCAGGCAAAAGTTAGGGAATTAAAGCGTATGACTATGTACCGTCGGATCACTTTAAAGAACAATCTATTCATCAACAAGCTCCGAGTTTCTGATCAATCCAATCATCGGCGGACAAAGCAGTGAATGGGCAAGATATTCAGAGTTGTGAAGGCTATGACAGAATAGGAATCCCATGGAATTGTTAGACATAGCCATCTTTCTTTTGTATAAAATTTTCAATATTTTACGACAACATCATCTTACTAGGATGCCTGTCTCCTTTGTACAAAGATACTCATAGAAAGTTAATACAAATACTTTTCCAAATACAGAAATTTGCTTTGTCTTCCTTTTGCTTTTTTACACTTATGTTTTATTTGAGAAACGTCCAATGTTTTGTTAAATAGGCATATGCATTTGAATATAATCATTTCCTTATAAATCAAGAAAGATGATTGCTGATAGGTTGAAGGTACAGATAGGTATCTTGATGCCCTTTCAGAAGGAATCCCTAGCAGAATTAAACTCCAAATTCCTCAACAAAGTCAAAATCCAGAACTTAATTCCCCAAACAGAGTTAAACTTCAGGATCCTCAGCAGAACAAAAGCTTTCTCAAAACTGATTTCCCCAGCCAGAGAGCCTTCCAGAACTCAATTCCCATCAGAGTTAAGTTTCAGTATCCCCAGTGGAGCCTTAAAAATCTGAAAATCCTATCCCCAGTTGTAGTCAAATCTACCAATCCCCAGCGGAGCTAAAACTTCCAACTATCAATCCCCAGCAGAACCAGACTAGTGAACTTTCTCCCCACAGAGATACTTCCCACCAGACTAAAGATTTTCAGTCTTACGTCTCCAGCATAAGTCTACCAGGTTCTGGACTCCCCAGTAGAGATCATCAGAATTCTCTTGCCCTGCAAGTCACCAAGGAGTTTCAATCCCCAGCAGTGGTCCTAAGATCCCCCAACAATTGAAGATCTTTCATTCCCCAAGTAGTCAGCAGTCAACAAGGATGTCTCATCTTCAGCAATCGAAGATTCTTGCACTCCCCTGCAGCAGCAAGGATTCACTTTCCCTGGCAGCAGTCAAGATCCTATTGTCTCCGGCTATCCAGGAATCATCTATCCTCAGCAAGACAACTCATCATCTTACATGCGCATTCATTACATTCATATCATAAACATTGATATAACATATATTGCATCATACATTTCATGAAACATAACTTTGTGTTTCAGCTAATATTTTACCCTTTTCAGGATAAGATTAATAAGCTTCAAGATCTCTGAAAACAGTTTACGGGTTCTCCAGATACGGATGTTAACCTATCGCTAGTTCAGATTCCAAGACTTCTGAAAACAGTTCACGGGTTCTCCAGTTACGGATGTTAACCTATCGCTTGTTCAGATTCTTCAACCTCTGAAAACAGTTTATGAATTCTCCAAACACGGATGTTAATCTATCGCTTGTTTAGACTCAACTTTTGAAAACAGTTTACAGACGCTTCCCAACATGGATGCTGATCTATTGCTTATTCAACTTCAAGACTTCTGAAAACAGTTCACGGGTTCTCCAGATACGGATGTTAACCTATCGCTTGTTCAGATTCTTCAACCTCTGAAAACAGTTTACGGATTCTCCAAACACGGATGTTAATCTATCACTTGTTCAGACTCAACTTTTGAAAACAGTTTACGGACGCTTCCCAACATGGATGCTGATCTATTGCTTATTCAAATTCAAGACTTATGAAAACAGTTCACGGGTTCTCCATATACGGATGTTAACCTATCGCTTGTTCAGATTCTTCAACCTCTGAAAACAGTTTACGGATTCTCCAAACACGGATGTTAATCTATCACTTGTTTAGACTCAACTTTTGAAAACAGTTTACGGACGCTTCCCAACATGGATGTTGATCTATTGCTTATTAAACTTCAAGACTTCTGAAAATAGTTCACGGGTTCTCCAGATACGGATGTTAACCTATCACTTGTTCAGATTCTTCAACCTCTGAAAACAGTTTACGGATTCTCCAAACACGGATGTTAATCTATCGCTTGTTCAGACTCAACTTTTGAAAACAGTTTACGGACGCTTCCCAACATGGATGTTGATCTATTTCTTATTCAACTTCAAGACTTCTGAAAACAGTTCACGGGTTCTCCAGATACGGATGTTAACCTATCGCTTGTTCAGATTCGTCAAACTTCTGAAAACAGTTTACGGGTTCTCCAGACACGGATGTTAACCTATCGCTTGTTCAGATCCAAGACTTCTGAAAACAGTTTACGAATTCTCCAAACATGGATGTCAATCTATTGCTTGTTCAGACCCCCCAGTTCAGAGATGTTCCAAAACATGGACACCTTTCTGATACTCATGTCTTTCACCTACAACATACATTCCAGATGGCATCTTTAAGCCCATCCCCCGACAAGATTCTGTCACTTTCCAGATGGCATCCTTAAGCCCATATCCAAATGGCATCTTTAAGCCCATTCCCGCACCCATACGTTGACGAGTGCAAATTTACGGGCACTCTAGTGTCCAATCTCCTTTTACCTTCGAGACGCGAAAGGCAAACTTGCCAATCTAACTCTTCAGGTTCAAGAAGATTGAACAGGGGCAATTGTTGTACCCCAAAATTTTCCCTCTCATTCCATCAACATTTTCTCACCACAAGACTCTTGGACCTCAAGATCAAGTTAGGGTTTGCTCTGCTCAAGGCTCCTCCTTGCATTGTTGACCCAAATTAGGGTTTGAGTTTGCACAAGGATATCTTGACCTAAAATTCCCAAGGTGACTTTCATGCTTCATGTTGGACCTACAAGTTTATCCATACCAAGTTTCAAGCCTTGATTCCAATCTTTTCCCAGTCAATTGGACAGTTGACCTAGGAATCAACTGTATTGGGGAAAAAGTCAATTGTGGCCAATTGACAGTCAAACTTCATAATTTTTGACCCACATCAACATAATGAACTCATATGAACCATTTGGTCAAGTTTGGATCATAATTCCACAAGAAATTTGATCAGATCACTAAAAGGGCAAAATGGTCATTTTTAGGGTTTTGATTGCACAAAGGCAATTTTTGACTGTTTGACTTAACCAATGGCAAACCAAGCTCACATATGGACTCAAGGACTCAATGGAATTGTCTTGACCCATTCAACAAGTTCAAAAGATCTCAAATGCACATGATTGACAGATGAATTTTCCAGTCAACTGATCAAAATTTGACTGTATACTGAAAAGTCAAACTTTGACTTTTTGGTCAAAATCAAGTGCCAAGATTCATTTTTCATCAAGACATGTCAAATTATGAAACTTTTTCATCAAGAAACCCAAAATTACACATTAGGGTTTAAAATGAAGAAATTTCATAACTTAGAATTTTTCTAAGTTATGAAATTTCCTTATTTTTTCCTAACTTTGTCCCATTTTTTCACCAAGATGCAAATGGATTCAAACAAAACATGAAACATGAAAGTTGTAGTCCATTACAAAATCTACAACTTTGATTCACAAAGTTTTCTCAAAGGAAGCTTGTATCTCAAGTTATGATTTTTGGAATAAGGATGCAAAACATTCTTAACTTAGAGAAATTTTGACCTATTCTAGGCAGGATTTTTGTCCAACTTCTTGGCCATTTTTCACATGCTTCCACTTAGAGTTTCAATTTTCATTACAAAGATAGATTGTAGTACACATTCCAAGATTTCCAAATTGTCCAAGAACTTCTCAAACACCCTTGTGGATAGAGAGAATGAATTTGCAAAGTTGGCCAAAACTCATTCTTGTCCATGGCCAAAGCTTGCTCATCACAACTTGCATTTTCAATTCAGCTTGTACAAAGCTAGCTTGCAGGCCTCAAAACCAGTTTTACACACCTTAATTAAATGCCAAACCATGGTATTAAGGTATTATTTCATCCATTTGGACATTACATGCTAAACTAATCCATAATTAGAAAAAGCAACTTTGCCATTTTTGAAAAGTAATGCTTTATGTCAAGTTCATGATTTTTGAAGTACAAGCCAAATCTTTGAGGCAAAGTTGGGTAGACAAATCCCACTGATCAAGAGCAAAGTGTGCAGCATGCTTGAGGACATTGGACAAGCCTATATCACAAGTTGACATTTCCTTGCTTACAAGAGAAAAAAAGCTTGCAAAAACTCTAAAACTCTCATTCCTGTCAACACAGCCAAACACAAACTTTGCAAACATCTTTCATACATCCAAGCAAGCCTAAAGCACGACCAAACCACCCCTCATCCCTCCTCATACAGAAAATCACAGTTTTTCTACAAAACAGGGCATCTATTGCAGTTTGACTTCCACAATCCATTCCACTCGTGCACTTTGGCTAAAACCAGTTCAAATACATTCTATATTATCCATTGGAACTATCCCAAGCCCTAGATACAAACTATAACACCCCTAACATCACTTGCCATTTTCACTTTTCAGTTTTGCAGGTGAACTTCCATAGCACGATTCAGAGATTATCAAGGCAAGCTAGGTGTTGGAAAAGCATCCTTGGACTTCAGGCAAGCTGTACCAAAGCTCAAACTCCATTGAAGTTGGCTACATTGCTGTACACGACTCAAGCTGAAACAGGTAAAAACATGAACTTCTATCTCTCAATCTAGGAAGAGTTAGGCTTAGGTTTGTGAATAAAACATGCTCTACTCATAGCCCTGAAGCCATCCATGTATTTACTTTTCATTTATATTGAGTATGCTGTGAGAGTTTTGGCCATGAACATTGAAGAAAAATTAGGTCAGAAATTGGGGATGAAGAAATTCTCCCTCGTTTCTTAGAGTTAGGTCAAGTATTTTATATGTCTGAATTCGTCTCTTGATGCTCTACATTATTGGTGTTATGAGTTTTGCATGAAAGTCTAGGAATCAGGAGTTAGGAAACGCGCATTTTTGCTTGTTCAAACAAAGCTGGAGGTTGAAGAAGACTGACTTGGGTTGGGCCTGAGTTGGTTTTGCTCTTTGCACTCCCTTTTCCAATTTACACCCCCTTGGCCCATTGTGTGATATATTGATCATTTTTGATTTTTTCTTTTTGATTCTGACTTATTATTTTTTGCTCAAATATAAAAAATATAAAAAATATTTTTCCACCCTTTTTTTGCATTTATTTGGCATTTATTTGTTTTATTTAATATATGTATGTAAATAAATATAAAAACCTTTTTATTTAAAACCCTAAAAATAATACAAAAATAAATATTTTTCAGTTATTATTTTTTGTTTACATTTTGAAAACATTTTCTAAAATATACTTTTTTTTGTAAATAATTAATATTTTATTCTTGTATATATTTAGTATATTTAATATAATATATAAATACTTGTATATTTTATTAGATATTTAGGACAAAAATATAGAAATAATACATTTTTATTTTTATTAATATATGACACTAAAAAATACTTTTTTTTACAATATACTTCTTTTTTTTTTGTATATAATTAACAAATATTGTATATAATTAATAAATAAATACTATTTATTTAGAAAACTAGGGTTTTGCCCTAAACCATAAAAATATTCAAAATTTGACCTTTTTATTTTTTTGTTTATATTTCACATTGAAAAACACTTTCACATACATAAAAAAATCATTTTTGTGCATAATACATTTTGCATATTTATTGTATTTACTTTACATTGTACAATTAAATAATTTGTATATTCGATATGGATGTAATAGTTTAGATTTAATTTCTTGTCAAATATCCCCTCATTCAAACATTTGTACCCCCATCCCCATAATCATATTGTAATAATTTAGGACTTTAAATTTCCGCATTTAAAAGCTTTCAAATTATGCCATGATAGACTTAGGGTTTGTATGCAAATCAAATAACAAATAGCTTGACTAATACAAAGACAAAAATGCATGAAAATGGACAACACCATACACACTTGCACCCCTTGGGTTAGTCCACTTGTTGCCTTCAAAAATGGGCCATGTTGCATGTTGAGTGTCTTTGGCAAAACAAAAACAAATCAAATGATCATAGTCCCTCGATGACGCTTTCTCAAGTTGCCTAAAAAATGATCAAGTCCCTTAAAGGAAAAATTGCCAAAGACACTTGGCACTATTGCATTCATGGTCTAAACGATGACCCGCGCCCGTCCCATTAACATCCTAACACAAGATTGTCCACCAAATACAATGGTGGAACAATACCGTTAAAAGGGTTAAAACATAGGAAAGATCTTTGAGAAATTTAGGGTAGATAGCTCTTGGTTACTTGACCAAAATTGCAAAACAATCCTTGCCTTTTTCAAAATACACATCACAACACAATTCCAAAACAACTTTCAAAACCTTGAAACATCTTTTCAAAAAGACAAACACCTTTTGTAAAACATTCGAGTAAAGAATTGTTACAAGGGTTGCCTAGACAAGGCATCTTTTTCAAAACATTTTCAAAACCACACACACAAAGCACCATTTCAAACAATTGAAAAGCAAAGGCAAGTGATCTAAGCAAGTAACTAAGAGCCCATGGATAACCATGGATAGTAAGGGTGCTAATACCTTCCCTTTTTATAATCTACTCCCCGAACCCAAGAAAACATCTCAAAGGTTTTTCTTGTGCTTTTTAACCTTTCCTTAGGATAAAATAAAAAGTCGGTGGCGACTCTTGCTAAACCGAAACATTTGCGAAAACAAACGCAAAACCTCAAGTCAGTTCTCCCAACGTATCACACATATTACCACTGATTTACTGCATCACTCCCCTGCAAACTCTTTTCATATTTTATTTTATTTTTTGTTTTGTTTTCACATTTAATATTTTTAAATATTTTTATTTAAAACATAAAAATTCCAAAAAAATGTAAATTAATATATTACACTTTTTTTTAATTATTTTCCCACATAAAAATATAGTTTATTTTAATAGGATATAATTTATTTTTCTTAATAAATTTGTAAATATAATTAAATATACTTAGTATTTTTATTTTACATTTCATATTTATAAATCCCTATTTTTTTGCATACATACAAAACTTTATATTTTATTACAATATTATTTATTATTTTTACACAAGAAAATACACAAAATAATAATATAGAAACTTTATTTTCTTTTAAATAAAATTAGGGTTAAATCCCCTTTCAAAAATTAAATCTTTTTCCTTATATTTTTAGGTTTAAATTAAATATTCTTTTACATAAAAATAAGACATCAAAAAAATCTCTTTACATGTACATTACATTTTAAATATTGTTTTGTATTTATCTTAAATTCGTACAAATTCGATTTGGTTATAATAATGTATTTAGCTTTATAATTGTGCAAATCCCTATTCAAACTTGTATTCCCCCCTCCCATAAAATTGTTGTAATAGCTTAGAATATTTATATTATGCAATTTACCGCTTTCATATGCCATGATTAGTAATTAGGGTTTGTATGACAAGAACAAAACAAAACAAATAGAACACCTCAAATACAAGACAAAATCAAAGCATGAAAATGATACACTTTGCACACAAGCACCCTTAGGGTTTCTCCCACTTGGTTGCCTAAAACAAAAATGGCCATGTTACGCATGCGAAGTATCTTGGCAAAATAAAACAAACTTAAGATCATAGTCCCTCGATGACGCTATTCAAAAGTTGCCTTACAAAATGATCTTGGTCCCTCAAAAATGCTAAGATACTTTACAAACATTGCTAATCATGGCTATACGATGACCCACGCCCGTCCCATTTACATCCAAAGATAGGGTTGCTTACCAAATCAATGGTAAGCCAACAATGTCAAAGGAATAGAAAATACATAAGAAAGAAATTTGAGTAGGTAGATAGCTTCTAGTTACTTGCTCCATTTCAAACAAACAATCCTTGCTATTTTCAAAACAAACACACACACATTTCAAAAACATCTTACAAACATTGAAAACATTTTCAAAAGAAAAACATCTTTGTATACATTCTTACGAACGAGAATCATTACAAAGATTGCCTAAACGAATGGCCTCTTTTACAAAATACTTTCAAAACCACACCAAACACAATTTTAAACAAACAAAAGCAAGTGATCTAAGAAATAACTATGTTTGTGTGACATATTTGTGGGTACCAGTAGCCTTTGAGTTAATCAAAGAGAATACGGGGCCGCTGAGTGATGTCATGAAGCACTAGTGAACTTCTAGAACCCTTTACTTGACCAACTTGGCCTTTAGGATGTAGTGAGATGACCGGCTTTGGTGCAGTCCGAAGTTGGTAAATACTCGATACTACACTCATTGAGGGTTGGTTTCTTGGGATATTTAGGTCGCCATTAAAGAGGCTTGAGCTGAAACAATGACCAATGAAGCAACCCAGTGATATTGAGCTCCTTAGAACCCGGTTACTATTGTTAGGACAGGTTGAGCCAACTAAACTTCAAGAGGGTACTTGCCTATAAAACCCCATGCAAGCCTAAACTAAGAACTTGTTTATTTTGCTTGTAAATACATACTTGTGCATAACATCATGAACATCATGAACATCATATGCATTCACTAACCATTTCAAGGATTTTGGAGATTCATCTTTGTTCTTGTTTTGTAGGATATGGATTCACTTCGCAGGAAAACTATCCAAATCAACCTTGTAAGAATTCCTCCACAACTCAAGGAGCTAGCTTCAAGGATCCCTGAGAACTCTCCATTCACCGAGAGGCATGGTCGTCTACTCAACTTGGTCACCTCCAACATAGAGGAGGATATGATGAAGGTTCTCTTCCAGTTCTTCGACCCTTTGCATCATTGCTTCACATTTCCTGACTATCAACTTGTGCCCACTTTGGAAGAATTCTCTCAAATCTTGAGAATTACTATTCTTAATCAACTACCTTTCAATGGTACGGAAAGAGATCCAAAGCCAGAAGAGATTGCTCAAGCCCTGCACTTGCACTCGTCTGATGTCACAACTCATTGGAAAACTAGAAATGGTGTCAAAGGCTTCTTGGCAAAGTTTCTGTTTGAGAAAGCCCAAAGCTGTTAGAATTCCCTAGACTTGCAAGCTTTTGAGGAGATTGTAGCTCTTCTCATCTATGGGATGGTCTTGTTCCCCAATCTTGACCAACTCATAGATGTGAGCGCTGTCAAAATCTTCATGTCACGCAACCCGGTGCCTACATTGCTTGGGGATATCTTACACTCTTTTCACACTTGTACAATGAGGAAAAGAGGTGTTCTTATGTGTTGCACTCCTCTCCTGGCAAGATGGTTTATTTCTCATCTTCCCCAATCAGTCTTAAAGAATGAGCAAGGTTTGAGGTGGTCACAAAGGTTAATGACACTTAAACATTCAGAATTCATTGGTGCTCTCGATCCAAAGAGAATGTTATCATTGTTGACCGTTGTGGGGAATTCCCTAATGTCCCTCTACTTGGAATTAGGGGAGGCATCGCCTACAACTCATGCTTAGATCTAAGACAGTTCGGTTATGCCCGAAGGGATGGCCCACATGATATGCTGATTCAAGGCTTGGTTTTCGACTACGACAACGACGATCAAGGACTTCTCCAGAGATTCATCCGAGCTTGGAGGATGCTAAACAAGGTGGATAGCAAGACTTTGGGACACAAGAATTCAATCCCTCTTAAGCCTTACCTCAAGTGGGTACGAACCTACGCTCAAAGTCTTATGATGCCTTATCCTTCCATTCTCCCAGTGATTATTGAGCCTATTAAGGAGGGAGAAGTTCCATACACTATCCTACATCCTGACATGCCCACATCACTCGAAGACCTACAAAGGGATTGGATACAGCTCAAAGGAGAGCGTGATACTTTCGAAGTCCAATTCTAGGCAAGCGAGAAGAAGGTTTTGGAACTCACTCGGCTACTTCATGAGGAGCAGACTCTAAATACCTACATTGCACCAAAGAGGATGCGCAATGTCTTTTTATCTTAGAATTTTGTATTTTTTTGCCCAAGGGGCATTGATGTACTCAAATTCTATCTTATTAATATTACGTGTGTTTCTTTTTGTTTAAAACAAATTTGAATTTTTAAATCCTTGAAAGCATTGCATGTATACATATCATTCATCATAAACATAAACAGGTCTTTGCAACAAGTTTCCCCATCTCTCTACTGTTTATTTCAGTAAGATGGATCTTGAACAGACGATCAAAGACCTTCAAGCTCAAAACACACAATTTCAACCGTTACTCGTGACCTTAGCCAAGGGGCAAGAGGAGCTGAAGACTCTGCTGGAAAAAGAGAAAGAGAAAAAGAAGAAAGAGAAGAAACCAGCTGGTGTGGTAATCATGGGCAGAAGGTTTCAAGGACAAGCTAGAAGGACCTTAGATTTTCCAGCAACATCTGATGAAGGGGATAGAAAAGGAAAAGAAATGGCAGTTCCGTCAGACTCTGAAGAAGAGGAGGAAGAGGAAGACTACTCTGAAGAACAGTACCCTCCGGCTGATGATAAGTACAGGCACCTGGAAGAGCGTTTAACCGCTATGGAAATACAAAGGGTACCGGGTCTAGATTTTGAAGAATTGGGGTTAGTGTCAGGAATTGTGATCCCACCAAAGTTTAAAGTGCCATTATTTGCAAAATATGATGGAGTATCGTGTCCTAAAATGCACCTCCGATCATATGTCAGAAATATTCCGCCGCACTCTGCCGACAAAGACTTGTGGGTCCATTTCTTCCAAAATAGTTTATCCGGAACGCAACTTGATTGGTTTTACCAATTAGAAAGGGTCGACATCCACAATTGGGAAGACCTTGCCGCAACTTTTATATAAACAATACCAGTACAATGCCGATTTGGCGCCTACCCGTACTCAACTTCAGAGTATGGCTATGGTTTCAAATGAGGGCTTCAAAGATTACGCGCAAAAGTGCAGAGATCTAGCCGAAAGAGTGCAACCCCCTCTGTCTGAAAGGGAGTTGGTGGACATGTTCTTGGGAACTCTATCGGGCCCTTTCTTCAATCATCTGATTGGGAGTTCCTCGGCAGGGTTTACTGAATTGATATTAACCGGCGAGAGGGTGGAAGCTGGTATAAGAAGTGGGAAGATTCAGAAAGATTCGTCTGCCTCTACAGTTGTGAAAAAACCCTTCACGGGGAAGAAGGAAGTATCTGCTGTTTATTTACAAAGGAATCAAGGAAGAACTGAACGCCGACCAGTGGTGGGGGACGTTATGATCCCAAAGCCCGCATCCGACTAGCCAAGAAATAACCAGCCAAGGGTGGAAAGGCAAGTCCGGCAATTCACCAGGATTAATATGACCCTAGCCCAGGTTCTACCACATCTTCTGAAATTGAATCTGGCAACTTTAAAAGAGGCCCCAAAGAATCCCAATACTGCGTCCCCTCATTATCACCCAAATTCCAGATGCGCATACCATTCTGAAAGTCCAGGGCACGACACTAACAACTGTTGGGCTCTGAAGAACAAAATTCAAGACCTTATAGATGCAAAGGAAGTTGAGTTTGATGCACCTGAGAAACCGAATTTCATTTTTGCTCTGATTCCTAGGCATGGTCACAATGCCAATGCTGTCGAGGAAGACTTATTTGTTGACACAGTGGATGAACTTTTGACTCCGCTCCCGATCATTAAGATGAATTTGTTAAAAGCTAGTGTGTTCCCGGGTTGTAAGAAAGACTGCCATCATTGCTTATCCTCACCCGTCGATTGCCCTCTGTTGAAGACAAGTATCCAACGCCTGATTGATAACCAAGAAATTATGTTTGAGAATGCTCCCGTTTTACCCATTCCTGTTAAAGACATTTCAATCATAACCATCTCCGCCAATCCTTCCAGGGTCCCTAAAAGGCCAGTTAGGATTACACATGCTCCAAAAACTACTCCACTTAAGATCACAATGCCCGGGTCGGTCCCGTACAAGTCGGATAAAACAGTACCATGGAATTATGGTGGAGAAATCTACTACCATGGTATCAAACAAGATGAACTGACTGCCGAAGAAGAGAGCTCTGAAGAAGAAAACTCCGACATTAGCAATATTGTTGGAACTAGCAAGATTACCCGTAGTGGTAGAATCTTCTCTCCAAAGATTTCCCCTCCAAAGGCAGTTTTTGGACACGCGGCCATTCCGGAGATTACCTCAGCACCAGTGATTATATCTGCAAGCATACCTACTGACAAAGACGACACAATCCATGTCCCTACGAATACTTCTACTGCTAAGAATAGAGGAAAAAGCATTCAAGAAGAGCCTGTCCGGACGAAGGCTTAACCACTAGCTATCCCTGAAACATCCAAGAAGGAAATGGAAGAGATCCTGAGGATAATAAAGAAGAGTGACTATGATGTGGTTGAACAGTTGGGGAAAACCCCCTCCAAGATCTCCATGCTAGCATTGCTGTTGTGCTCTGAGGCACATGTGAAAGCTCTGGTAAAATTTCTGAAGACAGCTCATGTGCCACAAGAGACATCTATTAACCAATTCCAAGATTGTATGGCCAGTTTGACAGTTGATAACGGCTTGGGCTTCTCTGATGCTGATTTGACACCCAAAGGGAGAAAGCACAACGAGGCATTGCATGTCTCTGTAGAGTGTAGAGGAACAACTCTGGCCCATGTCTTGGTAGACACAGGTTCATCTTTGAACGTCTTACCGAAGAAAGCTCTTGACATATTGGATTGCGAAGGGCTGAAGTTAAAACCCAGTAACATAATTGTGAGAGCATTTGATGGCCCAAAGAGGATGGTCCACGAGGAGGTGGACATCCCGATAAAGGTGGGAACTCATACTTTCAACTCAACCTTCTATGTGATGGATATATGTCCCTCTTATTCCTGTCTGTTAGGACGGCCTTGGATCCATAATGCCGGTGTTGTCACCTCCACATTACACCAGATGCTGAAATACCCGGTACAAGGAATGATCATAACTGTCCACGGGGAAGAAGAGTACATGATTAGTCATCTGAATTCTTTCCGATATGTGGAGCTGGATGGTGAGTTCATTGAAACCCCTTTCCAACATTTTGAAGAAGTCTCTCAAGAAGTAGCGGTAACCAAGGCAGTATCCTCGATTCCCAAGATCATAAGACCTCCACTTTGGATGCCATCTCTAAATGACGCTAAGGCAGTATTAGAGGAGGGTGGATGCACCATCTGGGGGCAGCTTCCGGACATTCCGTATAAATCAGACAAGTTTGGCTTGGGGTTTACTTCAACTTCTCAGAAGGCTGTGCGTCATGCCCATGCTGGAGGGCCACCTTTGAAGATTAGTAACTGGGAGGTCAACGCAGTGGAAGATATTGAAGAAGATGGCAGCTTGGGAGATTGGATATTTCCTACCATCAACGGAGGACTTCACAACTGGGAAGCCATAGACTTTGTCCCAATAACTTTCATCTCTCAGTAATTTATCTTTTACATTTCTGTTGGACTTGTAATATTCACAAACAAATTCGCACTTTAAAAACCTTGTGTCTTACCCGAGGCACAATGGTCCATTTGTAGGGGTTTTTATTTAATCTTCATATGACATTCAATGAATCATGGACGCTTTTTCCACATGCAAATCTTTTGTGCTCATTGTCTTTCTTTTACATTTTATTGTTTAAAGATGGCTATACCCTTACACACACCCACACTCATAAATGTAGGTACCCCTCCATTCCGGATCCCATGGGTAACGATACTGCTATAGCCTTCAGTGACTCTGAAGATCTAATCTACCAAGCCGAATACGAAGGTGAGGAAGATTATGAGGTGCCAGGGGAATTGGCTAGACTACTACAACAAGAGGAAAGAGCTATTCAACCTCATGAGGAACTTTTGGTTACAATCAACTTGGGTACCGAGGAAGATAAAAAGGAAATCACAGTGGGTGCCAATCTAGAGCTGAGTGTCAAGGAGCGTCTAATTCAGCTATTGCATGATTATGTTGAGATCTTTGCCTGGTCATACGAAGACATGCCGGGACTTGATACAGACATCGTGGTACATCGTATACCCACAAGAGAAGATTGTCCACCAGTGAAACAAAAAGTCTGCCGCATGAGACCTGACATGTCAGAGAAGATCAAAGCGGAAGTCATGAAACAGTTCAATGTTGGATTTCTGGTTGTTACTTCCTATCCTCAATGGGTTGCCAACATTGTTCCCGTGCCTAAAAAGGACGGTAAAGTACGGATGTGCGTGGGTTATAGAGATTTAAACAGGGCCAACCCTAAAGATGATTTTCCACTTCCCCACATCGACATCCTGGTTGATAATATGGCCCAACACAAAATGTTTTCCTTCATGGACGGATTCTCAGGCTATAACCAGATCAAAATGGCACCTGAGGACATGGAGAAAACTACATTTGTCATGCAGTGGGGCATATTCTGCTACAAAGTGATTCCATTCAGGCTGAAGAATGCTGGGGAAACCTATCAACGCGCCATGGTAGCTTTGTTTCATGATATGATACATCATGAGATAGAAGTATATGTAGATGACATGATAGCCCAATCACAAACTGAAGAGGAGCACCTTGATCACTTGCAAGAGTTGTTTGTGAGGTTGAAGGAGTACAAGCTAAGGTTAAACCCGAACAAGTGCACATTCGGAGTCCGGTCCAGTAAACTCTTAGGTTTCATTGTCAGCAACAAAGGCATCGAAGTTGATCCTGCCAAGGTTAAAGCAATACAAGAAATGCATGATCCTCGTAATGAGAAGGAAGTCAGAGGATTCTTGGGACGCCTGAACTATATTGCCAGATTCATTTCTCACCTAACATCTACTTGTGAACCAATCTTCAAACTGTTGAAGAAAGATCAAGTAGTCAGATGGAATGATGAATGTCAGATTGCTTTTGACAAAATCAAAGAGTATTTACAAGAACCTCATGTCTTGATGCCACCAGTCGAGGGAAGACCACTAATCATGTATCTGACCGTTTTAGAAAACTCAATGGGGTGTGTATTGGGGCAGCATGACGAGTCTGGCCGAAAAGAGCACGCTATTTACTACCTGAGCAAAAAGTTTACCGACTGTGAAACTAGATATCCACTGCTCGATAAAACTTGCTGCACTCTGGTATGGGCTGCTTACTGGCTAAGACAGTATATGTTGACTCATACCACTTTGCTGATATCTAAGATGGATCCGATAAAGTACACTTTGAGAAGCCTGCTCTGTCTGGGAGGATAGCTAGATGGCAGATGATCCTAACAAAATATGACATACAGTACACTATCCAAAAATATATAAAGGGCACCGTGCTAGCTGATCATCTTGCTCATCAAGCTGTAGAAGATTATCAGTCCATGAAGTTTGAATTCCTGGACGAAGACATCATGACATTAGACAATTGTGAAGAAATTAGACCATATGACGGACCTGGACAAGGATCCCGATGGACCCTGTTCTTTGATGGGGCATCCAATGCACTAGGTAATGGTATCAGAGTTGTACTCATATCTACAAAAGGATGTCATACTCCTTTTACTACCAGACTTTGCTTCAACTGTACGAACAACATGGCGGAATGCGAAGCATGCATCTTTGGTCTCAAGGATGCCATAGACTTGGGAATCAAATCTTTAGTTGTATTTGGAGATTCAGCTTTGGTCATCAGTCAGATCAAAGGAGAATGGGACACTAAGAATCCAAACCTTATCCCTTACAAAGAACATGTTTTGACATTGTTACCACATTTCGAGCAGATTACCTTCGAGCATTTCCCGCGAGAAGAAAATCAGCTAGCAGATGCTCTAGCCACAATGTCATCTATGTTTAAACTTAATTGAGATAACGAGGCTCCCCAGATCACCATTGAACGAATGGACAAACCAACACACTGTCAGGAGATTAATACTGAAGAAGTAGTGGACCAACATTGGTTTCATGAAGTCAAAAGGTATCTCGAGGCTCAAGAATATCCAGAAGGAGCTTCAATCAATGATAAAAAGTTCCTAAAGAGATTCTCGAATAAGTTCTTCCTAAGTAATGGCATCCTGTACAAACGTAATCATGATTCTATTCTGCTCCATTGTGTGGATAAGATTGAAGCTGAAAAGATCATGGTTGAATTACATGAAGGTACCTTTGGCACTCACTCTAGTGGGCATACGATGGCGAAGAAAATCCTACGGGCAGGCTATTATTGGTCTACCATGGAAGCAGACTGCTATCAACACTCCCGGACCTGTCATAAGTGTCAAATTTATGCAGACAAGGTGCACGTGCCTCCGGTTCCTCTAAATGTCTTAACAGCTCCTTGGCCCTTCGCTATGTGGGGAATCGATATGATTGGGGAGATCAAGCCTACCGCCTCTAATGGACACCGCTTCATTCTAGTGGCCATTGACTATTTCACAAAGTGGGTTGAAGCAACTTCCTTCGCATCCGTTACTAAGAATATTGTTGCCCGCTTCATCAAGCAGAATCTTATTTGCCGGTACGGTATCCTAGAAAGGATCATCACTGATAATGGTACGAACCTTAACAATACTATGATCACCGCCTTGTGTGACCAGTTCAAGATTCAACATTACAATTCATCCCCCTATCGGCCAAAGATGAATGGTGCAGTCGAAGATGCTAATAAAAACATTAAAAAGATCATACAGAAAATGACAGTCACCTACAAGGAATGGCATGAAATTCTACCGTTTTCTCTCCACGGGTACCGTACCACGGCTCGCACATCAACTGGGGCAACACCCTATTCTTTGGTTTATGGCATGGAGGTTGTATTTCCTATTGAGGTTCAAATCCCCTCTTTGAGAATTATGAAAGATGCAGGTTTGAGTGAAGACGATTGGATCTAGACTCGACTTGATCAACTAAACTTAATTGATGAAAAGAGACTTACTACTGTTTGCCATGGTCAGATGTATCAAAAATGGGTGATCAAGGCTTTCAACAAGAAAGTCAGACGCCAAGTATATCAAGTTGGGGATCTAGTGATCAAGCGCATCATCTTGCCACAAAGTGATCCCAGGGGCAAATGGACTCCTACCTATGAAGGACCATTTGTAATCAAGAACATCTTTTCCGGTGGGGCAATGATCTTAACCACCATGGACGGTGACAACCTGCCACACCCTACGAACACAGACATAGTCAAAAGATACTACACATAAGAGACCCGCTAGGTTGACACACCTAGGCAAACATAAGGGTGTGATACGGTGGGAGAACTGACTTGGTATTTTTGCATTTGTGTTCGCAAATGTTCGGTTTAGCAAGAGTCGCCACCGACTTTTTATTTTATCCTAAGGAAAGTTCAAAAAGCACAGGAAAGACCTTTGAGATGTTTTCGTGGGTTCGGGGGGTAGATTATGAAAAGGGAAGGTGCTAGCACCCTTTTCATCCATGGTTATCCATGGCCTCTTAGTTACTTGTTTTAGATCACTTGTTTTTGTTTGAATGTGCTTGTGGTGTGTGTTTTTGAAAGTATTTTGAAAATGGAACTTCGTAATGGTTCTCGTTTCTATAAGAACGCCAACAAAGTGTTTGTTTCGAAAATAGTTCAAAAGTGTGTTTGTGAGATGTGTTTGAAAATGGCAAGTTTGTTTTGCAAATTTGATCAAGTAACTAAGAGCTATCTACCCTAAATTTCTCAAAGATCTTTCTCATGTTTTTAACCCTTTTAACAATGTTGTTTCACCATTGTATTTGGTGAACAACCTTGCGTTAGGATGTTTAAACGGGACAGGCGCGGGTCATCGTATAAACCATGAAAGCAATAGTGTCAAGTATTTTTGGCAATTTTCTTAAGGGACTTGATCATTTTGTTTAGGCAACTCCGATAGCGTCATCGAGGGACTATGATCTTTTTGTTTATTTTTGTTTTGCCAAAGTACTCAACATGCAACCATGGCCCATTTTGAAGGCAACAAGTGGATGAAACCCTAGGGGTGCATGTGTGCAAAGTGTGTTTGATTGCATGCATTTTGTCTTTGATTTTTGGGTTGTCTACTTGTTGATTTTATCTGGCCATACATCCTAATTACTAGCATTTGTATAAAGCAATAAAAATGCAAGAAATAAATATCCTACACTATTACAACCATATTGAAAGGCAAGAAAATATAAAGGCAAAGAAAAACAAAAATAAATAATAAAAAAAGGAAAATGAGCTTTTCGACCCAGGCAGTAACACCCTTCGATTTGCATTCTATTGGCCTCCTCCGATTGGGGCCAGCACCAGTGAGGTTCTGTCCTTCGATTGGGGGGAAGCAGCCTTCGATTTGCATTATGTTGGCCTCCTTCGATTGGGGCTGGCAATAGAAAAGTCATGTCTTTCGATTGGGACCAGTGGCATCAGCAAAGTCGCGTCATTTGATTGGGACCAGTGGCAGCAGCAAAGTCACGTCTTTCGATTAGGCCTTGGCTGGGGCGAGGTCTTGTCCTTATATTGGGGGGAAGCAGCCTTCGATTTGCATTATGTTGGCCTCCTTCGATTGGGGCTGGCAACAGCAAAGTCATGTCTTTCGATTGGGACCAGTGGCAGCAGCAAAGTCACGTCTTTCGATTGGGCCTTGGCTGAGGCGAGGTCCTGTCCTTCGATTAGGCCAAGGCAGCAGCAAGTTATGTACTTCGATTGGCCAGGAAGTTAGCATGTTGTGCCTTCGATTTGGGGGTCGAAAGCAGTGAGGGAGTGGCTTTCGATTTTTCTTCTTTGTCTCCTTCGACTGGGGGTTGAAGTCAGTGGTTCTATCTTTTGTTTGAGGCATGGAAACAGAAAGGTTATGGATTTCGTCTGAGGTCTGGAAACAACAAGGTTCTGGCTTTTCCACAGGCTCCTTGCTGACTCCTTGTAAGCATATTAGGCCCTCAAATTGTGATTCGAAAAGCTTGTGCAGCTAGCCAATCGAAGGGTGTAACAAACCTGTCTCAAGTTCTTAAAAATGCAACATCCAAACATAACTACAGTCCAGGGGTTAACACAAAAATAAAACAATCGGTCTCAAAGTCCAAAGTATAACTAATTAAAGTTGAGTTTTCAGCATAAGAGCAGTCAGAATCTAATGCTAAAACATGGTCTAGAAATATCTACATTTTCTTTATTGGCATGTACTCATGATGTTTAAATGAGAGAGTTCCAAGCTGGAGAGAACTTACCTCTTGAAGTGCTTAGTCAAAAGAGCTGTAGATGACCTTTTTTTATGGTAAGAAAAGCAGGCTTGTTGGTATTTTGTTGTGACAGGTGTTTGCTCTTTGGTTTGATACAGGCAGGTCTGAGTTCTTGTTAGTTTTGATACAGGCTTGCTTGCAGTTGCAGTTGGACTGGCTTGAGTTTTCTGACTTTGGTAAGGAAGGCGGGTTTTGAGGTTATGCAGGTTTGAGAACGTTGGAGAGTTTGAGAATATGGGAGAGTTTTAGAGTATGGGAGGTTTTAGAATATGAAAGGTATGAATTTATTCACACCGTTTGTTTTTGATGTCTAGAACTTTGTTTACAAAGTTTGTTTTTTGCTCCTATACACCGAAAAATCTCCTCCCTTCTGTTTTGCAACTCTTCTTTTATGAAGCCAATATGTGCCAGTCTTTTGAACAGGCCTATACCAGCCATCTTGTATACTGCACACAAACCTCTAGTCCCCCCCCCCCCCCCCAATGCTCAAGGGATTCAGTTTTGACATAAAGCAGATTTTGGCAGAAATGGAAATGACACTTTTTCCACTTAGGGGTTAATCTTGTATGTAATGACCCAATGGCTAGAATAAAACCTTAGTTCAATGGTTAAGCATTAAATTAAGGAGTGTGTGATCGGTGGAACTGGAACTGACTGTTTAACGCTGGTTCGCGAAATGTCGCAGAAGCAAGAGTCGCCACCGTCTTTTATTTTCTCTAAACATGGAAAGGACAAAAGCACAAAAAAATTCCTTATTGAGATTAGTTCTCGGTTCGGGAGGTAGATTTATAGAAAGGGAAGGTGTTAGCACCCTTTCTATCCATGGTTATCCATGGGCTCTTAGATACTTTCTCATTTGTGTTTCAAAATGTTTGTTTGCTTTTCAGGGTGAGTGGGTTTGAAAAAGTTTCGTTTAAAATTTCAGTTCGACTCTTGTATCAGTCCTCAAGAGTGTTTGAAAAGTTGTTTTGAAAGCTTTTTGCAAAGTGTCGGTGTGAAAAGAAGTTTTTGATTTGTTTTGAATTAGATCAAGTATCTACGAGTCATCTACCTACCCTAAGGAATTAGTCTGTATAAATGTCCTTAAGGTAGTGCCATCCCACCATTGAGAGGTAGGTAGCACCACCATTGGAGGTGTTCGGGTCAATTCGAGGATTAGGGACAGTGTGGTCACCGGAGCAATAGGAGGATACCTTACAAGCTACCCCGATGCCATGTTCATGGACATGAGGACTTACTAAAACGTCCTCTACTCGACGACCACGTTTCGAGGGGCAAGGCAACAGTGAGGCGTACCCTAAGAGTGGTGTGTGAATTGTGTGTCATTTTCAGTCATATTTTATTCTTGTCATGCATTTGGTGGTCTACGCTTTGATTTTATTAGAGCATACACTCTTTCATGTGAGTATTAACAGTTTAAATGTGCGGAATTTAAAGTACGGAAAAAATAAAAGTCCTACGCTATTACAAGGCGCGGGTCTACATCGCCAAATTAAACCAAGACCCGATTTGAATAAATAAAATGCGGAAAGTAAATATCCTAATTATCTATTACAAGGCTTTGGGGCAAATACACTATATTTAAAAAGGGAAATAAAAATAAATGCGCGAAAAGAATTTAGAATCGAAGATGCGAGGGCGTTGGACCCTTTAAAGAAATTAAATTAAAATTAAGAAATTAACTAGTGATTAAAATAAAGAAAATAACTTTTTTTTTTGTTTTTTGTATTTATGAAATTAAAGAGAATTAAATTGGAATTAAAAGTTAAATAAAACCCTAGTTCTAAATTGTTTTTAATTTATTAAAAAAAATGTTCAAGTTTGACCTAATTTAACCTAATTAATTAATTGCATATTTATTTACAAGATAATTAGTAATTAATAATAATGAGAAGAAAAATTTAATTATTGAGGAAAAGAGTAAAAATGCTAGAAACCCTAATTTTTATATTTTTTAGTTATTAAGAAAATATTAAAATTTAAACCCTAAATTAAACTAAATTGATTAACAAAATTTATTTACAAAATAATTAGTGAATTAAATATTAAATAAAGGCATATTTTTATTTTATGATTTTATGATTTTTTTTGTATTTTAAAAATTATTTGGTGAATTAAAGGAAAACAATTAATTAAAAAAAGAATAAATAAAAGAAAAGAAAAGAGAGAAAGAAATGCAAACATAGGGGGTGTTGACCCAAATTGAGGAGGTTGATTTGCAGTAATTTGGCCCAAGAATTCAGGCCTTGTTTGACTTTTCAGTGATTGCATGTGGACCCATTGACTGGCATGTATGATGAGCCCCTTTGTTGGCCTTCAGATTGGAATCTCCAGGCGCGTGGCAAGCCAGATGGTGAAGGCATATGATACTCCCTTGAGAACATGCTGCATGGAAACACTTTGAGAAAAAATATATGAAAGGAATATGGGGGACCTGGGAATCGAACCCAGGTCCCAATGCTTGAAGAACAACACATCAACCACCCAGCCAAACGCGTTTCTTTGTCAAACTAGTGGAACCTGATCAATACATATGAAAACAAATGCTATTGATGTAAAACAAAAAAATTAGCGCGAAGATTTGAATCTCCCAGTCACGTCCAGACACGCAAGCACCATCTTCTTCTTTTTTCTGCAACTAGAAGCAAATAGCGGGGGTTTTAAACCCCCACTAACCTTAAGCCTGAAAAATAACGATTAGCACATGGTGAAAAAGAAAAAGGGCGCGAGGTGATGATTGTGTTCGTTGGAAGGTCCTGATTTCAATGGTGCTATTTTGGTTAGCCAATTTTTCCTCAAGCGTAAAACCCCAATTCAAGGTTCCTGAAACCCTAAAAAATGTCCATGGCAACTTTGGATACAGATGATATTAATTCAATTAAAAGACACCAAAAGATTCAGAGAGTTCATGTTAGTGTAAAACAATAATGAAAATGCATTGATATGGCATGAAATTCAAAGTACGATTATGCAAATTTCCATGAACCGGGCAATGGCGTTCTACCAGTTCTTGAGGTTAGGGGATGTGTTTTCGATTGCAATCCCTTCCTGGATGTCTAAGCAAGCTATTGGAATGCTTCTTTGGCTTGGAAAAGTGTTTTTGATGTGAAAACAGTTTCAACCTTTTTTTGGAAAAAATGCAAAGTGGTTTCTTGGTCTGAGGCGCAGCTTGCTTGTTCTTGTGATTAGGGTTGCATTGTGTATATGTATGTGAATGCATTAGGTCAGAAATCCAAGCCAAAAACCTTTGCATTGATGATTTGGATCTTTTAGTTTTTCAATATCTTTTTCAATCTTTTTGTCATGAAGAACATGCCAATAATGGAAGATTTGCCTTTTTTGGACATGAAACGAATTTCCACCTTGCATTAGTTGGATTTGCTGCATCAAAAAGATTTAAAAGCATCATTTTGTATTTTTCTCATATTTAATTTTAATTAAATGAATTAATAGATTTAAAAATTCAATTAATAAATTAAAAATAAGAAAATAACTCCCCTTTTGGTCAATGGGTCGTGCATAGCTTTTGGGTGATGATTCTTGGAAGAAATTGAGGCCCATTAGCAATTTTGAGGCATTTGAAGCAAAGTTGACTTTTCAAAATTCCCAAAAATTTCCCAACTTCCACAAGGCATATCCTGCTCAATTTTTAAGCTTTGATCATGTTCTTGTACATTTTGGAAAGGTCTTTCAGTCCTCTAACCAATGCCTTTGGTCCCATGTCAATTTGATTTACCAATCTCAAGTTATGGTCTTTGACTTAAAGTACCTTTTTGTTGACTTTTGAAAATGACCTATAATGTTGAGATTGATAACTTTTTGTGAGAGCATTTCTTGGACTTGAAGTGTGAAGAGGAGTTTTAGGAAATGTCATTCTCTTCAAAATGAGCTTTGGATGGAATTTTTCTGATAAACCATGTGGAAGTTATGCCTTGGTCAAGTTACAGTTGACTTTTTCAACTGTCCAAAAATAGAAACTTTTGCATCTTGAGACTTTTTGAGCCATACCTTGAGAATCATGATCAAGAATTGATCAAATGATGTTTGTGGCTTCAAAATAAGATGTTGACAAAAATTTTTGACTTTTGACTGTCAAATGACCATTTGCCCCTGTAGTTGACTGTAAGGCAATTAGGGTTTTTGACTGTGCAATTTTGTGCTGTGAGTCTTAAAACTTAGCATATGGATGCTTGACAATGTTTATAGGCATGTGGGACTTGTTTGGGCCCTTGGAAACCTCAATTTCTTTGCCAGAACCAAAACCCTAGTTTTTGACTGTTAGGAGGCCATTAGACTGTGCAACCCTTGGGAGATTTTGAAGCATGCTCTTTGCAAATCTTGAAGAATATGGGAGGGCAAATTTTGGGGTGAAACAGTTGCCCCTGTTCAATCTTCTTAGACCTGAGGATGTAGATTGGCTGACGTGCCTTTCGTAATCCGAAGGTGGAAGATGATTGAACACTAGAGTGCCCAGAAATTTGCGCTCACATAGTAGCAGTGTGATGGCGGGAATGGGCTTATAGATGCCATTTGGAGATTGATGGATAGGAAGATGGGCTTACAGATGCCATGTTGAGTGGTGATGGATAGGTGGATGGGCTTATAGATGCCATCTGGGTGTCGATCGCGTAAGAGATTCCTTAGCGAGAACTTGCGTACCCTGATTGGTTACAGGAATCGAATCTTCAACCTCTTCAGACGTGCCCTGGCGAGATACAGGAATCGAGTCTGGAGCTTCAAAAGGTGATGAATGAATCAGGGATGGTTACTACTTCAACGGGACGATGAGAGAACCTTGGGCGATTACTACCTCAACAGTAACGATGAGAGAATCTGGGGCGATTACTACCTCAACAGTAACAATGAGAGAATCTGGGGCGATTACTACCTCAACAGTAACGATGAGAGAATCTGGGGCGATTACTACCTCAACAGTAATGATGAGAGAATCTGGGGCGATTACTACCTCAACAGTAACGATGAGAGAATCTGGGGAGATTACTACATCAACAGTAACGATGAGAGAATCTTGGATGTCTTCTACTGAGTCTTCATTAGGAAAATCTTTAGGAATCGATTTAACCGGACCATAGAAGGCCTTTGACTGGATTGGCATCAGAAAAATCTTTAGGAGTCGATTTAACTGAACCAGACAGGGTCTTGGAATCTTCAACTGGAATAAGAATCAGGGAGATCTTAGGGTCAATCTGATTGAACCAGAGAAGGCCTTTGACTGGATAAGAATCAGAAAAATCTTTAGGAGTCGATTTAACTGAACCGGGCAAGGTCTTGGAATCCTCAACTGGAATAAGAATCAGGGAGATCTTAGGGTAGATCTGACTGAACCAGAGAAGGCCTTTGATTGGATAAGAATCAGAAAAATCTTTAGGAATCGATTTAACTGAATCGGACAAGGTCTTGAAATCTTCAACTGGATAAGAATCAGGGAGATCTTAGGGTCGATCTGACTGAACCAGAGAAGGTCTTTGACTGGATAAGAATCAGAAAAATCTTTAGGAATCGATTTAACTGAACCGGACAAGGTCTTGAAATCTTCAACTGGATAAGAATCAGGGAGATCTTAGGGTCGATCTGACTGAACCAGAGAAGGCCTTTGACTGGATAAGAATCAGAAAAATCTTTAGGAGTCGATTTAACTGAACCAGACTAAAGTCTTGGAATAAAGCTGAGAATTTAACCGAATCTTTCCTGAAAGGTAAAGGTCAGTCATATGCAATGCATGATATGGATCAAGCAATGATGTTTTCAACATAAAGGGGATTGTAAGATCATGATGCGTATATGCATGCTACAATGTATGGAAGTGCGATGTTTATGAATGTATTTTCGTCTAGGAAAATAAATCCTTGACGGGTGCCGGGAAGTTGAATCCTGGGTTGATATGGAAGAGTAGAGCTCTGTTTCCGCTGGGAATGATAGTTGTAAGAATACCGGTAGGAGAAGATAGCTCCGTTGGGGAATAAACTTGGCGAATGGATTACTCTGCGGGGAGAAAATTATTCTAGCGATCTTGCTGGGGAACACTACTCTGTGGGGAGAGAGGTACTTTGCTGGGATGTTGATGGTAACTTCGCTGGGGATACCGTTGTTATGTTGGAAGTGTTAATAGACTTCGCTGGGGATACGAAGACTGTGTCGAGGACGATCTTTCCATGACTTTTGGCTGAGGATAACCCAGTTATATCCTGGTAGGGGAATAACCTTTGAATAAAGCCGGGAGTCATGTTCGTGCTCTGTAGGGGATAAGCTTCCAGAATCTACTGGGGATAAGCTTCCTGCTGGGGAGATGATTCAAACTTTCCTGGGGAAATCTTGATTGGACTCTCCTGGGGAAATTTTGAGATGTACTGGGGAAGTGACTCCACTGAATGCCTGGTATACCGCCGGGGAACAATCTTAGATCAAGACTGCCGGGGATGCTTGTTAAGAATGTCTGTGTACCCTGCTGAGGAATGTTGAGATTTGCTGGGGATATCCAACTTCCTTAAGGCTGATAGCATAACTCTGCTTGGGGAGAGTGCATTGACTTGCTGGCTCACTCTCTGGGGAATTAAGGCATATTGGTTATGTTCTTCGGCTGAACTTACCTTGGTACCTTGGTGGGCAGAACAATTAGATCGCTTAGACCATTCATTATTGCCCCTGTTTCTAATGTTACCTGTAATTAATCCTTTGTTTTGTATGCCAATATTTATGAGTTAGCAATTAGTGTCAAATGCATATATCACAAATTGAACCTTGGACGTTCTTCGCAAAACAAAACAAAAAAGGGAAAAAACAAAAGGCAATTTGTCTGAAAAGTGTATTTATATTGATTTTTGAATTTGCCTGTAAATAGGCGTTTATGTACAAGAGGCTGACGTTCTAGTAAGAGAACGCCGCCGAATAAAAGAGTTTATACAATTTGTACAAAGGGAAAATAAAATAGCTGTGTGAAAAGAATAATCCCACTGGGTTCCAACTCTGCTATCGCCTTTATATCTTCGAGCATCTCATCACTTGATGACCTAGCTGAAGATGAAGCTGATTGATCGATGTCGTCTGAAATTGATGTTGATACCGGATTCTGGATGCAAAGTGATCCAATGAAACATAGTATTACGCTTCAATCCCTAACTTTTGCCTGGACCGCCCTTTCGGGTTTTCAGTCCACCGGGATACCCATTTTTGCCCAAGCCGCCTTTTCAGGTTTTCGACTTGCCGGGTGTACAGATTTTTTTATTTTCATCCCTTCATTTTTCCCGAACCCTTTTGGTTCGCCGGGAAGCCCTAATTTTTGCCTAGGTATGTCAACCTAGCGGGTCTTTTTTTTCATGCGTAGTATCTTTTTACTATGTCTGCATTGGCGGGGTGGGGAAGGTCGTCACCATCCATGGTGGTTAGAATCATGGCTCCTCCTGAGAACACATGTTTAACCACAAATGGCCCTTCGTACGTAGGGGTCCATTTTCCCCTTGGATCAGTCTGAGGAAGGATGATACGCTTGATTACCAGATCCCCAACTTGATACTCTTGTGGTCTGACCTTTTTGTTAAATGCCCTGATCATCCGTTTTTGGTATGTCTGACCATGACAAATAGCAGCAAGTCTCTTTTCGTCAATTAGATTTAATTGATCAAGTTGTGTCTGGATCCAATCATCTTCATTCAGGTATGCATCCTTCATTATCCGGAGAGAGGGTATTTGCACTTCGATTGGTAAGACTGCCTCCATGCCGTAGACCAAGGAGAAAGGAGTTGCCCCGGTTGACGTCCTTGCTGAGGTACGGTACCCATGTAGAGTAAACGGTAACATCTCGTGCCAATCTTTATAAGTCACTGTCATCTTCTGCACGATTTTCTTGATATTTTTATTCGCTGCTTCTACAGCCTCATTCATCTTCGGCCGGTAAGGAGAAGAGTTGTGGTGTTGTATCTTAAACTGCTCGCAGAGCTCATTGATCATCTTGTTATTGAGATTGGTACCGTTGTCTGTAATGATCCTTTCAGGGATGCCGTATCGACAGATCAAGTTATGCCGAATGAACCGTGCCACAACATTCTTGGTTACTGTAGCGTAGGAAGCTGCTTCAACCCATTTCGTGAAGTAATCAATCGCTACCAGGATGAAGCGATGCCCATTGGATGCCGTAGGTTTAATCTCACCGATCATATCTATGCCCCACATTGTAAAAGGCCAAGGTGCAGTCAGGACATTCAGAGGAACTGGGGGAACATGCACCTTGTCTGCATAAATCTGGCATTTATGACATGTCCGAGAATGTTGGTAGCAGTCGGCTTCCATTGTGGACCAGAAATACCCTGCCCGAAGGATCTTCTTTGCCATAGTATGTCCACTGGAATGTGTCCCGAATGTACCCTCATGCAGCTCCGCCATGATCCTTTCTGCTTCGGTCTTATCCACACAACGCAGTAAGGTCGAATCATGGTTTCGCTTGTACAGGATGCCGTTGCTAAGGAAGAATTTCGCTGCGAACCTTCTCAGAAACTTCTTATCATTGACAGATGCACCTTCAGGGTATTCCTGGGCTTCCAAGTATCTCTTTACCTCATGGTACCAAGGCTTCTCAGTCACCAATTCAGTCTCGAGATCACAACAGTATGTCGGTTCATCCAGTTTCCAGATAATGATCCGAGGATCCTCATTGTCCCATTTGACCTTGAACATAGAAGACATTGTAGCTAACGCGTCCGCCAACTGATTCTCCTCTCTTGGGAAATGTTCAAAAGTTATCTCTGTGAAGTGGGGGATCAAGGTCAACACACATTCTTTGTAAGGAATAAGATTCGGATGTTTCGTATCCCACTCTCCTTTGATCTGATTGATCACGAGAGCGGAATCTCCGAAGACACTCAGAAACTTGATCCTTAAGTCAATCGCAGCTTGGAGACCCATGATGCATGCCTCATACTCTGCCATGTTGTTGGTGCAGTTGAAACATAGTCGGGCAGTGAGTGGAGTATGAGTGCCTTGAGGAGATATGATCACAGCGCCGATACCGTTACCCAAAGCGTTGGAGGCTCCGTCAAAGTGCATAGACCATCGGGATCCTTCCTCAGGTCCTTCATCCGGTCCAGGTACTTCACAATCAGTCACTATCATGATGCTCTCGTCTGGAAACTCGAAGTTCATTGACTGATAGTCGTCCACTGCCTGATGTGCCAAATGGTCTGCCAATACACTTCCCTTGATAGCTTTCTGAGTTGTATACTGGATGTCGTATTCTGTCAAGATCATTTGCCATCTTGCTATTCTCCCAGACAGAGCAGGCTTTTCAAATATGTACTTTATAGGATCCATCTTTGAGATCAACAAGGTAGTGTGAGTCAGCATATACTGTCTCAGCCGGCGAGCAGCCCATACCAAAGCGCATCAAGTTTTCTCGAGCAGTGAGTATCGGGTCTCACAGTCGGTAAACTTTTTGCTAAGGTAATAAATGGCGTGCTCTTTTCGGCCAGACTCGTCATGCTGCCCCAGCACACACCCCATTGAGTTGTCAAGTACTGTCAGGTATAATATCAGAGGTCTCCCTTCAACCGGTGGCATAAGAATGGGTGGTTCTTGGAGATATTCTTTGATTCTATCAAAAGCGGCCTGACATTCATCATTCCAACGTACTACCTGATCTTTCTTCAGTAGCTTGAAGATTGTTCATAGGTAGCGGTTAGGTGTGAGATGAATCGGGCAATGTAATTCAGGCGTCCTAAAAAGCCTCTGACCTCTTTCTCTGTCTTAGGAACTGGCATCTCTTGAATAGCTTTAACCTTGGCAGGGTCCACTTGAATGCCCTTGTCACTTACAACGAAGCCTAGCAACTTTCCAGATCTTACCCCGAAGGTGCACTTGTTCGGGTTCAACCTCAGCTTGTACAGTTTCAGACGGTCAAACAACTTCTGCAGATGGTCAAGGTGTTCCTCCTCAGTTTGGGACCTTGCAATCATGTCGTCGACATACACTTCTATCTCATGATGGATCATGTCATGAAATAAAGCAACCATGGCATGTTGGTAGGTTGCCCCAGCATTTTTCAGTCCAAAAGGCATGACCTTGTAGCAGAAGGTGCCCCACTGAGTAACAAAGGTAGTTTTCTCCATGTCTTCAGGAGCCATCTTGATCTGATTATACCCTGAAAAACCATCCATGAAGGAAAACACCTTATGCTGAGCAGTATTGTCAACAAGGACATTAATGTGAGGTAGGGGGAAGTCATCCTTGGGGCTGGCCCTGTTCAGATCCCTGTAATCGACACACATTCTGACCTTACCTTCCTTCTTTGGTACCGGCACCACATTAGCAACCCACTAAGGATAAGAAGTCACTGTAAGAAACCCGGCATCAAACTGCTTCATAACCTCAGCTTTGATCTTCTCAGACATCTCTGGACGCATACGGCGGACCTTCTGCTTAACCGGAGGGCAATCTTCCTTGGTAGGCAGATGATGGACTACGATGTTAGTATCTAACCCAGGCATGTCTTCATAGGACCAGGCGAAGATCTCCACATAATCATGTAACATCTGGGTCAACCGTTGCTTCACGCTGAGCTCTAGGTTGGCCCCAATTTTAACCTCCTTTCTATCTGTCTCAGTACCCAGATTTATTGTTTCCACCGGCTCTTCATGTGGTTGAATTGCCCTCTCTTCCTGGAGTAACAGTCTTGCAAGCTCGCCAGGCACTTCGCAATCATCTTCACCTTCGTCTTCGGCTAAGTTGATCGGATTTTCGAAGTCATAACTGGCAGTAGCAGAGTCGTTACCAGTGAGATCCAGAGTGGATTGAAACCTGTATGAGTGAGTGTGTGTAAATACAGCTGTTTTGCAATATATAAAGAAAGGAAAGAAAGAAAAGGAGCATAAGATTTGAAATGCGAGAAAACGCCCAAGGTCTTTATTCATGATATATGAAATGACAATTAATATGCCCTCACAAATGAAGCCACGGTGCCCCGGGTAAGACACCGGGCCATAGAGTTTTAATTTATTGTTTATTACAAATAACAAAAACAAAGGAATTCATTACTCCGTAACAAAAGTAACAGGTAGGTTGTCCTTTGCAGTCCAATTGTTAGGTCCACTGTCGGCCGTCGGATAAATCCAACTGTTGAACTCTGATTCTTCCACTTCGTTCTCATCCCCAATAGCATTCACTCCCTGAGCAGGCAGGGGAGCTGTCACTACATTGGGCTTCTCAGGTGCCTCAAACTGTACCTCCTTTGCATCAATAAGATCCTGCACTTTATTCCTCAGGGCCCAGCAGTCATCAGTAGAATGCCCCGGGCTATCAGAGTGATAAGCACAACGGGCATTTGGATTATATTTGGGAGAGGCAGTATTCACAACCTTCGGGGCCTCTCTGACAGTCACCAAGTTGGTGGATAGCAACTGCGGCAAGATTTGCGACAAGGTCATACTCAGCCAGGTAAACTCTCTTCTGGGTCTCTCAGCCCTTTGTGGATTGGTTTGCCGAGGAGCGGCAACAGGCCTAGCAATTACCACCGCGTTGACAGATTTGCGGCGTTCTGGTTTATCTTGCCTTCTAGGCCCATACACAGCACTGACCTCCTTCTTAAAAGGCTCCTTCTCAGAACTTGAAGACGCACCCTTCTGAATTTTACCGGACTTCATTCCAGCCTCTATCCTTTCTCCAGTCAGAATAAGGTCAGTGAACCCTGCAGACGAATTACCGATAAGATGATTGAAGAATGGCCCGGAGAGGGTCCCCAAGAACATATCTACCAACTCACGGTCAGTTAACGGAGGCTGCACCCTGCCAGCCAGATCCCTCCACTTCTGTGCATACTCTTTAAAACCTTCGCTTGATCCTAGCGACATACCCTGGAGTTGGGTACGTGTAGGAGCAAGGTCGGCATTATATTGATACTGCTTGTAAAAAGCAGTAGCCAACTCCTCCCAGTTACGAACCTTGGTCCCATCCAGCTGATAGAACCATTCGAGATGAGTCCCTGAAAGACTCTCCTGGAAGAAGTGGATCCACAAGTTCTTGTCCACTGTGTACGGTTGAATCTTCCGCACATAAGATCTGAGGTGTAGCTTGGGGCAAGATGCCCCGTCATACTTGGTGAAAGATGGTGCTTTAAACTTGTGAGGAATGATCACACCCGTAGATAAGCCCAAGTCTCCGAAATCCAGCCCAGGCACTTGTTGGATCTCCATGGCATTCAGTCTGTCTTCCAACTGCTTGTACCGGTCTTCAGCAGGAGGATACTGTTCCTCATTAAAATCAGTCTCGTTGTCAGAGACTACTGGACTTGGAGCCTTTCCCCCCTGAGGACTGTCTTTTCCTACAGAAGAACCAGCTTCCTCATTCTGCAGAGTATTACCAAACCTCCGGCCCGAGTTGAAAAGAACAGTTCTCTTCTTCTTCTTCTCCTTGTTCAGGAGCAAATCCTTCAGCTCTTCTTGGCCTTGAGCCAAACCCATGATCAGCTCTTGAAATTGTGCATTCTGCGCCTGAAGGGCCTTGATAGACATCTCGGTTGATGATTCAGGGTTCATGATGCTGAAATAAACAGCGAAGAACAGTAAGCAACCTGAAAAGAAGAATACCTGCTATGCACATGATGAATGGAATGTGTATGATTTATGTTTTCAAAGACAATCGGGAATCAACTTTGTAAACAAAAAGGAACACACTTCATTAGATTCAACTTTGAAATTTAAATTATTCAACAGGTTGCCCTTAGGCGTTACATAAAAATACTGAAAAGGGAAATAAAACTGTAAAAGAACATCCAAAGCTCATCATTGATCCCAGGGTCTCCTCTTCTCAGTACGGATGTAGTCATTCAGGGCTCGCTCATTCTCCAACTGCTTTGTCAGCTTCTGGATCTTCAATTCCTGCTCGTTGAACTTTTCCCAGTAAGAATCCCGTTCTTCTCGCAGTTGCGACCAAGACCTTTTTAATGTCTCATAATCAGTAGGTATCTGAGGAGGGAGGACAGTTGGAGGAGCCCCAACTTTGTCAGGATACTCAAGAATGACGGGTCTGACAGCTTCGTATGGCATACCTAACTTCTGAGCACGGATGCGAACCCATTTGTAGTAGGCTTCCATAGGTAGAGAAGTCTTTGGCCCCAACTCTTGTGGGTCTGCTTTATGAACTCTGTCCCAAGCCTTGATGAACCTACGACGCAGCTCGTCACTATCCACCTGAAACTCAAAACTGATGTGAGGCACCAACATCTCATGAGGCCCTGCTCTTCTGGCTCTTCCAAACTGACGGAGAGCTAGACATGGATTGTAAGATATTCCTCCTTGAGTACCAATCAAAGGGACATTAGGGTATTCTCCGCAACGATCAATAACAGCTATCTCATCCAAACCTCTGAAAGTCCACATGATGTCTTTATCTGTGAGAGACATTAACCTATGAGCCCAACCTCTTCCTTCTTGGTTCTTCAGCACGGACTTAGGGAGGTGCGAAATAAACCACCTCACCAACAGAGGGATGCAACACCACAGAGTTCCTCGTCTTCGGGAAGTACGAGCATAAAGTTGTTGCAGGATGTCACCCAAGAGAGTGGGCACAGGATTCTGAGACATGAAGATCCTTATGGCAATGACATTGATGAAGTTGTCAGGATTAGGAAACAAGACTAACCCATAGATTAAGAAAGCCAAGATGTCTTCATATGCCCTAAAGTCCAAGTCATTCCAGAAACTGTTAGCTTTACCAATCAGAAACTTGGCCAAGAAACCCTTAACTCCGCTTCTAGTCACCCAGTTGTCCATTACTTCTTGATGGGTCAAGGGAAGAGCTGCAGCAACCTCCTCAAGCCTAAGAGTCTTTTCCCAACAAGTGAAGGGAGTCTGATCCAAGATAGGGATACCAAGCATATCAGAGAACTCTTCCAGGGTAGGGACCAGCTGGAAGTCTTGAAAGGTGAAGCACTGGTACAGAGGGTCATAGAACTGAGTCAGGACACTCATCAACTGTTGATCCCGCTTTGCAGTGACTAAACTGAGAAGAGAACCATGCCTCTGGATGAAGGAAGTGGTGTTTGGAATTCTGCTAACCAATTCTTCAAGTAACTCAGGTGGGTGAACAAAGTTGAATCGGATAGTATTCCTTCGCATAGGCATCATGATGTCCTACAAAACAGAGCAAAGGTGAAACCCTCTTGTCTTTGAAATGGTCAGTCCTTATGCAGGATGCATGCAATGCTCATGATGTTATGATGTTATGATAAAGCACACCACAAATATTTACAAAGGCAAACATGATAAGGCACACAAGTCACACAAGATAAGCCCTTAGAGTTTAGGCCAACATGAGGTCTAGGTATTACCCTCTTTCAGTTTGTTGGTTCATTCCTGTCCTATCAAAAGTAACTGGGTTCTTAGAGGATCCCAATATCACTGACTACCCTCAATCGGTCATAACTCCAGCATCGCAATCTTTTCTTGCGGCCAGAACCATCACGAGAGTTTAGCCTCAATGGGCGTAGCATACTGCTACTGTTCTATTGGCCAAGTTGGGTCATTTAAGGTTCTAAGGTTGGTTTGTGCTTAATGACTCCTCAGAAGACCCATATTCTCCTCGTTGCAACACAAGGGATATCGGTACAGACCAAGGTGTCACACCAACGTAGCCACTGCTTCACCTGTGTCGGTCTATGCCGGACAGGTCCCTCACAACTTATGCTACCTAAAGGGTATTCCCCAGATCCGGGTTAGGATCTATGAAACTCCGATGCAAGCCCACAATGTAAAAGCAATCAAGACATACAATTGAAAACATAAGAGTGGTATAATCCTAAGGTACACCTCACTTTAAAAATTCCCCAGCAGAGTCGCCAGTTCTGTGATCGGTGGATCTGGAACTGACTGTTTAACGCTGGTTCGCGAAATGTCGCGGAAGCAAGAGTCGCCACCGTCTTTTATTTTCTCCAAACATGGAAAGGACAAAAGCATAGAAAAATTCCTTATTGAGATTAGTTCTCGGTTCGGGAGGTAGATTTATAGAAAGGCAAGGTGTTAGCACCCTTTCTATCCATGGTTATCCATGGGCTCTTAGATACTTGCTCATTTGTGTTTTCAAAATGTTTGTTTGCTTTTCAGGGTGAGTGGGTTTGAAAAAGTTTCGTTTAAAATTTCAGTTCGACTCTTGTATCAGTCCTCAAGAGTGTTTGAAAAGTTGTTTTGAAAGCTTTTTGCAAAGTGTCGGTGTGAAAAGAAGTTTTTGATTTGTTTCGAATTAGAGCAAGTATCTACGAGTCATCTACCTACCCTAAGGAATTAGTCTGTATAAATGTTCTTAAGGTAGTGCCATCCCACCTTTAAGAGGTAGGTAGCACCACCGTTGGAGGTGTTCGGGTCAATTCGAGGATTAGGGACAGTGTGGTCACCGGAGCAATAGGAGGATACCTTAGAAGCTACCCCCATGCCATGTTCATGGACATGAGGACTTACTAAAACATCCTCTACTCGACGACCACGTTTCGAGGGGCAAGGCAACAGTGAGGCGTACCCTAAGAGTGGTGTGTGAATTGTGTGTCATTTTCAGTCATATTTTATTCTTGTCATGCATTTGGTGGTCTACGCTTTGATTTTATTAAAGCATACGTTCTTTCATGTGAGTATTAACAGTTTAAAGGTGCGGAATTTAAAGTACAGAAAAAATAAAAGTCCTACGCTATTATAAGGCGCGGGTCTACATCGCCAAATTAAACCAAGACCCGATTTGAATAAATAAAATGCGGAAAGTAAATATCCTAATTATCTATTACAAGGCTTTGGGGAAAATACATTATATTTAAAAAGGGAAATAAAAATAAATGCGCGAAAAGAATTTAGAATCGAAGATGCGAGGGTGTTGGACCCTTTAAAGAAATTAAATTAAAATTACGAAATTAACTAGTGATTAAAATAAAGAAAATAACTTTTTTTTTTTGTTTTTTGTATTTATGAAATTAAAGAGAATTAAATTGGAATTAAAAGTTAAATAAAACCCTAGTTCTAAATTGTTTTTAATTTATTAAAAAAAATGTTCAAGTTTGACCTAATTTAACCTAATTAATTAATTGCATATTTATTTACAAGATAATTAGTAATTAATAATAATGAGAAGAAAATTTTAATTATTGAGGAAAAGAGTAAAAATGCTAGAAACCCTAATTTTTATATTTTTAGTTATTAAGAAAATATTAAAATTTAAACCCTAAATTAAACTAAATTGATTAACAAAATTTATTTACAAAATAATTAGTGAATTAAATATTAAATAAAGGCATTTTTTTATTTTATGATTTTATGATTTTTTTTGTATTTTAAAAATTATTTGGTGAATTAAAGGAAAACAATTAATTAAAAAAAGAATAAATAAAAGAAAAGAAAAGAGAGAAAGAAATGCAACATAGGGGGTGTTGACCCAAATTGAGGAGGTTGATTTGCAGTAATTTGGCCCAAGAATTCAGGCCTTGTTTGACTTTTCAGTGATTGCATGTGGACCCATTGACTGGCATGTATGATGAGCCCCTTTGGTGGCCTTCAGATTGGAATCTCCAGGCGCGTGGCAAGCCAGATGGTGAAGGCATATGGTACTCCCTTGAGAACATGCTGCATGGAAACACTTTGAGAAAAAATATATGAAAGGAATATGGGGGACCTGGGAATCGAACCCAGGTCCCAATGCTTGAAGGACAACACATCAACCACCCAGCCAAACGCGTTTCTTTGTCAAACTAGTGGAACCTGATCAATACATATGAAAACAAATGCTATTGATGTAAAACAAAAAAAATTAGCGCGAAGATTTGAATCTCCCAGTCACGTCCAGACACGCAAGCATCATCTTCTTCTTTTTTCTGCAACTAGAAGCAAATAGCGGGGGTTTTAAACCCCCACTAACCTTAAGCCTGAAAAATAACGATTAGCACATGGTGAAAAAGAAAAAGGGCGCGAGGTGATGATTGTGTTCGTTGGAAGGTCCTGATTTCAATGGTGCTATTTTGGTTAGCCAATTTTTCCTCAAGCGTAAAACCCCAATTCAAGTTTCCTGAAACCCTAAAAAATGTCCATGGCAACTTTAGATACAGATGATATTAATTCAATTAAAAGACACCAAAAGATTCAGAGAGTTCATGTTAGTGTAAAACAATAATGAAAATGCATTGATATGGCATGAAATTCTAAGTACGATTATGCAAATTTCCATGAACTGGGCAATGGCGTTCTACCAGTTCTTGAGGTTAGGGGATGTGTTTTTGATTGCAATCCCTTCCTCGATGTCTAAGCAAGCTATTGGAATGCTTCTTTGGCTTGGAAAAGTGCTTTTGATGTGAAAACAGTTTCAAGCTTTTTTGGAAAAAATGCAAAGTGGTTTCTTGGTCTGAGGCGCAGCTTGCTTGTTCTTGTGATTAGGGTTGCATTGTGTATATGTATGTGAATGCATTAGGTCAGAAATCCAAGCCAAAAACCTTTGCATTGATGATTTGGATCTTTTATTTTTTCAATATCTTTTTCAATCTTTTTGTCATGAAGAACATGCCAATCATGGAAGATTTTCCTTTTTTGGACATGAAACGAATTGCCACCTTGCATTAGTTGGATTTGCTGCATCAAAAAGATTTAAAAGCATCATTTTGTATTTTTCTCATATTTAATTTTAGTTAAATGAATTAATAGATTTAAAAATTCAATTAATAAATTAAAAATAAGAAAATAACTCCCCTTTTGGTCAATGGGTCGTGAATAGCTTTTGGGTGATGATTCTTGGAAGAAATTGAGGCCCATTAGCAATTTTGAGGCATTTGAAGCAAAGTTGACTTTTCAAAATTCCCAAAAATTTCCCAACTTCTACTAAGCATATCCTGCTCAATTTTTAAGCTTTGATCATGTTCTTGGACATTTTGGAAAGGTCTTGAAGTCCTCTAACCAATGCCTTTGGTACCATGTCATTTTGATTTGCCAATCTCAAGTTATGGTCTTTGACTTAAAGTGCCTTTTTGTTGACTTTTGAAAATGACCTATAATGTTGAGATTGATAACTTTTTGTGAGAGCATTTCTCGGACTTGAAGTGTGAATAGGAGTTGTAGGAAATGTCATTCTCTTCAAAATGAGCTTTGGATGGAATTTTTCTGATAAACCATGTGGAAGTTATGCCTTGGTCAAGTTACAGTTGACTTTTTCAACTGTCCAAAAATAGAAACTTTTGCATCTTGAGACTTTTTGAGCCATACCTTGAGAATCATGATCAAGAATTGATCAAATGATGTTTGTGGCTTCAAAATAAGATGTTGACCAAAAATTTTGACTTTTGACTGTCAAATGACCATTTTGCCCCTGCAGTTGACTGTAAGGCAATTAGGGTTTTTGACTGTGCAATTTTGTGTTGTGAGTCTTGAAACTTAGCATATGGATGCTTGACAATGTTTATAGGCATGTGGGACTTGTTTGGGCCCTTGGAAACCTCAATTTCTTTGCCAGAACCAAAACCCTAGTTTTTGACTGTTAGGAGGCCATTGGACTGTGCAACCCTTGGGAGATTTTGAAGCATGCTCTTTGCAAATCTTGAATAATATGGGAGGGAAAATTTTGGGGTGCAACAGAGTGTAAGTTGGTTTTGAGGCCTGCAAGCTGGCACCAACGTGCTGATTTGAAAATGCAAGTTTGTATGAACATGCCTTGGTCATGAACAAAAGTGAGTTTTTTGCCAACTTTGAGAATTCGATTCTCTCTAACCACAAGGGTGTTTGAGGAGTTCTTGGACAATTTGGAAATCTTGGAACATGTACTACAATCCATCTTTGTAATGCAACTTAAAACTCCAAGTTGAACCATGTGAAAAGTGGCCCAGAAGATGGGTCAAAATCCTGCCTGGATTAGGATAAATTTTGCCTAAGTTAAAAGTTTTAAGTACCCTTGTTCCAAAAATCATAATTTGAGATAAAAGCTTCTTATGAGGAAACTTTGTGAATCAAAGCTGTAGACCTTGTGATGGACTGCAACTTTCATGTTGCAAGTTTTGTTTGAATCCATTTGCATCTTGGTGAAAAAATGGGACAAAGTTGGGGAAAAATAAGAAAATTTCATAACTTAGAAAAAATTCTAAGTTATGAAATTTTTTCAATTTAAACCTTAATTTGCATTTTTAGGTTTCTTGATGAACAAGTTTCATAATTTGACGTGTCTTGATGAAAAATGATCCTTGGCACTTGATTTTGACCAAAAAGTCAAAGTTTGACTTTTCAGTATACAGTCAAATTTTAATCAGTTGACTGAAAAATTCATCTGTCAATCATATGCATTTGAGGTCTTTTGAACTTGTTGAATGGGTCAAGACAAAGTAATTGGGTCCTTGAGTCCATATGTGAGCTTGGTTTGCCATTGGTTAGGTCAAACAGTCAAAAATTGCCTTTGTGCAATCAAAACCCTTAAAATGACCATTTTGCCCTTTTGGTGATCTGATCAAATTTCTTGTGAAATTTTGGTCCAAACTTGATCAAATGATTCATATGAGTTCATAATGTTGATGTGGGTCAAATTTCATGAGGTTTGACTGTCAATTGGCCACAGTTGACTTTTTCCCCAATACAGCTGATTTCTAGGTCAACTGTCCAATTGACTGGGCAAAACTTTGAGTCAAAGCCTGAAACTTGGGAAGGACAAACTTGTGAGTCCAACATGAAGTATGAAAGTCACTTTGGGCATTTTAGGTCAAAACATCCCTATGCAAACTCAAACCCCAATTTAGGTCAACAGTGCAAGGAGGGGTCTTGAGCAGAATAAACTCTAACTTGATCTTGAGTTTCACGAGTCTTGTGATGAGAAAGTGTTGATGAAATGAGAGGGAAACTTTTGGGGTACAACAAAGGGCATCCCGGTGAACCAAAAGGTTCGGGAAAAAATTAGGGATAAAATAAAAAAAAATATGTACACCCGGCAAGTTGAAAACCCGAAAGGGCGACTTGGGTAAAAAGGGTTTCCCAATGGATTGAAAACCTGAAAGGGCGGTCCAGGCAAAATTTAGGGAATTAAAGCGTATGACTATGTCTCGTCGGATCACTTTGAGGACAACTTCAATCTCTTCACTGACAAACTCTGAGCTTCTGATCAATTCAATCATCTTCGGACGAAGCAACAAATAGACAAGATATTCGGAGATACGGAGGCTATAGCAGAATGGGAACCCCATGGGATTATCACACGTAGCTATCTTTCTTTGTATAAATTTTTCTTATTTTCATGACACCATCCGCTTACTAGGATGTCTGTCTCCTTTGTACAAAATACTTATTCAAAGTAAATACAAATATATCTCTTTAAAGTATAGAAAACTATTTGTCTTTTCCTTTATATTTGTGTTTTATTTGCAAAAACGTCCAACGATTCATTAATGAACATATGCATTTGAACATAATTAATGTTTACAAATAAACAAAATGAAAAAAGAACAATTACTGACAGGTTGAAAGAATAGGAAAATGTCTTTAGGCTAAACAATGAGCAATCCCTACAGTACGTCATTAAGATCCCCTGCGGAGCCAAAACTTCAAACTATTAATCCCCGGTGGAAACCATCCAGTTTCTCCAAATTCCCCAGCAAGTTGTCTTGAAGCCTGAAAATCAACCGGATAATGGCTAACTTCTGTTCCTCCCTAACCTAGTATAACTCCCCGATAGAGGGGAAGACGACCGGAACTCCTGAACTTTTTCCCAAAATAGGAATAAGCTTTTTCCCCACAGAGTTTTCATTGCTCCCCAACAGAATGAAGATTCCCATTATTAAATTCCCAGTAGAAGTCATCAAAATTCTCTAGGATTCCCCAAGCAGATTCCTCAAGCAGTATATGACATTGCTCTCCCAACATAATTTTTGTCAATACTCCAACTTCAAGACATGAAGAATCCACATATCCTCAGCAGCAGTCAATGATTTATTTTCCTCAGCAATAAAAATCAGCTTACATGCGCATACATTACATCCACATATCATAAACATTGATAAAAACACATATATTGCATCATACATTTCATGCAACATAATTTTGTGTTCCAGCTAACATTTTACCCTTTTCAGGATAAGATTAACAGCTACTGTTAAACAATGTGCAATCATGATACAGTTCAGATACGCTCTAGACACGGTTGTCATTCTGTCACTCATTTAGATTCATCTTTCAGATATAGTACAGATACGCTCCAAACGCGGATGTCGTTCTGACACTTATTCAGATTTCAACATTCAGATTCAGCTTTCAGATATAGTACAAATACGCTCCAAACATGGTTACCATTCTGTCACTCATTCAGATTCAGCTTTCAGATACAGTACAGATACGCTCCAGACGCGGATGCCATTCTGACACTTATTCAGATTTCAACATTCAGATTCAGCTTTCAGATACAATACAGATACGCTCCAGACGCGGATGCCATTCTGACACTTATTCAGATTTCAATATTTAGATACAGTTCAGATACGCTCCAGACACGGAAGCCATTCTGTTACTCATTCAGACTCAAGTTCAGATACAGTATGGATACGCTCTAGACACGGATGATATTATGTTGCTCATACAGATTCAGTCTCCAGATACAACTCAGATACGTTCCAGATAAGGACACCATTCTGATACTTATTCTTTTGACTTACAGCTTACAATTCAACAAACATTATTGGATGGCATCTACAAGCCCATCTCTAAAAAGATTCTATCACCTCTCCAAATGGCATCTTTAAGCCCATTCCCTCAACTACACTTTGTCGAGTGCAAATTTACGAGCACTCTAGTGTCCAATCATCTTTTACCTTTGAGTCACGAACGGTAAAGCTCGCCAATCTAACTCTTCAAGTTCAAGAAGATTGAACAGGGGCAGCTGTTGTACCCAAAAATTTTCCCTCTCATTTATTAAGACTTTTCTCACAAGACTTTTTTAACTCAAGACAAGTTTAGGGTTTGGTCAGCTCAAGACATCTCATCTTGCACTGATAACCCAAAATTAGGGTTTGAGTTTACACAAGGATTTTTGGACCATCAATGCTTCATGTGACTTCCATACATCATTTTGGACCACTAAGATTGCTCATGATAAGTTTCAAGCCTTGAACCACATTTTTGATCAGTCAATTGGACAGTTGACCTAAAAATCAGCTGTATTGGGGGAAAAGTCAACCATGGCCAATTTAGAGTCAAACTTCATAATTTTTTATCCACATCAACATTTTAGACTCATATGTACCAATTGATCAAGTTTGGATTACAATTCCTCAAGAAATTTGATCAAATCATCAAAAGGGCAAAATGGTCAAAATTAGGGTTTTGACTGAGGAAGGGCAATTTCTGATTTTTAACCTAGAAAGTGACCAATTGAGTTCAAGCATGATTTCAAGGATTCAATTGCATCATCTTGACTTAATTACATGGCTCAAAACATTTCAAATTCATTGGATTGATAGATGAAATTTACAGTCAACTGATCAAAAGTCAATTGTATACTGAAAAGTCAAACTTTGACTTTTTGGTCAAAATCAAGTACCAAGAGTCATAATTCATCAAGATGTGTCAAAATGTGAAACTTGTTCACCAAGAAAACCAAAATTGAAAATTAGGGTTTTGAATTTGAAAATTTTCATAACTTAGAAATTTTCTAAGTATAAAAATTTTCTTATTTTTTCTCAACTTTATACCACTTTTTCACCACGATGCATATTGATTCAAGAAAAGTCCCCAACATGAAAGTTGTAGACCTTCATGAAATCTAAAACTTTTCTTCACAAACTTTTGCCTAAAGATGCTTTGATCTCAAGTTATAAATTTGTGAATATATGGTCATGAACTTCTTAACTTAGTGAAATTTTGCCCTAATTTAGGCAGGTTTTGGACCCAACTTCATGGAAATTTTCACCTAGTTCCAAGAAGTATATCAAAATGCATTTCAAAGATGGATTATAGATCACATTGCAATCTTTCCAAAATGTCCAAGAACTCTCCAAGATCATGTTTGAGTAGAGAGTATCGAAGAGAGGAAATTGGCATTTTCTCACTTTTTATTCAAGCCATTTCATGAAGAACCCAGTTGCAAATCAATCCTATGATGGCTATTTCATGTTGTACAGGTCCTAAACTTGTTCTACACTCCTTAATTAAATTCTTACTCAATTGACAAAGCCTCTATCCATGCTTTTGAACCTTTATCCAACTTATAATTCCATTTATGGCAAAAAGGTTCCATTGCCATTTTCATAAAGAACCACTTTTGCAAACTTTACAATTTTGAGCTTTGAACCTGTCCCCTTGATGCATACAAACCACACAGGTCTCAAGCAAGTTGTACAAACCCATACCAACCCTAAGCAAGCTAGTACAAGCATGTGAAGCTTTGGTCTTGTCACTTTTCTTCAAGTACAAGAAAGTTGGCAAAAAGACTAGCATGGGCAGATCTGTTGGGAAGCTGACCTAAGATCATTTCAATACTAATATACAAACTATATGCAACACATAGGAGACCAAGCCAAGACCTGAAACTCTGTCAAGCTGAAAACACCAAAAACTGTCCAAAATATATAGTTTCTGCACAAACACATCCAGCTTTCATTTGGCTCGTGCGTTTTGTGTTTAGATCATTCCAATACCTTACATACTTGATATCAAACCCATCCAAACCATCATCCCTATTCTGTATTCTCTTTTCCACCATATACCATTGTTGACTTTGAAGCTTGCAGTTGGACTTGGTCAGGGATTTCTAGCCACTTTAAGATCAAGTCAAGGGTTGGAATAGATTCAGGGAAGCTCAAGCAAGCATCAGGCCTCCATTAAAGTCACTACATTTCCATACATGATTCCAGCTGAAGGAGGTAAATTTTCAAACTCTATCTCCTTGTACAGGAAACCTTAGGCCACGATCTGTGAATAAAAAATGTAGTTCTCATCATAATGAAGCTATACATATCATCATCTTGCATTGATTTTACTTGTGCTAAGAGAATTTGGAAGTTGAAATCTCTGAGAATATTAGGTTATAATTTGGGGATTTTAAAATTCTCTTTGATCTTTGATAGTTAGATTACATAACTTATATGCTTGGATTCGTGAGTTCAAATGCTACATTTTTCATGTTACAAGTTTTAATTTTTATGGAAGCATGAGGAAGTTACAGGGGATCCGGCCAAGTCTTGAGGAAGAAGATGAAACAGGGCAAGGGCGCTGTTTACGGTGATTTCTAGTAAACAACCGCTAGTCTTCCAATTTACTAATTTATTATTGGTTACTTGCAGGATCGACTAGATTTATCCTAGAACACATGTGTCATAACTTATTTTTATTTTCATATCTATTATATTGATAGACTTATATTGTATGTTAAGTTTGAAGACGAGATTATTAGGAAAGATTTCTAAAATGGTCTATAGGAATAAACTAAATGAATGTAGGCAAGAAAGTCTTCGAATTAAACTTGGGCTTGAATGTAAAGATAAGTGTTTGACTAAAAGGATAAAGTAAAAGTAAATCGAAGGATTTAAGGGTAAAAATATTGTCTAACGAAATGACTGTGTTTAAAGGCAAGTAAAACAAGGAAATGCAAGGAAATCTAAGGATGTAAAGGGCAACGAAGTGCTGTAAAGGTGAACTAAATATAACAAGACTTGTATTGAAATTGTAAAAAAGTAATGATGTTCAACACGTACATTATATCTTCTGACTCGTTTTCCTTAATTCACGGAAGTAATGAGTATTTTGAGATATTTTAGTACATAAAAATGAACACCTTTAAATCTAACATAAGAACACCTATTTATAGTGTCTTGACCCTAACAGCCCTATTCTAAAATCACGCCACGTTCGAAGCATGCAGGCTTCCTATGTTTGCTGACTTCCACGCGTCTTCTAGAATGGCGCTCTTTATTTGAAATTCAAAATATGTACCAATCGAAGCATCTTGCTTCTTCGTTTCTTTCGAAATAAGCCAATTACCTGGACCGTTTCCAACTTCTGGCACCCTTACATAAAGGAGCTCTTTATAATTCGAACACCAAAACAAGTCCAAATCGAAATCTACTGGAAATTGAATAATCCTTCAACATAATGACTCCATATCTCCCACTAATATCCAATATTGATATTAATCTCCTTAGGTACTTTATTCGAAATATTATTTCGATAGTGGTTTCTTCCTTATTCGAAATAGCCAGCTAACAAATTTCCCCCCAAGAACATGTATTTCGACAGATATAAAGAAATACTTGTTTTTTGACTCATCCATGCTATTTCGAGAGTATCAAAAACTCATGCATTATCCTGCAGTGATTCTAACCTCTTGAAAGCATGGTTTATACCTTTTTAAGTATTTCCCATTTACCCTCAAGATTCTTCTATCTTCTGCTAATTCTTCTATTTCGTAAGCATTATTCGAAAATGTTTTCAATACTCGAAAGGGACCCTCCCAATGGGGTGACCATTTACCTAATAACCTGTTCTTTTTATCCATAGGTAATATAACCTTCCATACCAAGTCATTGGTTGAGAACAACTTACTTTTAACTCTTTTGTTGTATGCTCTGGCTACTCTTTCTTTCTGTCTTCTCATAACTTCTAAAGCATGTAGCCTATCTTCATCCACGTCCACTAATTCATTCATCATCATTTCCCAATATTGATCAGTTGGTATTTCATTTTGTCTTTGGATTCTTACTGATTGTAAGTGTATTTCGACTGGAAACACTGCATCATGTCCAAAGGTAAGTCGAAACGGTGTAGTATTTGTTGCTTCTTTAGGAGATGTTCGACATGCCCACAAAGCTTGGTCCAAAGTTTTGTGCCAATTTCTTGGCTTTCATCCTACATGTTTCTTTATCAAACCTATAATGACTTTATTGGCTACTTCTACTTGTCCATTAGCTTGAGCATAGTAAGGAGTTGACGTGAGTAATTTAAATCCCATTTCTTTTGCAAACTCTTTCATTTTTTGCCCTGTGAAAACTGAACCTTGATCTGTTGTAATACTTTCTGGTATTTCGAACCTATAAATTATTTGCCTCTGGATAAATTCCATAATGACCTCTTGATCAACGTTCACTAGAGGAATTGCTTCGACCCATTTTGTAAAATAATCTATACCCACAAGGATATATTTCTGTCCTTTGGATGATGCTGGTCGAATTTCACCAATTAGATCTAATGCCCATCCTCTAAAAGGCCAAGGCTTAACAATTGAATGTAACTCACTTGCAGGAGCATGTTGAATACCTGCATGAACTTGGCATTGTTCGCAACCTTTAGCAAATTCTATGCAGTCTTTGAGCATAGTGGGCCAATACATTCCATATCGAAACAACAACCATTTCATTTTGTGACCTGCTTGATGTGCCCCACTGTGCACACTGGATACTGCTAGATATGCTTCGTTTTCTCCTAAACACTTGAGTAATATACCTTCTGGGGTTTTCTTAAAAAGTTCATTTTCTATTAGGACATAAGATAATGCCCTATATTTGGTCTTTTTCTCTGTACTTACTGAAGGTTCTTTCAGGTAATTTACTATGGGACTTCTCCAATATGTATCTGCCAAAGTATCAATATTCAGAACTTTGAATTATTTCTGATCTGCATAACCCAGTTTCGAATTTTCCAAGTCTAATGGTGATAATTTGATAGCCAATATTCTGCCTCTTGTTTCTATGAGATATTGGAGTTTTTCTCTAGATGTCTTATATCCTGAAGATATTTTAGCCAAGTCATTTGCCTCCTGATTATCAATTCTGGGAATATGTTTTATATCCACATATTAAAAATTTTTGAGTAATCTATTAGCAATAACGAAGTACATGATCAAATTTTCCTTGATACATTTGTATTCTTTGGTTATCTGTTTGATGACCAGCTCTGAGTCTCCTATAATTTCGACTCTGGTTGCCCCTAATTCTAGAAAAGCTTTAAGTCTAGCAATTAATGCTTCATACTCAGCTTCGTTGTTCGAACAAGGAGGGCCTTCTAACATGTACTTGAATTTCGTTGGAATTCCCTCAGGAGAAATTATAAGGACTCCGACACCACTTCCATATTTATGTGTTGACCCATCAAAGGATAATTTCCAAGGATGGACCTCAACATAATCTAACGCGAAGTCCTCACTCACAAAGTGATCCACTATGAAATCTAAAACTACTTGTCCTTTCATAGCTTTTAAAGGCTTGAAGGTCAAATTGTACTCAGTGAGCGCTAAGGCCCATTTGCCAATCCTGCTGTGCATGATTGGTTTCGAAAGAATATGTTTAATAACATCAAAGTGAGATGAAACATAAACATCAACGGGTTTAATATAATATTTAAGTTTTGTACAAGAGAAATACAGACAAAGGTATAGTTTTTCAAAGCTACTATACTTAGCCTCTACTTTATTTAGGACCCTACTAAGATAATAGATGGCTCTTTCGACGCCATCATCATTTTCTTGGGCCAACATACTACCTATAGTTACATTGGAGGCAGAGATGTACAGCCTCATTGGTTTATCTTTCGAAGGGGGTGCAAGTATAGGAGGATGCATCAAATAAGCTTTGATTTTCTCGAATGCCTCCTGATGCTGCGTAGTCCATTCAAAATTTCCTTGGTTGAGACGTAGCAGTGGAGAGAAAGCTTGAGTTCACCCACTCAAATTAGATATGAATCTCCTTAAAAAGTTAATTTTACCCAATAGAGATTGTAACTCTTTCTTGGTTGAAGGAGGCTTCGTCTCCATAATAGCCTTCGTCTTGTTCAAGTTAATTTCGATCCCCTTCTTGTGGACCACAAAGCCTAGGAAATCCCCAGCCTGAACAAAGAAAGCACATTTAAGAGGATTCATTTTTAAGCCATGTTTTCTCATTCTTTCGAATGACTGGCAAAGGTGAGTCAAATGATCCTCATCAGAAACAGATTTGACTACTATGTCATCTATATAAATCTGCATAAATGACTCAATGAAATCATGAAAAATAGTGTTCATTACCCTCTGATATGTTGCCCCAGCATTTTTTAGTCCAAAGGGCATAACTACCCATTCATAAGTGCCTAAGGCACCTGGACATCTGAATGCAGTTTTGGGAACATCATCCTCAGCAATAAAAATCTGATTATACCCAGAGTATCCATCTAACATACTCAGGTATTCGAAACCCGCAGCAGAATCAATCAGCATTTCTGCTATAGGCATGGAATATTCATCTTTTGGGGTGGCAGTGTTTAAATCCCTAAAATCTATGCAAATTCGTAAAGAGCCATTTTTCTTAATAACAGGTACAATGTTAGCAAGCCATTCTACGTACCTTGTGGTCCTGATAAATTTGCATCGAAGGAGCCGTTCCACCTCTGCCTTTATTTTTGAGAGGATTTCTGGAGCGAATCGTCTAGGCATCTGCTTAATGGGCTTCTTGCCATCCTTGATTGGAAGCCTATGTTCTACCAGTTCCCTCTTTAAACCAGGAATTTCATCATAGTCCCAGGCGAAGCAATCTCTATTTCGTTTGAGCATTTCAACCACTTTGCCTTTTAAGTTGGGACTAAGCTTCGCACTGATGTATGTAATCCTTTTTTCAACACCATCCCCAATATCAATTTCCTCCAAAGGATCTTGGGCCAGCATCTTAGCGCTTGATGACTCTGGATCCTTTTCGAACCCCAAGGGCTCTTGATCATAAATGGCATCTAGTCTTTGATCCATCAGTTCAGAAGTTTTTCCATCACATGGTGAGGATGAATGGTTTCCTTCATGATTTGATATTTCTTTTTTGTCTATGGCTTCGACAGCCATGTTTTGTATTTCGGCTTCGAGAGTCGTTCTTCGTTTGTTCTCAGCCAAATAGGCCGAAATCTTTTGGTAGTAATTTGATTCAGTCATAATAACCTTCATTTACCCAGCCAGTTGGCCGTATCGTCGAAGTCTCTCCATCTTTCTCAGTCACCTGTCCATCCCACATGATTTCCCTATCCCATTGGAATCCATTGGGACGCAAGTTTAGGGAATAATAAACATTCTCATCTGGCTCGAAATATTCCTCAGGTGGGTGACATGGCCCTATGTTGGCCATATTTCTGTCGAAAATTCTCTTATCCACATTGTTGATTTCTGCCATATAGTAGCTTTAGTCTGCTTCTATATTTTCAACAATCCCATCATCTCTCCACAACACCAGCCTTTGATGCATTGAAGAAGGTACAACTCCAACTCCATGGATCCATTCCCTGCCAAGAAACAGATTGTAATTTGCTTTTGCAGCAATGACCATAAACATTGTTGGCCTTGTGAGGGAACCAACTGTCAGGTTAACTTGTATTACTCCCAAAGTCTGGCCAACCTTCCCTTCATAATTCGAAAGCACCATGTTGTGAGGTCTAACATCTGAATCCCGCATTCTTATTCTCCTCAGCATGAATTGGGGCATCAGATTGACAGTAGCTCCAACATCTACCAGAACCTTGTTCACACCATATTGTTCCACCTTTGCCCTGATGAATAAGGGTTTGAGATGGTTTTTCATTCCTACGTCTGGCTTTTCGAAGAAAGCATTCTGCTCTTCGACCGCTCCATTGTTCATCACATAATAGCATACTGGCCTATGTCTGGCCATTTCGTCCTCATCAGTCCCCTCATTAGCATAAACCTCTGTTTCCTGATTTTACTCACAAGGCAGCACCGAAACTACATTGCAGTTTGCATTGAAGAAGGATTCCCCCTCAGATTCGAAGGCATCAGTCATCAAGTCTTCTTCGTTCGCAGCTTCCTTCTGAGTCCTATTTTCTTTAGCGTCCTTCTGTGGAGAAAAAAGTTTCCTGGACACTGGGGGTTTTCCCCCAGTCTGGTTCAGTGATGTTGGGTTATTGGTATTGGATTCTCCTACTCCCATAGGTTTCAAATCCCTTGCAGCTTTTTGGTTTCTCTGGTGTTTGCGCCATTGAGAGCGAGACATTGGGTTTCTGCCCTTATAACTCTCCAATCTTATTTCCTCCCTCCTGTTCGAATTGAATTGCCTCCTGTACGCCATTGCATTCCTGCCTCCTCGATCGAAGCTGCACCACTTCCCTTTTCCCTTATCAGCATTCACTTGCAGCCATCTATCAGTGGGGATTTTTGCAGGTAGTTTAAAGGAAACTCTCTTTGCTCCCCTGGGATAAGGGCTATCTGGCCTCCTTGGCATACTTCTGGCTGTGCTAACAAGATTCGAAGGCATTCCGCCCTGATGCCCCCAGCCTGACGCAAATGGAATTCTCTCGAATGCTTCAGCCATTTCCTTATCATACACTACTGCACATCTGGGACATATCAAGCATTCTGTTCCAGTCTTGTGGCAACGAACCAGGAATTCGAGCAGACTTTCATCAGCTTTTGGATAAACTTTGTATAGTTGGTTGTCATGCCTCCAGTTGACTCCTGTTCGTTCACGCTGGGCCCTTTCGAATTCAGCAGCAATTCTGGGGTTGCAGATGATACTGCACCGTGGGCATAGCAACTTCTCCTGATTTTTCTTATGACAGTGGAAGAGGTATTCACGCAAACTTGCGTCCTTTCTAGGTAAGTTCTCTCTTCTCTGTTCTCTTTCCCTCTCTAGAAAGCGTTCCACTTCTTCCATTTCAGCATTAGGCTGTTCGAAATCCACCATATTCACTCCCAGCATTTGGTCATCAGAAATTTTGACTCCTTCAAATTTCATCCTAAGACCTTCAGTGGCCTCAGATAATTTTCTGTCACTTAATATCTTTGCTTTGAGCACCTTTGGGAGGCCATCAGTGGCTTCTGTTTTGTTTTTTTATCAATGGGAGGCCATCAGTAGCCTCTTTTTCGTTTTCGATTAGGATGAAGTCCCCATCCTCTTCGAATTCCTCCTTCGACTCAATTTTCCCCTCAGCAATTTCCACCATATTGATGTCTAGAGGTTCAGCATAGTTAGTCTCCGCCATCAGCAACAGATCAGTATCAACTTTCATTGGATTCTTTCCCTTGTCTGAGAACTTCAGCCTGCCATCCTTGATTGCATTCTGTATCAAATCCCTGAAAATAAAACATTGTGAGGTCTTATGGCCTAAAAAGTTATGATATTTACAAAAGCCCCTCTTTTTCCTTTGTTCCAATGGAGGAACCTTAAGGTTAGGAGGAACTATTAACTTGCCATCTTTAACAAGTAGATCAAATATCTCATCACATTTAGTTATATCGAAAGTATAGATTTTCTTGGGGAATTTATCATTCCTTTCACTTTCGACAGAATCCTTTCCATTGGAAGGAAGTAGAACTTTGCAAGCATAAGGGGGTGCTTCTTTTAGTTCTGCAAGATCTATTTCAAACTGATCGAAATCATAAGGGTCTTGAGAGTCATCTATGCTTTCCTCTTCAGCCTCTATGTAGGCTATTCTCTCTTTCTTATGATTTTTACTAGCCCTAGCTTTTTCTGCTTTTAATCTTTCGACCTGACGCGCTCTGTCTGCTAGTTGGGCCATATCTCTAAGATACTGTGTATCCAATTTCTTTCGAATGGAATAATCTAGGCCCGCAGCAGCCATTTCGACCAATTCATGTTCAGGGACCACTGTGAAGCATCTGGATTTTAATAAACGGAATCTGTTCAAATATTCATATATTGGTTCCGTGAATTTTCTCTTAATGCTTGCTAGTTCCTTGAGACTGATTTTAGACTGACCCATGTAAAACTGTTCATGGAAAAGCCTTTCTAAATAAGGCCATGTGTCTACAGATCCAGGGGGCAAGGTGGTGAACCAAGTAAAAGCGTTCTTTGTCAAAGAACTTGGGAAGTATTTTATCCTAAGATTTTCAACATTTGCTATATCTCCTGCTTCTGTTAAATATCTTGCTATATGTTCCACTGTTGATTCACTTGTATCTCCATCAAATTTCGTGAATTTAGGAACTTTAACGCCCCTGAGTAATTCTATTTGCAAAATATAATCCACAATAGGAGATGTGTAATTTGGCCTCCTAAATCCTGAATTTAAACCATTCTGGGCCATTATTCTTTCAATCATGGTGGTGAGGTTATTTTCTGCCACTAAATTGTCATTTCTAATTCTATGAACAATTTCGTCTGCATTTTGGTCCTTATTCACCATCAGTATAGGTCTAGGCTGTTCATTCTGAACTTCCTGAATTCCTTGGTCTCTTAATCTTACCCCTATATTTCTTTCTTCGACCACTTGTACAGGGGGTCGAATTTGTTCAATTATGGGTTTTTCATTTCGAATTACCACTGGGTTTTGCCTATGCCTTGCAGGCGCATTAAGGGCACCAAAAAAATCTGCTATTCTGGCCATCTGGGCTGCATTTTCTTGGTTTGTTGTATTTATATTCTGGATTAGGGGATTGAAAATAGCATTCATTTCGCCGGCTAAGATTCCTACCATGTCATGATTGCTATCATCCATCTGTTGTCTAAAGGCTACCTGACTATTGGTTGTAAGAGTAGGCAATTGGGCGAAGTTTCCTATATTCTGGAAATTTGTACCCAAATGGTTCATTCCTGAACCAGATCCTTGGAGTGGGGACGAAGTTGATGCATTATGTAACCCTGCCATAAACGAAGTTGGCATCCCATACTGAGGATTTCTGGGTCTCAAAGGTTCGAAACCTGGAGGCCTAGGGGGGGTCGAATACTGTTGATTCCCTATGTGTGGCGCAGTTTGCACTGAAGACACGTTTGATGGCATATCTAATGTACTTACTGGGATTGTATTCGAACTGCCAACAGGAATGGCATTGGAGGCATCAATCGAACTTGAAACGATTGTTACAGCCCCCTGTGGGGGATTCTGTACCCCATCTTGGTTGGTTGTATTAACCATTATTTTGGTACGTTGTTTTCTGGGTATATGTGGATTGTTATTCTTTATTTTGCCGCTTCGAAGGTTCATGTACTGAAACGTGCTCCACACTCAGAAAATCCTAAAACTTCTCTAATATGTTTGATAAAACTTTTTGTTATGACACTGTCCCACCAGGTGTGCCAATTTGTTTACGGTGATTTCTAGTAAACAACCGCTAGTCTTCCAATTTACTAATTTATTATTGATTACTTGCAGGATCGACTAGATTGATCCTAGAACACATGTGTCATAACTTATTTTTATTTTCATATCTATTATATTGATAGACATATATTGTATGTTAAGTTTGAAGATGAGATTCTTAGGAAAGATTTCTAAAATGGTCTATAGGAATAAACTAAATGAATGTAGGCAGGAAAGGCTTCGAATTAAACTTGGGCTTGAATGTAAAGATAAGTGTTTGACTAAAAGGATAAAGTAAAAGTAAATCGAAGGATTTAAGGGTAAAAATACTGTCTGACGAAATGATTGTGTTTAAAGGCAAGTAAAACAAGGAAATGCAAGGAAATCGAAGGATGTAAAGGGCAACGAAGTGATGTAAAGGTGAACTAAATATAACAAGACTTGTATTGAAATTGTAAAAAAGTAATGATGTTCAACATGTACATTATATCTTCTGACTCGTTTTCCTTAATTCACGGAAGTAATGAGTATTTTGAGATATTTTAGTACATAAAAATGAACACCTTTAAATCTAACATAAGAACACCTATTTATAGTGTCTTGACCCTAAAGGCCCTATTCTAAAATCACGCCACGTTCAAAGCATGCAGGCTTCCTATGTTTGATGACTTCCACGCGTCTTCTAGAATGGCGCTCTTTATTTGAAATTCGAAATGTGTACCAATCGAAGCATGTTGCTTCTTTGTTGCTTTCGAAATAACCCAATTACCTGGACCGTTTCCAACTTCTGGCACCCTTACATAAAGGAGCTCTTTATAATTCGAACACCAAAATAAGTCCAAATCGAAATCTACTGGAAATTGAATAATCCTTCAACATAATGACTCCATATCTCCCACTAATATCCAATATTGATATTAATCTCCTTAGGTACTTTATTCGAAATATTATTTTGATAATGGTTTCTTCCTTATTCGAAATAGCCAGCTAACAGGCGCGTTTCATAATATGTTGTTTTTGTTTCAGTAAAGACAATGGATGTATGGCCACCCCAGTGGTAAAGCAGCGCGCTGGTGAGACCCATGTCCTGGGTTCGAACTTGCGCGCTACTTTTGCATTTTTACAATTTTTCCCTTTTCAGTTTTTGACCTTTTTTTTTGCAGATTGGGTTGGGCTATTGGGCCATTATTTTTTTTGCTAGCATATTACCATTGATTTACTGCATCACCCCCCTGCTAACTCTTTTCATATTTTATTTTGTTTTTTGTTTTGTTTTCACATTTAATATTTTTAAATATTTTTCTTTAAAACATAAAAATTCCAAAAAAAAAATGTAAATTAATATATTACACTTTTATTTTATTTTTTTTATTATTTTCTCACATAAAAATATAGTTTATTTTAATAGGATATAATTTATTTTTCTTAATAAATTTGTAAATATAATTAAATATACTTAGTATTTTTATTTTACATTTCATATTTATAAATCCTTATTTTTTTGCATACATACAAAACTTTATATTTTATTACAATATTATTTATTATTTTTACACAAGAAAATACACAAAATAATAATATAGAAACTTTTTTTCTTTTACATAAAAATAAGACATCAAAAAAATCTCTTTACATGTACATTATATTGCATTACATTTTAAATATTTTTTTGTATTTATCTTAAATTCGTACAAATTCGATTTGGTTGTAATAATGTATTTAGCTTTATATTTGTGCAAATCCCCATTCAAACTTGTATTCCCCCCTCCCATAAAATTGTTGTAATAGCTTAGAATATTTACATTACGCAATTTACCGCTTTCATATGCCATGATTAGTAATTAGGGTTTGTATGACAAGAACAAAACAAAACAAATAGAACACCTCAAATACAAGACAAAATCAAAGCATGAAAATGATACACTTTGCACACAAGCACCCTTAGGGTTTCTCCCACTTGGTTGCCTAAAACAAAAATGGCCATGTTACACATGCGAAGTATCTTGGAAAAACAAAACAAATTTAAGATCATAGTCCCTCGATGACGCTATTCAAAAGTTGCCTTACAAAATGATCTTGGTCCCTAAAAAATGCTAAGATACTTTGCAAACATTGCTAATCATGGCTATACGATGACCCACGCCCGTCCCGTTTACATCCAAAGATAGGGTTGCTTAACAAATCAATGGTAAGTGTTGTACCCCAAAATTTTCCCTCTCATATTCCTCAAGACATTGCAAGAAAAATCTCCAAGTTGCTCAAGTTTGCTCAAGAGTTGGACAGACAAGCTCTCTCCTAAGGCAGTCTACCCCAAATTAGGGTTTCACATTGCATCAAGATCCTTGAGTCCAAATGACCTCAATTTCTCCCCAATGTCCTAATATGTTATCAAGATCATCCATGCCAAATTTCAAGCCTTGCAGAGGAAGTTTGCTCAGTCAATTGCCCAAAGGTCCAAAAATCGACTGTGTTAGGGCAAAAGTCAACTGTGACCTACAAACAGTCAAACTTCAAGATTTTTTGCCAAAATTCTCACTTTGAAGTATATTTCATCATTTTATCAAGGGTTGATCATGATTCATCAAGGATTTCTCAAAATTCATCAAGACTCAAAAGTTGCTAAATTAGGGTTTTGTAGGAAAAGTCAACTCAACTTTGACCAAGCATAACTTTCGCATACTTTATGAGAAATGATCCATCCAAAGCTCATTTTGAAGAGGATATAATTTAATACAATCCATCTTCATACCACAAGATCAAAAAATGCACTCACAAGAAGTTATGAATTTGGACATTATAGGTCATTTTTGAAAGTCAACAAAAACACCTTTTTTGCCAAAGCTTATAACTTGAGCATGGAATATCAAAATGAGATGAGACCAAAAGGGTTGGTTATAGGACATCTCTAGCTTTATAAAACATCCAATAACACTTCCAAAAGCTCAAAATTGAAGAAGTTATGCATTGTTGAAATTGGACTTTTTTGCAAAATTGCCAAAAGTCAACTATCCTCAAAACTTCAAATTTTGCCAAATGGGCCCATTCTTTTCCACTTGATTTGAGTTTGCATTATTGCCCACGTTCCCTAGCTTCATCCATGTGTCCATATCTCATTTTTATAGTTTAATTTGATTTTTATTTGAATTTATTCATTTTAAATCAAATAAAATCACATAAAATCAAAAATATTGATAACCAAAGATTTTTTGTTGATTATAGGCTTCAATGGACATCTAGCACATCTCAAAACTCGTATCAAGGCATAAGTGTACAAGAAGATATGATTTGAATCAAATTTGGAAAGATTTAATGGAAGAATCAAATCCACATCAAAGTCATTGATAGAGGGAGATTTGTACCAAGTTTCTTACCCTAATGCAGTACATATTACATAAGGAAGCTAAACACACACAAATAAGGGTTGGAAATCGTGGGAAGAGGCAGAACTGACTTTGCAAAATTCACAAAAAAAGTGAGAGATCAAAATCCAAGTTAGAGGTGTTTTCAAGGATCAAGACTTGTCCCAATCGATTCCTAGACATTCACATAAGCTAACTCGATCAAAACCACGCATCCTCAGGCTTCCAAACGCACTGTAAGTCTCACGTAATACAGCTCTGTTCTTGAATTTGATTTGAATCATTTTGGCATCTATTGAACAAACTAATAGCACATTTGTGACCCTCATATCATTTGCAAACTGATGGTAATAGCCAATTTCATTTATGTGCTATGTATGGAGAACCACCATAGCTAGGGTTCTTCGTTCATTTTTAGGGTTTTCTGTTTCAGGTAAAATTGAGACACAAGAAGAACATGGTTTTGATCAGGATGTCATGACGAATTGAACCATGTTCTTGGAATGCATTTATAGGGCCTGAGGGAGATTTTAGAACAAGGATGCGATTTTTGCTGCGGATGAAAATCCGCAGGTAAAGTTACAGGGGATTAAGGACAGGGATGAACTCGTGTCATCCATCTGTTGGTCCATTCAAATATTTTGCGCGTTTTTTTTTATTTTTTCAGGCCTTGTGCTTTGTTTATACATATTATCTTGTGTTATTATTATCATAACAAGTAAAGCAGCGTACTCCAGTGGTTGCCACCTAAGCCATAAAAGATCCAAAGGCTGGAGGTCAGGGGTTCGATCCCTGCCTCCAGCAATTTGTGTTTTCTTCATATTTTTCAGGTATTCCCATGCGCGCTCAAGCTTGCAACCCACCATAGTCCCTCATCCATCCAAGCGCCAGATGGCCAAAGGCCAGATCTGGTGGTCAATGACTGGAGGTCCATATGGAGTCAAGTCAATGCGCCCCACTGGATCCCAGATGGTCAAAACAAGCCAGCATTGTTGGGCCTATGGAATTGCTATCAACACCTCAAATCAGGCCCAACCCTCATCTCTTATTATTTATTTTTGTTTAATTGTTTAATTTAATTTTCTAACAAATAACAAAATTCTTTTTTTCATCAAATAAAATCACAAAAATATTTTTATTCAATCAAATTTTAAACGTTTATTTTTCTTAACAAACTTATTAATTAATTAGGTTTTTTTAGTTAGAAAACTTTGATTCATTTTTTTTGCAAATATTTAAAATTAATTAGACTTGATTAGGTATTAACCACTAATTTAATTATTTTTAATTTCTCTCTTAAATAATCAAAACTCCAAAACATAATTTATTTTTCATTTAATTAATTTATTAATTTAATTTAGTTATTTAACTTAAGTTATTTTCTTTCTTAAAATAAAAACAACAAAAACCAAAAAGATGGCATTTTCTTTCACAAGGGTCAAAACCATAAATCTCGCACTCGATCTAATTTCTCGCGCGCCTTATTTATTTTTATCCAATAATGAACCTGTTTCTGGATTGTAATAGTTAAATAGGACTTTTAATTTTTTTTATCACTTTATTTTATTTTTCAAAAGGGTTTGTCTTTGGCGATGTAAATACCCGACGCCTTGTAATTTAAATTCCGCATTTTATTTCCGCAAATTATAACTGCTAGATGTTTGATAATAGGGTTTGCATGACAAGACTGAATGTTAATCTTAAAATCAAATTAGATCACCCTTAACATGTGCAAAGATAAAAATAACTGAAAATGACACACTCGCACATGCGCACTCCTAGGGTACATCCCACTTGGTTGCCTTCGTACACGGTCATTGAGTATAGGTCGTTTTAGAGGTCGTCCTCTTGTCTAAAAGATCATAGTCGCCTCGAAATGGTCGCCTCAGATATCGTTGCCTCAAATAAATGATCTAAGACATTAGGGTTACCGCTAAAGCGTCCTAACATTGCTTTAGTGACTGTATGTCCCTCATTTGAATTGACCCTTAAATTCCAACGACGGTGCTACCTACTCATTCATAGTGGGATATCATTGTCTAAAGGACATTAACATAGAACGATTCTTTTTTCGATTATGTAGATGGTTCTTAGATACTTGCTCTTTCAAAAAACAACTTTTTCGCACTTACACTCCTTTTCAAACAAAGTTTTCAAAAACACTTCATTACACTCTTGAGGACAGAAGCAAGAGTTAAATCGAAGTTAAAACAAAAACATTTCAAAACCCACAAGCACAAAGAAATTTTTTTTGAAAATTATGAGCAAGTACCTAAGAGCCCGTGGATAACCACGGATAGAAAGGGTGCTAATACCTTCCCTTTCTATAATCTACCCCCCGTACTCAGAAATATCTCAAAAAAGGAATTTTTGTGCTTTTTTCTTTTCCTTGTTGGATAAAATAAAAGTCGGTGGCGACTCTTGCTTACCGCGACATTTTGCAAACACAAACGCAAAACGCAAACCAGCATTCCAAAAAACATTCAGTTCTTCCCACCGTATCACAGAACTGGCAAATCTGCTGGGGACTCTTATAAGTGGGGTGTACCTTAGGATTAGTTCATATTGTTTTCAATTGATTGATTTGTATGCTTTATATTTGTGGGTTTGAATCAGAGTTACTATAGATCCTAACCCAGATCTGGGGAACACCTTTTAGGTAAGTAGAAATAAACTGTGAGGGAACTGTACAACGTAGATCGATACGGTTGAAGCAGTAGCTATGTTGGTGTGGCACTTTAGTTTGTACCGATATCCCTTATGGCGCAAAAAGGAGAATATGGGTCTTCTAAGGGGTCATTAAGCACCAATTGACCTTATAACCTTTAAATTGACCAACTTGGCCATAGAACAATAGCAGTATGCTACACTCATTGAGACCAAACTCTCGCAATGATTTCGGTCGCAAGAAAAGGTTGCTAAACTGGAATTATGACCGATCGATGGTGGTCAGTGATATTGAGAAGAGGTTGATTTGACCCACTCATCTGGAGGGGGAGATAATCAGGAAGAAAGGAGGGCTCCTAGCCCTGTGGTTTCAGATAACGAGACTGACTTTAACGAAGACCAGTATCCTCCGACTGAGGATAGATATAAGCAGCTCGAAGACCAGTTGAGCGCGATGGAAGTTCAGAAAGTGCCTGGTCTGGACTTTGGAGACTTGGGTTTGTCATCTGGGGTGGTGATTCCCCACAAATTTAAAGCACCAATCTTTGCTAAATACAACGGGGTTTCTTACCCAAAACTGCACCTCCGCTCGTATATTAGAAAGATTCAACCATACACCACTGACAAGAATCTCTGGATCCACTTCTTTCAAGATAGTCTCTCAGGGACTCAGCTTGAATGGTTTTACCAGCTGGAAGGAGCTAGTATCCGTAATTGGGAAGATTTGGCTACTGCTTTCTACAAGCAGTACCAATACAATGCCGACCTCGCTCCCACGCGTACCCAACTCCAGGGTATGTCTATGGGTGTGGGTGAAGGTTTCAAAGATTACGCTCAGAAGTGGAGGGACCTTGCTGGAAGATTGCAACCTCCCTTGGCTGATAGAGAGCTAGTGGATATGTTTCTGGGGACCTTGTCTGGTCCATATTTCAACCATCTGATTGGGAGTTCTTCGTCTGGGTATACAAAGTTGATTATGACCGGGGAAAGAATTGAGGCCGCTATCAAATCTGGCAAAATATATAAGGGTGCTTCGTCAGGCACCGAGAAGAAGCCTTTTAAGAAGGAGTCAAGTGTTGTTTACAGTTCAAAAAGCCATAATAGACCTGAGCGCCGCCAAGCTGTTAACGCGGTTGTTATATCAAGACCTGTTGTTGCTCCTCAGCACAACAATCAGCCAAGGGCCGAGAGGCCGCGAAGACAATTCACTCAGCTCAACATGACTTTATCTTAGATTATGCCGTAGTTATTGAAGACCAACTTGGTGATTCCGAAAGAGGCCCCGAAGAATCCCAATACAACATCACCGATGTACAATCCAAACGCCCACTGTGCTTTTCACTCCGATAGTCCGGGGCACGATACGAATGATTGTTGGGTTTTAAAGAATAAAGTACAGGACTTGATTGATGCTAAGGAGATTGAGTTTGAAGCGCCTGAAAGGCCTAATGTTGTGACTGCTCCTTTGCCCAAGCATGGAATGAATGCTATAGATGAAGACTCGTTTGTGGTCTCTGTGAAATACATTGTTACTCCATTGATGACTGTGAAGAAGAACCTTCTGTTAGCCGGTTTGTTTCCGGGTTATGACGAAGGTTGCCGTATGTGTTCCGTCCTACCTACCGGTTGCCATCTTTTGAAGTCAGGTGTCCAACGCCTGATGGATAATAAAGAAATTTTGTTTGATAAGACTTTTGTTCCTTTGGTTCCTACTGAAGAAGTTTCTATAATCACCATTTTCGACAATTCTTCCAAGGCTTCCTCGAGAAAGCCTGTTAGAATTATATTTGTTCCAAGAATTGCACCGTTGATCATCACCATTCCTGGGCCTATCCCCTATACATCAGATAAAGTTGTCCCATGGCATTACGGGGCTGATGTTTATTATCACGGGGTTAAACAAGACTTTAGTGTTGAAGAGGCTGATACTGACGTCAGCAATATTGTTGGACCTGCCAAAGTCACCCGCAGCGGAAGACTTTTCTCCCCTGAGATCTCTCCACCAACTATTCGGAAGCCTGTTGTTATTACACCTTCCAGTGCACCTGCTACTGTCCCTGTTCAAATTCCCATCCTTAACCCTGTTGCCGAGTCAGCTGACACTCGGGGCAAAGGGACCACCGGTGAGCCTGCCCAGATGGAGGCACCGAAGAAGATTACTGTTGAAGCCTCTAGACAAGAGATGGAGGAAATTTTGAAGATCATCAAATAGAGCGACTACAATGTAGTCGAGCAGCTGGGGAAAACCCCATCCAAAATCTCTATGTTTTCTCTGTTGCTATGCTCAGAAGCCCATGCCAAGGCTCTGATTGCTTTCCTGAAAACTGTGCACGTGCCGCAGGAGACATCAGCTGATCAGTTTAAAGATTAAGTGGCTAGTCTGACAGTAGATAATGGTTTGGGTTTCTCTAACACCGACTTGACTGCCAAGGGGAAGAATCACAATGACGCTCTGCATGTCTCTATTGAATGCAGGGGCACTACTCTTGCTCACATATTGGTGGATACTGGGTCTTCGTTGAATGTGTTACCCAAGAAAGCGCTGGACCGGTTAGACTGTGAAGGGTTAGAGCTGAAGCCGAGTAACATTGTGGTCAGGTCCTTTCACGGGTCCAATAGGATGATGGTACACGGAGAAGTGGATATTCCAATTAAGGTTGGTTCTCAGGTTTTCGCATCTACATTCTATGTGATGGACATTCGGCCATCTTATTCTTGTTTGTTGGGTCGCCCGTGGATCCACAAAGTTGGGGCAGTAACCTCAATGCTCCACCAGAAGTTAAAGTACCCAGTGAAAGGGAAAATTGTGACAGTACAAGGAGAGGAGGAGTACATGGTGAGCCACCTCAACTCTTTCTGATATGTAGAGATAGACGGGGAGTTCATTGAGACCCCATTTCAGCATTTTGAAGAGGTCCCCCAGACGCAGGCATCAATTGAAACTGTTGTTGAAGATCCTCAAATGAAGATGGCTTCCCTTAAGGATGCTCGGGTTGTTGTTGAGAAAGGTGGGTGTGCAAATTGGGGCCAACTCCCTGATTTCACACATAAGACAAACAAGTTTGGTTTGGGTTTCACTGCAGAAGCTCAAAGGGTTGTTCGGAGTGCACGGATCGGAAGACCTCCCCTGTTTATCAGCAATTCAAGAGTGAATGTCGTTGAACACGATGTTGAAGAGTTTGATATTGACAGCTGGATATACCCGACTGCCGATGGTGGATTAAGAAATTGGACGGCAAAGGACTTCGTCCCAATTTCTTTTATTACCCAGTAATGAGACTTTTGTTTTGAATTTGTAACAGACAATTTTTAAAACTTTACGGCCCGGTGCCTTACCCGAGACACCGTGGCTTTGTTTGTGAGAGCTTTATGTGTGTCATTTCCATATATCATTAATAAAAGTATTGGACGTTTCTTGCATTTCAAATTTTGCGCTCCTAGTTTTTCTTTTTATATATTGCAAAACAGCTATTTTACACACACTCACATATACAGGTCTACATCCACTCTGGATCCTACTGATAACGACTCTGCTACTGCCACTTATGACTTCGAAAGTCCGATCAACTTAGCCGAAGACGAAGGTGAAGATGATTGTGAATTTCCTGGTGAACTTGCTAGACTGCTACTTCAGGAAGAGAGGGCCATACAGCCGCATGAGGAGCCTGTGGAAACAATAAATAAAGGTACAGAAGAAGATAAGAAATAGGTCAAGATTGGGGAAAATCTGGAGCTTAGTGTGAAGCAACGGTTGATTCAGATGTTGCGTGACTATGTTGATATCTTTTCCTAGTCTTATGAGGATATGCCTGGATTGGATACCGATATTGTGGTTCACCGATTGCCTACCAAGGAAGATTGTCCTCCAGTGAAACAGAAGGTTCACCGAATGCGCCGGAGATGTCTGAGAAAATCAAGGATGAAGTTATGAAACAGTTTGACGCTGGATTTCTAGCAGTTACTTCTTACCCGCAGTGGGTTGCCAACGTGGTTCCTGTGCCGAAGAAGGATGGTAAAGTTCGAATGTGTGTTGACTATAGAGATCTGAACAGGGCAAGCCCCAAGGATGATTTCCCTCTACCTCATATCGACGTTCTGGTTGACAACACCGCTCAGCATAAGGTCTTCTCCTTCATGGATGGTTTCTCCGGTTATAATCAGATTAAAATGGCTCCCGAAGACATGGAGAAGACAACCTTTATTACTCAATGGGGTACCTTTTGCTACAAGGTCATGCCTTTTGGATTGAAGAATGCTGGGGCAACATATCAGCGCGCCATGGTCGCTTTGTTCCATGACATGATCCATCATGAGATTGAGGTATACGTTGACGACATGATTGCAAGATCCCAGACTGAGGAAGAACACCTTGACCACCTTCAGAAGTTATTTGACAGGTTGAAGTTGTATAAGCTGAGGTTAAACCCGAACAAGTGCACCTTCGGGGTGAGATCTGGTAAGTTATTGGGTTTCATCGTGAGTGATAAAGGTATTCAGGTGGATCCTGCAAAGGTGAAGGCTATACAGGAAATTCCAGCTCCCCGAACAGAAAAAGAAGTCAAGGGCTTTCTAGGACGACTGAACTATATTGCCCGATTCATCTCACACCTGACTGCTACTTGTGAGCCAATCTTCAAGTTACTGAAGAAAGATCAAGTGGTACGATGGAACGATGAATGTCAAGCCGCTTTCGAAAGAATCAAGGAGTATCTCCAAGAGCCACCCATTCTGATGCCTCCAGTTGAAGGGAGACCTTTGATCTTATACTTGATAGTACTCGACAATTCAATGGGGTGTGTGATGGGTCAGCATGACGAGTCTGGCCGAAAAGAGCATGCTATTTATTACCTTAGCAAAAAGTTTACCGACAGCGAGACCCGATACTCGTTGCTCGAGAAAACTTGTTGTGCTTTGGCATGGGCTGCTCGCCGGCTGAGACAGTATATGCTGACTCACACTACTCTATTGATATCAAAGATGGATCCAATCAAGTATATCTTCGAAAAGCCTGCCTTGTCCGGAAGAATAGCAAGATGGCAGATGATCTTGACTGAGTATGACATCCAGTATACAACCCAAAAGGCAATCAAGGGAAGTGTGTTAGCAGATCATTTGGCACATCAGGCAGTGGACGACTACCAGTCTATGAACTTTGAATTCCCGGATGAGAACATCATGTTGGTAACCGACTGTGAGACACCTGGACCGAATGAAGGACCTGAGGAGGGATCCCGATGGTCTATGTACTTTGATGGAGCTTTAAACGCTTTGGGTAATGGCATTGGCTCCGTGATCATATCTCCTAAAGGCTCTCATACTCCGTTCACCGCCCGACTATGTTTCAACTGCACCAACAACATGGCGGAGTATGAAGCGTGCATTATGGGTCTTCGAGCAGCAATTGACCTAAGGATTAAGTTCTTGAGTGTTTTCGGAGATTCCGCTCTCGTGATCAGTCAGATCAAAGGCGAGTGGGATACGAAACACCCAAATCTTATTCCTTACAAGGAGTATGTGTTGACGTTGCTTCCCCACTTCGAAGAGATAACCATTGAACACTTCCCTAGAGAGGAGAATCAGTTGGCGAACGTGCTAGCTACGATGTCTTCTATGTTCAAAGTCAATTGGGACAACGAGGCTCCCCGGATTATCATTGAAAGATTGGATGAAACTACACATTTCTATGATATCGAGACTGAAGAGAGGTAACAGATAAACCCTGGTTTCATGAGGTAAAGAGGTATCTTGAAGCTCAAGAGTACCCCGAGGGTGCATCTGTTAATGACAAGAAGTTTCTGAGGAGGTTCGCGGCGAAGTTCTTCATCAGCAATGGCATCCTTTACAAGCGTAACCATGACTCAACCTTACTGCGATGTATGGATAAGAACGAGGCAGAAAGGATCATGACAGAGTTACATGAAGGTACTTTCGTAACTCATTCTAGTGGACATACCATGGCAAAGAAAATCCTTCGGGAAGGATATTTTTGGTCCACAATGGAAGCCAACTGTTATCAGCATTCTCGGACGTGTCATAAGTGCCAAGCCTATGCTGATAAGGTGCACATACCTCCAGTTCCTCTTAACGTGTTGACAACTCCATGGCCTTTTGCAATGTGGGGCATTGATATGATTGGTGAGATCAGACCTACGACATCCAACGTGCATCGTTTCATCTTGGTAGCTATTGATTACTTTACGAAGTGGGTTGAAGCAGCTTCCTTTTCTACTGTGACCAAGAACGTTGTGGCACGGTTCATTCGGCACAATCTGATCTGTCGATATGGTGTACCAGAGAGGATAATTATGGACAATGGTACAAATCTCAACAACAAGATGATCACCGAGCTCTATAAGCAGTTCAAGATACAGCATCACAACTCTTCTCCCTACCGGCCGAAGATGAATGGGGCTGTTGAAGCGGCTAATAATAATATTAAGAAGATCGTGCAGAAGATGACGATAACGTATAAAGATTGGCACGAGATGTTACCATTTGCTCTTCATGGGTACCGTACCTCAGCACGGACGTCAATAGGGGCAACCCCCTATTCCTTGGTATATGGTATGGAGGCAGTCTTGCCCATTGAAGTTCAGATACCCTCTCTTCGGATTATAAAGGATGCAGGTTTCAGCGAAGATGATTGGATTCACACCCGGCTTGATCAGTTGAACCTAATCGATGAAAAGAGACTTAATGCTATTTTTCATGGTCAAACGTATCAAAAATGGATGATCAAGGCATTTAACAAGAAAGTTAGACGACAAGAGTATCAAGTCGGGGACCTGGTCATCAAGCGCATCATACTGCCACAAGGTGATCCCAGGGGAAAATGGACCCCTACTTACGAAGGGCCATTTGTGGTTAAGAACATTTTCTCAGGAGGAGTTATGTGTCATACCTCAAATTTTTACCTAAGATACCACCTCCCATCTGCATTATTACATAGCAAGCGTTCATAAGCGATTCGACCTATTTTTGCCAATTCTCGAGTCAGATTTCAAAAATTCATAACTTCTTCAAATTTCGACATTTTTTTAGTGGTTCTTTTACATATGATTCTCCCTTTGCAACAACTACAACTTTTCTTTACAAGTCAAGAGATGATTATGCTTTGAAAATCCACGAGAAAATAGAAACATTAGAAATCATTGTGAATTTAGTGAAATTTAACTGGTTTTGCCTGACTTTATTAAATCATGTATTTTTGCACTTTTACTCGTCATTCTTTTATTCTTATTTTTTTTATAAAAAAGAAAATCCAAAAAAAAAACATATTTAGCTCATATCAGTTTTACTTTATATAAAAAATTATTATAGTTTTGTTAGTTTCATTTAATTTTATATTTTTATTGATAATTTGGAAAATCTCAAAATACATATAAGTTCTTTTACTTTTTTGCATTTTTAGAGTATGTAAGTCTATTTTGTTCTTAGTTGTAGTTTTACTAATTTAATTCGAAAATATGAAAATATATGGTTTAATTTTATTTTTATTTCCTCTATTATTAATTTTGATTATAATACCATTTGAAATGTTTTTAGGTTGAATTATTAATAGAATTAAAACCAATTTTAATATCTCTTTTCTTTCACTTTTATATTTTCAGTTTAGTTTTTACTAACATTCTATTGTATTATTTGTGTCATTACTATTATTATTAGTATTATAATTATTATGCTATGTCCATATAAGTCTGAATATGCTGCAAAAACCTGCACAAGTAATGCCAAGAAAAACAGTCAAATAACCTCTGCTGCCCTATTATAAGACAAGCATATCAGTCCAGAAATTACATAAAAAATAACAAATTAAAAAGCTGAATCAAAAAGTGACAAAGTATAACACCAATTTTGTTCAAATCCTACTGTTATTTCCCCCCTCAAATTGCAGGGATCTTTACTATATAAGAGGGATTTTAGAAACAATGAAGGGAGACCACTGATATAAAAGAAAAATTATTGATATATGAGAAGGGGAAAAGGAGGTAGTAAAAACATTATCAAAATTGCAACAAAAATTCTTCCTCGAAATTACCATCAAAGCTCCATGTGATAAAACCTACCAAGACCAAAACGCAGCAACTGGCAGCAACACTACAAAAATCCAAAAAAAAAAGAGTTCAACACCAGAATAACAACATTAAAACAACTACAAAAAAAACATATCCAAACGCAACACAACAGCTTCGCCGTGTTTATGTTCATATACACGGCAATAACAATGCACTGACAGTGACAAGCTTGTAGATCTCAGAAGAGAAGAAGGAGGAATCGAATAACACAGTAGTAGTGACAAACCATACCTCAATAATTTCTAGCAAAAACGACCTCGCCGTAGGTAACTATTAACTCTCTCTTCAACATTTTTTAAATTATTGTTTATGTAAATACTCCATATTAATGTGATGTAATTGTTGTACCCCAAAATTTGCCCTCTCAATTCTCAAGGCTTTTCTCATAAAGATTCTCAGGATTTTAGCTTGCACAAGTGCATTGGGATTTTCCAGTACCAAAATTAAAAGGAAACTGTCAAAAAGGGAGAAAATAGATAAAAATAACATTTTGACAAATTTGGAGGAAAACAGGTCTCCTTCGATTCTACATCCTTCGATTGACTCTTGGCCTCCTTCGATTTCTCAAAGTGGCTGCTAGCGTGCCTCTTTCTCCTGGGCATGTGACTTCTTGTTGCGAATTTCGTTTGTGTCTTTTACTTCCTGCATGCTTGCAATCGAAGGCCATGACCTACTGGTCACATGTACCCCCTGCAAGGCAAGTCTTCGTTTAGGCACTCACCTTCTGTGTGCCTGGATGAAAACTTCAGTTGAGCAAGAGCCTCCTTCGAATGCAACTTGGATTACATCCTTCGTTTTGAGCAGAAGCCTCCTTCGAATGCAACTTGGGAATACCCTTCAACTCAGAAGCCAGGAACTTCCCTCCTGCTAAAAAAGACACAAGGAAATGACTCCCTTTATGTTTGTTTCGATCCACATGCTTCAATTGGACAATATGCTTCCTTCGAGCATGAGCTTTCGATTTGGCAGTATGTTTTCTTCGATACAAGCTTCGACTGAGGGAAAGGCTTCCTGTTGGTTTTCTCTAATTCAAAAGTCAATAATCTTCTAAAAGCTTATTTCGATTCAAAAGTTAATAACCTTCTGAAAAGGGCCATTCAAAGAACACACAGTTAGTCCATTCGAAGGACACACAGCTGGTGAAAACGAATGTCGTGTTGTCCTAGTCTGGTCGAAAGGTGTAGAAAGATGGAGGATTCGACTCAAAAGATCAAGTTGAACATTTAGACCCATAGGCTAGACCACGTGTCTTCCCTTTTTAGGCTTGTACCCATTTGTTGTCTAAGACCACTTGCACTTAATAGCACAGTACCACCTTTTAGGAAAGTCTGTCTTGAGCCTTGCGCCTATTTTCCTTCAGAAGGAAACAACCCCATCTGAACCATTCATCTTGCTTTTGTGGCACAAGTGGACATTTACTTTCCAGCTGGGCCTTATTTTATTATTTTCTGCACCCCAACTGCCAAGAGGCCCCCACATGTACTTTCACGTTACATTATTTTATCATTTATTTGCAAGGCTGGCTTTGGACAACATGTCCATTCTTTCTCTATAAATAGAGGAACATTTACAAAGCTGGGGAGGATCTTTGGACCAGAGGAACAAATCTCCCAAATTTTCTCAAACACCACAAATCTCTCAAGTCCCTTCAACACTTGTGAGAACAAGCCCAGAATCACATACTTACTTCCTTAGATTCTGAAGAACAAGTACTCTTCAGTATCCTTCGAATCCAGTTTGGAAAGAAACATAAGACTTGTTTCTTTCCTTCCTTCGAATCCAGCATTCCAAGCACAGTTGTTGGCCCCCTCTTTCAAATCCAGAACCCTGAGCCTCCACTCAAGGTCCCACATCCATTCAAGGCCTGAAGCAAGGTAAGTTATTCTTACCTTTGAACATTTCGTTTCATAACATGTAAATACAATTCCTTTTCGTTTGAAACATTGTACATACCATTGTTCCTTTCGTTTCCACATTTTAAACATATTTTTCAGAGCTAACCCTTTCATTTTGCTTTCTGTTTACCTGAACTTGCTTTAACTATTAAACTGTTTACAAGACAAATACTATCATGGCCCCAGGCCATGTTGCCATTTAATGCTTTAAATGAAAGAAATAGGAAACAGGAAATAGGAAACAAATCTTCTGGCTTCTACCCTTTTTTCTCCAGGTCAAACGAAAGAGACAACCAGGAGGAAAACCATGTTGACTATTAGGCCCAAACGAAAAGCACGCCTTCACTGATTCCAGGCTCAATCGAAAGGCATTCCCTCACTGCTATCAATCTCCAGTCAAAGAAGGCAACAAGACAACAAGGAAAAACCAGAAGGTTTCATCATATGTTGACTTCCAGGCCAATCGAAGGACAAAACCTCACTGGTGCCAGCCCCTAATCGAAGGCCATGACCTCACTGGTGCTAGCCCCAATCGAAGGAGGCCAACAGAGTGCAAAATCGAAGGGTTTTCTGCCTCAATCGAAAGATCCATTTTTCTTGCTTTTACCTTATTTTTGCCTCTATATTCTCATGCCTTTCAATATGGTTGTAATAGTGTAGGATATTTACTTCCTTCATTTTTATTGCTTTGTACAAACACTAGTAATTAGATGTGTATGGCAAGATAAAATCAACAAGTAGACAACCCAAAAATCAAAGACAACATGCATGCAATCAAACACACTTGCACACATGCACCCTTAGGGTAATTCCACTTGTTGCCTTACAAAAATGGCCATGTTATGCATGTGGGATGTCTTAGCACAAACGAATTGAAAAAAGATCATAGTCCCTCAATGACGCTATCAAAGTTACCTTTTAAAATGATCTTAGTCCCTACAGAAAAGTGCTAAGTCATTTCACAACATTGCTATCATGGTCATACAATGACCCGCGCCTGTCCCGTTAACATCCTAACACAAGGTTGTTCACCAAATACAATGGTGAAACAACACTGTTAAAAGGGTTAAAAACATAAGAAAGATCTTTGAGTAAAATAGGGTAGACAACTCTTAGTTACTTGATCAAAAATCTTGCAAAACATCCTTGCTATTTTTCAAAACACACTCCACAACACAATTTCAAAACAACTTTCAAAACATGGAAAACCTTTCAAAAAGACATACACCTTTGTATACATTCAAACAAGAATCATTACAAAGGTTGCCAAGACAAGGCATCTTTTTCAAAACATTTTCAAAACCACACACACAAAGCATCATTTCAAATAATTGAAAAGAAAATGCAAGTGATCTAAAACAAGTAACTAAGAGCCCATGGATAACCATGGATGAAAAGGGTGCTAGCACCTTCCCTTTTCATAATCTACCCCCCGAACCCACGAAAACATCTCAAAGGTCTTTCCTGTGCTTTTTTACCTTTCCTTAGGATAAAATAAAAAGTCGGTGGCGACTCTTGCTAAACTGAAACATTTGCGAACACAAACGCAAAATCCCAAGTCAATTATCCCATCGTATCACAGTAATCATATTTGATGTTTTTGCAGTTTCACATTGTTGTTTGTTATGAGCGCAAAGCAAAAGTTTTTTTTTCATGTTATATTGCGGTTGAGAAGCGAGAGAGATAAGTATATTTGATAGTAAAAAGAAGGAAACAGAACCGTGAGATGTAAATTAGAGAGTATTTGAGAAGAAACAAAGAGAGATTTCGAGAGCTTTTTTTTGTTGTTTCATTGTTAGAAGATGAAGAAGAAGTAGCGTTTGAAAGAAGGGAGAAGAGAGACTGTGAGAAACCAAAATATCACGTTGGACCAAATAAGAGAGAGAGAGAGAGAGAGAGAGAGAGAGAGAGAGAGAGAGGGGGGGGGGGGGAAATTGTGTGAGATTATCTTGATTTAATCAATTAATCTATTTTTAATTGAATTTAATAGGGATAATAATTTATGACCAATTCCAAGGTAATGTGCAGCGGCCACTCTTAGCATATTTAGGGTTTTTCTTCTTCTTCAAACCTTGTTACAATAGATTTCGGGTTTGGACTTTAATACCCTAGACCCAGTCCAAGTTTCCTTCCCCTTTTAGGCCCAACCGTTTTTTTACTACCCCTCCTCGAGTAATTATTAGTTGCACCCTTTTAATTTGTCTATTTTAAATAATAATTAGTTTCGTTAATCTAGTTATTTTATAGACTAAAAAAGAACTATGTTTTAGTTACCTAGATAATCTTAATTATTTAGATTAGTTTTAGACCTAATTTGATAACTTTAGAATTTTAATTTGATTAGATATAAATTAATAATGTTAGAACCTTTAATTAGTTTAGATACATTTTGATAACTTTAGAATTTTAATTTAGTCTTAGAATTTTAATCTTTAATTTAGAATTAATTTAGTTTAGATTTAAGTTAGTAATTTTATTATTATTATTATAGTTTAGATTAAATTAGTAATTTTATAATGAGTTTAGTTTATACTTAAACTAGTCTAGATGTAATTTAGTAACTTTAGAATTAATTTAGTTTAGACCTAATTCAGTAATATTAGAGTGTTAATTTATTTTAGATTTAATTTAATAACTTTTCAATTTTTAGTTAGTAACTTAGAATTTTAATTTATTTTTAGTTAATAGTTTCAAAATTTTATTTAATTTAGTTAAACACTTTAGAATTTAAGTTTAGTTTACTTAGTAACCTTAAAATTTCAAATTAGTTTAGACAATTTTTTTTATTACACTTTTCTTTTATTCGTGATTCTACTTTATCCATTCATTTAGTTTCTTACAATTTATCTTGTTATCTACCTTGTTCGTTTCTTGTGGGTTTTAATTATTTATGCTTTCTTATTTGAATATTAGATCTACATGTTTATGATAAACTCCAAGGGAAAGATTTAAATTTGTTGACTTCATGTCATCAAATATACCTTACACGATCGTGCGAATTCCTTCATTCATTTTGTTTTACTATTTTGTTAAACTTAAGATAATTTCCCCAAAGATTCAATTTTCAAACTCACACACATTCTTTAAGCCAAAACTTCGACATTAGGTCGCCGTCTCTTCAAAATCTCATCCGCACCCATCTTTAGCCAAACAAACAATTTTAATCAAACAAACAATTTTAAAAAACAGATATTTCAAAAGGTTCCTATAGAATACTATAGATACATTGGGTGCTAATACCTTCCCATTGTATAACCAACCCCCGAACTCTAGATCTCTTTTCAAAAACGTCTTCCATTTTCATTACTTTTAAAGTATTATTTTACATTGCATATTTTAGGGTTTTATTTCGCTCTTTTCCCTTTTCCCTTGGAAATAATAAAGCGCGGTGGCGACTCTTGATTTTTGTGAGACGAATTAATTAATAGTTCGATCTCCGATTTACCCCGCTACATTTTTTATCGCTACAGAAATGGCGACTCCGCTGGGGACAGATTGACCTCTTGCTGGTCCATCCCTAAGTGGGTTAAGCCTAGTTTGTTTTATCTGTTTTATTATTATTTGATTTGTTTGATTATGTGTTTATATTGGGGTTGTTTGGGTTTTTTGCAAAGGACGAATCCTATACCCGGATTAAGTTACACTTAAGGATAGGACGGGCGGTATAGTCATGTTAACTTTGAGGGAGTAATCCCGAAGAAGGAGGCATGAAATCCCCCACTCAGTGGAAGGCCCTTTTGAACGTAATATTTGTTTACCGAGTAATCGGGAAGACATTATTATTTTCGACCTGGGAGCCGGAGAAGCTGAGAACCGTAGAACCCTAACCCATCTTGGCCTTTTAGGTGTAGCGCGGTAATTATAACGGAGTAATCCGGAAGTAGTTGTTACGCGATGCTACGCTCGGACGAGTTTCTCTTGAGAATATTGCTAATTATTGAGTAATCAAGACGTTAGTAATATCCGAAGGAGGAATGTAGACTCTGGGAACTCTTAGAACCTTGTTTTGTAGGTGTGATTAAACCGTTAGTACATACCTTGGGGTGGGCTTTACCCTTGACTCCATGCTCGAAATGTTAAACCTTTGAACCCCATATTTGTGAACTTGTGTGTAACTGTTGCATTATCATTCATCCATGCATCCATCAACATTTTTTGTAAAAAACTTGTTTTTCAAGGAACTTAAGAATGATTTTTGCAGACATCTTAGGTACTGTTATTATGGAGTTTGGAAGAAGAAACACTCGGAGTTTTAGTTTTAAGGAGCCCGAGATTGAAGAACTGAAGAGTTTGATTCCTAAGATCGAGAACCCGACAGAATTTCAGAAGAAATATGGGTCCCTTATACCTCTCATGAAGCGCAAGATGAAGGAAGGCATCCTTAATACGTTAGTCCAATTCTACGATCCTTTGTACTGATGCTTCACCTTTCGGATTACCAGTTAATGCCCACCTTAGAAGAGTACTCCTACATACTTGGTTTGCCGATCACCGACTGTGTTCCTTTTTCTGGCTTAGAAGAGGAACCCAAATCTCACGAAATAGCGACCATCACCCACTTGAAGAAGTCGGAGATAGAGGAGAACATGACTACCAAAGGGGGAATCCGAGGCTTATCTGCGCAGTTTTTGTTGAAGAAAGCTCGTTATTTTGCTGAGATAAAAGATACTATTGCCTTTGAAGACGTTTTTACTTTACTCGCTTATGGCCTTTTCTTGTTTCCTAATGTTGATAAATTTATGGATATCCACGCCATCAGAATTTTCTTGATTGGAAATCCGGTCCCTACGCTGCTAGGAGATACCTACTACTCCATACATCTTCGAAACTCTTATCAAGGAGGGATGATTATTTGTTGTGCACCGTTGCTATATCAGTGGTATGTTTCTCATCTACCTAGGTCTGATGTTTTCTGGGATCTCGAGAAGGAGCCGCGATGGGCGCCAAAAATTATGGCTCTCACTCATTTCGACATTGATTGGTATAATCGAGTTTACTATGACGTGAAGATCATCGATAACTGTGGTGCTTTTCCTGACGTGCCTCTTCTTGGTACAAAAGGAGGAATTAACTATAATCCTGTTCTCGCGCGCCGTCAGTTTGGATACCCGATGAGGGACAAGCCGAACAACATTCATGTGAGTGGTTTCTTTCTACAAGAAGGACAAGATCACCAGGCAGCTAAGAGGGAGATCGAAGGAGCTTGGCGCCACATCCATAGGAAAGGGAGAGACATGTTAGGACAGAGAGGTGTCGTTTCTTTGGAGCCTTACCTACAATGGGTTCGTGCTAGGGCTTGTGCTCTCAAGATTCCCTATAAACCTGAGAAACCTTTATTCCCTATTGTTGCATCATCATCTGTTGATATCCCTATCGAGAATATGGGAGAATACCAAGGAAATTTGGCTAGGATGAAGTCTGAGAGAGATGCTTGGAAAGAAAAGTATAATATGTCTGAATATGAGAATCGGGTCCTGACTCGACAACTAAAAGAAAAGGAGGATTTGCTAATTATTCAAGACGACTGGTTCATTGATCATGATGAGAAGCTTCGTCAAAAGGATGCTTTACTGAAGAAATATGTTAGTGAAAGGAAGAGAAAGAAGGAAGATTCGGTAAGCGTCGCTCTTGTTCCTAATCCATAAAAGGAAATAATTGATCGACTGGTAGCTGAGAAGAAAGAGATGGAAGACTTTTATGAAGAGAAGATCAGGAAGCTCCAGTTACAGTTGGCATTTGGTCCTTCATCTGATGATTCTGAGTGATCTTTGGTTCTTAGTTTTATTTTACTGTGGTCATTTTGTAAAACTCTGTAAAAGGGCTTCATGTTTCGAATTTGTAATTTACTGCTTTTATTATGGGCTTCATGTTCCAAAGTTGTAATTTATTTCTTTTTATTATTGGGTTGTCGTCCCAAGGTTGTAATTTATTGTTTTGTTGTTCCAAAGTTGTAAGTTGTAATTTACCGCTTTCGATTAATGAAATGAGTTTTTGTTGTTCTAAATTCCTTTACCATTGAGGTGTGCAAAATTATTGAAGTTCCTTGAAAAACTATCAAAATGAACGATCATTTGCATCGCATATCATGCATCATCCAACATTCCACTTCACATGTTTTCTAGAGTCTTATCTTTGGTTCTTTTTCCACTCCGGTAGATTGCCAAGTTGTCTCATCGATACGATACCCGAGCCAACCGTCAAAGGAAGATGGAAGATCTAGAACAGGAAAACCACGAGCTTCGTGAGGAGGTCGCTACCCTTCGTGTCGGTATGGAGAAACTAACTGCGCTGGTGGAAAGTTTGATGGCTGCTCAAAATCAGCCATCGACTGCAACTGCTGAGATTCAGACTTCAACTACTGTGGTTTCTGAGATTGTCACCGTTCTAACATCTGTGACTCAAATCAACTCTCCGTTTCAACATCAGATGCCAAAAGGTCTTCCGTGGGGAATGCCTTATAACTTTGTGCCAGAAGGGTATCAGCCTGTCGTACAACCTTTGGTTCAACCTACTGTGTCTTTTCCTCAACCGGAGACAACTACTATACCACCTGTAATCCCGTCTGTGGCACCTTTCCCTCAACCAGTGATGACGACTGTCGCTCCTGTGGCTCATTCTATGCCATACATGAATGAACCTGCTTATCATGCCGAGCCTGCTGAAAGTCTGGGTCTTTTCGATAGAATGGAAGAATTTTAAGACCAGTTTCAAGAGATGCAGAGGGAGATCAGAGCGTTAAAGGGGAAAGATTTGTTTGGAAAGAATGCTCATGACCTGTGTTTAGTTCCAAATGTAAAGATTCCAGCCAAATTCAAAGTACCAGACTTTGAAAGGTATAAAGGTGATTCGTGTCCACGAAGTAATTTAACTATGTATGTAAGAAAGATGTCTACATATTCTGACGATCATAATTTTTGAATTCACTGCTTTCAAGACAGTTTGACTAGTGCCGCTCTAAAGTGGTATATGGGTTTGGACAGCACTCGGATCCGTAATTTCAACAATCTTAGTGAAGCTTTTGTTCGCCAGTATAAGTACAACGTCGACATGGCGCCTGACAGAGATCAACTCCGGGCGATGTCCCAGAGAGACAGAGAGTCCTTTAAAGAATATGCCCAGAGGTGGCGCGAGATTGCTGCTCAGATTTATCCCCCTCTTGAGGAGAAAGAAATGACAAAGATATTCCTGAAGACTTTAGGTTCCTTTTATTATGAAAGAATGATTGCCAGCGCACCAAGTGACTTCACCGAGATGGTAAGTATGGGCATGCGGTTGGAAGAAGGGATTCGTGAGGGACGTTTGTTTAAGGAAGGAAGTCTGTCTAGCAGTATCAAGAAGTTTGGAAGTGTTTTCCCTAAAAGGAAAGAACAAGATGTCAGTGTAATTTTCCCTGGGAGACCAAGGAGAGGATACTCACATGTTGCGGCAGTCACTCCGGCTGTCCGCCCAACAATGGTGACCCCAACTCATCAAACCCCATCGACTCAGCAACGGCCATTTCAACAGCAGCCTCGACAACAGGCTTATCAGTTTAATAACCAGAATCGTTCACCAAGGAAACCGCAATTTAATGTCATTCCCATGACTTACACTGAGTTGTTCCCCACTCTGATCAGAAAAAACCTCATAACGATGAAGCCTCCTCCTGTCACACCAAATAGTACTTCTCTGTGGTACAAGGCGGATCAGTTTTGTGAATATCATCAAGGGTCGCCGGGGCACAACATCAAAAATTGCTTTGCTCTAAAGGCGGATGTGCAGAGATTGATTAAGAACGGTATCTTGTCTTTCAAGGATGTTAACCCGAATGTTAGAGATAATCCTTTGCCTCGACATGGGGCAGCATCAGTGAATATGGTGGAAGGTTGTCCGAGAAAGTTTCGAGTTTTTCAAGTTGAACACATAAGAGATTCGTTGATCAGGTTACATCAGAGCTTAAGAAGACTTGCCTTTTTTAGGCATCAGCATGATTATGATGTTTGTGAATTATGTTCAAGAGAGGTTGATTGCCCTATTGTGAATGAGGATATTCAAAAATTGCTGGACCAGAGGGTTACCACTATTACATGTGACAGAGATCCAGTGGATGAAGTGAATGTTATAATACCACAATTCAACTTGCCTGAACCAGTAGAGATCGTTTACGACAGTCAGACTGCACATGTTGCTCCTTTGATCATTTATCCACCTGGTCCTATGCCTTACAACTCAGACCAAGCTATACCGTATAAGTATAATGCCACAATGATTGAGAATGGGGTAGAAGTCCTTATACCAACAATGCCATCTTTTGTTAACATCGCTGATGTAAGCAGAGTTACGAGAAGTGGGCGTGTCTTTGCAGCAGTACCTTTGAAGAGACCAGAAGTTCAAGTCAGGAGGCCCGTACCGGCAGAAATTCCAGCGAGAAATGTTGAACCCAGGGTTGAGGTAGGCCTATCCAATGAACCTATCCCACACCCCGATGATGATGAGATTCTGAAGCTCATCAAGAGAAGTGAATACAAGATTGTGGACCAACTATTGCAAACTCCTTCCAAGATTTCTTTGCTTGCTTTACTGAGAGATTATGGTGCCCATAGAGAAGCTTTGATGAAGGTCTTGGACCAGGCATTCGTGGATCATGATGTGACGGTTGACCAATTTGATGGAATTGTGGGAAATATTACTTCGTGTAACAATCTTGGTTTCAGTGATGAAGAGCTTCTGGAGGAGGGAAGGAACCATAATATGGCTTTGTATATCTCAATAAGTTATGGAAATGATACTTTATCAAGTGTGTTGGTAGATACAGGTTCGTCGTTAAATGTAATGCCCAAAACTACATTATCTCGACTCTCATATCAAGGTGCTCCCATGAGACCTAGTGGAGTAATTGTCAAAGCGTTTGATGGTTCTAGGAAGACTGTCATTGGTGAAGTGGATCTTCCTATAATAATTGGTCCTCATACTTTTCATATCACTTTTCAAGTAATGGATATTCGTGACGCCTACAGTTGCCTATTGGGTCGTCCATGGATCCATGATGCAGGGGCAGTCACTTCCACGCTCCATCAAAAATTGAAGTTTGTAAGGCATGGAAAGCTGGTAATGATTGGTGGAGAGCGGGCTATGGTGGTAAGCCATTTGTCATCTTTCTCTTTTATTGATGCTGATGAGGATGTTGGAACCCAATTCCAAGCTCTATCTGTTGCTAATAATGAAGTGAAGAAGCAAGGGACATCTATTTCTTCTTTTGAGGATGCGCGACGAGTGGTTGAAAGTGGTTTGGCTGACGGTTGGGGTCAGGTGTTGATTTTGCCTGAGAATAAGTCTGGAGAAGGTCTTGGTTTTCATCTCGTGTCTACAAGAGTCAAGCAGGAAATAGTTATCCGTCCGATACAAGAGGTTTTCCAAAGCGCAGGTTTTATCCATCCGACTCCTCCTGAAGTTGATGCTATAATAGGAGACGATTCTGAAGAGGATTTACCCTATTTTGTAACGCATGGAGTGGTTTTCCAGAACTGGATTGCTGTTGATGTTCCTGTTGTGATGCACATTTATGAGTAATGTTTTGTTTTATTTTTGAAAAAAAAAATTTCGCTCTTCCCAAGGCGAAAAGTATTTGTGTCGGGCTATGTTGAAAATATATCCTTTTGCTCTGCCCAAGGCAAAAGAGAAAATGTCTGGGCTCTTTGTTTCAAGTATTGCCCCTCATGAATAAAAATGTTATTTTGTCCACTACTGTTTTATTTTTTCACTTTTTCTGGGAAATAGTAATGAAAATTAATTGGTAGTAATAGGAAAATATAATAACCTTTTGTTTTATTTGTACAAATCAATTTATAAAATAAAGCATAATCATATGTGCAGATTAATCCATGACTTAACCATTCAAAACAATGATCTTATGCCCCCTCCCAACTTTGAATTCCCTGTGTTTGGAGCCGAGGAAGAAGATAGCGAAGAAGTTCCTGATGAAATTTCTCGTTTGCTTGAGCACGATGAAAAAACTATTCAGCCGTTTGAAGAGCCTATAGAGATGATCAATTTGGGTGATGAAGAAGATAAAAAGGAAGTCAAGGTCGGAGCATTACTTATCCCAGAGGTCAAAGAGAAAATGTTGGAGCTTCTCAGAGAGTATGTTGACGTGTTTGCTTGGTCCTACCAAGACATGCCAGGTGTGGATAACAATATTGTGGAGCATCGTTTGCTGTTGAGACCTGAATGTCCGCCGATTAAGCAGAAGTTGAGAAGGACTCGTCCCGATATGGCTGACAAGATCAAAGAAGAAGTTCAAAAGCAAATTAATGCATGTTTCCTTGTTACATCGGTCTATCCTTAATGGTTAGCCAATATAGTGCCTGTTGCTAAAAAGGATGGCAAAGTTCGAATGTGTGTAGACTATAGAGATCTGAATAGAGCTAACCCAAAGGATGATTTTCCTTTACCACACATTGACGTATTGGTCGACAGTACCGCAAAGTTCAAAGTCTTTTCTTTCATGGATGGTTTCTTCGGTTACAATCAAATCAAGATGGCGCCAGAAGATATGGAGAAGACAACTTTCATTACACCTTGGGGAACATTTTGTTATCGGGTAATGCCGTTTGGTTTGAAGAATGCTGGTGCAACATACCAAAGGGCCATGACTGCTTTGTTCCATGATATGATGTTGTTGTACCCTAAAATTTGCCCTCCCATATTCTTCAAGATTTGGCAAGATCATGGTTTAAAATCTCTCAAGGGTTGCACAGTCCAATTGCCTCCTAACACAGTCAAAAATTAGGGTTTTTGTTCCTGCAAATAAATTGAGGTTTACAAGGGTCCAATCAAGTCCCACATGCCTATATACATTGTCAAGCATCCATGTGTCAAGTTTCAAGACTCGCAGCATCAAATTGCACAGTCAAAAACCCTAAATGCTTCACAGTCAACTGCAGGGGCAAAATGGTCATTTGACAGTCAAAAGTCAAAATTTTTGGTCAACATCTTATTTTGAAGCCACAATCATCATTTGATCAATTCTTGATCATGATTCCACAAGCATGGCTCAAAAAGTCTCAAGATGCAAAAGTTTCTATTTTTGGACAGTTGAAAAGTCAACTACAAATTGACCAGGGCATAACTTCCTCATGGTTTATCAGCAAAATTCCATCCAAAGCTCATTTTGAAGGGGGTGACATTTCCTACAACTCATCTTCACACTCCAAGTCCAAGAAATGCTCTCACAAAAAGTTATCAATTTCAAAATTATAGGTCATTTTCAAAAGTCAACAAAAAGGCACTTTAAGTCAAAGACCATAACTTGAGATTGGTAAATCAAAATGACATGGGACCAAAGGCATTGGTTAGAGGACTTCAAGACCTTTCCAAAACGTCCAAGAACATGATCATAGCTTCGAAATTGAGCAAAGATATGCATTGGAGAAGTTGGGAAATTTTTGGGAATTTTCAAAAGTTAACTTTGCCTAAAACCCTTCAAAATTGCTAATGGGCCTCAAATTCTTCCTTGAATCATTACCCAAATCCTGTGCACGACCCATTGAGCTCAAAAGGATTTATTTTCTTATTTTTAATTAATTAATTGAATTTTTATTCTTATTAATTCATTTAATTAGTTTTAATTGTAGAAAATATCAAATAATGCTTTTCAAATCTTTTTGTGCAGCAAATCAAACTAGGGCAAGTTGGCAAAGTCGTTTCGCATCCAAGGGGACAAAATCTTCCATAATTGGCAAGGTTTTCATGGCAAAAGATTGAAATTTACATAATTGAAAATCAAATATCCAAGACATTAATTCAATGGATTCATGGGCCTTGTTTTGACCTAATTCTGATCACATACTTATGCACAACCTAACCCTATTCCACAATACACGAAAAAGCTGCTGAGAATAGAGAACCAATTTGCAAAAATTCCAAGAAAATTGTGAAACTGATCTCATAGTTGCAGGACGTTTCAAAGCATAAAAAGTATTCTAATACGTTACTGGACCTTCCAGGAATCGATTAGCATCAAGAACCAATCCAAACGCGCAAAGAACTGAAGAATATAGGCCACACGGTTTGTCTTGTTTTTCAAAATTGCATAACATGATTCATGAGCTTTTAACCATTTTTCTTGTTTGATTTGTACTAATAATGATCTTCTGAAGCGATTGGTACAGTATAATTGGACTAACACTGCTTGTATCAAAATCCACCATTGAAGAATATTAGGTTTTCAGAACATCCAAATTAGGGCTTTTCACATATGGTAAAATTGGACCTCAAGACCAATATGGTTGAACTCATTGCAAGAAGCCTGATTCATTGAGATAATCGCGCCTTTTTTATATTAACTCCTCTTCTATTCGCTATTATTCACTGTTCCACTTAGTGGGGGTTTAAAACCCCCGCTACTTGTTTTCTATTTGCAGGAAGAATGAAGACGAAGCATGCGTGTCATCACGTTACTGGGAGATTCAAATATTAGCGCATTTTTTTCTTTGTTTCAGCATAATTGCCTTTTTTCATATATTATAAATCGTTGTTATATTGTATACAACCAAACGCAAATGGCCAGTTGGTGGAGGACGTGTCCTGCAAGCGTCGGGGCCTGGGTTCGATTCCCAGGTCCCCCCACATATTTCATGATTTTTATCCTAACGTGTTTCCATGCAGCGCTCACTCAATGGTTCACCATACACGCTCATGCTTAGGCCTGCCAAGTGGACATGATGATTAATCCAAGGGCCTCAGAATGAAGTTCATGGTAGGGCTCAGTCAATGGACGTACACACAAGCGTGGAAAGTCAACAAGGCCTCTATGTTAATGGGCCAGATTACTCCAATTTACCTCCCTTTGGGCCTGACACCCCCTTGGTTTGCAATTTAAATTTCTTTTTCTTTCTTTTAAATTTCTTTCCATTGTTTTATTTTTATAATTATTATTAACTCACTAAAATTAATTTTCCACAGAAAAAATCAGAAACTCAAAATGTTTTTTTAATTAATATTTAATTTCACCATTTGAATATTTTTTGTAAATAAATAACTAACAATTAATCTAGTTAATTTAGGTTTTAACTCAATATTTTCTTAATAAATAAAAAATGCATAGAATTAGGTTTTGACATCTTTACCTTTTTTTTCTTAATTAATTTTTACTCATTATTTATTATTATTATTAACTATTATTTTTGTAAATAAACATGTACATTAATTAATTAGTAAATTAGAGTAACTTTAATATTTTCACTAATAATCAAAAATAATTTAGAATTAGGGTTTCCATTTAATTTTAATTTTCTTTATTATCATAATTACCAAAAAACACATAAAAAAATACTTTATTTTCTTTAATTAAATATTAATTAGCTTTAATTTAATTTAATTTCAAGCAAAGGGTCAAAACCCTCGGACGTTCAATTTTAATTTCTATTTCGCGCATTATTTTCTTTTTGAATATTATGTAACTGCTTTCTGGATGTAATAGTAATTAGGTATTTATTTGCTTTCCGCATCTTTTATCAAAACAGGTCTTTGTATTTTGGCGATGTATAGACCCGCGCCTTGTAATAGCGTAGCTTTTATCTTTCCGCTTTTAATTTTCCGCACTCTTAAACTGCTAAATTTGTATGAAAGAATGTATGCTAATTAAAAACAAAGCGTAGCTCACAATACCATGATCAAAGATAACTGTTAAACTGAAAATAACACACAAATACACACACCACTTCTAGGGTACGCCTCACTTGTTGCCTTCGAAACGTGGTCGTCAAGTATAGGGCATTTTAGTAAGTCCTTATGTCCATGATCCAGTTGCCTCGAAACAGTTGCCTCGAAACAAGTTGCCTCGAAACAGTTGCCTCGGAACAGTTGCCTCGAAACGGTTGCCTCGGATTAAAAAGGATCAAGGACATAAGGGTAGCTTCTAAGGTGCCCTGCTGTTGCTTCGGTGACCACACTGTCCCTACAATCGAATTGACCCGAACACCTCCAACGGTGGTGCTACCTACCTCTCAATGGTGGGATGGCACTACCTTAAGGACTTCTACACAGCCTAATTCCTTAGGGTAGGTAGACGACTCATGGATACTTGCTCTCTAAAAAACAAAACAAAAACCTTTTCACACCGACACTTTCTAAAAGCTTTCAAAACAATTTTTCAAACACTCTTGAGGACAGATACAAGAGTTATTCAGAAATCTTTAAACGAAACTTTTTCAAACCCACTCACAATTTGAAAAGCAAACATTTTGAAAACATAAGAGCAAGTATCTAAGAGCCCATGGATAACCATGGATAGAAAGGGTGCTAACACCTTCCCTTTCTATAAATCTACCTCCCGAACCGAGAAACTATCTCATAAGGAATTTTGCTGTGCTTTTGTCCTGTCCATGTTGGAGAAAATAAAAGACGGTGGCGACTCTTGCTTCCGCGACATTTCGCGAACCAGCGTTAAACAGTCAGTTCTAAATCCACCGATCACAGAACTGGCGACTCTGCTGGGGACTTTTAAAAGTGAGGTGTACCTTAGGATAGCTCATACTTATGTTTTCAATTGCCTGATTTGTGTGCTTTAATATTATTGGGCCTGTCTTGGGAGTTCTATAGATCCTAACTCGGATCTGGGGGATACCTTCTTAGAAAGTAGCAACAAGACTGTGAGGGAACTGTGCGGGGTATACCGACATGGTTGAAGCAGTCTGCTACATTGATGTGGCACTTTGGTGAGTACCGGTAACCCTTGAGTCAAGTCAAGGAGAGTATGGGGCCGCCGCATGGTGTCGTGAAGCATCAACTGACCTTAGGAACCTTAATTGAACCATCTTGGCCTCTTTAGGGTAGTGAGATAACTGACTTTGGTACAGTCCGAGGTTGGTTGATACTCGATACTACACTCAGTTGAGGGTTGTTTTCTTGGAATATTTCGGTCGCCAGTTCAGTGGCTAAATCGAAACGATGAACATAGAAAACAATCCAATGATATTGGGATCCTTAGAACCCGGTTACTTCTGATAGGACAGGTTTTGAGCCCACCAACCTCAAGAGGGTAATACCTAGGCCCCATGCCGGCCTGAACTCTAAGGGCTGTCTTGTGTAACTTGTGTGCCTTACCATGTTTGCTTTTTGTGAATACTTGTGGTGTGTTTAATCATAGCATCATAACATCATACAGCATCATATGCATTGACTAACCATTTCAGGGGTTCGAATCTTCATCTTTGTTCTTGTTTTGTAGGACATGGAAACTATCCGCAGAAAGACAATTCAGATCAGCCTTGTAAGGATCCCTCCTCAGCTTAAGGAACTTATATCCAGGATTCTCGAGAGCTCTTCTTTCAGTGAGAAACATGGAAGACTCATCAGTTTGGTCAACACCAACATTGAGGAAGATATGATAAAGGTCATCTTCCAGTTCTTTGACCCTCTGCACCACTGCTTTACTTTCCTGGATTATCAACTGGTGCCTACATTGGAAGAGTTCTCCCGGCTTCTGAAGATCCATATCCTTAGTCAACTACCCTACAACGGTACAGAAAAGGAACCCAAACTTGAAGAGATTGCTAAAGCATTACGCCTACAACCATCTGACATCAAGGGACATTGGGAAACCAAAAGTGGTATCAAAGGGTTCTTGGCCAGGTTTCTGTTGGAGAAGGCCCAAGAATGTTGGAATTCCCTTGACCTACAAGCTTTTGAAGAAGTTGTGGCTCTCCTTGTCTATGGATTGGTGTTGTTTCCGAATCCCGATCAACTTGTAGATATCAATGCTGTCAAGATCTTCATGTCCAGGAATCCTATACCTACGTTGCTTGGGGACATCCTTCACTCATGTTACACTCGAACCATGAGAAAAATAGGTGTTCTTATGTGTTGCACCCCTCTCCTGGGAAGGTGGTTTATTTTGCACCTTCCACAATCAGTTTTGAAGAATGAGCGGGGTTTGAGATGGTCACAACGATTGATGACTCTTACGCATGCTGATATACATTGGTGTTCTCGATCCAGAGAAGATGTCACTATCATTGATCGTTGCGGGGAATTTCCTAATGTTCCTTTACTTGGAATCAGAGGAGGTATTACTTACAACCCATGTCTGGCCTGGAGACAGTTTGGATATGCTCGGAGGGATGGCCCTCATGACATGTTAATTCCTAACATAGTTTTTGACTTCGACAACGATGCACAAGGACTTCGCCAGAGATTTATCAGAGTTTGGAGGATGCCCAACAAGGTAGACAGCAAGACACTGGGGCACAGGAACTCCATCCCATTGGAACCTTATCTCAAGTGGGTACGAGCCCGCTCCCAGAAGCTAGTGATGCCATATCCTCATGTTCTCCCTGTAATCAAAGAGCCAGTCTTGGAAGGAGAGGTGTCATACACCATTCAACATCCTGACATGCCTACATCCTGGGAAGAAATGCAGAAGAGCTGGATCCAGCTTAAGAAAGAACGGAATTCTCTTGAGTCCAGTCTACATGCTAGTGAGAAGAAGGTCTTGGAGCTCACCCGCCTACTGCACGAGGAAAAGACTCTCAACACTTACATAGCTCCAAAGAGGATGCGCAGCGTCTTTTGGGATTGATTTACTTTGTAATGTTTGCCCATGAGGCTTTGATGTACTGAACAATTATTTCTTAATGATAACGTGTGTTCCTTTTTGTCTGCAACAAATTTGAACTTTCGAACCCTTGAATGCATTGCATGAACACATATCATGCATCATGTGCATAGCAGGTACTCTCTTTTTACAGGTGGTTTAATCTTCTTCGTTGTTTATTTCAGCTCGCTATCATGAATCCCGAATCATCTACTGAGCAATCCATCAAAGCTCTCCAGGCTCAGAATGCCCAGTTCCAAGAGCTGATCATGAGTTTGGCCCAAGGTCAAGAGGAGTTGAAGGCTCTACTGGTCAAGAAGAAAAAGAAGAGAACTGTACTATTCAACACGGGCCGGAGGTTTGGTAACACACTACAGAATGAGGTTGATCAAGCTGGTTCTTCTGTAGGGAAAGGCAGTCCCCAGGGGGGAAGGGTTCCTAGTCCGGTGGTCTCTGACAACGAGACTAATTTCAACGAGGAGCAGTATCCTCCAGCTGAAGACAAGTACAAGCAGTTAGAGGATCGCCTGAATGCCATGGAAATTCAATAAGTGTCTGGTTTGGATTTCGGAGACTTGGGTCTATCTTCTGGTGTGGTGATCCCACACAAGTTCAAAGCACCATCTTTCGCAAAGTATGATGGGGCGTCCTGCCCTAAGCTACATCTCAGATCTTATGTGCGGAAGATCCAGCCGTATACTGTGGACAAGAACTTATGGATCCATTTCTTCTAGGAGAGTCTTTCAGGGACTCATCTCGAATGGTTCTATCAGCTGGATGGAACCAAGGTTCGTAACTGGGAGGAATTGGCTACTGTTTTTTATAAGCAGTATCAGTATAATGCCGACCTCGCTCCTACACGTACCCAACTCCAGGGTATGTCGCTAGGATCGGGAGAAGGTTTTAAAGAGTATGCGCAGAAGGGGAGGGACCTGGCTGGCAGGGTGCAGCCACCGTTAACCGACCGTGAACTAGTGGATATGTTCTTGGGGACCCTATCCGGGCCATTCTTCAATCATCTCATTGGCAATTCGTCTGCAGGGTTTACAGATCTCATTCTGACTGGGGAAAGGACAGAAGCTGGTATGAAATCAGGGAAGATACAGAAAGGTGCGTCCTCAAGTTCTGAGAAAAAGCCTTTCAAGAAGGAAGCCAGTGCTGTGTATGGGCCTAGAAGGCAAAATAAACCAGAACACCGCCAAGCTGTCAACGCGGTGGTAATTGCAAAGCCTGCTGCCGCTCCTCGGCAACCTAACCAACCAAGGGGTGAGAGACCCAGAAGAGAATATGCTCGGCTTAGTATGACCTTGTCGCAGATCTTGCCACAACTGCTATCGACCAACTTAGTAACCGTCAGAGAAGCTCCGAAGGTGGTAAACACAACCTCTCCGAAGTACAATCCCAACGCCCGCTATGCCTATCACTCTGATAGCCCGGGGCATTCTACTGATGATTGTTGGGCCCTAAGAAATAAGGTTCAAGACCTTATTGATGCTAAGGAGGTTCAATTCGAGGCGCCCGAGAAGCCTAATGTGGTGACAGCTCCCCTACCTGACCATGGGGTGAATGCTATCAGGGATGGTGATGAAGTGGAGGAATCAGAATTCAATAGCTGGATCTGCCCGACGACCGATGGTGGACTAAATAATTGGACTGCAAAAGACTACATACCTGTTACTTTTGTTACACAGTAATGAATTCCTTTGTTTTTTAAATTTGTAATAAACAATAAATTGAAACTTTATGGCCCGGTGTCCTACCCGGGGCACCGTTGGCTTCATTTGTGAGGGCTTATTACTTGTCATTTCCATATATCATGAATAAAGACATTGGACATTTTTTTGCATTTCAAATCTTGTGCTCCCTTTCTTTCTTTCTTTATATATTGCAAAACAGTTATATTTACACACACTCACCCATACAGGTTCCAATCCACTCTGGATCTCACTGGTAACGACTCTGCTACTGCCAGTTATGACTTCGAAAATCCGATCAACTTAGCCGAAGACGAAGGTGAAGATGATTGTGAAGTTCCTGGTGAGCTTGCAAGACTGTTACTCCAGGAAGAGAGGGCCATTCAACCACACGAAGAGCCAGTGGAAACGGTAAATCTGGGTACTGAGACAGATAGAAAGGAAGTTAAGATTGGTGTCAATCTAGAGCTCAGTGTGAAACAACGGTTGATTTAGATGTTGCATGATTATGTGGAAATCTTTGCCTGGTCCTACGAAGACATGCCTGGGTTGGATACCGACATTGTGGTCCATCACCTGCCTACCAAGGAAGACTGCCCTCCGGTAAAGCAAAAGGTCCGCCGTATGTGTCCAGAGATGTCCGAGAAAATCAAAGCTGAGGTTATGAAGCAATTTGATGCCGGGTTTCTAGCAGTGACTTCTTACCCTCAGTGGGTTGCCAACGTGGTTCCGGTGCCGAAGAAAGATGGTAAGGTCCGAATGTGTGTTGACTACAGGGATCTGAATAGGGCCAGCCCCAAGGATGACTTCCCCTACCTCACATTGATGTTCTGGTTGACAATACTGCCCAGCATAAGGTGTTCTCCCTCATGGACGGTTTTTCAGGTTATAATCAGATCAAGATGGCCCCTGAAGATATGGAAAAGACTACCTTTGTTACTCAGTGGGGCACCTTCTGTTACAAGGTCATGCCTTTTGGACTGAAAAATGCTGGGGCAACCTACCTACGTGCCATGGTTGCTTTATTTCATGACATGATCCACCATGAGATTGAAGTGCACGTTGATGATATGATTGCAAGGTCTCAAAGTGAGGAGGAACACCTTGACCATCTACAGAAGCTGTTTGACCGTCTGAAGTTGTATAAGCTGAGGTTGAACCCGAACAAGTGCACCTTCGGGGTAAGATCTGGAAAGTTGCTAGGCTTCGTCATAAGTGACAAGGGTATTCAAGTGGACCCTGCCAAGGTTAAGGCCATACAAGAGATTCCAGTTCCCAAGACAGAGAAAGAAGTCAGAGGCTTTCTAGGACGTCTGAATTACATTGCTCGATTCATCTCGCATCTAACTGCTACTTGTGAACCAATCTTCAAGCTGCTGAAGAAAGATCAGGTAGTACGTTGGAATGATGAATGTCAGGCCGCTTTTGACAGAATCAAAGAGTATCTCCAAGAACCACCCATTCTTATGCCACCGGTTGAAGGGAGACCTCTAATACAATACCTGACAGTACTTGACAGCTCGATGGGGTGTGTGCTAGGGCAACATGACGAGTCTGGTCGAAAAGAGCACGCCATTTATTACCTTAGCAAAAAATTTACCGACTGTGAGACCCGATACTCACTGCTCGAGAAAACTTGCTGCGCTTTGGTATGGGCTGCTCGCCGGCTGAGACAGTTAATGCTGACTCACACTACTCTGTTGATTTCAAAGATGGATCCAATAAAGTACATATTCGAAAAGCCTGCTCTGTCTGGAAGAATAGCAAGATGGCAGATGATCTTGACGGAATATGACATCCAGTACACGACTCAGAAAGCTATCAAAGGAAGTGTATTGGCAGACCACTTGGCACACCAGGCGGTGGACGACTACTAGTCAGTGAACTTTGAATTTCCTGACGAGAATATCATGGTAGTGACTGATTGTGAAGTACCTGGACCGGATGAAGGACCTGAGGAAGGATCCCGATGGTCTATGCACTTTGATGGAGCCTCAAATGCTTTGGGTAACTGTATTGGCGCTGTGATCATATCCCCTAAAGGCACTCATACTCCACTTATTGCCCGGCTATGTTTCAACTGCACCAACAACATGGCGGAGTATGAGGCATGCATCATGGGTCTTCAAGCTACGATTGACTTAAGGATCAAGTATCTGAGTGTCTTCGGAGATTTCGCTCTCGTGATCAATCAGATCAAAGGCGAGTGGGATACGAAACACCCAAACCTTATTCCTTACAAAGAATGTGTGTTGACATTGATCCCCCATTTCACAGAGATAACTTTTGAACATTTCCCAAGAGAGGAGAATCAGTTGGCGGACGCGTTAGCTACGATGTCTTCCATGTTCAAGGTCAAATGGGACAACGAGGCTCCCCGGATCATTATCTGGAAATTGGACGAACCTGCATACTGTTGTAATCTTGAGGCTGAGATAGTAACTGAAAAACCTTGGTACCATGAGGTGAAGAGGTATTTGGAATCTCAAGAATATCCTGAAGGCGCATCTGTCAACGACAGAAAGTTTCTGAGAAGGTTCGCAGCGAAGTTCTTCCTCAGCAACGGCATTCTGTACAAGCGAAACCATGATTCAACCTTATTGCGTTGTGTGGATAAGACTGAAGCAGAAAGGATCATGGCAGAGCTACATGAAGGTACCTTCGGAACGCATTCTAGTGGACATACCATGGCAAAGAAAATCCTTCGGGCAGGATATTTCTGGTCCACAATAGAAGCCGACTGTTACCAACATTCTCGGACATGTCACAAGTGCCAGATTTATGCAGATAAGGTGCACGTTCCTCCAGTTCCTCTGAATTTCTCGACAGCACCTTGGCCTTTTTCAATGTGGGGCATTGATATGATCGGCGAGATTAAACCTACGGCATCTAACGGGCATCGCTTCATCCTGGTAGCGATCGATTACTTTACAAAGTGGGTTGAAGCAGCTTCTTACGCCACCATAACCAAAAATGTTGTGGCACGGTTCATTCGGCACAACCTGATCTGTCGATACAGCGTCCCAGAAAGGATCATTATGGACAATGGTACCAATCTTAATAACAAGATGATCACTGAGCTTTGCGAGCAATTCAAGATACAGCACCACAACTCTTCTCCTTACCGGCCGAAGATGAATGGGGCTGTAGAAACAGCTAATAAGAATATCAAGAAGATTGTGCAGAAGATGACAGTGACCTATAAAGATTGGCACGAGATGTTACCGTTTGCTCTTCATGGGTACCGTACCTTAGCAAGGACGTCAACCGAGGCAACTCCTTTTTCCCTGGTCTATGGCATGTGATGGGGTTTAATCTGTAACGTATAGCCTAAATGTAGTACTGCAAGTGTACAGCCTATCGAAGTAATATATAAGATTATCGAACCACAGAGACCAATTGTCAATCTATCAACTCTATTGCTAAGGTGCTTATCTAAGGCGAATAAGGATATTGATGTGAGTGCAGTGCACAAAGTAAATGAGCGAGGGAAATAACAGTTTAAAAGACAGGTTAGAATGTAAATCATGTAATCAGATATTGGTCCGGTCATGCGTAGATGAACCTACTTATGGGGCAGTATTTTCTATTGATAGCAAAGAATCAGTTTAACGGGAACTTGTAGCTTTTGACTACTAAGAACCGAGTTTACTCTTTAAATTAAATTCCTTTATTGTCACATATAAAGGGTGCCTTCCGCGTTAAAGAGGTAAACCTATTTTTAAGAAATTGATAGTTTTGACTTAACAGAAAAGTGATCTTACTCGGAAAGATTAACTTAAAGAGACTTTTGGCTTTTGACCAAGAGTCAGATTTTAAACCTACAAACGCGTCCGAAAATAGTTTCAAAATCGTTTTCTAAAAAGGTCAATGATTCCTATTTAACCAATCAACGGCTGTCGCTCTTTTTGTTTGGTTAAATAATAATCAAGTCGTATCATTAGTTTGGACGGCTTTCGATCTTACCCAATAAACATTAAAACACAATTGACTTAAGTTAGAAGCAAAACATCCCCAGAGTATTTTCACTAGCATGATAATTGGAACACAACCACGATGACAATCATTACATCCTAACCTTTATAGTTTAGCCAGACATAATAAGTGCGAGTCTATAAAACGTGTAGACTATGGTAAGAGCATTTAAAGTCTATAAAACGTGTAGACTATGGTAAGAGCATTTAAAGTCTATAAAACGTGTAGACTATGGTAAGAGCATTTAAAGTCTATAAAACGTGTAGACTATGATAAGAGCAATTAAATAAAGAAATGCAATAAATTAGAACCTTGCTCCAGTCGGAGACTTGAATCTGATACAAATCTACGGAAAAGTAAGGCCGGTATGATGAACTTCAACCAAAGTGCTCCAAGACTCGATTACAATTCAATCTACACCGCAATAACTCCCCGATGTGAAGAGATTATTACTTTACAGAAACTGATAGTATATGGCTTAAGATTGTACTAAGCTTGGATGAAACTAAAGAATGAGAATCGAAAGCTATTTATAGAGGAACTTTGAGGTACGTAAGGACCAGCATGCCCCTTAACTTCTTTTGAGCGGGAACCTTTTTGTGAAGGCCGCGGGCGCGGTGAGGGTGGCCGCGGGCGCGGTGCCTGGAACCGCCACATCATGGGAACGTGGCAGTTGATCTCTGGGTGAAAGTGGGCCACATCATCGCGTTTCCTGTAGCCAGCGCGGTGCTGAACGCCATAAGTGCAGAATATCTTGAAAAACCCTAATTTCTTGGCGTTTTGGCTCGTTTCTTCACAGAAGGCTCTGAAATGACAAGAATCCTGAAAACAAGGGAAAAAGGAACATAATACGAGAAAATGACAATAAAAACTAAGGAAAACATGTGATATTTGAGTCAGAAACATAGTGCGATTTAGTGCGATCAAATCCTCCCACGCTTAGACCTTTGCTTGTCCTCAAGCAACAACTCTTAAAAGTGGATGAAAGAAATTTATGGTGTATACAGGTTTTGGGCAAAGAGGGCTTCTAAGTCCAAGTAAGGGTGTGTTGTCAGGAACTAACTATCTGAATCAAGGGTATCGTAATTACACTACTCGCAGAAATGCGGACATAAACCTCATAAGTATACAGATTGATCCAAATATCCTTACTATGCTAAGACTTCTTTTTGTACGAGGTCCTTTTTCATTCAGGCGCAATCACATTAAGCCCGTTATCCGTACATACTCATGGTGTAGTGACCGGTTAGTGACTCTGATCTCAAGTGATGGGATTCTGGTACAAGAGTTGGTTTAATCCCTTTTTATTTTACCCATTTGCAGTTGCGGGGGATCGGACCGTAGTCCGCCCTACCAAGTTCAGCACCAGATACCTCTGAACCAACTACAACAGATATGCCTTATATATATTTTTTTCTTTGTTTTTGTTAGTGCTTACAACTTTCTTGAGTTAAGTAATCTTTGTGAGGATCACCCAACTCGTAGTCGTATTCATACTTTATTTTGTAACTTTTAAGGCAAAAATAGAGATCATCCACTTATATTCATCGATCCCACACTTAGAGCATGCTTAGGCCGGAGCTGACTGCTAAGATAAACTACTTGAAGACCTATTTGTACAGTTTTATTCAAAATCATAGCATATTGGGGAGAAAGGATCTAATCTAAATATTCAAAAAGGCTTATGGTGTAAAAAATGATAACGAATTTTTCAAAAAGTGAGTGTCCGAGAAACAGACCCTATCTAGGACCTGTCTCATAGCCCAAATCCTTAAAAACAACCATAAATCTTTGAAAAATAAAATTTTTGTAAGGCTAAAAGGTGGGGAAAATGAAAGGGTACACTACGCAGAAAGACTCGCCTATCACATGCATTTTATTAACTATGAATATAAAAAAGGAAAAATGCGGAAGGGAAATAAAAACAGGAAAAACGGAAAATAAAAGTGATAAATAAAAGCGAAAATGGGAAATAAAAGCGATAAATGCTCCTCCCACACTTAAATCAGACATTGTCCTCAATGTCCCAAAATAAGGTAGGAGGAGGTACCTGAAAACACTAGTGGGGGCCACTAGGACCTTCACCATCCTGGTTGGTACGACTGGAACGGCGGCTACGGCTGCGACGGCGGCTATCTCGGTCCAAAACAAGCTGCTCCAGTCTCTCTGACAAGGCGGCATTTGCCGCTTGTAGCTCTTGGGTCCGACCAATGAGGGTGCCTTGGGTTGCCTCCATCAATTGGAAGTGACGAGCGTATGTGGTCTGGTGTAGGTGCTGGTCTCTCTGGAAAGCCAGCTGACTTTCCATAATAGTGCGCAGAGAGCTAGCATTTTGTTCTTGGGACGCTTGCATGAAGGCCATGTTGTCGGCCGCCTGTTGCTGCAAGGTAGCAAGAAGGGTGTCCCTCTGGGCCTCTCGGGCCATATGCTCACGCCACATGTCCTCAGTGACATGGAAACTAGGAGCTGTACCTGCATGTGGGTTAGAGGTAGAAGGTGTCGTGTGTGGTGGCGAAAAATGGGGGGAAAAACGAGCTACTAGCCGTTAGGTGACCGTTGCGTCACCGCGGGCGCGGCAGGGCCTACCGCGGGCGCGGTGAGGTCGAGGTCAGTTGGGCTGGCCTGGCTTTCTTTCCATTGGGCTTTTTCTTCCTCGCCATTATCTTCAATTTCTGGAGGTGTACCTATTTTTCTTATAAATGTGCATATATGTACGTGAATACATATACACATGTCTATTTATTTTATTTTTATATTAAAACTATGGTGACCTAGAAAAACAAAAACATTAGTAAATAAATAAAACATATGCATATATATATATATATATAGATATAGGTACGGACATTGGGTCATCAAAATAAATATTAACAACTCAGGAAACAGATAATGCAAAAATAAAAATGAGTCTGAAAAGTAAATCAACATAATACGAATAATACTTAAACTAGATATCTTGTGAACAATACAGATCTATTGCCAACCGGTAGGATGCTCTGCAGGAGTGCCTGGGCCACGCAGCTCAGTCAGCTGGCGTCGAATCTCTGCCACCTCGTGAGCTAATTCATCTAACTCACCAGCAAAGGTAACATCATTCACTTCCAACTGCAAATGAAGGTCAGCCACCTCATTGCGGAGAGTGGTTATCTCAGTGCGCATAGCAGTCAATAGAGTGCGAATATCAGGTTCCTGCAAGCTGAGGTTATTAGTAAGAACAGTAGTGTGTGTAACCTCGGGTCGGGATGTGTGATCTGGAGCGGAGTCCTCGGAGGCAGGAGTGTAGTCCTGAGTGGGATCTTCGGAAGCAGGAGTGTATTCTGGAGTGAGATCTTCGGAAGCAGGAGTGTATTCTGGAGTGTACTCTGATATCTCACCCCAACCTTCTACAGAATAGTTCCAATTAGCAGAGTTGGAAACACAAGTCATCTGAGGGTCTGGCATGGTGAAGGTGTAAACTGTCTGGTCATTGATAAGCAATCTGTACCGATATGGGTGGAAAGAGGCCCTCCTCATGAATCCACGATCCATGCAAAAGTCTAAATCTAGAAAAGTATATCCACAGTATGGGGTCAGCTGTGCTATCATACTGTCTAAACCCAAAGCAGAAGCTATCTGTGTCACATTCCCTCCGGAATGAATGAGCCCTACAGCGGATCGAGCAGTCTGCTCGAGGCTCTCTATCAGAAAACCTCCACTAGCTATAGGTCTGGACTGACTAGCACAATATAGGAAAAGGATCTCCTCAGCGGTGACCAAGTGGTCACAGTAACTCCTCCCAAAGAAAGTGTGGCATAGGATCATCTCGAAGTATCGGAAGGCCGGGTTATGGATCTTCCGGGACAGCTGGGTAGAGGGGTCAAGACTGGCTCTATCAGTAATGTCCTGCCAAAATTTATCAATGTCTCTGTCCATGTAGCAACTCAATGGGAACTCAGTTATAGCGGTCGGTCCAGTTTGGAAACCAAGCAAATCCCCAAATTCTTTGGTGGTCAGGGTATACTCGGTGCCAAACAATCTGAAACTCAGGCGTCCTCGCTCATCTCCTTCACCCACTCGTGGATTATAGTCCATAGAGCTAAGAAACTCCAGAGTAAGGTTCCCGTAGGTTTTGTGGACATCATCGGCATAAGAATCCCAGCTAAGTTGGTTGCATAGATACCGAATACTTGGCTCAATCCCGAGTGCCTCCATGCAGCTCTGATCGGGGTACCTAGTGGGTACCATAGGTCTAGCAGATAAGGTAGCAAATCGGGCCTTTTGTGCTTCATCTCTGAAAATCACAACCATACCATCGGGGTAATGCATCCTGAAAATATAAACACAAGAAATTAGTCCAGATAAAATATATAAATTACTAAAATAAAATAAAATGAAAAATAAACCATGGGTTGCCTCCCATGCAGCGCTTGTTTAACGCCGTTTAGCTTGACGATTAGATCTTACTTTATGTGGGTATTGGTGGGTCTATAAGAATATGACTAGAGTAGTCAACAGGCAAATCGCCTCCTTTGTAGAGCTTCAGTCTTTGTCCATTTACCACAAATGGAGCACATGAATTGTTTTTGATTTCTACTGCTCCAGACTTTAGAACTTTTGACACTTCAAATGGACCTGTCCATCTTGAACGAAGCTTACCAGGAAAAAGTCGTAACCTTGAGTTAAATAGGAGAACAGGATCACCAATGTTGAAATCTTTCTTGATGATTTTTTTATCATGCCACATTTTGGTTCTTTCCTTATATATGATGGCATTCTCATAGGAATTCAAGCGAAGCTCTTCTAGCTTGTGAATGTCCAGGATACATTTTTCTCCGGCTTTCAGGTAATCTAGATTCAAGGATTTAATGGCCCAATAGGCTTTATGTTCTAATTCGAAGGGTAAATGACAGGACTTTCCATAAACCAATTGATAAGGAGTTGTTCCAATAGGGGTTTTATAAGCCGTTCTATAAGCCCATAAGGCGTCTTTAAGTTTTCCAGACCAGTCTTTTCTGGATAATGATACGGTTTTTTCTAGGATCTGCTTAATCTCCCTATTCGATACCTCTACTTGGCCACTGGTTTGCGGGTGATATGGTGATGCTACTCTATGTTTTACTCCGTATTTGCTTAGAAGCTTGTCAAATATCTTAGATATAAAATGCGATCCTCCATCACTTATGACTAACCTCGGGGTTCCAAACCTAGGAAAAATAATATTCTTAAACAGTTTGATAACTACCTTGGTATCGTTTGTGGGTGATGCAACAGCTTCGATCCACTTTGAGACATAATCGACAGCTACTAGGATATACTTGTTACCCATTGAGGAAGGAAAAGGTCCCATGAAATCAATACCCCAGACATCAAATATTTCCACTTCTTGGATGTTTCTTAAAGGCATTTCATCACGTCTTGAGATGTTCTCAGTGCGTTGGCATCGGTCACATTTTGTAATGTAAGTGTGGACATCGCGCCATACAGTAGGCCAATAAAAACCTGCTTGAAATATTTTGGCGCATGTTTTAGACGTGCTTGCATGTCCACCATAAGGTGAAGCATGACAATGTTTAATGACATTGCCTACTTCTTCCTCCGGCACACATCGTCGGAATATATTATCTATTCCTCTTTTGAATAGGAGGGGTTCATCCCAAAAGAAGTGTTTAACATCTCTAAAAAACTTCTTCTTCTGTTGGTAGCTTAAGTCAGGGGGTATGATATCAGCGGCTAGATAATTTACAATATCTGCGTACCATGGTATGTTGTTCATGGTTGAGATTTCCTCATAGGTCTCTTCTTCAGTTGAGTTTATCCCAGCTATTAATCTTTCATAAGTAGAGTGATCGTCTATAGGTATAAGTTCAGGCTTAAGGTGTTCTAACCTAGAGAGATGATCAGCTACTAAGTTTTCAGCTCCTTTTTTATCCTTAATATCCAAGTCAAATTCTTGGAGTAAAAGTACCCATCTGAGCAATCTAGGCTTAGCATCTTTCTTACTTAACAAGTACCGGATTGCTGCATGATCTGTGTATACTATTATTTTTGCTCCCACCAAATAAGATCGAAATTTATCAATAGCAAAAACTACGGCTAGCAATTCTTTTTCTGTGGTTGTATAATTTAGCTGGGCAGCGTCTAGTGTTCTACTAGCGTAGTAAATTGCATGCAGTTGTTTGTCTTTTCTTTGCCCTAGTACAGCCCCTACAGCGAAATCACTAGCATCGCACATGATTTCAAAGGGTTGTGTCCAATCAGGTGGTCTTATGATAGGTGCTGAAATAAGAGCTTGCTTTAAAACTTCAAAGGCCTCAAGACATTTTTGGTCGAATTCAAACTCGACATCCTTCATCAATAAGTTAGTTAAGGGTTTAGTTATTGCGGAAAAATTCTTGATGAAACGTCGGTAGAACCCGGCATGTCCTAGGAAACTTCTTATTTCCCTAACGGTCTTAGGCGGGTTTAAGTGTTCTATAACTTCTATCTTGGCTTTATCGACTTCTATACCTCTTTCAGAAATAATGTGTCCCAAGACTATCCCTTCACTTACCATAAAGTGGCACTTTTCCCAATTCAACACAAGGTTTACTTCCACACATCTTTTTAAGATTTTCTCCAAGTTCGAGAGGCAGTTTTTGAAATCAAACCCACACACTGAAAAATCGTCCATAAATACTTCCATAATTCCATCTAGGTAGTCTGCGAAAATTGACATCATACAACGTTGGAAAGTGGCAGGTGCATTACAGAGTCCAAAGGGCATTCGTCTATAAGCGAATGTTCCATAAGGGCAGGTAAATGTGGTTTTTTCTTGGTCCTCTGGGTGAATAGGGATTTGGAAAAATCCCGAATATCCATCAAGATAGCAGAAACATGAGTGTCTTGCTAGACGTTCAAGCATCTGATCTATAAATGGGAGAGGGAAATGGTCTTTTCTTGTTGCCTTATTCAACCTTCTGTAATCTATACACATTCGCCATCCTCCTTCTGTTCGTTTTGCCACATGCTCACCTTTCTCATTTTTCAGAACAGTGATACCTCCTTTCTTGGGTACCACATGGACTGGGCTTACCCATTCACTGTCCGAAATTTGGTATATGATACCAGCCTCTAATAACTTAAGGACTTCTTTCTTGACTACATCACTCATGATAGGGTTTATTCTTCTTTGATGTTCTCTTGAGGGTTTCGAATCTTTTTCTAGCATAATCCGATGCATGCATACGGATGGGCTTATACCTCTTAAATCTGAAACTTTATACCCTAAAGCTGAGGGATATTTTCGCAAGGTATCTAATAGTTGATTTGTTTCTATTTGGTTTAGAGTGGCGCTAATTATAACAGGTCTATTCATCTCCTCATCCAAAAACTCATATCTTAGATTCTTGGGTAGTTCCTTAAGTTCTATAGTGGTTTTCTCAGTACGTGGCATAAGGTCATGGGTAAGAGCTAAGCATTCGAAAAGGTTGTCGTCAATGTACGGTTCGATACTCTCAAATCCGTCATCCTCTAAAATAGGGGTTGATGGTAATTTGGTTAAGAATTCGTTTTGTTCGAGCTCATTTACACATTCATCAATGATGTCGATGGCATAGCACGCATCTCCTATCACTGGTGCCATTAGAAATTTTGATAAAATGAACTCAATCTTTTCATCTCCTACCTCGAAAGTCAGTTTCCCTTTCTTAACATCTATTATAGCTCCGGCGGTCGATAGGAAGGGTCTTCCTAAGAGGATTGGGATGTCTTCATCTTCTTTGATATCCATTACGACGAAGTCGGTCGGAATGTACAACTGACCAATCTTGACAGGTATGTCTTCTAAAATACCCATGGGATATTTGACAGATCTATCAGCTAGTTGTAAGGACATCTTAGTAGGTTGAAGTTCTCCTAATTTTAACCTTTTACAGACGGCCAGAGGCATCAGACTTACACTTGCTCCTAGGTCTAAAAATGCTTTGTCTATCATATGGTTACCTAGGATGCAAGGGATAGAAAAACTTCCAGGGTCTTTATCTTTCTTGGCGAGTTTATTTTCGGATATAAAATGACATTCTAAAGGCTTGGGATCATCGAGTCGCCGTTTATTGGTCAAAATATCTTTCAGAAACTTAGCATATGATGGTATCTGGGTTATAGCTTCAGTAAAAGGAATCTCAACATGGAGTTTCTCTATTACCTTAATAAACTTTTGGTACTGGTTTTCTACTTTGGTGTTTTTCAGCCTCTGTGGGAATGGAATAGGTGGTTTATAAGGTTGTTGAGTGTTTTTCTCTACTTCTGGTTTTGATTGCTTTCCTGGTTTCTCTGGTTCCTCCACCTGGTCTTTGGGCGTAGCATCTTCCATAGGTTTTTCTGATGTGCTTAAGTCAGGATTTCTAGGTCCTTCATAAGCGGTTCCACTTCTTAGTGTGATAGAATTTGCTTGGCCTTTTGGATTTGGTTGAGTTTGTCCAGGGAATTGTCCTCCAGGTGCAACTTGTACAGAGGTGTTTTGTGCTACTTGGGAAATCTGAGTCTCAAGCATTTTGGTGTGGGTTATTATCTGGTCAAACTTGGTTGCTAGTTGAGTAACCAGTTCGTTCGTGTGAATATGTTGGTTCATAAACTCCTTATTTTGCTGGGTTTGAGCTTGAATAAAGGTGTCTATGGTTTCTTTAAGGTTTGGTCTTGGGGGTACTATTTGCATAGGTTGGTTTTGTTTTTGCGTTTGGAATCCTTGAGGTCTCGAAGGTCCGGGATTTTGGATAGGGTTGTTGTTTTTGTAAGAGAAATTCGGGTGGTTCCTCCATCCAGGATTGTAGGTATTCGAGAAAGGGTTCCCTTGAGTATAGTTAACTTGGTCTGAGCTTGATTCGTTCAAAAGGTTACAGTCAACGGTTTGATGTCCTTGAGTTCCACAGAGTTCGCACTCCGATTGGATTGCTGCTACTGTGGTTGGGTTTTGAGACATGTTCTCGACTCTCAAGGCTAGGGAGTCCATCTTGGCATTGATCATGTCCATGCAACTTACCTCATGCTTTCCTCCATGGCTCTCCTTTTTCTCTACTGTCGCTCGTTCTAAACCCCATTGGGCGTGGTTTTGGGCCATGTCCTCTATTAGGGCACAAGCGTCAGGGTAAGGTTTGTTCATCAACGCTCCGCCAGCGGCAGCGTCTATGGACATCTTTGTGTTGTAATGGAGTCCATTATAGAAGGTATGTATGATTAACCATTGCTCTAGGCCATGGTGCGGACAGGCTCTTAAAAGTTCTTTATATCTCTCCCAGGCATCAAAAAGTGATTCGCCTTGGTTTTGGGTGAAACAAGTGATCAGGTTCCTAAGAACAGTGGTCTTGCTTGGTGGAAAATACCTCGCAAGAAAAGCTCTCCTAAGGTCTTCCCAAGTTGTTATTGAGTTAGTTGGAAGGGCGTCTAACCAGTCGTGAGCTTTACCTCTAAGGGAAAAAGGAAATAGTCTTAATCGGATAGCTTCGGGCGTGGCTCCATTTGCCTTAAGGGTGTCAGCTAACTGGATAAATACCTTTAAATGTTGATTCGGGTTCTCGGTAGCGAGACCAGCGAATTGGTTTTGTTGTACTAATTGTAGTAACGAGGGCTTTAGTTCAAAGTTGTTGGTAGTTATAGCAGGGTTTACTATACTAGAACTAGGTTCCTCGTTAGATGGTTGGGCGAATTCCTTGAGCGGTCTTTGGTTACGATCTTCTGCCATAGCTCTTCTTATCTTGCGAATAAAAAGACGGGCACGAGCGTAACGTTCAGGTTCTACTAAAGGATCTATTAGGTTGCCGGTGCTACGATTTCTACGCATCTACCGGCTAGAATAGCCTTAGTCTAAACGGGATAACAATAGGGTACGAAATTTGACGAAGTTGGTCCCCGACAACGGCGCCAAAAACTTGATGGGCTTTAATCTGTAACATATAGCCTAAATGTAGTGCTGCAAGTGTACAGCCTATCGAAGTAATATATAAGATTATCGAACCACAGAGACCAATTGTCAATCTATCAACTCTATTGCTAAGGTGCTTATCTAAGGCGAATAAGGATATTGATGTGAGTGCAGTGCACAAAGTAAATGAGCGAGGGAAATAACAGTTTAAAAGACAGGTTGGAATGTAAATCATGTAATCAGATATTGGTCCGGTCATGCGTAGATGAACCTACTTATGGGGCAGTATTTTCTATTGATAGCAAAGAATCAGTTTAACGGGAACTTGTAGCTTTTGACTACTAAGAACCGAGTTTACTCTTTAAATTAAATTCCTTTATTGTCACATATAAAGGGTGCCTTCCGCGTTAAAGAGGTAAACCTATTTTTAAGAAATTGATAGTTTTGACTTAACAGAAAAGTGATCTTACTCGGAAAGATTAACTTAAAGAGACTTTTGGCTTTTGACCAAGAGTCAGATTTTAAACCTACAAACGCGTCCGAAAATAGTTTCAAAATCGTTTTCTAAAAAGGTCAATGATTCCTATTTAACCAATCAACGGCTGTCGCTCTTTTTGTTTGGTTAAATAATAATCAAGTCGTATCATTAGTTTGGACGGCTTTCGATCTTACCCAATAAACATTAAAACACAATTGACTTAAGTTAGAAGCAAAACATCCCCAGAGTATTTTCACTAGCATGATAATTGGAACACAACCACGATGACAATCATTACATCCTAACCTTTATAGTTTAGCCAGACATAATAAGTGCGAGTCTATAAAACGTGTAGACTATGGTAAGAGCATTTAAAGTCTATAAAACGTGTAGACTATGGTAAGAGCATTTAAAGTCTATAAAACGTGTAGACTATGGTAAGAGCATTTAAAGTCTATAAAACGTGTAGACTATGATAAGAGCAATTAAATAAAGAAATGCAATAAATTAGAACCTTGCTCCGGTCGGAGACTTGAATCTGATACAAATCTACGGAAAAGTAAGGCCGGTATGATGAACTTCAACCAAAGTGCTCCAAGACTCGATTACAACTCAATCTACACCGCAATAACTCCCCGATGTGAAGAGATTATTACTTTACAGAAACTGATAGTATATGGCTTAAGATTGTACTAAGCTTGGATGAAACTAAAGAATGAGAATCGAAAGCTATTTATAGAGGAACTTTGAGGTACGTAAGGACCAGCATGCCCCTTAACTTCTTTTGAGCGGGAACCTTTTTGTGAAGGCCGCGGGCGCGGTGAGGGTGGCCGCGGGCGCGGTGCCTGGAACCGCCACATCATGGGAACGTGGCAGTTGATCTCTGGGTGAAAGTGGGCCACATCATCGCGTTTCCTGTAGCCAGCGCGGTGCTGAACGCCATAAGTGCAGAATATCTTGAAAAACCCTAATTTCTTGGCGTTTTGGCTCGTTTCTTCACAGAAGGCTCTGAAATGACAAGAATCCTGAAAACAAGGGAAAAAGGAACATAATACGAGAAAATGACAATAAAAACTAAGGAAAACATGTGATATTTGAGTCAGAAACATAGTGCGATTTAGTGCGATCAGCATGGAGGCAGTCTTGCCGATTGAAGTCCAGATACCCTCTCTCCGGATAATGAAGGATGCAGATCTGAGTGAAGATGACTGGATCCAGACTCGACTTGATCAATTAAATCTAATTGACAAAAAGAGACTCACTGCTATTTGTCACGGTCAGATGTACAAAAAATGGATGATCAGGGCATTTAACAAGAAAGTCAGACCACAAGAGTATCAAGTTGGGGATCTGGTAATCAAGCGCATAATTCTTCCTCAAAGTGATCCCAGAGGCAAATTGACCCCTACATACGAAGGGCCATTTGTGGTTAAACATGTCTTCTCAGGAGGAGCCATGATTCTAACCATTATGGACGGTGACGACCTTCCTCACCCCGCCAATGCAGACATAGTAAAAAGATACTACACATGATAAAAGACCCGCTAGGTTGACATACCTAGGCAAAAATTAGGGCTTCCCGGTGAACCAAAAGGGTTCGGGCAAAATGAGGGATGAAATGAAAAAATCTGTACACCCGGCAAGTCGAAAACCTGAAAAGGCGGCTTGGGAAAAAATGGGTATCCCGGTGGACTGAAAACCCGAAAGGGCGGTCCAGGCAAAAGTTAGGGATAAAGCATAATACTATGTCTCATTGGATCACCTTGCATCCAGAATTCGGTATCAACATCAAGTTCAGACGGCATCGATCAATCAGCTTCATCGACAACTGAGCAGCAAAGTGATGAGACGCTCGAAGATATAAAGGCGATAGCAGAGTTGGAACCCAGTGGGATTATTCCTTTCACATAGCTGTTTTGTTCCCCTTTTTTCAAAATTGTATAAACTCTGTCGTTCGGCGGCGTTCTCTTACTAGGACGTCAGCCTCTTGTACATAAACGCCTATTCACAGGCAAATTAAAAAAAAAATCAATACAATTCACTGTTCAGATCAATTGCCAATTGTTTTTTCCTTTTTCTGTTTTGTTTTGCGAAGAACGTCCAATGTTCAATTGTGATATATGCATTTGACACTAATTGCTAACTCATAAATATTTGCATGCGAAACAAAGGATTAATTACAGGTAACATCAGAAACAGTGGCAATAATGAGTTGTCTAAGCAATCTAATTGCTCTGTCCACCAAGGTACCAAGGTAGATTCAGCTGAAGAGCGCAACCCAGATACCTTCACTCCCCGCCGAGTAAGACAAGAATCAACAATTCTCCCCAAGCAGTTGGTCTCCCATCAACCCTAACAAGGCACCGTATCGCCAGCAAGTCAGCGACACTCTTCCCAAGCAGAGTTAGCCTACTGTCAGTCTCAAGGAAGTTGGGTATCCTCTAGAAGATCTCAACATTCCCCAACGGAGTACACAAACACTCCTAACAAGCATCCCCGACAATCTTGATCTAAGATTGTTCCCCGACGGAATACCGGACATCCAGTGGAGCCATTTCCCCAGTCCAATCTCAAAAGTCTCCCCAGGAAAGTGGAATCCATATCCCCAGCAGGTCTTGAAGCTTATCCCCGGTAGATTCTGGAAGCTTGTCACCCGCAGAGCATGAACGCTCTCCCCCGGCTTTATTCAAAGGTTATTTCCCCACCAGGATATAACTGGGTTATCCTCAGCCAATTGCCACGGAAAGGTCGTCCCTGGCGAAGTCTTCCTGTACCCAGTGGAGTTCATCAATTCCTTCAACATAAAACAACAATGGTATCCCCAGCGGAGTTATCGTCAATCTCAACGAAGTACCTCTCTTTCCCCACAGAGTTTACTCCCCGCAGAGTAATCTATTCGCCAAGTTTATTCCCCAACGGAGTCATCTTCTCCTAACGGTTTATTCTTGCACTCATCATCCCCAGCGGAAACGAAGAACTCTACTCTTTAACATCAGCCCAGGATTTAACTTCCCGGCATTCGTCAAGGATTTATTTTCCGGGACGAAAATACAATTCATAAACATTTACATACATAATGCATGCATACACGCATCATATCATACAATCTCATTTATTCTCTGAACATCATGACATCACGCATGTCATACATCATGACATCGCATATAACTAATGTTTTGTCTTTTCAGGACAAAGGTCAGTACAAAGATGATTACTGTCAACTGTCGCAATTAAAGATCCGATTCCTGTATCTCGCCAGGGTGTATCTGTTGACGACTATATTCCATACTCGATTCCTGTATCCTGCCAGGGCACGTCTGAAGAGTTCGAAGATCCGATTCCTGTATCTCTCCAGGGTGTATGTGTTGACGACTATATTCCAGACTTGATTCCTGTATCCTGCCAGGGCACGTCTGAAGAGTTCGAAGATCCGATTCCTGTATCTTGCCAGGGTGTATCTGTTGACGACTATATTCCATACTCGATTCCTGTATCCTGCCAGGGCACGTTTGAAGAGTTTTAAGATCCGATTCCTGTATCTTGCTAGGGTGTATCTGTTGACGACTAATTCCAGACTCGATTCCTGTATCCTGCCAGGGCACGTCTGAAGAGTTCGAAGATCTGATTCCTGTATCTTGCCAGGGTGTATCTGTTGACGACTAATTCCAGACTCAATTCCTGTATCCTGCCAGGGCACGTCTGAAGAGTTCGAAGATCTGATTCCTGTATCTCTCCAGGGTGTATCTATTGACGACTATATTCCAGACTCGATTCCTATATCCTGCCAGGGCACGTCTGAAGAGTTCGAAGATCCGATTCCTGTATCTTTCCAGTGTGTATCTGTTGACGACTATATTCCAGACTCGATTCCTGTATCCTACCAGGGCACATCTGAAGAGTTTGAAGATCTGATTCCTGTATCTTGCCAGGGTGTATCTGTTGACGACTAATTCCAGACTCGATTCCTGTATCTTGCCAGGGCACGTCTGAAGAGTTTGAAGATCCGATTCCTATATCTTGCCAGGGTGTATCTGTTGACGACTATATTCCAAACTCGATTCCTGTATCCTGCCAGGGCACGTATGAAGAGTTTGAAGATCTGATTCCTGTATCTTTCCAGGGTGTATCTGTTGACGACTATTTTCCAGACTCGATTCCTGTATCTTGCCAGGGCACGTCTGAAGAGTTTGAAGATCCGATTCCTGTATCTTGCCAGGGTGTATCTGTTGACGACTAATTCCAGACTCGATTCCTGTATCCTTCCAGGGCACGTCTGAAGAGTTTGAAGATTCGATTCCTGTATCCAGCCAGGGCACATCTATATAAAGAGTTTGAAGATCAACCCCTGTAACAGGCCTGGTAATTATTTTCTTTCTCAGGTACGCAAGTTCTCACTAAGGAATCTCTTACGCGATCGACACCTAGATGGCATCTATAAGCCCATCCACACACCAACAGCTCCATATGGCATCTATAAGCCCATCCTCCCATCCATTATCCTCCAAATGGCATTTGTAAGCCCATTCCCTACATCATATTGCTGACACTCTACTATGCGAGTGCAAATTTCTGGGCACTCTAGTGTTCAATCATCTTCTACCTTCGGATCACGAAAGGCACGCCAGCCAATCTACATCCTCAGGTCTAAGAAGATTGAATAGGGGCAACTGTTGTACCCTAAAATTTGCCCTCCCATATTCTTCAAGATTTGGCAAGATCATGGTTCAAAATCTCTCAAGGGTTGCACAGTCCAATTGCCTCCTAACACAGTCAAAAATTAGGGTTTTGGTTCCTGCAAAGAAATTGAGGTTTCCAAGGGTCCAATCAAGTCCCACATTCCTATATACATTGTCAAGCATCCATGTGTCAAGTTTCAAGACTCACAGCATCAAATTGCACAGTCAAAAACCCTAAATGCTTCACAGTCAACTGCAGGGGCAAAATGGTCATTTGACAGTCAAAAGTCAAAAAATTTGGTCAACATCTTATTTTTAAGCCACAATCATCATTTGATCAATTCTTGATCATGATTCCACAAGCATGGCTCAAAAAGTCTCAAGATGCAAAAGTTTCTATTTTTGGACAGCTGAAAAGTCAACTGCAAATTGACCAGGGCATAACTTCCTCATGGTTTATCAGAAAAATTCCATCCAAAGCTCATTTTTAAGGGGATGACATTTCCTACAACTCATCTTCACACTCCAAGTCCAAGAAATGCTCTCACAAAAAGTTATCAATTTCAACATTATAGGTCATTTTCAAAAGTCAACAAAAAGGCACTTTAAGTCAAAGACCATAACTTGAGATTGGTAAATGAAAATGACATGGGACCAAAGGCATTGGTTAGAGGACTTCAAGACCTTTCCAAAATGTCCAAGAACATGATCATAGCTTCAAAATTGAGCAAGATATGCATTGGAGAAGTTGGGAAATTTTTGGGAATTTTCAAAAGTTAACTTTGCCTAAAACCCTTCAAAATTGCTAATGGGCCTCAAATTCTTCCTTGAATCATTACCCAAAGCCTATGCACGACCCATTGAGCTCAAAAGGATTTATTTTCTTATTTTTAATTAATTAATTGAATTTTTATTCTTATTAATTAATTTAATTAGTTTTAATTGTAGAAAATATCAAATAATGCTTTTCAAATCTTTTTGTGCAGCAAATCAAACTAGGGCAAGTTGGCAAAGTCGTTTCACATCCAAGGGGACAAAATATTCCATAATTGGCAAGGTTTTCATGGCAAAAGATTGAAATTTACATAATTGAAAATCAAATATCCAAGACATTAATTCAATGGATTCATGGGCCTTGTTTTGACCTAATTCTGATCACATACTTATGCACAACCTAACCCTATTCCATAATACACGAAAAAGCTGTTGAGAATAGAGAACCAATTTGCAAAAATTCCAAGAAAATTGTGAAACTGATCTCATAGTTGCAGGACGTTTCAAAGCATAAAAAGTATTCTAATACGTTACTGGACCTTCCAGGAATCGATTAGCATCAAGAACCAATCCAAACGCGCAAAGAACTAAAGAATATAGGCCACACGGTTTGTCTTGTTTTTCAAAATTGCATAACATGATTCATGAGCTTTTAACCATTTTTCTTGTTTGATTTGTACTAATAATGATCTTCTGAAGCGATTGGTACAGTTTAATTGAACTAACACTGCTTGTATCAAAATCCACCATTGAAGAATATTAGGTTTTCAGAACATCCAAATTAGGGCTTTTCACATATGGTAAAATTGGACCTCAAGACCAATATGGTTGAACTCATTGCAAGAAGCCTGATTCATTGAGATAATCGTGCCTTTTTTTATATTAACTCCTCTTTTATTCGCTATTATTCACTGTTCTACTTAGTGGGGGTTTAAAACCCCCGCTACTTGTTTTCTATTTGCAGGAAGAACGAAGACGAAGCATGCGTGTCATCACGTTACTGGGAGATTCAAATATTAGCGCGTTTTTTTTCTTTGTTTCAGCATAATTGCCTTTTTTCATATATTATAAATCGTTGTTATATTGTATACAACCAAACGCAAATGGCCAGTTGGTGGAGGCCGTGTCCTGCAAGCGTTGGGGCCTGGGTTCGATTCCCAGGTCCCCCCACATATTTCATGATTTTTATCCTAACGTGTTTCCATGCAGCACTCACTCAATGGTTCACCATACACGCTCATGCTTAGGCCTGCCAAGTGGACATGATGATTAATCCAAGGGCCTCAAAATGAAGTTCATGGTAGGGCTCAGTCAATGGACGTACACACAAGCGTGGAAAGTCAACAAGGCCTCTATGCTAATGGGCCAAATTACTCCAATTTACCTCCCTTTGGGCCTGACACCCCCTTGGTTTGCAATTTAAATTTCTTTTTCTTTCTTTTAAATTTCTTTCCATTGTTTTATTTTTATAATTATTATTAACTCACTAAAATTAATTTTCCACAGAAAAAATCAGAAACTCAAAATGTTTTTTTAATTAATATTTAATTTCACCATTTGAATATTTTTTGTAAATAAATAACTAACAATTAATCTAGTTAATTTAGGTTTTAACTCAATATTTTCTTAATAAATAAAAAATGCATAGAATTAGGTTTTGACATCTTTACCTTTTTTTTCTTAATTAATTTTTACTCATTATTTATTATTATTATTATTAACTATTATTTTTGTAAATAAACATGTACATTAATTAATTAGTAAATTAGAGTAACTTTAATATTTTCACTAATAATCAAAAATAATTTAGAATTATGGTTTCCATTTAATTTTAATTTTCTTTATTATCATAAATACCAAAAAACACATAAAAAAATACTTTATTTTCTTTAATTAAATATTAATTAGCTTTAATTTAATTTAATTTCAAGCAAAGGGTCAAAACCCTCAGACGTTCAATTTTAATTTCTATTTCGCGCATTATTTTCTTTTTGAATATTATGTAACTGCTTTCTGGATGTAATAGTAATTAGGTATTTATTTGCTTTCCGCATCTTTTATCAAAACGGGTCTTTGTATTTTGGCGATGTATAGACCCGCGCCTTGTAATAGCGTAGCTTTTATCTTTCCGCTTTTAATTTTCCGCACTCTTAAACTGCTAAATTTGTATGAAAGAATGTATGCTAATTAAAAACAAAGCGTAGCTCACAATACCATGATCAAAGATAACTGTTAAACTGAAAATAACACACAAATACACACACCACTTCTAGGGTACGCCTCACTTGTTGCCTTCGAAACGTGGTCGTCAAGTATAGGGCATTTTAGTAAGTCCTTATGTCCATGATCCAGTTGCCTCGAAACAGTTGCCTCGAAACAAGTTGCCTCGAAACAGTTGCCTCGGAACAGTTGCCTCGAAACGGTTGCCTCGGATTAAAAAGGATGAAGGACATAAGGGTAGCTTCTAAGGTGCCCTGCTGTTGCTTCGGTGACCACACTGTCCCTACAATCGAATTGACCCGAACACCTCTAACGGTGGTGCTACCTACCTCTCAATGGTGGGATGGCACTACCTTAAGGACTTCTACACAGCCTAATTCCTTAGGGTAGGTAGACGACTCATGGATACTTGCTCTCTAAAAAACAAAACAAAAACCTTTTCACACCGAAACTTTCTAAAAGCTTTCAAAACAATTTTTCAAACACTCTTGAGGACAGATACAAGAGTTATTCAGAAATCTTTAAACGAAACTTTTTCAAACCCACTCACAATTTGAAAAGCAAACATTTTGAAAACATAAGAGCAAGTATCTAAGAGCCCATGGATAACCATGGATAGAAAGGGTGCTAACACCTTCCCTTTCTATAAATCTACCTCCCGAACCGAGAAACTATCTCATAAGGAATTTTTCTGTGCTTTTGTCCTGTCCATGTTGGAGAAAATAAAAGACGGTGGCGACTCTTGCTTCCGCGACATTTCGCGAACCAGCGTTAAACAGTCAGTTCTAAATCCACCGATCACAGATGTATAAGGAGATAGAAGTGTATGTAGATGACATGATTGCCAAATCACAAACTGAAGAAGATCATTTGGAACATTTATTGAAATTATTCCAGCGTTTGAGAAAGTATAAACTCCGTCTGGATCCCAACAAGTACACTTTTGGTGTTCGTTCTGGAAGACTTTTGGGTTTCATTGTCAGTCAGAAAGGTATTGAGGTAGATCCTGATAAAGTCAAAGCTATTCGGAAGATGCCCGCACCAAAGACGGAAAAACAAGTAAGATGATTCCTTGGGAGACTGAACTATATTTCTAGATTTATATCTCATATGACTGCTACCTGTGGGCCGATTTTCAAGCTTCTTCGAAAGAACCAAGGATGTGTGTGGACAGAAGATTGTCAGAGAGCTTTTGATAGCATCAAAGAATATTTACTTGAACCTCCCATATTGATTCCTCCAGTGGAAGGAAGACCTTTGATTATGTACCTGACTATATTGGAAGATTCCATGGGATGTGTGCTTGGTCAACAAGATGAGACTGGAAGAAAGGAACATGCCATGTATTACCTGAGTAAGAAATTCACAGACTATGAGTCTCGATACTCAATGCTAGAGAAAACCTGTTGTGCTTTAGCTTGGGCTGCTCGCCGTCTATGCCAGTATATGATTAACCACACCACTTGGTTGATCTCCAAAATGGATCCGATCAAGTATATCTTTGAGAAGCCCGCCTTATCTGGAAGAATAGCCCGTTGGCAGATGTTGTTATCTGAATATGACATTGAGTATCACACTCAGAAAGCAATCAAAGGGAGTATTTTAGCCGACCATTTGGCTCACCAACCAATTAACGATTATCAATCTATCAAGTTTGATTTCCCAGATGAAGATGTTATGTACTTGAAAGCTAAAGATTGTGAAGAGTCGTTACCTGAAGAAGGACCTGATCCCGAATCCCATTGGGGTTTGATATTTGACGGAGCTGTGAACTCTTATGGAAATGGAATTGGGGAAATCATCGTCACTCCCCAAGGTACTCATATCTCGTTCACGGCGAGATTGAAGTTCGACTGTACGAACAACATGGCTGAATATGAGGCATGTATTATGGGTCTCGAAGAAGCAGTGGATCTAAGGATTAAGATTCTTGATATTTACGGAGACTCGGCATTGGTAATTAATCAAATCAAAGGAGAATGGGAGAATCGTCATCCTGGTTTGATCCCTTATAGAGATTATGCTAGAAGATTGTTAACATTCTTCAACAAAGTGGAGTTACATCATATCCCTAGAGATGAAAAGCAAATGGTTGATGCTTTAGCTACTTTGTCTTCAATGTTTCAAGTGAATGGTTGGAACGATGTGCCTACAATCAGAGTTATGCGCCTCGACAGACCTGCTCATGTGTTCTCAGTAGAAGAGGTCACCGATGACAAACCGTGGTTCTATGACATTAAAAGTGTTCTTCAAACTCAAGAGTACCCGCCTGGGGCATCCAATAAAGATAGGAAGGCGTTGAGGAGATTGGAAAGCAGTTTCTTCCTCAATGAAGAAGTGTTATATAAGAGGAATTATGACATGGTCCTACTCAGGTGCGTAGACAGACATGAAGCAGATATGCTGATGCAAGAAGTACATGAAGGATCCTTTGGTACCCATGCCAACGGACATGCAATGGCTAAAAAGATGTTGAGATCTGGTTACTATTGGATGACAATGGAATCTGATTGCTGCAAATATGTGAAGAAATGTCATAAATGCCAAATTTATGCGGACAAGATACATGTGCCACCAACCCTCCTCAATGTTATCTCTTCACCTTGGCCTTTCTCTATGTGGGGAATTGATATGATTGGAATGATTGAACCCAAAGCTTCAAATGGTCATCGTTTCATCTTGGTAGCGATCGATTATTTTACTAAATGGGTGGAAGCAGCATCTTATGCTAATGTAACCAGACAGGTGGTAGTCAGATTTATCAAGAATCAGATCATTTGTCGATACGGCATCTCGAACAAGATCATCACTGATAATGGCTAGAATCTGAATAACAAGATGATGAGAGAGCTTTGTGAAGAGATCAAGATCGAACATCATAATTCTTCTCCTTACAGGCCGAAGATGAATGGGGCAGTTGAAGCTGCTAACAAGAACATCAAAAAGATTGTCCAGAAGATGGTGGTAACTTATAAAGATTGGCATGAAATGCTTCCGTTTGCTTTACATGGATACCGTACTTCAATTCAAACTTCAACAGGTGCAACCCCATTTTCCCTAGTTTATGGTATGGAAGCAGTACTCCCCGTGGAGGTTGAGATTCCGTCTATGAGAGTGTTGATGGAAGCTAAACTTTCTGAGGCCGAATGGTGTCAAGGTAGATATGATCAGTTGAATTTAATTGAAGAAAAGAGATTGACAGCGCTGTGTCACGGTCAACTATATCAGCAGAGAATTAAGAAGGCTTTTGATAAGAAGGTTCGACCACGCGAGTTCAGAGAAGGTGACCTTGTGCTCAAAAAGATATTATCTTTCCAACCTGATTCTAGGGGCAAGTGGGCTCCGAATTATGAAGGACCGTATGTCGTTAAGAAGGTTTTCTCCGGAGGTGCTATGATTCTCACAAATATGGACGGTGAAGAGCTCTCGCGCTCCATGAACGCCGATGCAGTCAAGAAGTATTACGCCTAGTTTTGAGTTGACAGTTTGCTAAGTTGAAAACCCGAAGGGGCGGCTTAAGCAGGATTTTGGTCAGACCGGCTGTGGCATTTGAGCACATTTCGGAATTCGAAGTTGTTAGGGAGAATAGTGATCATTGTTTTTGTGTAACCCTTTCTTTCATGTACTATTTCCCAAACTTTTGTAAACCGTTGGAGTCGTGTTGTTAGCAAACTACCATCTTATTAATGAAATTTGAGCATTTACCTTTTGTGGGCAAAATTTTAATTTTACGGCAATATTTGAAACAAAGTTATTTAAAGTATTCTTATTTTAAAAATGTGTCGTGAATAATGAAAGGAATATTAACAGTTGTTCCGAGGATGGTCAAGCCATGAAATGCAAAACAATACAGTAATTTATCCTTGCATGATGAACATGTTTTCTTTCAAAATCGTCACGAGGTGTTGGTTGTGTAAACTATTGTTTCTAGTGGTACTAAGTTTGGTGACTCCCCAGCATTTCCAGTTAAGCGTTGTTTTGGTTATCTTTATTTGAGTAGATTTCTGAAGTGTGGTACGCTTTGTCTCATGCTAGTGGTCTATTGGTGTTAGAAGATTGGATTCAAATACTTTTCTCCCCAGAAGATTTGAGCCTTGTAGCGTGACACGCTCTGACTTTGCTTTTTGGTTCCAGTTCCAGTTATTTTCCGTCTTTTTAAGATTGGCCGAGTATCTATTATTTCGCAATCTCTCATCATTTTCAAGATATTCCTCCTGCCTATTTCGTCAACATAACATTCATTCATTCATTTACACTTATATCACGCATGCATATTCACATTTGTCGTTGATTTTGGGTCGTATACCTTGTTTATGTTTATTAAGACAATGTACATGTTTTTTCCAAGTAGAATGTTAGCTTAGGCAGAAAATGTGTTTCCTTTCTAAATTCTCCAACTGAGCTAATCCTCGTGGATGATTTTTTGATTTAGCCTTCCTTGTCCATTTCTGGATAGGATGAATCCCCAATCAAGTTATTTTCTCATTGGGTGGAGTCTTGTTTGACTGTTTTCTCTCTGGTTTATTCCTGGAGGGAGTTGTTGTCTCTTGCATAGGCTATCTCATGGTTTTCTCCAAGCTAAACAAGCCAGTTGAATGGTGCATTTATTTGGCGCATTTAAGTATTTGACCTCCTCGGGAAGGATCTATTCATGGTTCCCTTTGACGAAGATTTTATTCTCTGGCAGTGTTATCGCAATTTTCTTATGAATTATTCTTCGGAAAACGGCAAGTGGCGGATCTTCATGAGCAACTTATACGTTATTATTATTTTTGGAAAACGGCAAGTGGCGGTCTCTTCATAAGAAACTTGTACGTTATTATTCTTCGGAAAACGGAAAGCGGCGGTCTCTTCATGAGCAACTTGTACGTTATTATTTTTTGGAAAACGACAAGCGGCGGTCTCTTCATGAGCAACTTGTACGTTATTATTTTTTGGAAAACGGCAAGCGGCGGTCTCTTCATGAGCAACTTGTACGTTATTATTTTTTGGAAAACGGCAAGCGGCGGTGTGATCGGTGGAAATAGAACTGACTGTTTTAGCTGGTTTCGCGAAATGTCGCGGTAAGCAAGAGCCGCCACCGTCTTTTATGTTCTCCAACAAGGAAAGGACAAAAGCACAGCAAAATTCCTTTTTCGAGATGTTTCTCGGTTCGGGAGGTAGATTTATAGAAAGGGAAGGTGTTAGCACCCTTTCTATCCGTGGTTATCCACGGGCTCTTAGGTACTTGCTCTATGTTTTCAAAAATTGTTTGCTTTTCAAGTGTTTTTGGGTTTTGAGAAAGTTTAGTTTGAAAAAAAACTTTTAGGTAACTCTTGTATCAGTCCTCAAGAGTGTATGAAGTGTTTGTTTGAAAACTTTTTGAAAGTGTAGGTGCGAAAAGTTGTTTTTGTTTTTGAAAGAGCAACTACCCAAGAGAAATCTACCTACTCTAAAGGAATTAGGCTGTGTAAGAGTCTTTTAGATAGTGCTATCCAACCATTGAGAGGTAGGTAGCACCGTCGTTGGAGTTATTCGGGTCAATTCGATTATAAGGGACATGTGTGGTCACCAAAGCAATAGTAGGACGCCTTAGCGGTAACCCTAATGTCCTAGATCCTTTTTATCCGAGGCAACCGTTTCGAGGCAACTGGATCTTTAGACAGGAGGGCGACCTCTAAAACACCCTATACTTGACGACCACGTCGAGGCAACCAGTGAGGCGTACCCTAGGAGTGGCATGTGCATGTGTGTTGAATTCAGTTAAGATTATCTTGTACATGTTATTTGTGAGCTACGCTTTGATTTTATTTTTTCAGACAAGTCTTGCATGCATATTAACAGTTAAGAGTGCGGAAAATAAATTGCGGAAAGTTGAATCTACGCTATTACAAGGCGTGGGTATATACATCGCTAAAAACAAAACCCGTTTGGAAAATAAATACGAAAAAGTAAATAAAGCGATAAAAGCCTAATTAACTATTACATTTCCGGAGCAGATACATAAATATAATGAATTAAAATAAACATGTGCGCGAAAGATTGAATCGGGACGTCTTTAGGGTTTTGACCCTTTTTGAGAAAAGAATTGAAATTGGTCCTTTTTTGCAATTAAATAAATATTAAACCTAATTTATTAATTAATTAATTATTTATTTACAAGAATAAGTATTTTTGTGGTTTTATGTTTTTTAAAAAAAGAAATTAAAAGTGTCAAAAGAAAAACCCTAGGTCTAATTCATTTTTATTTATTGTAAAAGAAAATTAAAATTAAACCTAATTAAACTAAATTAATTTAAGTTAGTGTTTATTTATAAAATAATTAAACTAAAGTGAAATTAATAATAATAAATAAAATATTTACATTTTTTGGTTTTCTGAATTTTTATTGTGAAAATGTTAATTAATTTGCTGGTTAGTAATTAATTAAAAAAACAATAAAAATAAATAAAGCAATTGAATGAAAGAAAATAAAAAAATGAAATGCAAACCCAGGGGGGGGGGGTTGGGCCAGATTTGAAGGTGTATTGGCAATTTTCAAGCCCACTAAGAGCTCAGTCCATTGACTTTTTGCCATTGTCCACAGCGTGCTTTGACTTGGAGTATGGTAGTCTGCACTTCATGGCAATCAGATCTATGAGAATGGCCACTTGGCGCGCTTGGATGTGAGATGCATGATAGAACGCTTCAGATAGCCTGCATAGGAATACATGAAGAAAAGAAACAAACAAATATTTTAGGGGGACCTGGGATTCGAACCCAGGTCCCAGCGCTCAATACACAAACGCCTTGGCCAGCTGAGCTGCATGTTTCATTTGTTATCAAGACAACACGTAATCATTATATTGGTAAACCAAAACAATGCCTGGAAAAAAATATAAAAGGCGCTATTTTTTGAAAGAGCGAATGAGAGGGAGACGCGTCAGCGTCTTCTTCCTTTGTCACTGGTTTTTTTACCTGCGGAATTCTATCCGCAGGAAACTCCGTAGGCCCTTCCTAGAATTGTCCTCAGGCCATGAAAACGCCACCTAAAGCCATGGGCATATTCGTCTTGGTCCCCTGATCACATTTGTACTCATGCTTTGTCCTAATTTCACCTGGAACCAAAATACCTAAAACGCAAAAAGAGGAACCCTAGAATCGGGCATCACGATTCAGGGCCTAAAAACGCAATTGGATATTACTGTTATGTTAGAAATCAAATAAGGAACACAAATATGCCAATGCTTTTGAGAAAAAGTGCAAAAATAGAGAGCTTAGGTTTTGTTGTACCCCAAAATTTGCCCTCCCATATTCTTCAAGATTTGCAAAGAGCATGCTTCAAAATTCCCCAAGGGTTGCACAGTTCAAGGGCCTCCTAACAGTCAGAAATTAGGGTTTTGGATCTGATAAAGAAAATGAAGTTTACAGGGGTCCAATCAAGTCCCACATGCCTACAAGCATGGTCAAGCATCCTCATATCAAGTTTCAAGACATACAGCACAAAATTGCACAGTCAAAAACCCTAATTGTACTACAGTCAACTGTAGGGGCAAAATGGTCATTTGACAGTCAAAAGTTCAAATTTTTGGTCAACATCTCATTTTGAAGCCACAAACATCATTTTATCAATGCTTGATCATGATTCTCAAAGCTTGGCTCAAAAAGTCTCAAGATGCAAAAGTTTCCATATTTGGACAGTTGAAAAAGTCAACTGTAACTTGACCAAGGCATAACTTTCACATGGATTATCAGAAAAATTCCCTCCAAAGCTCATTTTGAAGATAAAGACATTTCCTACAACTCCTCTTCACACTTCAAGTCCAATAAATGCTCTCACAAAAAGTTATCAATTTCAACATTATAGGTCATTTTCAAAAGTCAACAAAAAGGGACTTTAAGTCAAAGACCATAACTTGAGATTGGTAAATCAAAATGACATGGGACCAAAGGCATTGGTTAGAGGACTTCAAGACCTTTCCAAAATGTCCAATAACATGAGCTAAGCTTAAACATTGAGCAAGTTATGCCTTGTGGAAGTTGGGAAATTTTTGGGTATTTTGAAAAGTCAACATTGCTTCAAAAGTCTTAAAAATGCTAATGGGCCTCTTTTTCTTCCAAAATCCATCATCCAAAACATGTGCACGACCATTTGGCCCAAAGGGAAGTTTTTCATCATTTTTATTTTATTTATTTGAATTTTTAATTGCTAGAAATTCATTTAATTAATTAAAATACATGAAAAATACCAAACCTAAGTTTTTAAATCTTTTTGTGCATGAAATAGTCTCAAGATTTCGTGCATGATCTGATTTAGAAAGAATCTTGGTAATTGGACATGATTTGAAGCAAATTTGCATGAAAAAGATTGGAAAATATATGCCATAAAAATCAAATATCTCTTCATCAATACAAAGGTTCTTTGGATCAATTTCTCAACCCTAATCACTCATACATATATATACATGCTAACCCTAATGTTCATGCCCTCCCAGCTGCGCCATACATCCATAACCAAATTTGAGTTTTTGACAAGAAATTCCAAAACTGAAAACTAGATTCTAGTGTGATTCAAGCCAAAATAATTGTTCCATTGTCTTGCTGAGACATCAAGGAAGGAGTTTGAATCAAAACCATAAGCTCTAACACCAAGAAACGTGAGAACAATCGCGTCCTGTACAGAATTTTTTTTACATTCTTGCATCATAATTCATGCGCTTTCTGTAGTTTTTAATATTTAATTTGTGTTATTTGACTCATTACGAAGCTAACCACATGATTTAATTGAGTTTTTAAGCATTGTGCGTGATTTCACCATGGATGCATGCTAGGGTTACCAAGCTGTGGAATTGGGCGTTTTTGAATCTTGTAAAATTAGGACACCTTAATACCATGGATGAAATCAGGGAGTTTGGACGAATACAACACACCCCTCGCGCCCAATTTCTGATCCAAGACGGCCTAATCGCTATTTTGGAAAGAAGCATATTTGGGGGGGGGGGGGGGTTAAAACCCCCGCTAACCTTTTTTATATTTCAGGTGCAGCGAAGCCTTGGAGAAGATGATGAAGTGTCAAGACCTGATTGAGTCATTTGAATTTTCGCGCGAGAATGTCCACTAACGCCTGATTTACATTATGTTATTTGTCTTCCATATAATAATCAAAACGCGTTGGTAGCTCCACTAGTCAAGCGAAGGGTTGGTAATCTCTAGGACCTGGGTTCGATCCCAGGTCCCCCTCCCTTTCAATAAAATTTTTTCTAACATCATTCTATGTAGCACAATCCCTGAAGGTTCACCATACTCTCCATATCTGGACTCACCACGCATATAGCAAGATCAATCCAAAGGCACTGATTGGAAGGACACCCTGGGCGTTAGTCAACACACATGCATGCCAGCACAAAAGTCAAACGAGGCCATGAGCTTAATGGGCCTGAATTACTGAACAAAACCTCCAATTGGGGACAGACCCCCCATGGTTTGCCTTTCTCATTCTTTTCTCATATTTTTCTATTTTTGTTTTAATTAGTTTTTCAATTTAATTCCTTAAACCAATTTATTTTCATAAAAACATAAAAACAATATAAAAATCAGAAAAAAGACAAAAAATAAGTATTTTTATTTAATGTTATTTTTTGTAAATAAATATCATTAATTAATTTTAGCTTTTTAAATTAGGTTTAATTCAAATATTTTTCTCAATAAACCTAAAAATTGGTAGAATTAGGGTTTCAAGCATTTTTTATCCTTTTTTCTTTTTTCACCATATTAACTATTAATTATTTACTATTATTTTTATAAATCAAATTGCATTAACTAATTAGGTTTAATTCTAGGTAATTTTCATATTTTCTTAATAAATAAAAAAAAACTAGAATTAGGTTGTAATTTCATTAAATTCTCATAAAAAACCATAAATACAAAAAACTCAAAAAATAATTTCTTTTTCTTTTTAATTTCATTAATTTAATTTAATTTCATTAAAAAGGGTCCAACGCCCTCGCTTGCGATGTTTTTTTATTCTCTTTGCGCATTTTATTCATTTTCGTCTTTTAAATATTGATGTAATTCTCCCAAAGCCGTGTAAATTTAATTTCTCGCACTTTTCTTTATTTTCTGTCAAATCGGGTCCTGGATTAAATTTGGCGATGTGGACCCGCGCCTTTGTAATAGTTTAGAACTTTTTCCGCATCTTTTTAACTGTTAATAAATGGCATGCAAGAATGAATGACAAAATAAAAACGAACGCGTAGATCACCTGACATGAACAAGATAAATGTAAATGAACATGACACACAAATCACACACCACCCCTAGGGTACGCCTCACTGTTGCCTTGCCTCGAAAGGTGATCGTCGAGTAGAGGATGTCTTAGTAAGTCCTAATGATCCGGGAACCTGGCATGAGGGTAGCTTCTAAGGTGTCTTCCCATTGCTCTGGTGATCACCATGTCCCGAACCTCGAATTGACCCGAATACCTCCAATGGTGGTGCTACCTACCCCTCAATGGTGGGATGGCACTACTTTAAAGGACATCTACGCAGACAAATTCCTTAGGGTAGGTAGACGACTCTAGATACTTGCTCTAATTTCAAAACAAAATCAAAAATACTTTTCACACCGACACCTTTTCAAAAAAAGCTTTCGAAAGCAATTTTTCAAACACTCTTGAGGACCGATACAAGAGTCGAACTGAAATTTTCAAAGAAACTTTTTAAAACCCACAATTGAAAAGCAAACAAACCTTTTGAAAACACAAATGAGCAAGTATCTAAGAGCCCATGGATAACCATGGATAGAAAGGGTGCTAACACCTTCCCTTTCTATAACCTGCCTCCCGAACCGAGAGCAATCTCTTTAAGGAATTTTTCTGTGCTTTTGTCCTTTCCATTTGGAGAAAATAAAAGACGGTGGCGACTCTTGCTTCCGCGACATTTCGCGAACCAGCGTTAAACAGTCAGTTCCAAATCCACCGATCACAGAACTGGCGACTTTGCTGGGGAATTAAACTTAAAGTGAGGTGTACCTTAGGGATAGTTCATAACTGTGTTTTCAATTGTATTTCTTTGCTTGCTTTAAAATTGTGGGACTGTCTTGGGAGTTCTATAGATCCTAACCCGGATCTGGGGATACCTTTTTAGAAAGTAGCAACAAGGCTGTGAGGGAACTGTGCGGGGTATACCGACATGGTTGAAGCAGTCTGCTACGTTGATGTGGCACTTTGGTGTGTACCGGTAACCCTTGAGTTCAGTCAAGGAGAGTACGGGGCCTCCGCGTGGTGTCATGAAGCATCAACAGACCTTAGGAACCTTAATTGAACCATCTTGACCTCTTTAGGGTAGTGAGATAACTGACTTTGGTGCAGTCCGAGGTTGGTTGATACTCGATACTACACTTAATTGAGGGTTGCTTTCCTGGAATATTTCGGTCGCTAGTTCAGTGGCTAAATCAAAACGATGAACAATGAAAGCAATCCAGTGATGTTGGGGCCCTTAGAACCCGGTTACTTCTGATAGGACAGGTTTTGAGCCCGTCAACTTCAAGAGGGTAATACCCAGACCCCATGCTGGCCTAAACTCTAAGGGCTTCTCTTGTGTGACTTGTGTGCCTTCCAACTTGACTACTTGCATGTTTGTTATCTAACGCTTGAGTTTCTTGCAGTTTTTGGTTTGTAGTCCTTAATTGGGACTCATAACAGGGTTACTCACATTACCTCATGCATACCATAACATCATACCATTGCATACATCCTAACCCATTTCAAGGATCTCAAGGGCTTGTGATGCAGGTCATGGTGAATCAACTATCCCAGCAAGGGGCAAAGGGGATTTATTTTCCTCTAGCCATGATTGTCAGGGGCTATGACCCACTCGATATGGTGAGCCTTGACTCTTGAAGAAGGACTCTCAACGACAGGAAGTTCCGTCAATCAAGCCACCGAATTCAAATTCTAACGGTTTTCTTGTTTACCTCGCGAGATCCTTGAAAACATTGCATGCATATCATACATATCATTGCATTGCAGGTACCCTTTTTGACAGGTTGCTTACCTTCTTCGCTGTTTATTTCAGCCGATCGTCATGAATCCTGAATCGTCTACTGAGCAATCCATCAAGGCTCTCCAGGCCCAGAATGCCCAGTTCCAGGAGTTGATTGCGAACCTAGCTCAGGGTCAAAAGGAATTGAAGACTCTGATTCAGAAGAAGAAGAAGAGGACTGTTTTGTTCAGCCCTAGACGCAGATCGGGGAACACACTGCAGGATGAAGCTGAGAGGACAACTCCATCTGTGGGGAAAGGCAGTCCCCATGAGAGAGAGGTGCCTAGTCCAGTGGTCTCCGACAACGAGACGGAGTTCAATGATGAACAGTACCCTCCAGCTGAGGACCGGTACAAACAACTAGAGGATCGTCTGAATGCCATGGAAATCCAACAAGTGCCTGGGCTGGATTTCGGAGACTTGGGTTTGTCTACTGGTGTGATCATTCCTCATAAGTTCAAAGCACCATCTTTTACCAAGTATGACGGGGCGTCCTGTCCCAAGCTACACCTCAGGTCTTACGTGCGGAAGATTCAACCGTACTCAGTGGACAAGAACTTGTGGATCCACTTCTTCCAGGAGAGTCTTTCAGGGACTCATCTCGAATGGTTCTATCAGCTGGATGGGACCAAGGTTCGTAACTGGGAGGAGTTGGCTACTGCTTTTTACAAGCAGTATCAATATAATGCCGACCTTGCTCCTACACGTACCCAACTCCAGGGTATGTCGCTAGGGTCAAGTGAAGGTTTTAAAGAGTACGCACAGAAGTGGAGGGACCTGGCTGGCAGGGTGCAGCCTCCATTAACTGACCGGGAACTTGTTGATATGTTCTTGGGGACCCTGTCCGGGCCGTTCTTCAATCATCTCATTGGTAATTTATCTGCAGGATTTATCGACCTCATTCTGACTGGGGAAAGAATTAAAGCGGGCATCAAAAGTGGGAAGATTCAAGAGGCCACACCTTCTGATACTCACAAAAAGCCTTACACGGGCAGGAAAGAGTCTAATGCTACATACGGTCAAAAGAGTCGTCGTGACCAACAGGCAGGGGCAGTCATGATCTCTGGTTCTGCACCACGCCGACAACCACAAAAGGGAAATCAGCGAAGGCTGGACGAGCCTAAAAGACAATTCACCAACATCAACATGTCGTGGTCACAAGCATTGTAGCACATGTTGAAAATGAATCTGATTGCGGTGATCAACCCTCCTGCAAATCCCAAGACCTCCTCTCCAAATTACAACCCAGAGGCGAGGTGTGCTTATCATTCTAATAGCCCGGGGCACGACACTGAGGACTGTTGGGCGCTGAAATATAAGATCCAGAATATGATCGATGCTAAGGAGATTGAATTCGAGCCTGCTGAGACTCCCAACGTGACCACTGCTCCCTTGCCAAAACATGGCTAGCATTGAGAGATTTTTGTTCATTTGAATTCAAGTTGTATTTTTCTTTTCTTGTTCAAATAAACAATTGTCATGTTAAACTCTTTTATTTCATGAATGCATTACACATGTTTGTCTTGAATTAATTATGTTTACCATACTTAAAACTGTTTTCATATTTTTGTGATGATCAACTCTTGGTTAATAATTCTAAGCCTCTTGAGGGAGGATGACGAAAACGATACCACGATCCTTACAGTATGCTTTTGAACAGACCCCGCTGATGAGGTACAGGCATTGTTTCAATCCCTAAACACTGGAGTTATAAGGAAGATAATCCCTCGTCAACCCCTCTGAGCCAAAGAAGTAGGAGTTTTTCTTTTCGAAAATTAAAACCCTTTATCATAACCTGGGGCAGGGTAGTTCTCTCAGTTGATCCAAGTGCATAACAAATGGCACCAAAGAGGTCCTTACAAAACAAAGAAAGACAGTGATGGTTCCGAATAATCAATAAAGGCAGGCAGTTATTATCTTTCAAAATAAAAACCCAATAAGTCAAAACCTATGAAGGAGACTTACGAAACTAGGGCATCCCGCTGACTGTAATTCCACAAAAGGGAAACAGTTCAGGCAAAAAATAGGGATAACAAAATCAAAGAAGAAAGAGGTCCTACAAACCCTCAACAATAATAAAAAGGAATGACTGCATGTTCAAAATAAGTTATCAATATCCGAATCATCACCGGAAAATCAGAGCAAAGACTCAAACAAGGTCTAACGTATGATCAACTGAGTTTAGGTTTGGAGAACATCATGAAGAGCGGGTGGGTACAAATAAAATTTGAGCCTTTATTCTTTGTTTCTTAAACCGTGAACCAGGCCACGTTATAACCCTTTAAAAGTCCTAGCTGAAGCATGGGTTAGTTCGAAAGCATATTATTACGAAAGATATCCTGACTCCTTAAGGCCTACGGTAAATACGGAGTTTGACATCACGTTTTACAAACATTCACTTGTTTTATGAAAAAGAATGCATTTTCAAAATCTTCAAGACAGACATAAGCTTTGCAATTTTGATATAACATTGTTCGCATATGATTATCTGTTTGAACAACAGGAAATTCGCGCGATGAATACCTAGTGAACAAAAGCAATTCCAATCAAGGGGCATGGCATGACTATTGTCCATCATCTGGGGCAGTTAAGTCAAGATTCGGAGAATCTCTCAAAGGCCAAATAGCCTGGGGCAAATCTCCGCCTGAGTCACTTGGGGCATTCCAACAACGAATCTCGCCCGATCAAACACCTTCTGGTGACATGACAAAACACTTCTAACAGGGGCAACTCCCTACTGAGAGCGTGGACATAGTCGAAAAAATACTGCGCATAATCAAGGACCTGCTAGGTTGATATACCTAGGCAAAAATAAGGGCTTCCCGGCGAACCAAAAGGGTTCGGGCAAAAATAAGGGATGAAATGAAAAATCTGTACACCCGGCAAGTCGAAAACCTGAAAAGGCGGCTTGGGCAAAAATGGGTATCCCGGTAGACTGAAAACCCGAAAGGGCGGTCCAGGCAAAAGTTAGGGATCAAAGCGTACGAATACGTCCTGGCATCTCGTCACCTGTCTACCAGAAGATTTGTCAACTACATCCATAAGAAATCCTCTCCCACCTCAGAAACAGGGGCAATAATGAGTCGTCCAGGCGATCCAATTGCTCTATCAACCAAAGTACAAAGGAAAGGTCAATACAAAGATGATTACCATCTACCTTTACAAATTCCAGATCGTGGGTTAACATCCGAAACCAAACAGGACAATCATCCACTTAATCATCATCAGGTAACCCTACACCGATTCCTTCTCAACTTTCAGACGAAGTCTCACACGGACCTATCTCAAGATAACCTTACCCCGGTTCATCAAGAAGTTTTACACAAACTTACCCTGTAGTAACCTTACCCCGGTTCCTCCAGAAGTCTTACACGGACTTACCTCAAAGATAACTTTACCCCGGTTCATCAAAAAGTTTTACACAAACTTACCCTGTAGTAACCTTACCCCGGTTCCTCCAGAAGTCTCACATAGACTTATCTCAAGATAACCTTACCCCGGTTCATCAAGAAGTTTTACACGAACTTATCCTGCAGTTACCTTACCCCGGCTCTTCCAGAAGTTTTACACGAACTTATCCCGAAGTAACCCTACACAGGTTATCTCTTTCCAGACGTAGTGTTACACGGACTCGTCATCAGTAAACCCCACACAGGTTTCCTTCTCAAAACTCCAGACGTAGTTTTACACGGACTCGTCATCAGTAAACCCTACACAGGTTTCCTTCTCAGCTCTAGATACAGTCTTATACGGACTCATCGTCAGTAAACCCTACACAGGTTTCCTTCAACCCCATATACAGCTTCACACGAGCCCAACCTCAAAGTAACCCTACACAGGTTTCATTCTTCCAAGATGTGGTTTTACACGAGCTCATCATCAGGCAACCCTACATAGGTTCCCTCTTTCAACTTACAAAAATTACAGTTCAAAAATTCCCCCAGGAGAGTCCAATTAAGATTTCCCCAGGAAAGGTTGAATCATCTCCCCCAGCAGCAAGCTTATCCCCAGTAGATTCTGGAAGCTTATCCTCGCGGAGCACGAACGCGTCCCCCGACTTCATTCAAAGGTTATTTCCCTACCAGGATATAACTGGGTTATCCTCAGCCAAAAGCCAAAGAAAGACCGTCCTCAACAAAGTCTTCTTATCCCCAGCGAAGTCTATTAACACTTCCAACACAACAATGGTATCCCCAGCGAAGTCTATTAACATTTCCAACACAACAACGGTATCCCCAGTGAAGTTACCATTTCAGCAAAGTATCTCTCTCCCCACAGAGTATTTCTCCCCAGCAAGATCGTTAGAGTACTTTTCTCCCTGCAGGGTAATCCATTCGCCAAGTTTATTCCCCAACGGAGTTATCTTCTCCTACCGGTATTCTTGCAACTAACATCCCCAGCGGAGGCAAAAATCTATTCTTCAACATCAGCCCAGGATATGACTTCCCGGCACCCGTCAAGGATTTACTTTTCTAGACGAAAAACATACATTCATAAATATCACATTTTCATACATTATAGCATGCATATACGCATCATATCTCCCAAATCTCATTTATATTGAGAACATCATCGCTTGATTCATATCATGCCTTGGATATGACTGACTTTTACCTTTCAGGAAGAATTCAGTTAAGTTCTCAGCTATTTTCAAGACCTTGACCAGTTCAGTTAAATCGACCCTAAGATTTTTCTGTTTCTTATCCCGTCCAAGGCCTTCTCTGGTTCAGTCAGATCGACCCTAAGATCTCTCTGTTTCTTATCCAGTTGAAGATTTCAAGACCTAGACCGGTTCAGTTAAATCGACCCTAAGATTTTTCTGTTTCTTATCCAGTCAAAGGCCTTCTCTGGTTCAGTCAGATCGACCCTAAGATCTCCCTGTTTCTTATCCAGTTGAAGAGTTCAAGACCTAGACCGGTTCAGTTAAATCGACCCTAAGATTTCTCTGTTTCTTATCCAGTCAAAGGCCTTCTCTAGTCCAGCTAAATCGACCCCTAACAGATTTTCCTGATAAAGACTCAGTAGAAGATATCCAAGATTCTCTCAAGGATTACTGTTGAGGTTGAAGTCGCCCAAGATTCTCTCAATGATTACTGTTGAGGTTGAAGTCACCCAAGATTCTCTCAATGATTACTGTTGAGGTTGAAGTCGCCCAAGATTCTCTCAATGATTACTGTTGAGGTTGAAGTCGCCCAAGATTCTCTCAGCGTTACTGTTGAGGTTGAAGTCGCCCAAGATTCTCTCAATGATTACTGTTGAGGTTGAAGTCGCCTATGGTTCTCTCCCCGTTACTGCGGAGGTAGTAATCGTCCCCAGATTCTCTCAGCGTTACTGTTGAGGTTGAAGTCGCCCAAGATTCTCTCAATGATTACTGTTGAGGTTGAAGTCGCCTATGGTTCTCTCCCCGTTACTGCGGAGGCACTAATCGTCCAAGATTTTCTCAGCGTTACTGTTGAGGTTGTAATCATCCAAGGTTCTCTCACCGTTCCGGTTTAGGTAGTAACCATCCCTGGTCCATTCATCACCTTTTGAAGCTCCAGATTCAGCTCCTGTAACCAGTCAGGACACATCTATACAAAGAACCTGAAGACCAGCCCCTGTAACAGGTCAGGTAATCTTTTTCTTTTGCAGGTACGCAAGTTCACTCTAAGGAATCTCTTACGCGATCAACACCCAGATGGCATCTATAAGCCCATCCACCTTCCATCATCTCTTATCATGGCATCTATAAGCCCATCATCCTGTCCGTCAATTTCCAAATGGCATATATAAGCCCATTCTCCACCATCACACTACTATGTGAGCGCAAATTTCTGGGCACTCTAGTGTTCAATCATCTTCCACCTTCGGATTACGAAAGGCACGTCATCCAATCTGCATCCTCAGGTCTAAGAAGATTGAACAGGGGCAACTGTTGTACCCCAAAATTTTCCCTCCCATATTCTTCAAGATTTGCAAAGAGCATGCTTCAAAATTCCCCAAGGGTTGCACAGTTCAAGGGCCTCCTAACAGTCAGAAATTAGGGTTTTGGCTCTGATAAAGAAAATGAAGTTTCCAGGGGTCCAATCAAGTCCCACATGCCTACAATCATGGTCAAGCATCCTCATATCAAGTTTCAAGACTTACAGCACAAAATTGCACAGTCAAAAACCCTAATTGCACTACAGTCAACTGTAGGGGCAAAATGGTCATTTGATAGTCAAAAGTTCAAATTTTTGGTCAACATCTCATTTTGAAGCCACAAACATCATTTGATCAATGCTTGATCATGATTCTCAAAGCTTGGCTCAAAAAGTCTCAAGATGCAAAAGTTTCCATATTTGGACAGTTGAAAAAGTCAACTGTAACTTGACCAAGGCATAACTTTCACATGGATTATCAGAAAAATTCCCTCCAAATCTCATTTTGAAGAGAAAGACATTTCCTACAACTCCTCTTCACACTTCAAGTCCAATAAATGCTCTCACAAAAAGTTATCAATTTCAACATTATAGGTCATTTTCAAAAGTCAACAAAAAGGGACTTTAAGTCAAAGACCATAACTTTAGATTGGTAAATCAAAATGACATGGGACCAAAGGCATTGGTTAGAGGACTTCAAGACCTTTCCAAAATGTCCAAGAACATGAGCAAAGCTTAAATATTGAGCAAGTTATGCCTTGTGGAAGTTGGGAAATTTTTGGGTATTTTGAAAAGTCAACATTGCTTCAAAAGTCTTAAAAATGCTAATGGGCCTCTTTTTCTTCCAAAATCCATCATCCAAAACATGTGCACGACCATTTGGCCCAAAGGGAAGTTTTTCATCATTTTTATTTTATTTATTTGAATTTTTAATTTCTAGAAATTCATTTAATTAATTAAAATACATGAAAAATACCAAACCTAAGTTTTTAAATCTTTTTGTGCATGAAATAGTCTCAAGATTTCGTGCATGATCTGATTTAGAAAGAATCTTGGTAATTGGACATGATTTGAAGCAAATTTGCATGAAAAAGATTGGAAAATATATGCCATAAAAATCAAATATCTCTTCATCAATACAAAGGTTCTTTGGATCAATTTCTCAACCCTAATCACTCATACATATATATACATGCTAACCCTAATGTTCATGCCCTCCCAGCTGCGCCATACATCCATAACCAAATTTGAGTTTTTGACAAGAAATTCCAAAACTGAAAACTAGATTCTAGTGTGATTCAAGCCAAAATAATTGTTCCATTGTCTTGCTGAGACATCAAGGAAGGAGTTTGAATCAAAACCATAAGCTCTAACACCAAGAAACGTGAGAACAATCGCGTCCTGTACAGAATTTTTTTTACATTCTTGCATCATAATTCATGCGCTTTCTGTAGTTTTTAATATTTAATTTGTGTTATTTGACTCATTACGAAGCTAACCACATGATTTAATTGAGTTTTTAAGCATTGTGCGTGATTTCACCATGGATGCATGCTAGGGTTACCAAGCTGTGGAATTGGGCGTTTTTGAATCTTGTAAAATTAGGACACCTTAATACCATGGATGAAATCAGGGAGTTTGGACGAATACAACACACCCCTCGCGCCCAATTTCTGATCCAAGACGGCCTAATCGCTATTTTGGAAAGAAGCATATTTTGGGGGGGGTTAAAACCCCCGCTAACCTTTTTTATATTTCAGGTGCAGCGAAGCCTTGGAGAAGATGATGAAGTGTCAAGACCTGATTGAGTCATTTAAATTTTCGCGCGAGAATGTCCACTAACGCCTGATTTACATTATGTTATTTGTCTTCCATATAATAATCAAAACGCGTTGGTAGCTCCACTGGTCAAGCGAAGGGTTGGTAATCTCTAGGACCTGGGTTCGATCCCAGGTCCCCCTCCCTTTCAATAAAATTTTTTCTAACATCATTCTATGTAGCACAATCCCTGAAGGTTCACCATACTCTCCATATCTGGACTCACCACGCGTATAGCAAGATCAATCCAAAGGCACTGATTGGAAGGACACCCTGGGCGTTAGTCAACACGCATGCATGCCAGCACAAAAGTCAAACGAGGCCATGAGCTTAATGGGCCTGAATTACTGAACAAAACCTCCAATTGGGGACATACCCCCCATGGTTTGCCTTTCTCATTCTTTTCTCATATTTTTCTATTTTTGTTTTAATTAGTTTTTCAATTTAATTCCTTAAACCAATTTATTTTCATAAAAACATAAAAACAATATAAAAATCAGAAAAAAGACAAAAAATAAGTATTTTTATTTAATGTTATTTTTTGTAAATAAATATCATTAATTAATTTTAGCTTTTTAAATTAGGTTTAATTCAAATATTTTTCTCAATAAACCTAAAAATTGGTAGAATTAGGGTTTCAAGCATTTTTTATCCTTTTTTCTTTTTTCACCATATTAACTATTAATTATTTACTATTATTTTTATAAATCAAATTGCATTAATTAATTAGGTTTAATTTTAGGTAATTTTCATATTTTCTTAATAAATAAATAAAAAAACTAGAATTAGGTTGTAATTTCATTAAATTCTCATAAAAAACCATAAATACAAAAAACTCAAAAAATAATTTCTTTTTCTTTTTAATTTCATTAATTTAATTTAATTTCATTAAAAAGGGTCCAACGCCCTCGCTTGCGATGTTTTTTTATTCTCTTTGCGCATTTTATTCATTTCCGTCTTTTAAATATTGATGTAATTCTCCCAAAGCCGTGTAAATTTAATTTCTCGCACTTTTCTTTATTTTCTGTCAAATCGGGTCCTGGATTAAATTTGGCGATGTGGACCCGCGCCTTTGTAATAGTTTAGAACTTTTTCCGCATCTTTTTAACTGTTAATAAATGGCATGCAAGAATGAATGACAAAATAAAAACGAACGCGTAGATCACCTGACATGAACAAGATAAATGTAAATGAACATGACACACAAATCACACACCACCCCTAGGGTACGCCTCACTGTTGCCTTGCCTCGAAAGGTGATCGTCGAGTAGAGGATGTCTTAGTAAGTCCTCATGATCCGGGAACCTGGCATGAGGGTAGCTTCTAAGGTGTCTTCCCATTGCTCTGGTGATCACCATGTCCCGAACCTCGAATTGACCCGAATACCTCCAATGGTGGTGCTACCTACCCCTCAATGGTGGGATGACACTACTTTAAAGGACATCTACGCAGACAAATTCCTTAGGGTAGGTAGACGACTCTAGATACTTGCTCTAATTTCAAAACAAAATCAAAAATACTTTTCACACCGACACCTTTTCAAAAAAAGCTTTCGAAAGCAATTTTTCAAACACTCTTGAGGACCGATACAAGAGTCGAACTGAAATTTTCAAAGAAACTTTTTAAAACCCACAATTGAAAAGCAAACAAACCTTTTGAAAACACAAATGAGCAAGTATCTAAGAGCCCATGGATAACCATGGATAGAAAGGGTGCTAACACCTTCCCTTTCTATAACCTGCCTCCCGAACCGAGAGCAATCTCTTTAAGGAATTTTTCTGTGCTTTTGTCCTTTCCATTTGGAGAAAATAAAAGACGGTGGCGACTCTTGCTTCCGCGACATTTCGCGAACCAGCGTTAAACAGTCAGTTCCAGATCCACCGATCACAGGTTTCGTGTTCAGAGGTGACTTTGTAACGACTTACAGTGCTTGGTAGGTGGTCTTAGGATGCGTTTGTGATCACTTTAGCTTCAGTGGATAGCAAGGAAGAGAACCACGTGCTTATTTTGATCTGAAAACCCCTGCAACCTTGTTCTTGATCTCTCACTTTTTCAAGAAACTTTGCAATTTTGTTTGGCAGTTTTAGCAATCCTCTGGTCGTGTCTTAGGTTGGTACTGCTTGCTTATGTATGTGAGAACAAAATTAGGTCAGCAGCTGGGCCTTAATCTTGGTGTATTGAAGTCTTGAGATTTTGTTGACCACCATTAAAAGACCTTTCCATATTTGGTTCAAATCTTGGATTTTATGCACAAAAAGGCTTGGCACGAATTGGCTAGCTGGAATATGACATATAAAAGCTATTCAAATCAAAAGATGTTATTCCATTAATTTTTTAGATTTTATTTGAATTATTATGGATTTAAAATGAATTAAATCAATAAAAATTAAATAAAATAGAAAAATAAATGTTTAATCTTGAAATTAATCATGGGACACGTGTGTGGCATGACAAGGCTGAATCAAGTGGAAGAAAGTGGGCCCTTTTGTCAAAAATGGAAGTTTTAAGGATAGTTGACGTTTGCAAATTCATGAAAATTTCCCAACCTCTCCAATGCATATCTTGCTCAATTTTGATCATATGAACATGTTCTTGGACATTTTGGAAAGTTATTGAAGTCCTCTAACCAATTCCATTGGTCCCATGTCATTTGGATTTACCAATCTCAAGTTATGGTCTTTGACTTAAAGTGCATTTTTGTTGACTTTTGAAATTGACCTGTAATGTAGAAATTGATAACTTTTTGTGAGAGCATTTCTTGGACTTGGAATGTGAAGATGAGTTGTAGGAAATGTCCTCCCCTTCAAAATGAGAATTGGATGGGATTTTTTGGATGAACCATGAAAAAGTTATGCCTTGGTCAAGTTACAGTTGACTTTTCAGCTGTCTAAAAATAGAAACTTTTGCATCTTGATGATTTTTGAGCCATGCTTGTGGAATCATGATCTAGATTTGATCAAATGATGATTGTGTGCTCAAAATAAGATGTTGACCAAAAATTTTGACTTTTGACTGCAAAATGACCATTTTGCCCCTGCAGTTGATTGTGAACCAAATAGGGCTTTTGACTGTGCAACTTGACCCTGTGAGTCTTGAAACTTGATATGTAGATGCTTGACAATGTATATGGGCCTATGGGACTTGATTGAGCCATTGAAAACCTCAACTTCCTTGAGAGAACCAAAACCCTAATTTTGACTGGCTTAGGAGGCATTTGGACTGTGCAACCCTTGAGAAGTCTTGAACCATTTGAAGATGATTCTTGACAAACTTTAAAGAATATGGGAGGGCAAATTTTGGGGTACAACAGTTGCCCCTGTTCAATCTTCTTAGACCTGAGGATGTAGATTGGCTTGCGTGCCTTTCGTGATCCGAAGGTGGAAGATGATTGAATACTAGAGTGCCCAGAAATTTGCACTCGCATAGTGGAGTATCAGCAGTGTGATGGCGGGAATGGGCTTACAGATTCCATTTGGAGAGATGATGGATAGGAGTATGGGCTTATAGATGCCATCTGGAGATGTGACAGAATGTTGTCGGGAATGGGCTTATAGATGCCATTTGGAAACTGAAATGGATGGTTGTGGAGATGGGCTTAAAGATGCCATCCGGAGGTGTCGATCGCGTAAGAGATTCCTTAGCGAGAACTTGCGTACCTGAGAAAGAAAGATAATTTCCTGGCCTGTTACAGGGGTTGATCTTCAACTCTTCATGCAGATATGCCCTGGCTAGATACAGGTATCGAATCTATAATCAATTGCTCACAAATATGCCCTGGCTAGATACAGGTGTCGAATCTGGAACTGGTCGTCTATAGATATGCCCTGGCTGGATACAGGTATCGAATCTCTAAACTCTTCATATAGATATGCCCTGGCTAGATACAGGTGTCGAATCCATAATTAATCGCTCACAGATATGCCCTGGCTAGATACAGGTATCAAATCTGGAACTGGTCGTCTACAGATATGCCCTGGCTGGATACAGGTATCGAATCTCTAAACTCTTCATGCAGATATGCCTTGGCTAGATACAGGTGTCGAATCCACAATTAATTGCTCACAGATATGCCCTGGCTAGATACAGGTATCGAATCTAGAACTGGTCGTCTACAGATATGCCCTGGCTAGATACAGGTATCGAATCTCTAAACTCTTCATGCAGATATGCCCTGGCTAGATACAGGTGTCGAATCCACAATTAATCGCTCACAGATATGCACTGGCTAGATACATGTATCGAATCTGGAACTGGTCATCTACAGATATGCCCTGGATGGATACAAGTATCGAATCTCTAAACTCTTCATGCAGATATGCCCTGGCTAGATACATGTATCGAATCTACAATCAATCACTCACAGGTATGCCCTGGCTAGATACAGGTATCGAATTTGGAACTGGTCGTCTATAGATATGCCCTGGCTGGATACAGGTATCGAATCTCTAAACTCTTCATGCAGATATGCCCTGGCTGGATACAGGTATCGAATCCACAATCAATCACTCACAGATATGCCCTGGCTAGATACAGGAATCGAATCTGGAATTAGTCGTCTACAGATATGCCCTGGCTGGATACAGGTGTCGAATCTCTAAACTCTTCATGTAGATATGCCCTGGCTGGATACAGGAACCGAATCTACAATCAATTACTCACAGATATGCCCTGGCTAGATACAGGAATCGAATCTGGAATTAGTCGTCTACAGATATGCCCTGGCTGGATACAGGTATCGAATCTATAAACTCTTCATGCAGATATGCCCTGGCTGGATATAGGTATCGAATCTACAATCAATTACTCACAGATATGCCCTGGCTAGATACAGCAATCGAATCTGGAACTGCGACAGTTGATAGTAATCATCTTTGGTTTGACCTTTTTCTTGAAAAGGCAAAACATCAGTTGTATGCAATGTCATGATGTATGAGATGCATGTTGTCATGATGTTCTCAGGAGTAAATGAGATTGTGTGGTATGCACTTTATCATGTATGTAAGCAGGATGTATGAAATGTGAAATGTCTATGAATGTATTTTCGTCTAGGAAAATAAATCCTTGACGAATGCCGGGAACTTGAATCCTGGGCTGACATTGAAGAGTAGAGTTCTTCATTTCCGCTAGGGGTAATGGTGTTTGCAAGAATAAACCGGTAGGAGAAGATGACTCCGTTGGGGAATAAACTTGATGAAGAGATTACTCTGCGGGGAATTACTCTGTGGGAAGAGATACTTCGCTGAGAATTTGATGATAACTTCGCTGGGGATTCCGATGATAAGTTATGTTGGGGAATTTGATGAACTCCGCTGGGGGAAAGGAAGAGCTTCGCCGAGGACGGTCTTTCCGTGGTAATTAGCTGAGGATAACCCAGTTATAAGCTCTGGTAGGGAATAACTTTTGAATATGGTCGGGGAGAGACGTATGTACTCTACAGGTGATAAGATTCCAGAATCTACTGGGGATATGGATTCAACTCTCCTGGGGAATCTTTTGGATTATACTGGGGAAATGGCTCCACTGGGGTGTCTGATACTCCGCCGGGGAACAATCTTATATTAAGACTGCCGGGGATGCTTGCTTAGGAACATCTGTATACTCCGTTGTGGAATATTGAGATCTTCTGGGGATACCCAACTTCCTTAAGGCTGATAGTAGACTAACTCTGCTTGGAGAGAGTATCGCTGACTTACTGGAGATACTGTGCCTTTTCGGGGCTGACGGGAGACCAACTCTGCTTGGGGAGAGTATGGCCGATTCTTACTCTGGGGGGAGTGGAGGTAACTTGGTCATATTCTTCAGCTGAACTTACCTTGGTCCTGGAGGACAGAGCAGCTTGTACAGTTCGGACAATTCTTATTGCCCCAGCTTTTGTGGGAGAAGGTACCTGTGAGGGTCCTGATGACTACCGATTGACAAATCTTCTTCTGGTAGGCAAGTGACGAGATGACGGGACATAGTCGTACGCTTTGATCCCTAATTTTTTCCTGGACCTCCCTTTCGGGTTTTCAGTCCACCGGGATATCCATTTTTGCCCAAGCTGCCTTTTCAGGTTTTCGACTTGCCGGGTGTACAGATTTTTTCATTTCATCCCTTATTTTTGCCCGAACCCTTTTGGTTCGCCGGGAAGCCCTTATTTTTGCCTAGGTGTGTCAACCTAGCGGGTCTTTGATTTTGCGCAGTATTTTTTCGACTATGTTCGTGCTCTCAGGATGCAGGGAGTTGTCACTATCAGTAGTGCTGTGTTATCATACCACCAGAAGATCTTCGTTTGATCGTCCAATGCCCCAAGTGATCCAGATGGAGATTTGCCCAAAGCTGGTTGGCCTTTTGAGAGATTCTACGAATCTTAACTTAACCGCCCCAGATGATAGACCATGATCAGGCCGTGCCCCTTGATTGGAGGTGCTTTTGTTCATTAGACATTCGTCGTGCGAACTTCTATGCTGTTCAAACAAATAGTCATATGCAAGCAATATTATATTAAAAATGCAAAGCTTATGTCTGTCTTGAAGTTTTTGAAAATGCATTTTTCAGTAAAACAAGCAAATTTTGTAAACTGTGATGTCAACTCAAGATTTTACAGCGAGCCTTAAGGAGTCAGGATACCTTTGGTAACAGTGTGCTTTCGAACTAACCCATGCTTCAGCTAGGACTTTTAAGGGTTATAACGTGGCCTGGTTCACGGTTTAAGAAACAAAGGATAAAGGCTCAAATTATATTTGTACCCACCCGCTCTTCATGATGTTCTTCAAACCTAAACTCAGTTGATCGTGCGTTAGACCTTGTTTGAGTCTTTTGCTCTGATATACCAGTGATGGTTCGGGTATTGATAGTTTATTTTGAATAGGCAGTCATTTCCTTTTGTGTTGAGGGTTTGCAGGACCTCTTTCTTTTTTGATTTCGTTATCCCTGTTTTTTGCCTGAACTGTTTCTTTTGTGATTATAGTCAGCGGGATGCCCTAGTTTTGTAAGTCTCCTTCATAGGTTTTGACTTATCGGGCTTTTGTTGTTGAAAGATAATGACTGTCTGTCTTTATGATTATTCTGAACCATCACTGTCTTTTGTTTTAGAAGGACTCCTTTGATGTCATTCGTTGTGCACCTGGATCAACTGAGAAGACTACCCTGCCCCAGGTTTTGATTAAGGGTTTTAATTTTTTGTGAAAAGCAAAACTCCTACTTATTTGGCTCGAAGGGGTTGACGAGGGATTATCTTCCTTATAACTCCAGTGTTTAGGAATTGAAACAATGCATGTACCTCATCAGTAGGGTCTGTTCAAAAGCATATTGTAAGGATCATGGTATCGTTTTCGTCATCCTCCCTCAAGAGGCTTAGAATTTTAATCGAGAGTTGAACATCGCAAGAAATGAAAGCAATTTGAAATATAGTGAACACGAAATAATTACTTCAAAACAGATATGTGTAATGCATTAATGAAATAACAACGTTTTGACATAAAATGTTTAAACAATCAAAGAAAAATACAACTTGAACATTCAACTGAACAAAAGTTTTTTTTAATCCTAGCCATGTTTTGGCAAGGGAGCAGTGATCACATTGGGAGCCTCGGGCGCTTCGAACTGGACCTCCTTTTCATTGATTAGGTCCTGAACCTTGTTCCTCAAAGTCTAACAATCATCTGTAGCATGCCCTAGGCTGTCGAAATGATAAGTGCAGCGGGCGTTGGGGTTATACCTTGAAGGTGTCTTACTGGGATTCTTAGGAGGGTCCCTTAGAGTTACCAACTTGGTCTCCAGCAACTGTGGCAATATCTGGGACAAGGTCATGCCGAGGGGAGTGAATTGCCTTTTAGGTCTCTCTTCCCTTTGTTGGTTGCGATGTTGAGGAGCACTGGCCGGTTTTGAAATAACTACCGCATTGACATCTTGGCGGTGTTCGAACCTATTCTGCCCTCTTGAACCATAGACAGCACTAGATTCTTTCTTGGATGGTTTCTTCTCAGTGTTCGAGGAGTCACCCTTTTGTATCTTCCCAGACTTGATACCAGCTTCAATTCTCTCACCAGTCAAGACCAGATCTGTAAACCCAGCAGAAGAATTCCCAATCAGATGGTTGAAGAACGGACCAGACAGGGTCCCCAAGAACATGTCAACAAGCTCACGGTCAGTCAAAGGTGGCTGCACCCTTCCAGCAAGGTCTCTCCACTTTTGAGCGTACTCCTTAAATCCTTCACCCGTCCCTAGTGACATACCCTGGAGTTGGGTACGCGTAGGAGCGAGGTCGGAATTGTACTGATACTGCTTGTAGAACGCAGTAGCCAAGTCCTCCCAGTTACGAATACTGGCTCCATCCAGCTGATAGAACCATTCGAGTTGAGTCCCTGAAAGACTTTCCTGGAAGAAATGGATCCATAAATTCTTGTCTGCAGTATATGGTTGGATCTTCCTTGCGTATGAACGGAGGTGCAGCTTAGGACAGGAGGCTCTGTCGTACTTTGCAAAGGCAGGTGCTTTGAATTTGTGAGGGATCACCACCCCAGAGGATAGACCTAGATCTTCGAAGTCCAGGCCAGGCACTTTCTGTATCTCCATAGCACTTAACCGGTTCTCTAGCTGTTTGTATTTATCCTCAGCAGGAGGATATTGTTCATCATTGTAATCTGTCTCATTGTCGGAGACCACGGGACTAGGAACCCTTCTCTCTTGGGGACTGTCTTTCTCTACAGAGGAAGTAGTCAGCTCAGCCTCATTCGGTAATCCATTCCCAGATCTGCGTCTAGTGTTGAACAAAGCAGTCCTCTTCTTCTTCTTCTTCCTCTCTTTTAGAATCAGAGTTTTCAAGTCCTGCTGACCCTGGGCTAGGCTCATAACCAACTCCTGGAACTGGGCATTCTGGGCCTGGAGGGCCTTGATAGCTTGTTCATTAGATGATTCAGGGTTCATGATGATTGCTGAAATAAACAGCGGAGAAGATTAAGCAACCTGTAGAAAAAGGGGTACCTGTAATGCAATGACATGTATGTATGCATGCGATGTTTTCAAGGATCTCGCGGGGTAAACAGAGAAACTTGTTAGAAGTTGAATTTTTGTAGCTTGATGGAAGGAACTTCATGTTGTTGAGAGTCCTTCTTCAAGAGTCAAGGCTCACCATATCGAGTGGGTCATAGCCCCTGACTCCAGTCATCATGTTTTGATCTCCGAACAACCTTGGCTAGAGGAAAATAAATCCCCTTTTGCCCCTTGCTAGACATTTGGTTCATCATGACCTGCATCACAGAACCTTGAGATCCTTGAAATGGGTTAGCCCTTATGTAGGATGTATGCAATGGTATGATGGTATGATGTCATGCTATGCGTGGAGTGATGTAAGTGAACCCTGTTATGAGTCCAGATTAAGGACTATAAATAAAACCTGCAAGAAACTCGTGTGTCAGATAACAAGAACATGCAAGTAGTCAGGTTTGAAGGCACACAAGTCACACAACAGAGCCCTTAGATTTCAGGCCAGCATGAAGTTTAGGTACTACCCTCTTTCAGTTTCGTTGGTTAAGACCTGTCCTATCAAAAGTAACCGGGTTCTAGAGGATCTCAATATCACTGACTACCCTCAATCGGTCATAACTCCAGCATCAGAATCTTTTCTTGCGGCCAGAACCATCACGAGAGTTTAGCCTCAATGAGTGTAGCATACTGCTACTGTTCTATGGCCAAGTTGGGTCAAATTAGGGTTCTAAGGTCGGTTGGTGCTTAATGACTCCTCAGAAGACCCATATTCTCCTCGTTCCAACACAAGGGATATCGGTACAGACCAAGGTGTCACACCAACGTAGCTACTGCTTCACCCGTGTCGGTCTACGCCGGACAGGTCCCTCACAGCTTATGCTACCTAAAAGGTATTCCCCAGATCCGGGTTAGGATCTATGAAACTCCGAAACAGGCCCACAAATATAAAAGCAATCAAGACATACAATTGAAAACATAAGAGTGATCTAATCCTAAGGTACACCTCACGTATTAGTAAAATCCCCAGCAGAGTCGCCAGTTCTATGATCGGTGGAAATAGAACTGACTGTTTTTAGCTGGTTTCGCGAAATGTCGCGGTAAGCAAGAGTCGCCACCGTCTTTTATGTTCTCCAACAAGGAAAGGACAAAAGCACAGCAAAATTCCTTTTTCGAGATGTTTCTCGGTTCGGGAGGTAGATTTATAGAAAGGGAAGGTGTTAGCACCCTTTCTATCCGTGGTTATCCACGGGCTCTTAGGTACTTGCTCTATGTTTTCAAAAATTGTTTTCTTTTCAAGTGTTTGTGGGTTTTGAAAAAGTTTAGTTTGAAAAAAAACTTCTAGGTAACTCTTGTATCAGTCCTCAAGAGTGTATGAAGTGTTTGTTTGAAAACTTTTTGAAAGTGTAGGTGCGAAAAGTTGTTTTTGTTTTTGAAAGAGCAAGTACCCAGGAGAAATCTACCTACTCTAAAGGAATTAGGTTGTGTAAGAGTCTTTTAGATAGTGTTATCCCACCATTGAGAGGTAGGTAGCACCGTCGTTGGAGTTATTCGGGTCAATTCGATTATAAGGGACATGTGTGGTCACCAAAGCAATAGTAGGACGCCTTAGTGGTAACCCTAATGTCCTAGATCCTTTTTATCCGAGGCAACCGTTTCGAGGCAACTGGATCTTTAGACAGGAGGGCAACCTCTAAAACACCCTATACTTGACGACCACGTCGAGGCAACCAATGAGGCGTACCCTAGGAGTGGCATGTGCATGTGTGTTGAATTCAGTTAAGATTATATTGTACATGTTATTTGTGAGCTACGCTTTGATTTTATTTTTTCAGACAAGTCTTGCATGCATATTAACAGTTAAGAGTGCGGAAAATAAATTGCGGAAAGTTGAATCTACGCTATTACAAGGCGCGGGTATATACATCGCCAAAAACAAAACCTGTTTGGAAAATAAATACGAAAAAGTAAATAAAGCGATAAAAGCCTAATTAACTATTACATTTCCGGAGCAGATACATAAATATAATGAATTAAAATAAACATGCGCGCGAAAGATTGAATCGGGACGTCCTTAGGGTTTTGACCCTTTTTGAGAAAAGAATTGAAATTGGTCCTATTTTGCAATTAAATAAATATTAAACCTAATTTATTAATTAATTAATTATTTACAAGAAAAAGTATTTTTGTGGTTTTATGTTTTTTAAAAAAAGAAATTAAAAGTGTCAAAAGAAAAACCCTAGGTCTAATTCATTTTTATTTATTGTAAAAGAAAATTAAAATTAAACCTAATTAAACTAAATTAATTTAAGTTAGTGTTTATTTACAAAATAATTAAACTAAAGTGAAATTAATAATAATAAATAAAATATTTACATTTTTTGGTTTTCTGAATTTTTATTGTGAAAATGTTAATTAATTTGCTGGTTAGTAATTAATTAAAAAAACAATAAAAATAAATAAAGCAATTGAATGAAAGAAAATAAAAAAATGAAATGCAAACCCAGGGGGGGGGGGGGGGGGGTTGGGCCAGATTTGAAGGTGTATTGGCAATTTTCAAGCCTACTAAGAGCCCAGTCCATTGACTTTTTGCCATTGTCCACAGCGTGCTTTGACTTGGAGTATGGTAGTCTGCACTTCATGGCCATCATATCTATGAGAATGGCCACTTGGCGCGCTTGGATGTGAGATGCATGATAGAACGCTTCAGATAGCCTGCATAGAAATACATGAAGAAAAAAAACAAAAAAATATTTTGGGGGGACCTGGGATTCGAACCCAGGTCCCAGCGCTCAATACACAAACGCCTTGGCCAGCTGAGCTGCATGTTTCATTTGTTATCAAGACAACACATAATCATTATATTGGTAAACCAAAACAATGCCTGGAAAAAAATATAAAACGCGCTATTTTTTGAAAGAGCGAATGAGAGGGAGACGCGTCAGCGTCTTCTTCCTTTGTCACTGGTTTTTTTACCTGCGGAATTCTATCCGCAGGAAACTCCGTAGGCCCTTCCTAGAATTGTCCTCAGGCCATGAAAACGCCACCTAAAGCCATGGGCATATTCGTCTTGGTCCCCTGATCACATTTGTACTCATGCTTTGTCCTAATTTCACCTGGAACCAAAATACCTAAAACGTAAAAAGAGGAACCCTAGAATCGGGCATCACGATTCAGGGCCTAAAAACGCAAATGGATATTACAGTTATGTTAGAAATTAAATAAGGAACACAAATATGCCAATGCTTTTGAGAAAAAAATGCAAAAATAGAGAGCTTAGGTTTCGTGTTCAGAGGTGACTTTGTGATGACTTACAATGCTTGGTAGGTGGTCTTAGGATGCGTTTGTGATCACTTTAACTTCAGTGGATATCAAGGAAGAGAACCACGTGCTTATTTTGATTTGAAAACCCCTGCAACCTTGTTCTTGATCTCACACTTTTTCAAGAAACTTTGCAATTTTGTTTGGTCGTTTTAGCAATCCTCTTGTCGTGTCTTAGGTTGGTACTACTTGCTTATGTATGTGAGAACAAAATTAGGTCAGCAGCTGGGCCTTAATCTTGGTGTATTGAAGTCTTGAGATTTTGTTGACCACCATTAAAAGACCTTTCCATATTTGGTTCAAATCTTGGATTTTATGCACAAAAAGGCTTGGCACGAATTGGCTAGCTGGCATATGACATATAAAATCTATTCAAATCAAAAGATGCTATTCCATTAATTTTTTAGATTTTATTTGAATTATTATGGATTTAAAATGAATTAAATCAATAAAAATTAAATAAAATAGAAAAATAAATGTTTGATCTTGAAATTAATCATGGGACACGTGTGTGGCATGACAAGGCTGAATCAAGTGGAAGAAAGTGGGCCCTTTTGTCAAAAATGGAAGTTTTAAGGATAGTTGACTTTTGCGAATTTATGAAAATTTCCCAACTTCTCCAATGCATATCTTGCTCAATTTTGATCATACGAACATGTTCTTGGACATTTTGGAAAGGTCTTGAAGTCTTCTAACCAATTCCTTTAGTCCCATGTCATTTGGATTTACCAATCTCAAGCTATGGTCTTTGACTTAAAGTGCATTTTTGTTGACTTTTGAAATTGACCTATAATGTAGAAATTGATAACTTTTTGTGAGAGAATTTCTTGGACTTGGAATGTGAAGATGAGTTGTAGGAAATGTCATCCCCTTCAAAATGAGCATTGGATGGGATTTTTCTGATGAACCATGAAAAATTTATGCCCTGGTCAAGTTACAATTGACTTTTCAGCTGTCCAAAAATAGAAACTTTTGCATCTTGATGATTTTTGAGCCATGCTTGTGGAATCATGATCAAGATTTGATCAAATGATGATTGTGTGCTCAAAATAAGATGTTGACCAAAAATTTTGACTTTTGACTGCAAAATGACCATTTTGCCCCTGCAGTTGATTGTGAACCAAATAGGGCTTTTGACTGTGCAACTTGACCCTGTGAGTCTTGAAACTTGATATGTAGATGCTTGACAATGTATATGGGCCTATGGGACTTGATTGAGCCATTGAAAACCTCAACTTCCTTGAGATAACCAAAACCCTAATTTTGACTGGCTTAGGAGGCATTTGGACTGTGCAACCCTTGAGAAGTCTTGAACCATTTGAAGATGATTCTTGACAAACTTTGAAGAATATGGGAGGGCAAATTTTGGGGTACAATAGGCGGTCTCTTCATGAGCAACTTGTACGTTATTATTTTTTGGAAAACGGCAAGCGGTGGTCTCTTCATGAGCAACTTGTACGTTATTATTTTTTTTGGAAAACGGCAAGCGGCGGTCTCTTCCTGAGCAACTTATACATTATTATTCTTCGGAAAATGGCAAGCGGCGGTCTCTTCATGAACAACTTGTACGTTATTATTTTTTGGAAAACGGCAAGCGGCGGTCTCTTCATGAGCAACTTGTACGTTATTATTTTTTGGAAAACGACAAGCGGCAGTCTCTTCATGAGCAACTTGTACGTTATTATTTTTTGGAAAACGGCAAGCGGCGGTCTCTTCATGAGCAACTTGTACGTTATTATTTTTTGGAAAACGGCAAGCGACGGTCTCTTCATGAGCAACTTGTACGTTATTATTTTTTGGAAAACGGCAAGTGGCGGTCTCTTCATGAGCAACTGGTACGTTATTATTTTTTGGAAAATGGCAAGCGGCGGTCTCTTCATCGCCAACTTGTACGTTATTATTTTTTGGAAAACGGCAAGCGGTGGTCTCTTTATGAGCAACTTGCGCGTTATTGATATTTTTTCTGGAATACAGCAAGTGGCGGCTTCTTTATTTAAGCAGCTTGTATGTTATTGGTATTTTTTTTTTGGAAGACAGTAAGTGGCAGCTTCTTTATTTGAGCAGCTTATATGTCATAGTTTTTTTTGGAAGACAACAAGTGGCGGCTTCTTTATTTGAGCAGCTTGTATGTTATTGGTTATTTTTGGAAAACAACAAGTGGCAGCTTCTTTATTTGAGCAGCTTGTATGTTATCGACATCTTTGAACGACAGCAAGTGGCAGCTTCTTTATTTGAGCAGCTTGTGTATCTACAACCATATTATTATTTCAGCATTAATTGGTATCTCTCCGGAAATCTTGCAGAGAAGTTTGTTATGAATCTTTACCTTTAGAAGTCGGTAATCCATTATCAGCAAATTTGGTACATCTTTTGTCTATCTTTGACCTTGAGTTGTGAACTCACCGTTATTTTGGGTCAATAATCTGTTTTTGTGGCCTATGCAAGATGCCTTCTTTGTTAGGGTCAGAGGTCGTATTCTCTCAAATTTTTATTCGCCGTCAAGAGTCTATCATTTGAAGTCGATGGCTCATTTCCTCAGTAGTGTATAATCTAGGTTCCTGTGGTTTGTTGGTGTTTGGTTTCTCCAGCATTATCTTGTCTCATACAATATCATTCTCTGTGAATTTAAATACTACATTCATATCACAAACATAATGGCGGTATCTTAGGGCAAAAATTGCGTATTATGTATTTAAGTACCTTCAATCTCGTCGAGACGAAGATTTTAATCTTCATATCTCCGGATAGAAGAAACTTAAATAGGGGCAGCTGTCATACCCCAAATTTTGACCTAAGATACCACCTCCCATCTGCATTATTACATAGCAAGCGTTCATAAGTGATTCGACCTATTTTTGCCAATTCTCGAGTCAGATTTCAAAAATTCATAACTTCTTCAAATTTCGACATTTTTTAGTGGTTCTTTTACATATGATTCTCCCTTTGCAACAACTACAACTTTTCTTTACAAGTCAAGAGATGATTATGCTTTGAAAATCCACGAGAAAATAGAAACATTAGAAATCATTGTGAATTTAGTGAAATTTAACTGGTTTTGCCTGACTTTATTAAATCATATATTTTTGCACTTTTACTCGTCATTCTTTTATTCTTATTTTTTTTATAAAAAAGAAAATCCAAAAAAAAAACATATTTAGCTCATATCAGTTTTACTTTATATAAAAAATTATTATAGTTTTGTTAGTTTCATTTAATTTTATATTTTTATTGATAATTCAGAAAATCTCAAAATACATATAAGTTCTTTTACTTTTTTGCATTTTTAGAGTATGTAAGTCTATTTTGTTCTTAGTTGTAGTTTTACTTATTTAATTCGAAAATATGAAAATATATGGTTTAATTTTATTTTTATTCCCTCTATTATTAATTTTGATTATAATTCCATTTGAAATGTTTTTAGGTTGAATTATTAATAGAATTAAAACCAATTTTAATATCTCTTTTCTTTCACTTTTATATTTTCAGTTTAGTTTTTACTAACATTCTATTGTATTATTTGTGTCATTACTATTATTATTAGTATTATAATTATTATGCTATGTCCATATAAGTCTGAATATGCTGCAAAAACCTGCACAAGTAATTCCAAGAAAAACAGTCAAATAACCTCTGCTGCCCTGTTATAAGACAAGCATATCAGTCCAGAAATTACATCAAAAATAACAAATTAAAAAGCTGAATCAAAAAGTGACAAAGTATAACACCAATTTTGTTCAAATCCTACTGTTATTTCCCCCTCAAATTGCAGGGATCTTTACTATATAAGAGGGATTTTAGAAACAATGAAGGGAGGCCACTGATATAAAAGAAAAATTATTGATATATGAGAAGGGGAAAAGGAGGTAGTGAAAACATTATCAAAATTGCAACAAAAATTCTTCCTCGAAATTACCATCAAAGCTCCATGTGATAAAACCTACCAAGACCAAAACGCAGCAACTGGCAGCAACACTACAAAAATCCAAAAAAAAGAGTTCAACACCATAATAACAACATTAAAACAACTACAAAAAAAACATATCCAAACGCAACACAACAGCTTCACCGTGTTTATGTTCATATACACGGCAATAACAATGCACTAACAGTGACAAGCTTGTAGATCTCAGAAGATAAGAAGGAGGAATCGAATAACACAGTAGTAGTGACAAACCATACCTCGATAATTTCTAGCAAAAACGACCTCGTCGTAGGTAACTATTCACTCTCTCTTCAACATTTTTTAAATTATTGTTTATGTAAATACTCCATATTGATGTGATGTAATTGTTGTACCGCAAAATTTGCCCTCTCAATTCTCAAGGCTTTTCTCATAAAGATTCTCAGGATTTTAGCTTACACAAGTGCATTGGGATTTTCCAGTACCAAAATTAAAAGGAAACTGTCAAAAAGGGAAAAAATAGATAAAAATAACATTTTGACAAATTTGGAGGAAAACAGGTCTCCTTCGATTCTACATCCTTCGATTGACTCTTGGCCTCCTTCGATTTCTCAAAGTGGCTTCTAGCGTGCCTCTTTCTCCTGGGCATGTGACTTCTTGTTGCGAATTTCATTTGTGTCTTTTACTGCCTGCATGCTTGCAATCGAAGGCCATGACCTACTGGTCACATGTACCCCCTGCAAGGCAAGTCTTCGTTTGGGCACTCACCTTATGTGTGCCTGGATGAAAACTTCAGTTGAGCAAGAGCCTCCTTCGAATGCAACTTGAATTACATCCTTCATTTTGAGCAGGAGCCTCCTTCAAATGCAACTTGGGAATACCCTTCAACTCAGAAGCCAGGAACTTCCCTCATGCTAAAAAAGACACAAGGAAATGACTCCCTTTATGTTTGTTTCGATCCATATGCTTCGATTGGGAAATATGCTTCCTTCGAGCATGAGCTTTCGATTTGGCAGTATGTTTTCTTCGATACAAGCTTCGACTGAGGGAAAGGCTTCCTGTTGGTTTTCTCTAATTCAAAAGTCAATAATCTTCTAAAATCTTATTTCGATTCAGAAGTTAATAACCTTCTGAAAAGGGACATTCGAAGAACACACATTTGGTCCATTCGAAGGATACACAGCTGGTGAAAACGAATGTTGTGTTGTCCTAGTCTGGTCGAAAGGTGTAGAAAGATGGAGGATTCGACTCAAAAGATCAAGTTGAACATTTAGACCCATAGACTAGGCCACGTGTCTTCCCTTTTTAGGTCTGTACCCATTTGTTGTCTAAGACCACTTGCACTTAATAGCACAGTACCACCTTTTAGGAAAGTCTGTCTTGAGCCTTGCGCCTATTTTCCTTCAGAAGGAAGCAACCCCATCTGAACCATTCATCTTGCTTTTGTGGCACAAGTGGACATTTACTTTCCAGTTGGGCCTTATTTTATTATTTTCTGCACCCCAACTGCCAAGAGGCCCCCACATGTACTTTCACGTTACATTATTTTATCATTTATTTGCAAGGCTGGCTTTGGACAACATGTCCATTCTTTCTCTATAAATAGAGGAACATTTACAAAGCTGGGGAGGATCTTTGGACCAGAGGAACAAATCTCCCAAATTTTCTCAAACACCACAAATCTCTCAAGTCCCTTCAACACTTGTGAGAACAAGCCCAGAATCACATACTTACTTCCTTAGATTCTGAAGAACAAGTACTCTTCAGTATCCTTCGAATCCAGTTTGGAAAGAAACATAAGACTTGTTTCTTTCCTTCCTTCGAATCCAGCATTCCAAGCACAGTTGTTGGCCCCCTCTTTCAAATCCAGAACCCTGAGCCTCCACTCAAGGTCCCACATCCATTCAAGGCCTGAAGCAAGGTAAGTTATTCTTACCTTTGAACTTTTCGTTTCATAACATGTAAATACAATTCCTTTTCGTTTGAAACATTGTACATACCATTGTTCCTTTCGTTTCCACATTTTTAACATATTTTTCAGAGCTAACCCTTTCATTTTGCTTTCTGTTTACTTGAACTTTCTTTAACTATTAAACTGTTTACAAGACAAATACTAGCATGGCCCCAGGCCATGTTGCCATTTAATGCTTTAAATGAAAGAAACAGGAAACACGAAATAGGAAACAAAGATTCTGGCTTCTACCCTTTTTTCTCCAGGTCAAACGAAAGAGACAACCAGGAGGAAAACCATGTTGACTTCTAGGCCCAAACAAAAAGCACGCCTTCACTGATTCCAGGCTCAATCGAAAGGCATTCCCTCACTGCTTTCAATCTCCAGTCGGAGAAGGTAACAAGACAACAAGGCAAAACCAGAAGGTTTCGCCATACGCTGACTTCCAGGCCAATCGAAGGACAAAACCTCACTGGTTCCAGCCCCTAATCGAAGGCCATGACCTCACTGGTGCTAGCCCCAATCAAAGGAGGCCAATAGAGTGCAGAATCGAAGGGTTTTCTGCCTCAATCGAAAGATCCATTTTTCTTGCTTTTACCTTATTTTTGCCTCTATATTCTCATGCCTTTCAATATGGTTGTAATAGTGTAGGATATTTACTTCCTGCATTTTTATTGCTTTGTACAAACACTAGTAATTAGATGTGTATGGAAAGATAAAATCAACAAGTAGACAACCCAAAAATCAAAGAAAAAATGCATGCAATCAAACACACTTGCACACATGCACCCTTAGGGTAATTCCACTTGTTGCCTTACAAAAATGGCCATGTTATGCATGTGGGATGTCTTAGCACAAACGAATTGAAAAAAGATCATAGTCCCTCGATGACACTATCAAAGTTGCCTTTCAAAATGATCTTAGTCCCTACAGAAAAGTGCTAAGTCATTTCACAACATTGCTATCATGGTCATACGATGACCCGCGTCTGTCCTGTTAACATCCTAACACAAGGTTGTTCACCAAATACAATGGTGAAACAACACTGTTAAAAGGGTTAAAAACATAAGAAAGATCTTTGAGTAAAATAGGGTAGACAACTATTAGTCACTTGATCAAAAATCTTGCAAAACATCCTTGCTATTTTTCAAAACACACTCCACAATACAATTTCAAAACAACTTTCAAAACATGGAAAACCTTTCAAAAAGACATACACCTTTGTATACATTCAAACAAGAATCATTACAAAGGTTGCCTAGACAAGGCATCTTTTTCAAAACATTTTCAAAACCACACACACAAAGCATCATTTCAAACAATTGAAAAGCAAAGGCAAGTGATCTAAAACAAGTAACTAAGAGCCCATGGATAACCATGGATGAAAAGGGTGCTAGCACCTTCCCTTTTCATAATCTACTCCCCGAACCCACGAAAACATCTCAAAGGTCTTTCCTGTGCTTTTTGACCTTTCCTTAGGATAAAATAAAAAGTCGGTGGCGACTCTTGCTAAACCGAAACATTTGCGAACACAAACGCAAAATCCCAAGTCAGTTCTCCCACCGTATCACAGAACTGGCGACTCTGTTGGGGAGTATTTCTAAAAGTGGGGTTACCTTAGGGCTTTAGATCAACTATACATGCTTACTTTGATTGCTTTGATTGCTTTACTTTTTGGGTTCCTTGTTTGGGTTTGTTGTAAATCCTACACCCGGATTTGGGGGCACCTTTTTAGGTAAGTAGCAATAAACTGTGAGGGATCTGTCCGGCATAGACCGACACGGATGAAGCAGTAGCTACATTGGTGTGACACCTTGGTCTGTACCGATATCCCTTATGTTGAAACGAGGAGAATATGGGTCTTCTAAGGAGTCATTAAGCACCAACTGACCTTAGAACCTTAAATTGACCAACATGGCCATAGAACAGTAGCAGTATGCTACACTCATTGAGAATAAACTCTCGCGATTATTCCGGCCGCAAGAAAAGGTTGCTAAACTGGAATTATGACTGATTGAGGGTAGTCAGTGATATTGAGGTCCTCTAGAACCCGATTACTATTTTTAGGACAGGTTTAAACCAACTAAACTGAAAGAGGGTAATGCCTAAACTCCATGCAAGCCTAAACCTAAGGACTTGTTTGCTTTGTGTGAATATGATTATCTGTATATACACTTGCTTACTTTTGCATACATGTACATAACATCATAACATCATACCATAGCATTTTCAATAACCATTTCAAGGATCTCGAGGGTCTTTCAATGCAGGGTCATGTTGAACCAGATGTCTACCAAGGGGCAAGAGGGTTCTCCTCTAAAAAAACGTTGTCAAAGATCAAGTGCAACAACTTGAATCAGGGACTATGACCCACTTGACATGGTGAGCTTGATTCTCGTGGAAAGACATCCACCGATACAAAGTTCTCCAATCAAAGATGTTGATCGAAGTTCAACCTCTAACATTTTCTTGTGTTTACCCCGCGAGATTCTTGGAAACATGCATCCACATATCATGCATTGCACCATGACAGGTTTCTCCCATACAGGTCTCCTTAGCTTCCTACTGTTTATTTCAGTAAGATGGATATGGAACAAACGGTGAAATATGTCCAAGCTCAAAACGCTCAATTCCAACAAATGTTTCTGACTATGGCTAAGGGGCAAGAGGACCTGAAAGCTCTCCTTCTCAAAGAAAAAAAGAAAAAGTCCAAGAAGTCAGTAAGCGTCTTGAACTTGAGAAGAAGACCTAAAGCCCTAGATCTTTCAACTCCATCCAGCGTAGGAGATAGTCTTGAAGAAGACCACAATTTGGAGATTAATGAAGTTGAAACTGACTACTACGAGGAACAATATCCTCCCGCTGATGACAAGTATAAACAGTTGGAGGATCGCCTCAGTGCTATGGAGATTCAACAAATACCTGGCTTGGATTTAGGAGACATGGGTTTGGTTTCTGGAGTGGTCATCCCTCCAAAGTTTAAAGTCCCTACCTTTGCCCTGTACGATGGAGTTTCTTTCCCTAAGATGCACTTAAAGTCTTATGTCCGCAAGATTCAACCATACACAACTGATCCAAAGCTTTGGATCCATTTCTTCCAAGAAAGCTTGGTAGGGACTCAACTCGAGTGGTTTTATCAATTGGAGAGTTCTCGCATCCACACCTGGGAGGATCTAGCTGCTGCTTTTTACAAACAGTATCAGTACAATGCTGATCTTGCACCAACTCGTGTGCAATTGCAGAACATGACCATGGGTTCCAACGAGAGCTTCAAAGGATACGCTCAAAAGTGGAGACATCTGGATAGTAGAGTGCAACCCCCTTTAATTGACAGGGAGCTGATTGACATCTTCATGGGAACTTTGATAAGGCCTTTCTTCAAACACTTGATCGGAAGCTCTTCAGCCGGGTTCACCGAGCTAATACTGACCGGCGAAAGGGTCGAAGCTGGCATCAAAAGTGGGAAGATTCAAGCAGCTACACCTTTTGATGCTCAGAAAAAGCCTTACAGTGGGAAGAAAGAGTCTAATGTTGTGTACAGTCAAAAGAGCCGTCGTGACCAACACGTAGGGGCAGTCCTGATCTCTGGTTCTGCGTCACACCGACAACAGCAAAGGGGAAATCAACGAAGGCCAGACGAGCCTAAAAGACATTTCACCAACATCAACATGCCGCTGTCTCAAGCGCTGCAACACTTGTTGAGGATGAATCTGATCACATTGATAGGACCTCATCCAAACCCCAAAACTTCTTCTCCTAACTACAATCCTAATACAACATGTGTTTATCATTCTGACAGTCCCGGGCATGATACTAACGATTGTTGGGCATTGAAGTACAAGATTCAGAATTTGATTGATGCCAAGGAGATTGAGTTTGGTCCTCCGGAGACTCCAGCATAATCGATGCTCCTTTGACGAATCATTGAGAGCGTCTTTGTTTCATTTGAATTTTCAAGTTGTAATCTCTTTTGTTATTCAAACAATTATCTGTTAATGTGAAACTCTGTTTCATTAATGCATTGCATATGTTTGTCTTAAATTCATCCACTCGTTTTCACTATTCTTATACTGTCTTTATGATATTCAACTCTTGCTAAAAGTTACAAGCCTTTAGAGGGAGGATGACGAAACAATGCCATAATCTCATACAATATGCTTTTAGACAGACCTTGCTGACGATGTACAGGCGTTTCTTTCAAATCCTAAACACTAGAGTTATAAGGAAGATAATCCCTAGTCAACCCCTTCGATCCAAAGAAGTAGGAGTTTTCTGTTTTAAACACAAATTGAAACCTTTAAACCTGGGGCATGGTAGTCAGTCAGTTAATTCAAAAGATGCGCATTGAAGTCGCAAACTCTCAGTTCGTAATACAACGAACAACATCAAAAACATTCCTCTGGAATCAAAAGACAGTGGTGGTTCCTTATCTCATAGGCAGTCATTATCTCTCTCAAAAAAAAAGGGAAAAGCCCACTAAGCCAAAACCTACAAAGGAGGCTTAAGAAATTTGGGGCATCCCGCTGACTGTAATCTCGAAAACAGGAACAGTCAGGCAAAAGTTAGGGATAACAAATCAAAAGAACGAGGTCGCCACAAATCCTCAACAACATGAAAAATGTGGCAAAAATGACCGCCTTCCAACAAATTCAACTTGTGTGAGCCATCACCAAAAACGTCGTTCCAAATTCGAATAGAGTTCGACGCACAATTAACTGAGTTTAGGATTGAAGAACATCACGAAGAGCGGGTGGGTATAAATATACTTTGAGCCTTTATCCTTTGTTTCTTAAACCGTGAACCAAGCCACGTTAAAACCCTTCAAAAGTCCTAATTGAAGCATGGGTTAGTTAGAAAGCATACTGTTACAAAAGGTATCCTGACTCCTGTAAGGCTTTGCTCTAAATCCTGAGTTTGAATTTTCTTACAAAATTCCTTTACTCGCTAAAACGCATTTTCAAAAACAAAAAAAAAACTTCAAGACAAACATAAACTTTGCATTACTTGAATATCATTGTTTGCATATGGCTATTTGTTAAGCAGTGGAGAAATTCACACAATGAATATCCAGTGAACGAAATCCCTCTCAGTGAACAAAATCACTTCAAAAAGGATGACACTTCCATTGACTAATCTCCTATCAACATGGGGGACTTGACATGTCACTATCCAGCACACCTGGGGCAGTCCAATCAAGATTTCAAGAAATCTCTCAAAGAAGTGCAGAGTAACCAGGGGCAGGTCTCCATCTCCGACACTTGGGGCATTGAACGTCAATCCCGACAAAGAGTTACATACAGTCAAACATTTCCAGGCAGTGCCACAAGCACTTGCTACTAGGGGCATTGACAAATCTCCCTAAAATCCTTCTCACAGGATGATTCCCCAGCCAGAGTTTAATCTCTAAAAAACCTTTCCCCAGCTGAGACAACTTCAAGAATCCTCGAAGACTTCCCCAACGAGTTCATCACCTTTCTAGCAGACCGACCACATGGTTTATTTCCCCAACAAACTACAGATTCCCCCAGTTTGAATTTGCCAAGGACCACAAATCCTCTTCTCCAGTAGACTACTCTACAATCCCCAACAAGTTACTATGAAACCTGGATCCGATCAGATATCAGTTCAACTTCGACTCCCCAGTAGAGTAACGGACAATCAAGACTCATGAACTCTTTTCCCAAGCAGGAATAAACATTCAACCCACAGAGTTTTCAATATTCCCCAGCGAAGTTTCTCCTCAAACAACAAAATAGGAATCCCCGGTGGAAACATTCCAAGCAAAGATTGAAGACACACATACTCTTCAACAGCAGCCCAGGATTTAACGACTCCCCAGCATTTGTCAAGGATTTATTTTCCCAGACAAAAGTACATTCATTAACATTTCGCATTTCATACATCCTATTTACATACATGATAAGTGCATACAACGCAATCTCATTTACTTTGACAACATCATGACATCATGCATTTCATACATCATGACATTGCATACAACTAACGTTTTACCTTTTTCAGAAAAAGGTCAATCAACAGATGGCTACCATCAACCTTTTCAAGTTTCAGATTAATACTTGAAACCAGACAGGACAATTATCTACTTGACCATCATGAAGCAACCCTACACCGGTTCCTTCTCAAATTCAGATGTAGTTTTACACGGACTCGTCATGAAGCAACCCTACACAGGTTCCTTCTTAGGAAATTTCAGATGAAGTTTTACACGGACTCATCATCAGGCAACCCTACACTGGTTCCTTCTCTTTCCAAGATGCAGTTTTACACGGACTCATCATCAGGCAACCCTACACCGGTTCCTTCTCTTTCCAAGATGCAGTTTTACACGGACACATCATCAGGAAACCCTACACAGGTTCCTTCCTTCCAAGATGCAGTTTCACACGGACTCATCATCACGCAATCCTACACAGGTTCCTTCCTTCCAAGATGCAGTTTCACACGGACTCATCATCAGGCAACCCTACAAAGGTTCCTTCCTTCCAAGATGCAGTTTCACACGGACTCATCATCAGGCAATCCTACACAGTTTCCTTCCTTCCAAGATGCAGTTTCACACGGACTCGTCATCAGGCAACCCTACACAGGTTCCTTCCTTCCAAGATGCAGTTTCACACGGACTCATCATCAGGAAACCCTATACAGGTTCCTTCCTTCCAAGATGCAGTTTCACACGGACTCATCATCAGACAATCCTACACAGGTTCCTTCCTTCCAAGATGCAGTTTCACACGGACTCATCATCAGGCAACCCTACACAGGTTCCTTCCTTCCAAGATGCAGTTTCACACGGACTCATCATCAGGCAATCCTACACAGGTTCCTTCCTTCCAAGATGCAGTTTCACACGAACTCATCATCAGGCAATCCTACACAGGTTCCTTCCTTCCAAGGCAGTTTCACACGGACTCATCATCAGGCAACCCTACACAGGTTCCTTCCTTCCAAGATGCAGTTTCACACGGACTCATCATCAGGCAACCCTACACAGGTTCCTTCCTTCCAAGATGCAGTTTCACACAAACTCATCATCAGTCAACCCTACACAGGTTCCTTCCTTCCAAGATGCAGTTTCACACTGACTCATCATCAGTCAACCCTACACAGGTTCCTTCCTTCCAAGATGCAGTTTTACATGGACTCATCATCAGGAAACCCTACATAGGTTCCTTCTTTCAACTTACAAAATTACAATTCAACAGGAATTCTTGGATGGCATCTACAAGCCCAACTCCAACAGGATTCTATCACCTCTCCAAATGGCATCTTTAAGCCCATTCCCTCTACCATCACATCACCGAGTGCAAATTTCTGGGCACTCTAGTGTTCAATCATCTTCCACCTTCAAGTCACAAATGGAAGATTCGCCAATCTAACTCTTCAGGTGTTAGAAGATTAAACAGGGGCAGCTGTTGTACCCCAAAATTTGCCCTCTCAATTCTCAAGGCTTTTCTCATAAAGATTCTCAGGATTTTAGCTTGCACAAGTACATTGGGATTTTCCAGTACCAAAATTAAAAGGAAACTGTCAAAAAGGGAGAAAATAGACAAAAATAACATTTTGACAAATTTGGAGGAAAACAGGTCTCCTTCGATTCTACATCCTTCGATTGACTCTTGGCCTCCTTCGATTTCTCAAAGTGGCTGCTAGCGTGCCTCTTTCGCCTGGGCATGTTACTTCTTTTTGCGAGTTTTGTTTGTGTCTTTTGCTGCCTGCATGCTTGCAATCGAAGGCCATGACCTACTGGTCACATGTACCCCCTGCAAGGCAAGTCTTCGTTTGGGCACTCACCTTCTGTGTGCCTGGATGAAAACTTCGGTTGAGCAAGAGCCTCCTTCGAATGCAACTTGGATTACATCCTTCGTTTTGAGCAGGAGCCTCCTTCAAATGCAACTTGGGAATACCCTTCAACTCAGAAGCCAGGAACTTCCCTCATGCTAAGAAAGACACAAGGAAATGACTCCCTTTATGTTTGTTTCGATCCACATGCTTCGATTGGGCAATATGCTTCCTTCGAGCATGAGCTTTCGATTTGGCAGTATGTTTTCTTCGATACAAGCTTCGACTGAGGGAAAGGCTTCCTGTTGGTTTTCTCCAATTCAAAAGTCAATAGACTTCTAAAAGCTTATTTCGATTTAGAAGTTAATAACCTTCTAAAAAGGGCCATTCGAAGAACACACAGTTGGTCCATTCGAAGGACACACAGCTGGTGAAAACGAATGTTGTGTTGTCCTAGTCTGGTCGAAAGGTGTAGAAAGATGGAGGATTCGACTCAAAAGATCAAGTTGAACATTTAGACCCATAGACTAGGCCACGTGTCTTCCCTTTTTAGGCTTGTACCCATTTGTTGTCTAAGACCACTTGCACTTTGTGATCGGTGGAAATAGAACTGACTGTTTTGAAATGCTGGTTCGCAAAATGTCACGGTAAGCAAGAGTCGCCACCGTCTTTTATTTTCTCCAACAAGGAAAGGACAAAAGCACAACAAAATTCCTTTTCGAGATGTTTCTCGGTTCGGGAGGTAGATTATAGAAAGGGAAGGTGTTAGCACCCTTTCTATCCGTGGTTATCCACGGGCTCTTAGGTACTTGCTCACTATGTTTTCAAAAATGTTTGCTTTTCTTGTGTTTGTGGGTTTTGAAAAAGTTTAGTTTGAAAACTTCTAGGTAACTCTTGTATCAGTCCTCAAGAGTGTATGAAGTGTTTGTTTGAAAACTTTTTGAAAGTGTAGGTGTGAAAAGTTGTTTTTTGTTTTTGAAAGAGCAAGTACCCAGGAGAAATCTACCTACTCAAAAGAAATTAAGTTGTGTAAATGTCCTTTAGACAGTACTATCCCACTATTGAGGAGTAGGTAGCACCGTCATTGGAGTTATTCGGGTCAATTCGATTATAGGGACATGTGTGGCACCAAAGCAATAGTAGGACGCCTTAGCGGTAACCCTAATGTCCTAGATCCTTTTTATCCGAGGCAACCGTTTCGAGGCAACTGGATCTTTAGACAGGAGGGCGACCTCTAAAACACCCTATACTTAATGACCACGTCGAGGCAACCAAGTGAGGCGTACCCTAAGAGTGGCATGTGTGCGTGTGTCAGGATTCAGTTTAAGATTATCTTTGCACATGTATTATGGCGAGCTACGAGTTGGTTTTAATTTTCAGGCAAGTCTTGTCATGCATAATTAACAGTTAATAATTTGCGGAAAGTAAATTGCGGAAAGTAAATCTACGCTATTACAAGGCGTCGGGTATTTACATCGCCAAAAACATAACCCTTAAAAAATAAATGCGAGAAAATAAAGAAAGCGATAAAAGTCCTAATTATCTATTACATTCTCGGAGCAATTACATAAATATGATCAAAATAATGAATCAAAAATAAATATGCGCGAATAAAAATTGAATCGGGAAAAGTCTTTAGGGTTTTGACCCTTTTTTGAGAAAGAATGAAGTTTGGTCCTTTTTTGCATTTAATTAAATATTAAACCTAAAACTAATTAATTAAATAATTAAAGAGAAAGGTATTTTTTTTAGTTTTTTAATGTCTTAATGAAAATAAAATAAAAAGGATTAAAATTGTCAAAAGAAAAACCCTAATTCTAGATTGATTTTATTTATTGTGAAAAAAGTCAAAGTTAACCTAATTAACTAAATTAATTATATTTAGAATTTATTTACAAAAAATAATTAATAGTGAAATTAATAAATAATAAAAATAAATAATATTTTAGGTTTCTGAATTTATTATGAAAAATAATTATATGAGTTAATTAAATAATAATAATAATAATAGTTAATAAAAGAAAATAAAAGAAAGGAAAAAGAAATAATAAACCAGGGGGGTGATGGACCCATTAGGAGGTTTGTTTGGCAATCTGAAGCCCATTAAGCTATAAGCCCTTTTGACCTTGGGGAATTGTACACGCATGCTTTGACTGGGAATATAGTGTTCTTCATCTCCTGGCCATTGGATCTAAGCTTGTGGCCACATGGCAGGTGGGATGTGAGAGTGTATGGTGGAATTCATTTGGAAATCTGCACATAACCATGTTAAGAAAAATATTATAGAGTTTTGGGTGGACCTGGGAATCGAACCCAGGTCCCAATGATCAACGTCCAACGCATCATCCACCAGGCCAACTTGCACGCTTTGTTAGTATAATGATAAGCAAAAATAATATATGGAAAATGAGCAATATGTTGAATAACAAACAAAAACGCGCGCCATTTGAATTGTCCATTCACACGTTTACACCTCATCATCGTTCTCCTTGAACCTGCAAAACACATGTTAGATAGCGGGGGTTTTTAACCCCCACAAAACAGGATGACCAATAATAGCGAATAGCTCTACAGGCTATATAAATATGTCGCGATGGTAGCTTTGTGTTCGTCTGGCCTTGACGATTCCAACCATAGGCATTAGGGATTCTAATTTTGCTTGTACTGTAAAGCCCCAATCTGGAAGCTCAAGAACCCTAAATTTCTTCAATGGCAACTTGTGATTCTGGGCATTTTAATCCAATTAACCAATACCATTAGCTTTGTATAGATTCAAGCAATGCAAAACAATGATTAAAACATATTAAGTATGCATGAAATATGAGTTTCGATTATGGAAAAGTCAATCAAACTGTGGTTCTGTACTTGAGTATTCCTGTAGCTTTAGCGTGTGATTTGATTGCAAAAGGTCCCTGAGAGTTCCTGCAAGGTATTAGAAACCACAAAATGCTTTGAATCGTGCTAAACTATAGAAAACAGTTTTCAGTTTTCTTTGATTTTTCTTGAATGTGATTATGGTTTTTCTGCAGCAAATTCACGTCCAATGCATTAGGGTTGACTTGTGTACTTATAGTAGAAGAGAATTAGGTTAAATCTTGGCCAAGAAATCCATGGAATTGATGTTTGTATGTTTGATTGAAAATCAAATATTTTTGAATCTTTTTTATTGGAAAAACTTGCCAAACTTGAAGATTCTTGTCCCTTTGATTTGCACACGAATTGCCAGCATATCCTGAGCTTGTTTGCTTCACAAAAAGATTGAAAAAATCATATCTTTGAATTTCCTACAATTTAAATTAATTAAATGAATTAAAATCAATTAAAAATCCAATTAATTAATAAAAATAAGAAAATAAATTCAAATAGGCTTGATGGGTCGTGCATAGGCCTTGGATAAAGTTTCAAGAAGAAATTTGAGGCCCATTAGCAAAAACAAAGTGTTTTGAGCAAAGTTGACTTTTGCAAATTCATAAAAATTTCCCAACTTCTCCAATGCATATGTTGCTCAATTTTGATCATATGAACATGTTCTTGGGCATTTTGGAAAGGTCTTGAAGTCCTATAACCAATGCCTTTGGTCCCATGTCAGTTGGATTTACCAATCTCAAATTATGGTCTTTGACTTAAAGTGCATTTTTGTTGACTTTTGAAATTGACCTATAATGTAGAAATTGATAACTTTTTGTGAGAGCATTTCTTGGACTTGGAATGTGAAGATGAGTTGTAGGAAATGTCATCCCCTTCAAAATGAGCATTGGATGGAATTTTTATGATGAACCATGAAAAAGTTATGCCTTGGTCAAGATACGGTTGACTTTTCTACTGTCCAAAAATAGTAACTTTTGCATCTTGATGGTTTTTGAGTCATCCTTGTGGAATCATGATCAAGACTTGATCAAATGATGATTGTGGACTCAAAATAAGATGTTGACCAAAAATTCTGACTTTTGACTGTGAAATGACCATTTTACCCCTGCAATTGATTGTAGATCAAATAGGGCTTTTGACTATGGAACTTGGCACTGTGAGCCTTGAAACTTGTCATGTAGATGCTTGACAATGTATATAGGCATATGAGACTTGTTTGAGCCATTGAAAACCCTAAATTCATTTAAGGAACCAAAACCCTAATTTCAGCTGGCTTATGAGGCATTTGGACTGTGCAGTCCTTGAGTAATCTTGAACAATTTGAAGAAGATTCTTGACAAACCTTGAAGAATATGGGAGGGCAAATTTTGGGGTACAACAGTTGCCCCTGTTCAATCTTCTTAGACCTGAGGATGTAGATTGGTTTGCGTGCCTTTCGTGATCCGAAGGTGGAAGATGATTGAACACTAGAGTGCCCAGAAATTTGCACTCGCATAGTGTAGTATCAGCAATATGATGTCGGGAATGGGATTACAGATGCCATTTGGAGAGATGATGGATAGGAGGATGGGCTTATAGATGCCATCTGGAAATGTGTGTCGATCGCGTAAGAGATTCCTTAGCGAGAACTTGCGTACCTGAGAAAGAAAGATAATTTCCTGGCCTGTTACAGGTGTTGATCTTCAAACTCTTCATGTAGATACTTTCCTGGATAGATACAGGTATAGATCTACAATCAATCACTTACAGATATGCCCTGGCTAGATACAGGTATCAAATCTGGAACTTCAAAAGGTTGGTCGAGATAGCTTTCCTGGCTGGATACCGGTGTAGATCTCTGACCTGAGAATGAAAGATAACTTCCTGGCTAGATACAGGTATTGATCTTCAAACTCCTCATGCAGATACTTTCCTGGCTAGATACAGGTATAGATCTACAATCAATCGCTCACAGATATGCCCTGGCTAGATACAGGTATCGAATATGGAACTTCAAAAGGTCGGTCGAGATAGCTTTCCTGGCTGGATACAGGTGTAGACCTCTGACCTGAGAATGTAAGATAACTTCCTGGCTAGATACAAGTATTGATCTTCAAACTCCTCATGCAGATACTTTCCTGGCTAGATACAGGTATAGATCTACAATCAATCGCTCACAGATATGCCCTGGCTAGATACAGGTATCGAATCTGGAACTTCAAAAGGTTGGTCGAGATAGCTTTCCTGGCTGGATACAGGTGTAGATCTCTGACCTGAGAATGAAAGATAACTTCCTGGCTAGATACAGGTATTGATCTTCAAACTCCTCATGTAGATACTTTCCTGGCTAGATACAGGTATAGATCTACAATTAATCACTCACAGATATGCCCTGGCTAGATACAGGTATCGAATCTGGAGCTTCAAAAGGTTGGTTGAGATAGCTTTCCTGGCCGGATACAGGTGTAGACCTCTGACCTGAGAATGAAAGATAACTTCCTGGCTAGATACAGGTATTGATCTTCAAACTCCTCATGCAGATACTTTCCTGGCTAGATACAGGTATAGATCTACAATCAATCGCTCACAGATATGCCCTGGCTAGATACAGGTATCGAATCTGGAACTTCAAAAGGTTGGTCGAGATAGCTTTCCTGGCTGGATACAGGTGTAGACCTCTGACCTGAGAATGAAAGATGACTTCCTGGCTAGATACATGTATTGATCTTCAAACTCTTCATGCAGATACTTTCCTGGCTAGATACAGGTATAGATCTACAATCAATCGCTCACAGATATGCCCTGGCTAGATACAGGTATCGAATCTGGAACTTCAAAAGTTGATGGTAATATCTTTTGATTGACCTTTTCCTGAAAAGGCAAAACATTAGTTGTATGCAATGTCATGATGTATGAAATGCATGATGTCATGATGTTTTCAGGAATAAATGAGATTGTGTCGTATGCACTTTATCATGTATATGAATAAGAGGTATGAGAAGTGATATGTTTTATGAATGTATTTTCGTCTGGGAAAATAAATCCTTGACGAATGCCGGGAGTTTTTTAAATCCTGGGCTGATGTTAAAGAGTAGAGTTCTTCATTTCCGCTGAGGATGATGATTGTAAGAATAAACCGGTAGGAGAAGGTGACTCTGTTGGGGGATAAGCCTGATGGAGAGATTACTCTGCGGGGAATTACCCTATGGGAAGAGATACTTCGCTGAGATTTTGATGATAACTCCGTTGGGGATTCCCGTTGATAAGCTTTGTTGGGGAATTTGAGGAACTCCGTTGGGGATAGGAAGAACTTCGCCGAGGACGATCTTTCCGTTGCAATTTGCTGAGGATAACCCAGTTAGACTCTGGTGGGGAATAACCTTTGAATCTGGCTAGGAAGAGCGTTTGTACTCTACAGGGGATAAGCTTCCGGAATCTACTGGGGAGGGTGATTCAACTCTCCTGGGGAAAATTTTTTGGACTGCACTGGGGAAATTGGCTCCACTGGGGTGTCTGTATTCCGCCGGGGAACAATCTTATATTTCTGTCGAGGAATATTAAGACTGTCAGGGATGCTTGCTGAGGAATATCTGTATACTCTGCTGGAGAATATTGAGATCTTCTGGGGATACCCAACTTCCTTAGGGTTGACAGTAGCCTAACTCTGCTTGGGGGAGAGTATTGCTGAATCTTGTCTTACTCTGCGGGGAGTGGAGATATCTTGGTTACATTCTTCAGCTGAACCTACCTTGGTACCTTGGTGGACAGAGCAACTAGACCGCTTAGACAATTCTTATTACCCTTGTTTCTAATATCACCTATAATTAGTCCTTTGTTTCGCATGCAAATATTTATGATTTAGAAATTAATGTCAAATGCATATATCAAAAATGAACATTGGACGTTCTTTGCAAACAAAACAGATAAAGGAAAAACAATTGGCAATTTGTCTGAAAAATGAGCTTGTATTGATTTTTAAAATTTGCCTGTAAATAGGCGTTTTGTGTACAAGGGGTTGACGTCCTAGTAAGAGAACGCCGCCGAACAAAATGGAGTTTATACAATTTTGTGAAAAGAAAACAAAACAGCTATGTGAAAAAAATAGTCCCATTGGGTTCCAACTCTGCTATCGCCTTTATGTCTTCAAGCGTCTCATCACTCTGTTGTTTAGTTGGAGATGAAGTTGATTGATTGATGTCGTCCGAGTCTGATTGTTGATACCAAAAGTCCGGATGCAGGGTGATCCAATGAGACATAGTATTACGCTTTAATCCCTAACTTTTGCCTGGACCGCCCTTTCGGGTTTTCAGTCCACGGGGATACCCATTTTTGCCCAAGCCGCCTTTTCAGGTTTTCGACTTGCCGGGTGTACAGATTTTTTTTCATTTCATCCCTTATTTTTGCACGAACCCTTTTGGTTCGCCGGGAAGCCCTTATTTTTGCCTAGGTGTGTCAACCTAGCGGGTCTTTAATCACGCGTAGTATCTTTTTACTATGTCTGCATTGGCGGGGTGAGGAAGGTCGTCACCATCCATGGTGGTTAGAATCATTGCTCCTCCTGAGAAGATGTTCTTAACCACAAATGGCCCTTCGTACGTAGGGGTCCATTTTCCCCTGGGATCACCTTGAGGTAGGATGATACGCTTGATTACCAGGTCTCCGACTTGATACTCTTGTCGTCTGACTTTCTTGTTAAAAGCTTTGATCATCCGTTTTTGGTACGTCTGACCATGATAAATAGCGGTGAGTCTCTTTTCGTCAATTAGGTTTAATTGATCAAGCCGAGTCTGGATCCAGTCATCTTCGCTCAAACCTGCATCCTTCATTATCCGGAGAGAGGGTATCTGGACTTCAATAGGCAAGACTGCCTCCATGCCATAGACCAAGGAAAAGGGTGTTGCCCCTGTTGATGTTCGTGCTGAGGTACGGTACCCATGAAGAGAAAACGGTAACATCTCGTGCCAATCTTTGTAGGTCACTGTCATCTTCTGCACAATCTTCTTGATATTTTTATTAGCTGCTTCTACAGCCCCATTCATCTTCGGCCGATAAGGAGAAGAGTTGTGGTGCTGTATCTTGAATTGCTCGCAGAGCTCAGTGATCATCTTGTTGTTAAGATTGGTACCATTATCCGTAATGATCCTCTCAGGTACACCGTATCGACAGATCAGATTGTGCCGAATGAACCGCGCCACGACGTTCTTGGTTACGGTAGCAAAGGAGGCTGCTTCAACCCACTTCGTAAAGTAATCAATCGCTACCAGGATGAAGCGATGCCCGTTGGATGCCGTAGGTCTGATCTCACCGATCATATCAATGCCCCACATTGCAAAAGGCCATGGTGATGTCAAGACGTTCAAAGGAACCGGAGGAATATGCACTTTATCAGCATAGATCTGGCATTTGTGACACGTCCGAGAATGTTGATAACAGTCGGCTTCCATTGTGGACCAGTAATATCCTGCCCGAAGGATTTTCTTTGCCATGGTATGTCCACTGGAATGCGTTCCGAAGGTACCTTCATGCAGCTCTGTCATGATCCTTTCTGCTTCAGTCTTATCCACACAACGCAGTAAGGTCGAATCATGGTTTCGCTTGTAGAGAATGTCATTGCTGAGGAAGAACTTCGCCGCGAACCTTCTCAGGAACTTTTTGTCATTAACGGATGCGCCCTCGGGGTATTCTTGAGCTTCAAGGTACCTCTTCATTTCATGATACTAAGGTTTTTCAGTTACCTCTTCAGTCTCAAGATCACAGCAATGTGCAGGTTCATCCAACTTCAAGATAATGATTCAGGGAGCCTCGTTGTCCCATTTTACTTTGAACATGGAAGACATTGTAGCTAGCGCGTCCGCCAACTGATTCTCCTCTCTTGGGAAGTGTTCAAAAGTTATCTCCTCGAAATGGGGAATCAACGTCAATACATACTCCTTGTAGGGAATAAGATTCGGGTGTTTCGTATCCCACTCGCCTTTGATCTGACTGATCACGAGAGCGGAATCTCCGAGACACTCAGAAACTTGATCCTTAGGTCAATTGCAGCTCGAAGACCCATGATGCAAGCTTCATACTCCGCCATGTTGTTGGTGCAGTTGAAACATAGCCGGGCAGTAAGTGGAGTATGAGTGCCTTTTGGAGATATGATCACAGCGCCAATGCCGTTACCCAAAGCGTTTGAGGCTCCGTCAAAGTGCATAGACCATCGGGATCCTTCCTCAGGTCCTTCATCCGGTCCAGGTACTTCACAATCAGTCACTACCATGATATTCTCGTCTGGAAATTCAAAGTTCATGGACTGGTAGTCATCCATTGCCTGGTGTGCCAAATGGTCTTCCAGCACACTTCCCTTGACTGCTTTCTGAGTCGTGTACTGGATGTCATATTCCGTCAAGATCATCTGCCACCTTGCTATTCTTCCGGACAAGGCAGGCTTTTCAAAGATGTACTTAATTGGATCCATTTTTGAAATCAACAGAGTAGTGTGAGTCAACATATACTGTCTCAGCCGGCGAGCAGCCCATACCAAAGCGCAACAAGTTTTCTCGAGCAGTGAGTATCGGGTCTCACAGTCGATAAACATTTTGCTAAGGTAATAAATAGCGTGCACTTTTCGGCCAGACTCGTCATGCTGCCCCAGCACACACCCCATTGAGCTGTCAAGTACTGTTAAGTATAATATTAGAGGTCTCCCTTCAACCGGTGGCATAAGAATGGGTGGTTCTTGGATATACTCTTTGATTCTTTCGAAAGCGGCTCGACATTCATTGTTCCAATATACTACTTGATCTTTCTTCATTAGCTTGAAGATTGGTTCACAGGTAGCAGTTAGATGTGAGATGAATCGGGCAATGTAGTTCAGACGTCCTAGAAAACCTCTGACTTCTTTCTCTGTCTTGGGAACTGGCATCTCTTGTATGGCTTTCACCTTGGCAGGGTCCACTTGAATACCTTTATCGCTCACGACGAAGCCTAGCAATTTTCCAGATCTCACCCCAAAGGTGCACTTGTTCGGGTTCAACCTCAGCTTGTACAACTTCAGATGGTCAAATAGCTTCTGTAGATGGTCAAGGTGTTCCTCCTCAGTTTGGGACCTTACAATCATATCGTCGACATATACTTCAATCTCATGATGGATCATGTCATGAAATAAAGCAACCATGGCACGTTGGTAGGTTTCCCCAGCATTTTTCAACCCAAAAGGCATGACCTTGTAGCAAAAGGTGCCCCACTGAGTAACAAAGGTGGTCTTCTCCATGTCTTCAGGAGCCATCTTGATTTAATTATAACCTGAGAACCCATCCATGAAGGAGAATACCTTATGTTGAGCAGTGTTGTCCACTAGAACGTCGATGTGAGGTAGAGGGAAATCATCCTTGGGGCTTGCCCTGTTCAAATCCCTGTAGTCAACACACATTCGGACCTTACCATCTTTCTTCGGCACTGGAACCACATTGGCGACCCACTGAGGGTAAGAAGTTACTGCTAGAAAACCGGCATTGAATTGTTTCATAACCTCAGCTTTGATTTTCTCGGACATCTCTGGACGCATACGGCGGACTTTCTGTTTTACTGGAGGGCATTCTTCCTTGGTAGGCAAGTGATGAACCACAATGTCAGTATCCAACCCAGGCATGTCTTCGTAAGACCAGACAAAGATTTCCACATAGTCATGCAGCATCTGAATCAACTGTTGTTTCACACTAGACTCTAGATTGGCACCAATCTTGACTTCCTTTCTGTCTGTCTCAGTACCCAGATTTACCGTTTCCACTAGCTCTTCATGTGGCTGAATGGCCCTTTCTTCCTGGAGTAGCAGTCTTGCCAGCTCACCGGGCACCTCACAATCATCTTCACCTTCGTCTTCGGCTAAGTTGATCGGATTTTCGAAGTCATAACTGGCAGTAGCAGAGTCGTTACCAGTGAGATCCAGAGTGGATTGGAACCCTTTATAGGTGAGTGTGTGTAAATATAGCTGTTTTGCAATATATAATAAGAAAGACAAGGAGCGCAAGATTTGAAATGCAAAAAACGTCCAATGCTTTTATTAATGATATATGAAAATGACACACAAAAGCCCTCACAAATGAAGCCACGGTGCCCCGGGTAAGACACCGGGCCATAAAGTTTCAAATTATTATCTGTTTCAAATTCAAAACAAAGGAGTTCATTACTGAGTGACAAAAGTAATAGGTACGAAGTCTTTTGCAGTCCAGTTGTTCGGTCCACTGTTGGTCGTTGAGTAGATCCAACTGTCGAATTCAGATTCCTCCACGTCATCTTCAATAGCATTTACTCCCAGGTTGGTGATGAACACAGGAGGTCTTCCAATCCTTGCCTTACGAACAACCCTTTGAGCTTCTGCAGTGAAACCCAAACCAAATTTGTCAGTCTTCGGAGTGAAATCAGGAAGTCGGCCCCAGTTTGCGCACTCACCCTTCTCAATCACAACCCGGGCATCCTTTAAGGAAGCCATCTTCAAAGGAGAGTCTTCTTCAGTCACAGTCTCTGTTGACGCCAATGTCTGAGGAACCTCTTCAAAATGTTGAAAGGGGGTCTCAATGAATTCCCCATCCATCTCTATGTACCGGAACGAGTTGAGGTGGCTGACCATATATTCTTCTTCCCCTTGAACTGTTACGATCTTCCCTCTGACCGGGTATTTCAGCTTCTGATGTAGTGTGGAGGTCACAGCTCCAGCCTTGTGGATCCAAGGACGACCCAGCAAACAAGAGTAGGACGGTCGGATGTCCATCACATAGAATGTTGAATCAATGACCTGAGAACCAACCCTGATTCGAATATCAACTTCACCATGTACCATCCTTTTGGACCCGTCAAAGGCCCGGACAACAATGTTACTTGGCTTGAGCTCAAAACCCTCGCAATCCAACCTGTCTAGAGCTTTCTTGGGCAATACGTTCAATGAAGACCCAGTGTCAACCAGCACATGAGCAAGAGTAGTGCCCCTGCATTCAATAGAGACATGCAGGGCATCGTTATGGTTCTTCCCCTTAGCAGTCAGATCAGCGTCAGAGAAACCTAAACCATTATCAGCAGTTAAGTTGGACACACACTCGGTAAATTGATCAGCTGACGTCTCTTGTGGCACGTGGGCCGTCTTCAGGAAAGTAATCAGGGCCTTGGCATGGGCCTCTGAACACAACAACAGTGATAGCATGGAAATCTTAGATGGGGTGTGCCCCAGCTGCTCAACGACATTGAAATCACTCTTCTTGATAATCTTAAGAATCTCTTCCATCTCTTGCTTGGAAGCTTCAACATTGGTTGTCTTCGGTGCCTCTGTCTGGGCAGGCACATCAGTAGCAATCCCTTTGCCCCGAGCGTCAGATGACTCGGCAGCAGGGGTAGAAATAGGAACTTGGTCAGGAAGGGAAGCAGGCACACTTGTAGGTGTGATGACAATAGATCTCTAAATAGCTGGTGGCGCAATATCTGGTGAGAAGAGCCTACCACTGCGGGTGACTTTGGCAGGCCCGGTGATGTTGCTGACGCCGGTACTAGTATCAAACTTTTGTTTTACTCCAAGCACATAAACGTCTTCCCCATAGTGCCACGGGACAGCTTTGTCAGAGGTATAAGGGATGGGCCTTGGAACAGTAATGATGATATGGGCAATCTTATGAGTAGACATGATTTTGACAGGCTTCTTTGAGGGAACCTTAGGAGAGTTGTTGAAAATAGTAACAATGGACACTTCTTCAGCAGGAATAGCAGGAACAACAATCTTCTCGAACAAGATCTCTTTGTTATCCATCAGATTTTGGACGCCTGACTTCAACAAAGGACAACCAGCAGGTGAAACAGCACATAGATGGCAACCTTTACTACATCCCGGAAATAAACCGGCTAGCAACAGGTTCCTTTTGACAGTCAATAATGGAGTAACAATATCATCCACTGAGGCTACATACAGGTCTTCCTCAACAGCATTCACTCCATGCTTGGGCATGGGAGCAGTCACAACATTGGGCCTTTCGGGTGCCTCGAACTCTATCTCTTTAGCATCAATAAGGTCCTGAACCTTATTCCTCAGAGCCCAACAATCATCCGTAGTATGCCCTGGGCTGTTAGAGTGATAAGCGCAGCGGGCGTTGGGATTGTACTTTGGAGATGTTGTGTTCACAACCTTCGGGGCTTCCTTTATAGTTACCAGATTGGTTGACAGTAATTGTGGCAATATCTGAGACAAGGTCATACTGAGTCGAGTGAACTCCCTTCTGGGTCTCTCACCCCTTGGTTGGTTATATTGCCGAGGAGCAACAGCAGGCTTTGAAATTACCACCGCGTTGACAGCTTGGCGGTGTTCCGATTTATTCTGTCTCCTTGAACCATAGACAGCACTAGACTCCTTCTTGAACGATTTCTTCTCAGTGCTCGAGGAGGCACCCTTCTGTATCTTCCCCGACTTGATACCAGCTTCTATCCTCTCATCAGTCAAGATCAGATCTGTAAACCCAGCAGAAGAATTCCCAATCAGATGGTTGAAGAAAGGCCCAGAAAGGGTCCCCAAGAACATATCAACGAGCTCACGGTCAGTCAAAGGTGGCTGCACCCTTCCAGCCAGGTCTCTCCACTTTTGTGCATACTCCTTAAATCCTTCACCCATCCCAAGTGACATACCCTAGAGTTGGGTACGCGTAGGAGCGAGGTCGGAATTATACTGATACTGCTTATAAAACGCAGTAGCCAAGTCCTCCCAGTTACGAATACTGGCTCCATCCAGCTGATAGAACCATTCGAGTTGAGTCCCTGAAAGACTATCCTGGAAGAAATGGATCCATAAATTCTTGTCAGCAGTATAAGGTTGGATCTTCCTTGCATATGATCTGAGATGCAGCTTAGGACAGGAAGCTCCATCATACTTTGCAAAAGCAGGCGCCTTGAACTTGTGAGGAATTACCACTCCAGAAGATAAGCCTAGGTCTCCAAAGTCCAACCCAGGCACATGTTGAATCTCCATAGCACTTAAACGGTCCTCCAGCTGTTTGTACCTATCCTCAGCAGGAGGGTACTGTTCATCATTGTAATCCGTCTCATTGTCGGAGACCACGGGACTAGGAACCCTTCTCTCTTGGGGATTGTCTTTCCCTACAGAGGAAGTAGCCAGATCAGCCTCATTTTGTAGTCCATTTCCAAACCTCTGTCCAGTGTTGAACAAGACAGTCCTCTTCTTCTTCTTCTTCTTCATAAGCAGGGTCTTCAACTCCTGTTGACCCTGGGCTAGGCTCATAACCATCTCTTGGAACTGGGCATTCTGGGCCTGGAGGGCCTTGATAGCTTGTTCATTAGTAGGTTCAGAAGTCATGATGATTGCTGAAATAAACAGCGAAGAAGATGAGTGACCTATAAAAAAGAGTACCTGTTATGCACATGATGCATGATATGTTATTTATGCAATGCATTCAAGGGTTCGAAAATTCAAATTCGTTGTAGACAAAAAGGAACACACGTTATATTAAGAAATAATTTGTTTAGTACATCAATGCCTCATGGGCGAAATATTACAAAATACTTAATCCCAAAAGACACTGCGCATCCTCTTTGGAGCGGTGTAAGTGTTGAGGGTCTTTCCTCGTGAAGTAGGCAGGTGAGCTCCAAGACCTTCTTCTCACTGGCATGTAGACTGGTTTCAAGAGAATTCCGTTCTTCCTTGAGTTGGATCCAACTCTTTTGCATTTCCTCCCATGATGTTGGCATGTGAGGATGTTGAATGGTGTACGGAACCTCTCCTTCCATAACTGGCTCTTTGATCACGGGGAGAATGTGAGGATATGGCATCACAAGCTTCTGGGAGCGGGCTCGTACCCACTTGAGATAAGGCTCAAGGGGGGTGGAGTTCTTGTGCCCCAGTGTCTTACTATCCGCCTTGTTAGGCATCCTCTAAGCTCTGATAAACCTCTGGCGAAGTCCTTGCGTATCATTGTCGAAGTCAAAAACTATGTCAGGAATCAGCATGTCATGAGGGCCATCCCTCCGAGCATATCCAAATTGCCTCAAAGCCAGACAGGGGTTGTAAGTAATGCCTCCTCTGATTCCAAGTAAAGGAACATTAGGAAACTCTCCGCAACGATCAATGATAGTGACATTTTCTCTGGACCGAGAACACCAATGTATATCAGCATGTGTAAGAGTCATCAATCATTGTGACCATCTCAAACCCCGCTCGTTCTTCAAAACTGATTGTGGAAGGTGTGAAATAAACCACCTTGCCAGGAGAGGAGTACAGCACATGAGAACACCTCTTTTTCTCATGGTTCGAGTGTAACATGAGTGGAGGATGTCCCCAAGCAACATAGGTATGGGGTTCCTGGACATGAAAATCTTGACAACATTGATATCTATAAGCTGATCCGGATTCGGGAACAACACCAACCCATAGACAAGGAGTGCCACAATTTCTTCAAAGGCTTGTAGGTCAAGAGAATTCCAACATTCTTGTGCCTTCTCAAACAGGAACTTTGCCAAGAATCCTTTGACACCACTTCTGACTTCCCAATGCCCCTTGATATCAGATGGTTGTAGACGTAATGCTTGAGCAACCTCTTCAAGTTTTGGTTCCCTTTCTGTACCATTGTAGGGTAGTTGACTAAGAATAGGAACCTTCAGAAGTTGAGAAAACTCTTCCAAGGTAGGCACCAATTGATAATCCGGGAAAGTAAAACAGTGGTGCAGGGGGTCAAAGAACTGGAAGAGAACTTTTATCATATCTTCTTCAATGTTGGTGTTGACCAAGCTGATGAGTCTACCATGCCTTTCACTAAAGGAAGAGTTCTCGGGAATCCTGGATGTAAGCTCCTTAAGCTGAGGAGGGATCCTTACAAGGTTGACCTGAATTGTTTTCCTGCGGAGAGATTCCATGTCCTACAAAACAAGAACAAAGATGAAGATTCGAACCCTTGAAGTGGTTAGTAAATGCATATGATGCTTTATGATGTTATGATGTTATGATAAAGACACACCACAAGTATTCACAAAAGGCAAACATGATAAGGCACACAAGTCACACCAGACAGCCCTTAGAGTTTAGGCCAGCATGAGGTTTAGGTACTACCCTCTTGAAGTTGGTGGGCTTAAAACCTGTCCTATCAAAAGTAACCGGGTTCTAAGGAGCTCAATATCATTAGATTGTTTTCTATGTTCATTGTTTTGATTTATCCACTGAACTGGCGATCAAAATATTCCAAGAATACAACCCTCAATGAGTGTAGTATCGAGTATCTACCAACTTCGGACTGTACCAAAGTCGGTCATCTCACTACCTCTAAAGAGGCCAGGATGGTCAAGTAAGGTTCCTAAGGTCAGTTGATGCTTCATGACACCACGCGGCGGCCCCGTACTCTCCTTGACTTGACTCAAGGGTTACCGGTACTCACCAAAGTGCCACATCAACGTAGCAACTGCTTCAACCGTGTCGGTATACCCCGCACAGTTCCCTCACAGTTTGTTGCTACTTCTAAAGGGTATCCCCCAGATCCGGGTTAGGATAATGTCGCGGTAAGAAAGAGTCGCCACCGTATTTTATTTTCTCCAACAAGGAAATGACAAAAGCACAACAAAATTCCTTTTCGAGATGTTTCTCGGTTCGGGAGGTAGATTATAGAAAGGGAAGGTGTTAGCACCCTTTCTATTCGTGGTTATCCACGGGCTCTTAGGTACTTGCTCACTATGTTTTAAAAAATGTTTGCTTTTCTTGTGTTTGTGGGTTTTGAAAAAGTTTAGTTTGAAAACTTCTAGGTAACTCTTGTATCAGTCCTCAAGAGTGTATGAAGTGTTTGTTTGAAAACTTTTTGAAAGTGTAGGTGTAAAAAGTTGTTTTTTGTTTTTGAAAGAGCAAGTACCCAGGAGAAATCTACCTACTCAAAAGAAATTAAGCTGTGTAAATGTCCTTTAGACAGTACTATCCCACTATTAAGGAGTAGGTAGCACCGTCATTGGAGTTATTCGGGTCAATTCGATTATAGGGACATGTGTGGTCACCAAAGCAATAGTAGGATGCCTTAGCGGTAACCCTAATGTCCTAGATCCTTTTTATCTGAGGCAACCGTTTCGAGGCAACTGGATCTTTAGACAGGAGGGCGACCTCTAAAACACCCTATACTTAATGACCACGTAGAGGCAACCAAGTGAGGCGTACCCTAAGAGTGGCATGTGTGCGTGTGTCAGGATTCAGTTTAAGATTATCTTTGCACATGTATTATGGCGAGCTACGAGTTGGTTTTAATTTTCAGGCAAGTCTTGTCATGCATAATTAACAGTTAATAATTTGCGGAAAGTAAATCTACACTATTACAAGGCGTCGGGTATTTACATCGCCAAAAACATAACCCTTAAAAAATAAATGCGAGAAAATAAAGAAAGCGATAAAAGTCCTAATTATCTATTACATTCTCGGAGCAATTACATAAATATGATCAAAATAATGAATCAAAAATAAATATGCGCGAATAAAAATTGAATCGGGAAAAGTCTTTAGGGTTTTGACCCTTTTTTGAGAAAGAATGAAGTTTGGTCCTTTTTTGCATTTAATTAAATATTAAACCTAAAACTAATTAATTAAATAATTAAAGAGAAAGGTATTTTTTTTAGTTTTTTAATGTCTTAATGAAAATAAAATAAAAAGGATTAAAATTGTCAAAAGAAAAACCCTAATTCTAGATTGATTTTATTTATTGTGAAAAAAGTCAAAGTTAACCTAATTAACTAAATTAATTATATTTAGAATTTATTTACAAAAAATAATTAATAGTGAAATTAATAAATAATAAAAATAAATAATATTTTAGGTTTCTGAATTTATTATGAAAAATAATTATATGAGTTAATTAAATAATAATAATAATAATAATAGTTAATAAAAGAAAATAAAAGAAAGGAAAAAGAAATAATAAACCAGGGGGGTGATGGACCCATTAGGAGGTTTGTTTGGCAATCTGAAGCCCATTAAGCTATAAGCCCTTTTGACCTTGGGGAATTGTACACGCATGCTTTGACTGGGAATATGGTGTTCTTCATCTCCTGGCCATTGGATCTAAGCTTGTGGCCACATGGCAGGTGGGATGTGAGAGTGTATGGTGGAATTCATTTGGAAATCTGCACATAACCATGTTAAGAAAAATATTATAGAGTTTTGGGTGGACCTGGGAATCGAACCCAGGTCCCAATGATCAACGTCCAACGCATCATCCACCAGGCCAACTTGCACGCTTTGTTAGTATAATGATAAGCAAAAATAATATATGGAAAATAAGCAATATGCTGAATAACAAACAAAAACGCGCGCCATTTGAATTGTCCATTCACACGTTTACACCTCATCATCGTTCTCCTTGAACCTGCAAAACACATGTTAGATAGCGGGGGTTTTTAACCCCCACAAAACAGGATGACCAATAATAGTGAATAGCCCTACAGGCTATATAAATATGTCGCGATGGTAGCTTTGTGTTCGTCTGGCCTTGACGATTCCAACCATAGGCATTAGGGGTTCTAATTTTGCCTGTATTGTAAAGCCCCAATCTGGAAGCTCAAGAACCTTAAATTTCTTCAATGGCAACTTGTGATTCTGGGCATTTTAATCCAATTAACCAATACCATTAGCTTTGTATAGATTCAAGCAATGCAAAACAATGATTAAAACATATTAATTATGCATGAAATATGAGTTTCGATTATGGAAAAGTCAAGCAAATCGTGGTTCTGTACTTGAGTATTCCTGTAGCTTTAGCGTGTGATTTTGATTGCAAAAGGTCACTAAGAGTTCCTGCAAGGTATTAGAAACCACAAAATGCTTTGAATCGTGCTAAACTATAGAAAACATTTTTCACTTTTCTTTGATTTTTCTTGAATGTGATTATGGTTTTTCTGCAGCAAATTCACGTCCAATGCATTAGGGTTGACTTGTGTACTTATAGTAGAAGAGAATTAGGTTAAATCTTGGCCAAGAAATCCATGGAATTGATGTTTGTATATTTGATTGAAAATCAAATATTTTTGAATCTTTTTGATTGGAAAAACTTGCCAAACTTGAAGATTCTTGTCCCTTTGATTTGCACACGAATTGCAAGCATATCCTGAGCTTGTTTGCTTCACAAAAAGATTGAAAAAATCATATCTTTGAATTTCCTACAATTTAACTTAATTAAATGAATTAAAATCAATTAAAAATCCAATTAATTAATAAAAATAAGAAAATAAATTCTAATAGGCTTGATGGGTCGTGCATAGGCCTTGGATAACGTTTCAAGAAGAAATTTGAGGCCCATTAGCAAAAACAAAGTGTTTTGAGCAAAGTTGACTTTTGCAAATTCATAAAAATTTCCCAACTTCTCCAATGCATATCTTGCTCAATTTTGATCATATGAACATGTTCTTGGACATTTTGGAAAGGTCTTGAAGTCCTCTAACCAATGCCTTTGTTCCCATGTCAGTTGGATTTACCAATCTCAAGTTATGGTCTTTGACTTAAAGTGCATTTTTGTTGACTTTTGAAATTGACATATAATGTAGAAATTGATAACTTTTTTGTGAGAGAATTTCATGGACTTGGAATGTGAAGATGAGTTGTAGGAAATGTCATCCCCTTCAAAATGAGCATTGGATGGAATTTTTCTGATGAACCATGAAAAAGTTATGCCTTGGTCAAGATACGGTTGACTTTTCTACTGTCCAAAAATAGTAACTTTTTCATCTTGATGGTTTTTGAGTTATCCTTGTGGAATCATGATCAAGACTTGATCAAATGATGATTGTGGAATCAAAATAAGATGTTGACCAAAAATTCTGACTTTTGACTGTGAAATGACCATTTTACCCCTGCAATTGATTGTAGATCAAATAGGGCTTTTGACTGTGGAACTTGGCACTGTGAGCCTTGAAACTTGTCATGTAGATGCTTGACAATGTATATAGGCATATGATACTTGTTTGAGCCATTGAAAACCCTAAATTCATTGAAGGAACCAAAACCCTAATTTCAGTTGGCTTAGGAGGCATTTGGACTGTGCAGTCCTTGAGTAATCTTGAACCATTTGAATATGATTCTTGACAAACCTTGAAGAATATGGGAGGGCAAATTTTGGGGTACAACACACTTAATAGCATAGTACCACCTTTTAGGAAAGTCTGTCTTGAGCCTTGCGCCTATTTTCCTTCAGAAGGAAGCAACCCCATCTGAACCATTCATCTTGCTTTTGTGGCACAAGTGGACATTTACTTTCCAGCTGGGCCTTATTTTATTATTTTTTACACCCCAACTGCCAAGAGGCCCCTACATGTACTTTCACGTTACATTATTTTATCATTTATTTGCAAGGCTGGCTTTGGACAACATGTCCATTCTTTCTCTATAAATAGAGGAACATTTACAAAGCTGGGGAGGATCTTTGCACCAGAGGAACAAATCTCCCAAATTTTCTCAAACACCACAAATCTCTCAAGTCCCTTCAACACTTGTGAGAACAAGCCCAGAATCACATACTTACTTCCTTAGATTCTGAAGAACAAGTACTCTTCAGTATCCTTCGAATCCAGTTTGGAAAGAAATATAAGACTTGTTTCTTTCCTTCCTTCGAATCCAGCATTCCAAGCACAGCTCTTGGCCCCCTCTTTCAAATCCAGAACCCTGAGCCTCCACTCAAGGTCCCACATCCATTCAAGGCCTGAAGCAAGGTAAGTTATTCTTACCTTTGAAATTTTTGTTTCATAACATGTAAATACAATTCCTTTTCGTTTGAAACATTGTACATACCATTGTTCCTTTCGTTTCCACATTTTTAACATATTTTTCAGAGCTAACCCTTTCATTTTGCTTTTTGTTTACCCGAACTTGCTTTAACTATTAAACTGTTTACAAGACAAATACTAGCATGGCCCCAGGCCATGTTGCCATTTAATGCTTTAAATGATGGAAACAGGAAATAGGAAACAAAGCTTCTGGCTTCTACCCTTTTTTCTCCAGGTCAAACGAAAGAGACAACCAGGAGGAAAACCATGTTGACTTCTAGGCCCAAACGAAAAGCACGCCTTCACTGATTCCAGGCTCAATCGAAAGGCATTCCCTCACTGCTTTCAATCTCCAGTCGAAGAAGGCAACAAGACAACAAGGCAAAACCAGAAGGTTTCGCCATACGCTGACTTCCAGGCCAATCGAAGGACAAAACCTCACTGGTGCCAGCCCCTAATCGAAGGCCATGACCTCACTGGTGCTAGCCCCAATCGAAGGAGGCCAATAGAGTGCAGAATCGAAGGGTTTTCTGCCTCAATCGAAAGATCCATTTTTCTTGCTTTTACCTTATTTTTGCCTCTATATTCTCATGCCTTTCAATATGGTTTTAATAGTGTAGGATATTTACTTCCTGCATTTTTATTGCTTTGTACAAACACTAGTAATTAGATGTGTATGGCAAGATAAAATCAACAAGTAGACAACCCAAAAATCAAAGACAAAATGCATGCAATCAAACACACTTGCACACATGCACTCTTAGGGTAATTCCACTTGTTGCCTTACAAAAATGGCCATGTTATGCATATGGGATGTCTTAGCACAAACGAATTGAAAAAAGATCATAGTCCCTCGATGACGCTATCAAAGTTGCCTTTCAAAATGATCTTAGTCCCTACAGAAAAGTGCTAAGTAATTTCACAACATTGCTATCATGGTCATACGATGACCCGCGCCTGTCCTGTTAACATCCTAACACAAGGTTGTTCACCAAATACAATGGTGAAACAACACTGTTAAAAGGGTTAAAAACATAAGAAAGATCTTTGAGTAAAATAGGGTAGACAACTCTTAGTTACTTGATCAAAAATCTTACAAAACATCCTTGCTATTTTTCAAAACACACTCAACAACACAATTTTAAAACAACTTTCAAAACATGGAAAACCTTTCAAAAAGACATACACCTTTGTATACATTCAAACAAGAATCATTACAAAGGTTGCCTAGACAAGGCATCTTTTTCAAAATATTTTCAAAACCACACACACAAAGCATCATTTCAAATAATTGAAAAGCAAAGGCAAGTGATCTAAAACAAGTAACTAAGAGCCCATGGATAACCATGGATGAAAAGGGTGCTAGCACCTTCCCTTTTCATAATCTACCCCCCGAACCCACGAAAACATCTCAAAGGTCTTTCCTGTGCTTTTTGACCTTTCCTTAGAATAAAATAAAAAGTCGGTGGCGAATCTTGCTAAACCGAAACATTTGCGAACACAAACGCAAAATCCCAAGTCAGTTCTCCCACCGTATCACAGTAATCTTATTTGATGTTTTTGCGATTTCACGTTGTTGTTTGTTATGAGCGCAAAGCAGAAGTTTTTTTTTCATGTTATATTGCGGTTGAGAAGCGAGAGAGATAAGTATATTTGATAGTAAAATAAGGAAACAGAACCGTGAGATGTAAATTAGAGAGTATTTGAGAAGAAACAAAGAGAGATTTCGAGAGCTTTTTTTTGTTGTTTCATTGTTAGAAGATGAAGAAGAAGTAGCGATTGAAAGCAGGGAGAAGAGAGACCGTGAGAAACCAAAATATCACGTTGGACAAAATACGAGAGAGAGAGAGAGAGAGAGAGAGAGAGAGAGAGAGAGAGAGAGAGAGAGAGAGAGAGAGAGAGAGGAAATTGTGTGAGATTATCTTGATTTAATCAATTAATCTATTTTTAATTGAATTTAATAGGGATAATAATTTATGACCAATTCCAAGGTAATGTGCAGCGGCCACTCTTAGCATATTTAGGGTTTTTCTTCTTCTTCAAACCTTGTTACAATAGATTTCGGGTTTGGACTTTAATACCCTAGACCCAGTCCAAGTTTCCTTCCCCTTTTAGGCCCAACCGTTTTTTTACTACCCCTCCTCCAGTAATTATTAGTTGCACCCTTTTAATTTGTCTATTTTAAATAATAATTAGTTTCGTTAATCTAGTTATTTTATAGGCTTAAAAAAGAACTATGTTTTAGTTACCTAGATAATCTTAATTATTTAGATTAATTTTAGACTTAATTTAATAACTTTAGAATTTTAATTTGATTAGATATAAATTAATAATGTTAGAACCTTTAATTAGTTTAGATACATTTTGATAACTTTAGAATTTTAATTTAGTCTTAGAATTTTAATCTTTAATTTAGAATTAATTTAGTTTAGATTTAAGTTAGTAATTTTATTATTATTATAGTTTAGATTAAATTAGTAATTTTATAATGAGTTTAGTTTATACTTAAACTAGTCTAGATGTAATTTAGTAACTTTAGAATTAATTTAGTTTAGACCTAATTCAGTAATATTAGAGTGTTAATTTATTTTAGATTTAATTTAATAACTTTCTAATTTTTAGTTAGTAACTTAGAATTTTAATTTATTTTTAGTTAATAGTTTCAAAATTTTATTTAATTTAGTTAAACACTTTAGAATTTAAGTTTAGTTTACTTAGTAACCTTAAAATTTCAAATTAGTTTAGACAATTTTTTTTTATTACACTTTTCTTTTATTCGTGATTCTTCTTTATCCATTCATTTAGTTTCTTACAATTTATCTTGTTATCTACCTTGTTCGTTTCTCGTGGATTTTAATTATTTATGCTTTCTTATTCGAATATTAGATCTACATGTTTATGATAAACTCCAAGGGAAAGATTTAAATTTGTTAACTTCATGTCATCAAATATACCTTACACGATCGTGCGAATTCCTTCATTCATTTTGTTTTACTATTTTGCTAAACTTAAGATAATTTCCCCAAAGATTCAATTTTCAAACTCACACACCTTTTTTAAGCCAAAACTTCGACATTAGGTCGTCGTCTCTTCAAAATCTCTTCCGCACCCATCTTTAGCCAAACAAACTATTTTAATCAAACAAACAATTTTAAAAAACAAATATTTCAAAAGGTTCCTATAGAATACTATAGATACATTGGATGCTAATACCTTCCCATTGTATAACTAACCCCCGAACTCTAGATCTCTTTTCAAAAACGCCTTGTATTTTCATTACTTTTAAAGTATTATTTTACATTGCATATTTTAGGGTTTTATTTCGCTCTTTTCCCTTTTCCCTTGGAAATAATAAAGCGTGGTGGCGACTCTTGCTTTTGTGAGACGAATTAATTAATAGTTCGATCTTCGATTTACCCCGCTACATTTTTTATCGCTACACTATGATTCTAACCACCATGGATGGTAACGACCTTCCTCACCCCGTCAATGCAGACATAGTGAAAAGATATTGCGCATAACCAAAGACCCGCTAGGTTGACCGGCCTAGGCAAAAATAAGGGCTTCCTGGCGAACCAAAAGGGTTCGGGCAAAAATAAGGGATGAAAATGAAAAAAATTGTACATCCGGCAAGTCGAAAACCTGAAAAGGCGGCTTGGGCAAAAAAGGGTATCTCGGTGGACTGAAAACCCGAAAGGGCGGTCCAGGAAAAAATTAGGGATCAAAGCGTAACATTATGTCTCATTGGATCACCTTGCAACCAGACTTCGGCATTGACTATCAAGCTCGGACGGCACTAATCAATATGATCTACCTTCAACCAGTAGAAAAGTGATGAGATGCTCGAGGACATAGGGGCAATAGCAGAGTTAGAACCCAGTGGGATTATTCACATAGCTGTTTTGTTTAGTTTTTCACAAATTGTGTAAATTCTATTATTCGGCGGTGTTCTCTTACTAGGACGTCAGCCTCTTGTACAAAAACGGCTATTTACAGGCCAAACTTCAAAAATCAATACAATTCACTTTCAGAGAAATTTCAATTTGTTTTTCCTTTTTCTGTTTTGTTTTGCAAAGAACGTCCAATGTCCATTTTTTATATATGCATTTGACATTAATTGCTGCTCATGAATATTTACATGCAAAACAAAAGACGATTACTCGTAATATTAGAAACAGGGGCAATAAGAATTGTCCAAACTGTACAGTTGCTCTGTCCACCAGGTACAAGGTAAATTCAGCTGAAGAATATGGTTGAAGTACTTTCACTCCCCGCAGAGTAAGAAGAGACTGTAATGATAGCTCTCCCCAACTGAGACTTGCAACTGTAAATGAATCGGTAATATTTTCCCCAAGCAGAGTTTATCTACCATCAGCACTGAAAGGTCTTAACATTCCCCAGTGGAGTATAAGAATATTCCCCGGCAGAATACAAAATGTCCCCAGTGGAGTCTGAAATCTTTCCCAGCGCAGTCTGAAAAAGCTTCCCCAGTGGAGTTTGGAGAACCATCCTCAGTAGACTTTGGAAGATTGTCCCCAGAAGAGCTCAAAGGATTATCCCCATTAGAGTCTAAAAGGTCATCCCCAATGAAGTCGCAGCTGAAAGATCATCCCCTGCGGAGTTCTTTCCATTCACAAACAGGAATTCAATCCCCCAACAAGATTCAGTAACGCCAGCAACGGTAATTCATCCCCAGCGGAATTTATCTATGGAATCCTCAGCAGAACATCTCTTCCCCACAGAGTAATCTCCTCATCAGTTTATTCCCCAATGGAGTTATCCTCTCCTGCAGGTTTATTCTCACAATCATCTTCCTCCACCATCTCCAGCAGAAATGAAGAATTTAACTCTTTCTTTTTCTCCAGCAGCTATCCGGGATTCATTTTCCCCAGATAAAAACATTACATTTTCATACATCATGACACATGCATATACGCATCATACAACACAATCTCATTTATTTTGAGAACATCATTGCCTGATACATATCATGCATTACATATAACTAACCTTTACCTTTCAGGAAGGATGCGGTTAAATTCTCACAAAATCAAAAGCTATGAAGCTTTTACCAAGTCGAATTACGGACAAGTTCTTAAATCTGAACAGAATTATCCTCAGTTGAATTACAGACAAAGTCATAAATCTCGACAAAGTTCCTCCGTCGAATTACTGACAGTTCTTAAATCTCAACAGAATTATCCTCTATTGAATTACAGACAAGTCCTAAATCTCGATGAAGATGTTTCCCTCAGTCAAAGTACAAAACGGTTCTTAAATCTCAACCGAATTATCCTCAGTTGAATTACAGATAAGGTCCTAAATCTCGGCAAAGTTCCTCCATTGAATTACTGATAGTTCTTAAATCTCAGCAGAATTATCCTCGGTTGAATTACAAATAAGTCCTAAATCTCGATGAAGATGTTTCCCTCAGTCGTAGTACTGACCAGTTCTTAAATCTCAACAGAATTATCCCCAGTTGAATTACAGACAAGGTCCTAAATCTCGACAAGTTCCCCCGTCGAATTACAGACAGTTCTTAAATCTCAACAGAATTATCCTCGGTTAAATTACAGACAACTCTTAAATCTCGATGAAGATGTTTCCCTCAATCGAAGTAATGACCAGTTCTTAAATCTCAATAGAATTATCCTCAGTTGAATTACAGATAAGGTTCTAAATCTCGACAATTTTCCTCCGTCGAAGTACAGACAAGTTCTTAAATCTCAACAGAATTATCCTCGGTTGAATTACAGACAAGTCCTAAATCTTGATGAAGATGTTTCCCTCAGTAGAAGTACTGACCAGTTCTTAAATATCAACCGAATTATCCTCAGTTGAATTACAGATAAGGTTCTAAATCTCGGCAAAGTTCCTCCGTCGAATTACTGACAGTTCTTAAATCTCAACAGAATTATCTTCGGTTGAATTACAGACAAGTCCTAAATCTCGATGAAGATGTTTCCCCTCAGTCGAATTACTGACCAGTTCTTAAATCTCAACCGAATTATCCTCAGTTGAATTACAGATAAGGTTCTAAATCTCGACAAAGTTCCTCCGTCGAATTACAGACGAGTTCCTAAATCTCAGCAGAGTTTTCTCAGTTGAATTACGGGCAAGTTCTTAAATCTTGACGAAGATGTTTCCCCCCTCAGTTGAATTACGGACAAGTTCTTAAAACTCAGCAGAGACGTTCTCTCAGTTGAAGTACAGGCAAGTTCCTAAATCTCAACAAAGATCATAATTCCCCAAGCGGAATCTTCCACAACAACAGGTATGCAAGTTCTCGCTAAGGAATCTCTTATACGATCGACACTCCTGCAGATGGCATCTTTAAGCCCATCCTCCCACCAGCAATCTCCAAATGGCATCTGTAAGCCCATTCCCGACATCCAAAGGCTGATACCACTTCATGCGAGTGCAAATTTCTGGGCACTCTAGTGTTCGATCATCTTCCACCTTCAGATCACGAAAGGCATGAAAGCCAATCTACATCCTCAGGTTTAAGAAGATTGAACAGGGGCAGCTATTGTACCCCAAAATTTTCCCTCTCATATTCCTCAAGACATTGCAAGAAAAATCTCCAAGTTGCTCAAGTTTGCTCAAGAGTTGGACAGACAAGCTCTCTCCTAAGGGAGTCTACCCCAAATTAGGGTTTCACATTGCATCAAGATCCTTGAGTCCAAATGACCTCAAGTGATCCCAAATGTCCTAATATGTTCTCAATATCATCCATGCCAAATTTCAAGCCTTGTAGAGGAAGTTTGCTCAGTCAATTGCCCAAAGGTCCAAAAATCGACTGTGCTAGGGCAAAAGTCAACTGTGACCTACAAACAGTCAAACTTCAAGATTTTTTTGCCAACATTCTCACTTTGAAGGATATTTCATCATTTGATCAAGGGTTGGTCATGATTCATTAAGGATTTCTCAAAATTCATCAAGACTCAAAAGTTGCTAAATTAGGGTTTTGTAGGAAAAGTCAACTCAACTTTGACCAAGCATAACTTTCTCATACTTTATGATAAATGACTCATACAAAGCTAATTTTTAATAGGATGCAATTTCCTACAATCCATATTCATACCCCAAGATCAAAAAATACACTCACAAGAAGTTATGAATTTGGACATTATAGGTCATTTTTGAAAGTCAACAAAAACACCTTTTTTGCCAGAGCTTAAAACTTGAGCATGGAATATCAAAATAAGATGATACCAAAAGGTTGATTAGAGTACATCTCAAGATTTCTAAAAAGTCAAATAACACTTCCAAAAGTTCAAAATTGAAGAAGTTATGCATTGTTCAAGTTGGACTTTTTTGCAAAATTGCCAAAAGTCAACTATCCTCAAAACTTCAAATTTTGCCAAATGGGCCCATCTTTTCCACTTGATTTGAGTTTGCATTATTTCCCACGTGCCTTAGCTTCATCCATGTGTCCATATCTCATTTTTATTATTTAATTTTATTTTTATTTGAACTTATTCATTTTAAATCAAATAAAATCACATAAAATCAAAAATATTGATAACCAAAGATTTTTTGTTGATTATAGGCTTCAATGGACAACTAGCACATCTCCAAACTCGTATCAAGGCATAAGTGTACAAGAAGATATGATTTGAATCAAATTTGGAAAGATTTAATGGAAGAATCAAATCCACATCAAAGTCATTGATAAAGGGAGATTTGTACCAAGTTTCTTACCCTAATGCAGTACACATTACATAAGGAAGCTAAACACACGAAAATAAGGGTTGGAAATCATGGGAAGAGGCAGAACTGACTTTGCAAAATTCACAAAAAAGTAAGAAATCAAAATCCAGGTTAGAGGCGTTTTCAAGGATCAAGACTTGTCCCAATCGATTCCTAGACATTCACACAAGCTAACTCGATCAAAACCATGCATCCTCATGCTTCCAAACGCACTGTAAGTCTCACATAACACAGCTTTGTTCTTGAATTCGATTTGAATCATTTTGGCATCTATTGAACAAACTAATAGCACATTTGTGACCCTCATGTCATTTGCAAACTGATGGTAATAACCAATTTCATTTATGTGCTCTGTATGGAGAACCACCATAGCTAGGGTTCTTCGTTCGTTTTTAGGGTTTTCTGTTTCAGGTAAAATTGAGACACAAGAAGAACATGGTTTTGATCAAGATGTCATGACGAATTGAACCATGTTCTTGGAATGCATTTATAGGGCCTGAGGGAGATTTTAGAACAAGGATGCGATTTTTGCTACGGATGAAAATCCGCAGGTAAAGTTACAGGGGCTTGAGGACAGGGATGAACTCGTGTCATCCATTTGTTGGTCCATTCAAATATTTTGCGCGTTTTTTATTTTTTTCAGGCCATGTGCTTTGTTTATACATATTATCTTGTGTTATTATTATCATAACAAATAAAGCAGCGTGCTCCAGTGGTTGCCACCTAAGCCATAAAGGATTCAAAGGCTGGAGGTCAGGGGTTCGATCCCTGCCTCCAGCAATTTGTGTTTTCTTCATATTTTTCAGGTATTCCCATGCGCGCTCAAGCTTGCAACCCACCATAGTCCCTCATCCATCCAAACGCCAGATGGCCAAAGGCCAGATCTGGTGGTCAATAATTGGAGGTCCATATGGAGTCAAGTCAATGTGCCCCACTGGATCCCAGATGGTCAAAACAAGCCAGCATTGTTGGGCCTATGGAATTGCTATCAACACCTCAAATCAGGCCCAACCCTCCTCTCTTATTATTTATTTTTGTTTATTTACTTTAATTGTTTAATTTGATTTTCTAACCAATAACAAAATTCTTTTTTTCATCAAATAAAATCACAAAAATATTTGTATTCAATCAAATTTTAAACTTTTATTTTTCTTAACAAACTTATTAATTAATTAGGTTTTTTTAGTTAGAAAACTTTAATTCATTTTTTTTGCAAATATTTAAAATTAATTAGACTTGATTAGGTATTAACCACTAATTTAATTATTTTTAATTTCTTTCTTAAATAATCAAAACTCCAAAAAATAATTTATTTTTCATTTAATTAATTTATTAATTTAATTTAGTTATTTAACTTAGGTTATTTTATTTCTTAAAATAAAAACAACAAAAACCAAAAAGATGGCATTTTCTTTCACAACGGTCAAAACCCTAAATCTCGCACTCGATCTAATTTCTCGCGCGCCTTATTTATTTTTATCCAATAATGTACCTGTTTCCGGATTGTAATAGTTAAATAGGACTTTTAATTTTTTTATCGCTTTATTTTATTTTTCAAAAGGGTTTGTCTTTGGCGATGTAAATACTCGACGCCTTGTAATTTAAATTCCGCATTTTATTTCCGCAAATTATAACTGCTAGATGTTTGATAATAGGGTTTGCATGACAAGACTGAATGTTAATCTTAAAATCAAATTAGATCACCCTTAACATGTGCAAAGATAAAAATAACTGAAAACGACACACTCGCACATGTGCAAAGATAAAAATAACTAAAAACGACACACTCGCACATGCGCACTCCTAGGGTACACCCCACTTGGTTGCCTTCGTACACGGTCATTGAGTATAGGTCGTTTTAGAGGTCGTCCTCTTGTATAAAAGATCATAGTCGCCTCGAAATGGTCGCCTCGGATATCGTTGCCTCAAATAAATGATCTAAGACATTAGGGTTATCGCTAAAGTGTCCTAACATTGCTTTAGTGACTGTATGTCCCTCATTCGAATTGACCCTTAAATTTCAACGACGGTGCTACCTACTCATTCATAGTTGGATAGCATTGTCTAAAGGACATTAGCATAGAACGATTCTTTTTTCGAGTAGGTAGATGGTTCTTAGATACTTGCTCTTTAAAAAAACAAAACTTTTTCGCACTTACACTCCTTTTCAAACAAAGTTTTCAAAAACATTTCATTACACTCTTGAGGACAAAAGCAAGAGTTAAATCAAAGTTAAAACAAAAACATTTCAAAACCCACAAGCACAAAGAAAACAATTTTGAAAATGATGAGCAAGTACCTAAGAGCCCGTGGATAACCACGGATAGAAAGGGTGCTAATACCTTCCCTTTCTATAATCTACCCCCCGTACTCAGAAATATCTCAAAAAAGGAATTTTATGTGCTTTTTTCCTTTCCTTGTTGGATAAAATAAAAGTCGGTGGCGACTCTTGCTTACCGCGACATTTTGCAAACACAAACACAAAACGCAAACCAGCATTCCAAAAAACAGTCAGTTCTTCCCACCGTATCACAGTAATCCAACAATGTCAAAGGAATAGAAAATACATAATAAAGACATTTGAGTAGGTAGATAGCTTCTAGTTACTTGCTCCATTTCAAACAAATAATCCTTGCTATTTTCAAAACAAACACACACACATTTCAAAAACATCTTACAAACATTGAAAACATTTTCAAAAGAAAAACATCTTTGTATACATTCTTACGAACGAGAATCATTACAAAGATTGCCTAAACGAATGGCCTCTTTTACAAAATACTTTCAAAACCACACCAAACACAATTTTAAACGAACAAAAGCAAGTGATCTAAGCAAGTAACTAAGAGCCCATGGAAAACCATGGATGAAAAGGGTGCTAGCACCTTCCCTTTTCATAATCTACCCCCCGAACTCAAGAAAACATCTCAAAGGTCTTTCCTGTGCTTTTTCACCTTTCCTTTTGGATAAAAGAAAAGTCGGTGGTGACTCTTGCTAACCGCGACATTTGCGATAAAACGCAAAACCTCAAGCCAGTTCTCCCACCATATCACAAGCCCGTCTCCAAGCAACTTTCTATCACTTCTCCAAATGGCATCTTTAATCCCATTCCCTCTACCATCACATCACCAAGTGCAAATTTCTAGGCACTCTAGTGTCCAATCATCTTCCACCTTCGAGTCACGAATGGAAAAACTCGCCAATCTAACTCTCCAGGCATAAGAAGTTTGAACAGGGGAAGTTGTTATACCCCAAAATTTTCCCTCTCATTTATCAAGAATTTTCTCACAAGATCTCCTTGGACTCAAGACTGCACTAGGGTTTGATCAGCTCAAGACACCTCCTTAAACACTGATGACCAAAATTAGGGTTTGAGATTTCACAAGGATATTTGAACTTCCAATACCCCATATGACTCTTATGGATCATTATGGACCCCCAAGATTACTCATGTCAAGTTTCAAGCCTTGGATCACACTTTTGCTCAATCAATTGAGCAGTTGACCTAAAAATCAGTTGTATTGGGGAAAAGGTCAACTATGACCAATTTACAGTCAAACTTCATAATTTTTTGTCCACATCAACATTTTGATCAATTTTGGACCACAATTCCCCAAGAAATTTGATCAAATCTCCAAAAGGGCAAAATGGTCAAAATTAGGGTTTTGACTAGGAAAGGGCAATTTCTGATTTTTGACCTAGAAAATGATCAATTGGTTTAAGGAATGATCTCAAGAGTCCAATTGTATAATTTTGACCTAATAACATGGTCCAAAACATTACTTAAGTTCAAAGGATTGACAAATGAATTTTCAGTCAACTGATCAAAAGTCAATTGTATATTAAAAAGTCAAACTTTGACTTTTTTGTCAAAATTCAAATGCCAAAGATCATAATTCATGAAAACATGTCAAAATATGAAACTTATTCATCAAGAAATCCAAAATTCAAAATTTCATTTTTGAAAGGTAAAAATTTCTAAACTTAGAAATTTTTCTAAGTGTTGGAAATTTCTTATTTTTTCATAACTTTGAGCAAAATTTTCACCATGATGCAAGTTGATTCAAAGGAAACTTCCAACATGAAAGTTGTAGATATCCATGAAATATACAACTTTGCTTCACACAACTTCTTCCAAAAGTGTTTGGATCTCAAGTTATAATTTTAAGAACATGTGGTCATGAAACAAAACACTTAGTGAAATTTTGCCCTAATTTGGTCAGGATTTTGACCCTTCTTCATGGAACTTTTTCATATAGTTCCAAAGGTAATATTCAAAAGAAATTCAAATATGGAATGTAGAGAACATTTTAATATTTCCAAAATGTTCAAGAACTCCTTGAGATCATTCTTGAGTGGGGATAATTGAAGAGATGAAGTTAGGGTTTTATCACTTTAATTACAAGTCATTTTAGTGATGAACAAAATTCAAATTCAAAGTTGTGATGCACTAACTCTACTTTGCAGGCCTCAAACTTGTTAGGCACTTCATAATTAATGGTTTATACAGCTGTTAGAGGTCTCACTTCAAGCATTCAATGTATGGATATGCTTTATATTCATTTTTGGAAGAAAGGTTACATTGCCATTTTGATAAAGTGACTTTTTGTACAAAACTTGTTCTTGAGTCTTGCACTTGTTCTCTTCTGATAAAACAAGCCCTATAATTCATGAGAAATAGTTTAAGACACTTACAATCACCTATCCCATGCTTGTACCTCCTCTTGAAACTTGTTTCCCTCTTTTTTTCAAATTCAAGTAACCTAGCCAAAAGCTAAGAACTTGTACTTCTGACTTGCCAATGCACTCCAATGTTTTTGCTTATAGATACACAAACTATTTGCACCAAAGACATGAATGCTTGACAAATGAAAAGAGCTAGAACTCAGAATCACACTTCACTTCTATTTTCACACAAACTGACCAAAAACTTGAAACTCATAATCTACTCGTGCGTTTCTTGGCCTTTTGGTTTCTAAAGCTTCTAAACATCATATAGAGTTGATCCCACACCCTGCTACAGAACTGTAACACCATTAACACCATCATCCATTTCCAAAAACAGAGTTATGCACATTGATTTCTTCAGACCATTTCAGCCATCCATTGCTCAAGCTAATCATTGTATTAGCTTCCTGGGACCTCAAGGAAGCTAACCTAATCATCACCATCACTTGAAACAAGCTCAAACTCAAAACACGATTTCCAATTTTGAGGTAAGTTTTCTTAACTTTGAACTCTTCATACAGGCATTATCAATGATTTATTTATAAACAAAACATGTAGATACCATTGCCCTAATGCTAACCATGTCCATAGTTTCCATTAATTTTTCTTGAGCTTAGAGAATTTTGAAACTGAAATTTCTGAGATTTTTAGGGTTCAGATTAGGGCCATTAAAATTCAAGCTTATCTTTGATCTATAGTTTTAATGCTTTACATTTCTGAAACTGTGAGAAAATTTGCTACAAGTTTCATGTTTACAGTTTTCATTTTTGATGAGCAATGAGCAAGTTAAAGTTGGTCTGGCTGGAGGTTGAAGATGAAGTCATCAAGGCGCATTTTGCCTTATATATTTATTGTTTTTCCTATGTTAACGGATGTATAGCCACCCCAGTGGTAGAAGCGCGCGCCTGTAACCTTTGGGACCTGGGTTCGAGCCCCAGTGGTACCCTTTTAATTTTTTCACATTTTGCTTTCTGATTTTTGTCTTTTTGGCAGGCGCTAGGCCTCTTTGGGCCTGGCTTGTTTTTATTTTTACTAGCTAACCTCATGCAGGTTGTTTGCGCCCCTGGCCCAAGTTTATTTATTTCTCTTTTTTTATTTTTATTTATTTCATTTTTATTTTCTTAAATATTTTTCCTAATATTAAAAAATCACAAAAAAATATATTTTCATTTTAACTTTGTTTTTTTATTTTTCTCACAAAAAATATTTTATTTAACTATACTTTTTTATTTTTATTAACTAGTCTTGTAAATTTAATTAAAACTAGGTTAGTATTTATTTTTCTTTTACACCTATTAAAATATATTTATTTATATATAAAAAAAGGCCAAAAATATTTTATAATGCTATAAATATTTTCAAGACAAAAATACCAAAAAAAAAATACTTTTCTTAAACTTATTTTCTTTTGATCAATTAATAGAATTAGGATTTTATTTTTAAAAAAAAAATATTAATAAATTTAAGTTTAATTAATTATTTTCTTTAATTAATTAGGTTAAGACAATTTCCCTTTTTCTCATGAAAATCAAACAAAGATCCATTTTCTTTACATTTTGCATTTTTGTACATTTATTTATTTTGTACTTTTTATTTATTTATTTCCTTGTACATTGATACCAATTCAATATGGTTGTAATAACCTAACTAGGTTTACATTTTTGTAATCCCCATTCAATTTGTACACCCCCTCCCACAAATGTTGTAATAGCGTAGTAACTTTAAATTCCGCAATTTATCGCTTTTATACATAATACGCTAGTAATTAGGGTTTGTATGGAAAGACTAAAACCAATACTTAGAAAACTCTAATTCAAGACAAAAACAAGCATGAAAATAATACACTTGCACACAAGCACCCCTAGGGTTATTCCACTTGGTTGCCTTATAAAAAATGGTCATATTACGCATGTAAAGTATCTTAGCAAAAATAAGCAAATATAATATCATAGTCCCTCGATGACGCTATCTAAGTTGCCTTTCAAATGATCTTAGTCCCTAAAAGAGAATGCTAATATACCTTGCAACATTTCTAATCATGGTTATACAATGACCCACGCCTGTCCCATTTACATCCAAAGATAAGGTTACTTACCATATCAATGGCAAGATAACAATGTCAAGGGAAAAGGAAAATGAACTAGAAAGACTTTTGAGTAGGTAGAATGCTCCTAATTACTTGCTCAATTTCAAACAAACGTCCTTGCTATTTTCAAAACAAACACTTACACTTTCAAACATCTTACAAACTTGAAAACATTTTTAAAAAGATCAAACATCTTTGTATATATTCTTACAAATAAGAATCATTACAAAGATTGCCTAAACAAAGGCCTCTTTACAAAATACTTTCAAAAAACCAGACCAAGCACAATTTCAAACAAAAAGCAAGTGATCTAGCAAGTAACTAAGATCCCATGGAAAACCATGGATGAAAAGGGTGCTAATACCTTCCCTTTTCATAATCTACCCCTCGAACTCCAAAAATAATCCCAAAGGTCTTTCCTGTGCTTTTTCACCTTTCTCTTTGGATAAAAGAAAAGTCGGTGGCGACTCTTGCTAACCGCAACATTTGCGATCAAACGAAAAACACACCAAGTCAGTTCTCCCACCGTATCACACTCATAATCCGGTTCCTACCTTGCTCGGGGACATCCTACATTCTCTCCATACTCGTACTCTGAAGAAGCGAGGAACTCTCATGTATTTCACCCCTCTGCTATATAGGTAGTTTATTTTGCACCTTCCTTGGTCAATAATGCAAAATGATTTAGGCTTAAGATAGAGTCAAAGACTAATGTCTATCTCTCACTCCGACATCCATTGGTGTCCTCGCTCTCAAGAAGACATTTCTTTTATTGATCTCTGCGGAGAATTTCATAATGTGCCACTCCTGGGCATTAGGGGAGGTATCACCTACAATCCTTCTTTAGCACTACGTTAGTTTGGCTATGCACGGAGAGATGGTCCACCAGATATGCTCATCCAGGGTATTGTGTTCAACTACTGAGATGATTTGCAAAATTATCGTCAGAGGTTCATCCGCTCTTGGGGCATTGTTAAGAGGACTGGTAGTAAAACTTTGGGGCGCAAGAAATCCATCCTTTCGGAACCTTATCTCAAATGGGTGAGAGCTCGAGCCCAAAGTCTTAGGATGTCATACGATTCCATCTTACTGGTGATCTTAGAACCCATTTTCCAAGGGGACAAGTCCTGTATTATTCTCCATCCTGATATGCCAACCAACTTCAAAGAGTTGCAAAAGTCTTGGATTCAGCTCAAGGGGGAATGGGATACTTTTGAGGCGCAATTCTATGCAAGTGAGAAGAAGGTGCTGGAATTAACAAAACAACTTAATGAAGAGAGAAACCTCAACACCTACCTCAACACTAAGAGGAAGCGCTTGTGGGAGACTTAGGAACTTCCTTTCAATGTTTATCCTTGTGTAATCTTTTGTTTCTTCAAAAACTTGCTAATAAAAGGTTTTGCTTTTTGTTTTGTTTATAAGAGCTTAAATCCAGTAAGGTCCTTGAAAACATTGCATAAACATTCATACATATCATTTCATGGACAGGTTTCATAGCAGGTTTCTCATCTTCTTCACTGTTTATTTCAGCAATGGCTCTAGAACAAACAGTGAAGGATCTACAGACTCAGAATGCTCAGTTTCAATAGATGATCATGGCTCTGACCAAGGGGAAAGAAGAATTGAAAGCCCTGCTTGTTAAAGAGAAGAAGAAGCCAAAGAAGCCAACTGGGTTAGTGAATCTGGGAAGAAGGATCAGAGGACCAGTGCAGCAAGCTTCTGAACTGATAACTTCTTCAAAGGGAGGAAATAATCAAGAGGAGGAAACAAGAGAGGAAGACTCTAGTCCCAAAGAATTCGATGATGAATCCGACTATGATGAGGAGAAGTATCCTCCTGCTGATGAAAAATATAAACAGTTGGAGGATCATTTAAATGCAATGGAAGTCCGGAAAGTACCGAGTCTGGATTTTGAAGAGCTGGGTTTGGTCTCTGGGGTTGTCATCCCGCAAAAGTTCAAGGTGCCGGTGTTCGCCAAATATGATGGGGTTTCATGTCCCAAGATACACCTCTGATCTTATGTGAGGAAGATCCAGTCTCACACTGCTGACAAGGACTTATGGGTCCACTTCTTTTAGGATAGTCTATCCGGAACTCAACTAGAATGGTTCTACCAGCTGGAAGGAGCCAACATCTGTAACTGGGAGGACCTGGCTGCTGCTTTCTACAAGCAGTATCAGTATAATGCAGACCTTTCTCCCACCTGTACACAACTCTAAAATATGTCTATGGGTTCGAGTGAGGCTTTAAGGATTATGCTCAGAAGTTGAGGGACTTAGCAGGAAGAGTCCAGCCTCCCCTATTTGATAGGGAACTAGTGGATATGTCTATAGGGACCATGTCCGGTCCATTTTTCAATCATCTAATTGGAAGTTCCTCAACCGGCTTCACTGAATTGATTCTGACGGGAGAAAGGGTGGAAGTTGGAATCAGGAGTGGGAAGATTCAAAAGGATGCATCCTCCAGTACAATAAGAAAGCCATTTGCTGGGAAGAAAGATATTGGTGCTATGTACCATCAAAGGAATCAGGACAGAACTGAACGTTGTCCAGCGGTAGGGGCTGTCATGATCTCTAAACCTGCACCTACCCAACAAAGGAATAATCAACCGAGAACAGAAAAGTCGGTAAGGCAGTTTACCCGGATAAATATGACGTTGTCTCAAGTCTTTCCACATTTGTTGAAATCTAATTTGGTAACCTTGTGGGAAGCTCCAAAGAATCCCAACACTACATCTCCTCACTACAACCCTAATGCTCGTTGTGCCTACCATTCAGAAAGTCCGGGTCATGATACCAACAACTGTTGGGCTTTGAAAAATAAGGTGCAAGACCTTCTCGAGGCGAAGGAAATTGAATTTGACGCCCCTGAGATTCCAAATAATATAAATGCTCCTATGCCCAAGCACGGTTGTGGTGTCAACGCTGTTGAAGATGATGTGTTTGTTACTACTGTTGATGGACTTTTTACTCCTCTCCTGACCGTCAAGAGGAGCCTGTTGAAGGAAGGTTTATTTCCGGGCTGTGGCGAAGGTTTCCACCTCTGTTTATCTCTAACGATTGGTTGTCATTTATTGAAGGCAGGTGTCCAGCTCCTGATGGAAGACAAAGAGATTTTGTTTGAAAAGACTCTCGTTCCAACCACTTCTTACAAGGATATTTCAATAATAACCATTTCCGGAAATCCTCCCAGGGTCTCCACCAAAAGACCCGTCAGGATTACATCTATTCCGAAGGTGAATCCACTGATAATTACTATGCCAGGGCTAATCCCATACTCCTCAGACAAAATTGTTCCCTGGAACTACAGGGGTGACGTCTACTACCATGGCGTCAAGCAAGATTTGTTGGCTGATAAAGACCAGGTTTCTGAGAAGGTTGACCCCGACATTGGTAACATTGTGGGAACGAGCAAAATAACCAAAAGTGGAAGAGTGTTCTCCCCTGAGATTTCTCCTCTAAAATCTGTTACCGGTCCTGTGATTATTTCTGCTTTTGTTCCTGTTGTTACTACTACTACGGTTCCTGTGTTTACCCCTGCTGATACCCCTATCACCGAGTCGACTGAGACCCGGGGAAAAGACATATTGGTTGAGCCTGTCCGGACAAATGCGCAATCAGTATCTATCCGAGAGGCTTTCGAGAAGGAAATTGAAGAAATTTTGAAGATTATCAAGAAGAGCGACTACAATGTGGTCGAGCAGCTGGGGAAGACCCCTTCAAAGATTTATATGCTAGCCTTACTGTTGTGCTCTGAAGCCCATACAAAGGCTTTGGTGAAGTTCCTTAAGATGGCCCATGTGCCACAGGAAACCTCTGTGAACCAATTTGAAGATTGTGTGGCTAGTTTGACAGCTGACAATGGTTTAGGTTTTTCTGATGCTGATCTGACACCCAGAGGGAGAAAATAAAATGACGCGCTACATGTTTCCTTCGAATGTCAGGGCACTACTCTGGCCCATTTCCTGGTAGATACTGGTCCATCACTGAATGTGCTTCCTAAGAAGGCTCTGGATAGGCTAAACTGTGAAGGTTTGATCTTGAAGCCCAGCAACATAGTGGTAAAGGCTTTCGATGGTTCGATGAGAATGGTGCACGGGGAGGTGGACATCCCCATCAAAATTGGTTCTCAGACCTTTGACTCTACCTTTTACGTGATGGATATTAGACCATCCTATTCTTGTTTATTGGGTTGCCCTTGGATTCATGGGGCAGGAGCCATCATATCCACTCTACATCAGATGATGAAGTACCCGACAAAAGGAAAGATTGTCACGATGCACAATGAAGAAGAATACATGGTCAGTCATCTGAACTCCTTCAGATATGTAGAAATGGATGGCGAGTTCATCGAGACTTCGTGTCAGAATTTCGAAGAGGTACCTCAGACTATGGCTACAACTGAAGTTGTCACCAATCTGCCAAGGATCACCAGACCTCCCTTGAAGATGGCTTCTCTCAAGGATGCAAAAGCAGCTATTGAAGAAAGTGGGTCTACCATCTGGGGCGAGCTCCCTGACATCCCATACAAATCTGATAAGTTCGGTTTGGGTTTCTCTTCAAAGGCTCAAAGGGCTGTCTGCCGTGCTCGTGCTGGAGGACCTCCCCTCCGTATCAGCAATCATGGGGTCAACGCCTTAGAAGACAGTGATGGTGATGATGACATGGATAGCTGGATCTTCCCTACTACCAATGGTGTACTTAGTAACTAGACAGAAAGAGACTTTGTACCGATTACTTTTGTTCATAAGTAATTGTATTTTTGTTTTGGATATGTAATAATTAAACAGTATAAACTCTATGGCCTTGTGTCTTACCCGGGGCATAAAGGTTTATTTGTGAGGGCTATCATAATTCAATTCCATATGGAATTAATAAAGCATTGGACGTTTATGCATATAAATTTTGCGCTCTTTATTTTTCTTTTCTTTTACTTTGTCTATATAGCTATGCTCTTACACACACCCATGTATCAAACTGCAGATCCATATCCACTTTAGATCCCATTGATAACAGTTCTGCTATTGTCGGTTATGACTTTGAAAATCCAATCAACCTAGCCGAGGACGAAGGTGAGGAAGATTATGAGGTACCCAGAGAACTTGCCAGACTGTTACGGTAGGAAGAAAGGGCTATACAGCCTCATGAAGAGCCAGTTGAGACAGTGAATTATTGCACAAAAGAGAACAGAAAAGAGGTCAAGATAGGCATAAATTTGGAGCTTCATGTCAAAGAGCGTTTGATTCAGATGTTGCATGATTATGTTGAGATCTTTTCCTGGTCATATGAAGACATGCCAGGACTAGACACGGATATTGTGGTTCATCGTCTGCCAACTAAAGAAGATTGCCCTCCGGTAAAGTAGAAGGTCCGCCGTATGCGCCCTAAAATGTCAGAGAAGATCAAAGCAGAGGTTATGAAACAGTTCAACACTGGGTTCCTAGCTGTCACTTCTTATCCCCAATGGGTTGCTAACATGGTCCCGGTGCCTAAAAAGGACGACAAGGTATGAATGTGTGTGGATTACCGAGATTTGAACAGGGCAAGCCCCAAGGATGACCTTTCATTTCCCCACATTGATATTCTAGTTGACAGCACCACACAGCACAAGGTCTTTTCCTTCATGGGTGGTTTCTTTGGTTACAATTAGATCAAGATGGCACCTGACATGGAAAAGACAACCTTCGTCACACAATGAGGCACTTTCTGCTACAAAGTGATGCCGTTTAGGTTGAAGAATGCTGGGGCAACCTATCAGTGAGCCATGGTAGCTTTGTTCCATGACACGATTCACCATGAAATAGAGGTCTATGTTGATGACATGATAGCCAGGTCTCAAACCGAGGAAGAGCATCTTGATCATCTACAAAAGTTGTTTGATAGGTTGAAGACGTAAGAGCTGAGGTTGAATCCGAGTAAGTGCACCTTCGGGGTAAGGTCTGGTAAACTGCTAGGTTTCATTGTCAGTGACAAGGGTATTCATGTAGACCCTGCAAAAGTGAAGGCATATACAAGAAATGTCGGCTCCTCGCACTGAGAAGGAGGTCAGAGGTTTCTTAGGATGCATAAATTACATTGCCAGGTTCATTTCCCATTTAACTGCTACTTGTAAGCCAATCTTCAAACTCTTGAAGAAAGATCAATTGGTAAAGTGGAATGACGATTGCCAGACTGCCTTTGAAAGAATCAAAGAATACCTTCAAGAGCCTCTAATTCTGATGCCTCCAATTAAAGGAATACCTTTGATAATGTACTTAACAGTGTTAGATAATTCAATGGGGTGTGTGTTGGGGCAGCATGATGAGTCTGGTCGAAAAGAGCATGCAATATACTACTTTAGCAAAAAGTTTACCGACTGTGAAACAAGATACTCACTGCTCGAGAAAACTTGCTGCGCTTTGGCATGGGCTGCTCACTGACTGAGACAGTATATGTTGACCCACACTTCTTTGTTGATATCTAAGATGGATCTGATCAAGTACATCTTCGAGAAGCCCGCACTCTCCGGAAGAATAGCAAGATGGAAAATGATCTTGACCGAATATGATATCTAATACACAACCCAGAAAGCAATCAAGGGAAGTGTACTAGCCGATCATTTGGCTCATCAAGCTATGGATGACTACCAGTCCATGAATTTTGAGTTCCCGGATGAGAATATTATGTTAGTTATGGACTGTGAAGAACCTAGATCGGATGAAGGACCTGAGGAAGGATCTCGATGGACTATGGTTTTTGATGGAGCCTCCAATGCACTCGGTAATGGCATTCGTGCTGTAATCATATCTCCTGAGGGCTGTCATACTCCTTTCACGGCCAGATTATGCTTCAACTGTACCAACAATATGGCAGAGTATGAAGCATGCATCATGGGTCTCAAAGCTGCTATTGACCTGATAATCAAGTTTTTGAGTGTTTTTGGGGATTCAACCTTGGTATCATCCAGATCAAAGGTGAGTGGGACACGAAGCACCCGAATCTCATCCCTTACAAAGAAGATATGTTGACACTGCTCCCACACTTTGAAGAAGTCACCTTTAAACACTTTCCACGAGAGGAGAATCAGTTAGCAGACGCTCTAGCTACCATGTCATCTATGTTCAAGGTCAGGTGGGATAACGAGGCCTCTCAGATCACTATTGAAAGGTTGGATGAACCAGCGCACTGCTATGAGATTGACACTAAAGAAATAACAGACAAACCTTGGTTTCATGAAGTGAAAAGGTATCTCGAGGCTCAACAATATCCTAAAGGGGAATCTGTCAGTGATAAGAAGTTCCTGAGGAGGTTCGCCACTAAGTTCTTCCTCAGTAATGGAATCCTCTATAAGCGCAAACATGACTCTACTTTACTTCGGTGCATACATAAAAATAAAGCAGAGAGGATTATGGCAGATCCACACGAAGGTACCTTCAGAACCCATTCTAGTGGACACACCATGGCTAAAAAGATCCTACGGGCGGGATACTATTGGTCCTCTATGGAAGCATACTGCTATCAGTATTCCCAAACTTGTCACAAATGTCAGATCTATGTTGATAAGGTGCATGTACCTCCGGTTCCTTTGAACATATTGACGGCTCCCTGGTCCTTTGCAATGTGGGGCATTGATATGATCGGAGAGATTAGACCTACCACTTCCAATGGGCATCACTTCATCCTAGTAGCCATTGATTACTTCACGAAGTGGGTTGAGGCTACCTCTTTTGCTTCTGTTACCAAGAATGTTCTTGCGTGATTTAAAAAGCATAACGTGGTTTGCCGGTATGGTGTGCCAGAGAGAATCATTACTGACAATATCTCAAGAATACAATGATCACTGAACTCTGTAAACAATTCAAGATCCAGCATCATAATTCTTCCCCTTACCGACCGAAGATGAATGGCACTGTGGAGGCTGCTAACAAGAATATTAAGAAAATCGTACAGAAGATAACGGTGACATACAAAGACTGGCATGAGATGTTACCATTTACTCTTCATAGCTACCGCACCTCAGCACGCACGTCGACAAGGGAAACACCTTATTCTCTGGTATATGGTATGGAGGTTGTCTTGCCTATTGAGGTCCAGATCCCTTCTGAGGATCATGAAGGATGCAGGCTTGAATGAACACTTGCCTTACATGGTTGGTCACAAACACTTGCCTAACGAAAATAGAGTTTTTTTGAAGATGAACAAAGTGTCTTTCGATTGGCATCTGGGAAAAGTCTTCGATTGGGTATCCAAAATCCTTCGATACAGGCTTGACTCACCAGTCTTTGATTGGGCATTTGGCACTCTTCGATCAGGCTTTGATTAGTAAGCTTCGATTAGGTGTTTGGAACCCTTCGATCAAGCTTTGGTGTGCAAGTCTTCGATTGAGCGTTGGACCCTTTCGACCAAGTCAATTTCACAATGCTTCGACTAGTACTTCAGAGGGTCCTTCGACTAGAACTTCATACTTTACCTCAATCAGAACATCAGAACGAAATGACCTTCGAATGGCATTTCAGTGCAGAGTTTCTCTTAATCTAAGATGCTATGATGAAGGAAGTTCTGGACACTTCGAATCAGAACTTAGACTCATCACAAGGCCAAGGGCTGGTCGAAGTTGTCTAATAGGGAATGTTCTAAATAGATTCGAATTGGATTTTGAAGCTGGCAAAGAAGGCAGATTCAAAGGAATGAAGTGGGTTGGCATGACTAAGCAAAAACACATATCCTAACCTGTCCAGGTTCACCCAAAGTTCACAATGGCATGTGTCCCTTGCAAATATAGAAATAATTAAATGCTGATTGTGGACTCAATTATTTGAATTAAAGGCCAGATTCTTGCCTTGTTTGCTACCAACCCTACAAGAGTTGATTCGACCAGGCTGATCCTTTTCAAATCAAGCAATCGAAGCAGAGGGAGGCTCAATCGAAGGGGTTATGCAATTGAAGTTGGAGTAATTCGATTTGGGACTTTGAAGCTATCAAAGAGAAGCATTCAAAGGGTCATTCGAAGAACATTCAAAAGGTCCATTTGAAGAAGCATTTAGAAGGCCCATTCGAAGGGCACATAAGAAGTCCATTCGAAGGAGGCAACTCAAGACCAATCGAAGAGCATGGCCTGGAGGCATTCGAAAATCAAAGGTGTCCAGGTTCATTCAAGGTTCCAAAGAGACATGAATATTTCAAAAAAGGAAATATTTTAATATGTCTGATTCTTGTCTCATGGCTTTAAAGGCCTGTTTAATTGGTTGTCTCTTGTCGTTACTATACCATCACACTCCTATAAATACAAGGGCCAGCATACAGTGCCAAGGGAAACAAAAAAGACAAAATAGGACGAAAAAAGGAAAAAAAGAAAAGGGAGGATTTGGAGATACGCTGCCCACAAATCCACCAAAGGTTGTCAACATTTTCAGAAGTAATCCAAGCCAAAGCAGCCATTCAACAAACATCTCCATACCCAGAGCCATAAATCATACATCTTTAATTGGTAAGGGTTTGCAAAACCAAAATTGCACCTTCATGACATTTAAATACACATTGCATATGTATTCTTGTTATTACTAATTATGTTGCATGTAAGCTAAAGCGCAAAGATGAGATCGTGCCATTGCTGTGGCACGATCTAAGTCTCAGGATAAAACAAACCCAGACCCAGATTCAGCAGATTCAAATTGAGGAAGGATTCGAATTGGGAGGAGATTCGAATCAGGGGGATAAAATCCCCCCTGGATCTTTAATATTTGTCTCGTTTTGCAGGAAGTATCTTCTCAGAATTTTGTTCAGAGCTTCGAAGCTTAGCAGCTTAGCTTTGAACTGGATCCAGGGTTCCCAGATCAAAGGATGACATATCCAGATCGAACACCCCCAAAGTGCATCCCCTCAGGCACCTTCGGTTAGGCCTCTTCACTGGATCGAAAGACAGCCCACGCCTCTTTCGATCCAGGCCTCCAGAATTATACTTTTTTTTATTTACTGCCTGTTCCTTCGATTTCATCTTTGTTTTGACTATTTTATTTCTTTTTTTTAATCAACATAAAATCAATTATAAAAAAAAAAACACAAAAACATTAGGCTAGTTTTTTCTATTAAATTAACTTTGTTAATTAATCATTAAATTATCTTAACATTTTCTCAAAAAAACTAAAATTAAGAAGATTTAGATTTTTTTCCCAAAATAAAATAAAACAACAAAAAGATTTTATTCTTAGGATTTTTAGAGGATATTTTTAGATTCGCGCGCATTTATTTTATTGTAACTGCCTACTGGTTTGTAATAGCTTAACTAAGACTTTTACACTTTACTGTTTTATTCCCCCAATTTTGGACATGTAAATAATCCCCCTCCCCGAAGCCTTGTAATAGCGTAGGATTTACAATTCCTGTACTTTAAATTCCTATACATATATTAACTGTTTAGATGTATGCTAACTAGGATTGCATGACAAGATCTGAAAACAAACGGTAGCACACCTAAATATACAAAGATAATATAACTGAAAAAACAATACACTCGCACATGCCACTCTAAGGGTACACCTCACTTGGTTGCCTCGAACATGGTCATTAAGTATGGGATGTTTTAGAGGTCGCCCTCTTGTCCAAAGATCATAAGTTGCCTCGAAACGGTTGCCTCGGATAAAATGATCTAAGACATTAGGGTTACCACTAAGGCGTCCTAACATTGCTTTAGTGACCACACGTCCCTTAAATCGAATTGACCCGAAAACTCCAACCACGATGCTACCTACTCCTCAATAGTGGGATGGCATTGTCTAAAGGACATTAGCACAGTTTAATTCCTTTTTGAGTAGGTAGATGTTCTTAAGTACTTGCTCCTTTTGAAAACCAAAACAAAACTTTTCGCACTTACACTCTCTTCAAAAACAAAACTCTTTTCAAAACCCACAAACGCAAAGAAAAGCAAACTTTTGAAAACATAGTGAGCAAGTACCTAAGAGCCCGTGGATAACCACAAATAGAAAGGGTGCTAACACCTTCCCTTTCTATAATCTACCTCCCGAACCCGAGAAACATCTCGAAAAGGAATTTTTCTGTGCTTTTGTCCTTTCCTTGTTGGATAAAATAAAAGACGGTGGAGACTCTTGCTTACCGCGACATTTTGCGAAAACAGACGCAAACGCGAACCAGCATTCCAAAACAGTCAGTTCTCATTCCCACCGATCACAGAACTGGAGACTCTGCTGGGGAGTTCTTTAAAAGTGGGGTTACCTTAGGGTTTATATCACCTTTACTTGCTTACCTTGATTGCTTTGTTTGCTTTACACTTGGTTCTATTGTTTGGGTTTGAAATCCTCCACCCGGATTTGGGAAACATTCATAGATAGCAATACGTTGTGGAAACTATGCGGGGTATACCGACACGGTTGAAGCAATAGCTATATTAGTGCGACATATTTGTGAGTACCGGTAGCCTTTGAGTCAATCAAAGAGAATATGGGGCCGCTGAGTGATGTCACTAAGCACTAATGAACTAGAACCTTACTTGACCATCTTGGCCTTTTTTAGGGGTAGTGAGATGACCGACTTTGGTGCAGTCCGAAGTTGATAGATACTCGATACTACACTCATTGAGGATTGTTTTCTTGGAATATTTTGGTCGCTAGTTAAGTGGCTAAACCAAAACGTTGAACATAGAAAACAATCCAATGATATTGAGCTCCTTAGAACCCGGTTACTATTTATAGGACATGTTTTGAACCAACTGAAACTGAAAGAGGGTAATACCTAAACTCCATGCCAGCCTAAACTTAAGGCTGTTTGTGTGACTTGTGTGCCTTCAAACTTGAACTACTTGCACATTCTTGTTATCTGACAACATGAGTTCCTTGCAGGTTTTGTTTACAGTCCTTATCCGATAATTTGGATTTATTGCAGGGTTTACTTGCATCACTTCACACTTTTGCTTAAACGCATATCATACACATCATAACATCATGCCTTAACATTTCCTTAACCATTTCAAGGATCTCAAGGGCTTGTGATGCAGGTTATGGTAAATCAAATGTCCAGCAAGGGGCAAAGGGGATTTATTTTCCTCTAGCCAAGGTTGTTTAGAAATCAAAACACGATAACTTGAGTCAGGGGCTATGACCCACTCGATATGGTGAGTTTGACTCTTGAAGAAGGACTCTCAGCAACAAGAAGTTCCTTCAATCAAGCTACCAGATTCAGATTCTAACAGTTTCTTGTTTACCCTGCGAGATCCCTGAAAACATTGCATACATATATCATACATATCATTGCATAACAGGTCTTCCAGTACAGGTCTCTCATGTTCTCGCTGTTTATTTCAGCAATGGCTCTCCAACAAGACAACCAAGATCTTCATACTCAAGAGACTCAGTTCAGGGAAATCTTCCTAAACCTATCCAAGGGGCAGGAAGAGTTGAGAACACTCCTCGTGGGGAATTTGGTCAAGAAAAGTCCTGAAGACAATAAGGACGAACGGCTGGAACAACTGCAAGCTGAGTTCAGTACCATGAAAACCCAGATGCTGGGGCAGATAGCTCTTATCCAAGGCTTAGCTCGGGAACAAGAAGAGTTGAGAACCATGATCAACCAGCTTTATCAAGACAAATACAACAACATGAAGCAAACAGTCAAGGCCAGGGACCAAGTCATTAATCAACTTCCGAGAAGTCAAAGGTTTGGTTTGACGAAGAGTAGACCTCTCCAAGTTGTTACTACCTCACAGGCCCAACAAAGACCTTGCCAAGAACAATGGTTTGATCAGAGTAAGCCAAACATGCCCAGGAGGCAATTTACCAAGATCAACAGGTCACTGACTCAAGCGCTACAACACATGTTAAAGGTAGAACTGATTACATTAAAGGCTCCTCTCCAGAACCGAAATACTTCTGCTCCTACCTATCATCCCAATGAAAGGTGTGCATACCACTCTGACAGTCCGGAATATGACACAAACAACTGTTGGGCTCTGAAGAACAAGGTCCAAGACATGATTGATGCCAAGGAGATCAAGTTTGACCCTCCGGAGACTCCAAACATAATCACTGCTCCTATGACGAATCATTGAAAGCACTTTTGTTCATTTGAATTCTGAAGTTGTATTTTTCTTTGCTTATTCAAACAATTATTATCATGTCGAACTCTTTTATTTCATTAATGCATTACACGTGTCTGTTTTGAATTAATTGTTTTCACTATGCTTAATTTACTTCATATTTCCTTTTTGTGATGTTCAACTCTCGATCAAAGAAAAAAAACTCTAAGCCTTTAGAAGGAGGATGACGAAAATAATACCAAAATCTCTACAGTATGCTTTTGAATAGACCCCGCTGATGAGGTACAGGCATTGTTTAAAATCCTAAACAGTGGAGTTATAAGGAAGATAATCCCTAGTCAACCCCTTTGAGCCAAAGAAGTTGGAGTTTTTCTTTTCATGAATTAAAACCCTTAATTATAACCTGGGGCAGGGTAGTTTTCTCAGTTTAATCCAGGTACACAATGAATGGCATCAAAGAAATCCTTCCGAAATAAAAGACGATGATGGTTCCGTATAATCGTAAGGACAGACAGTCATTATCTTTCGAAATAAAAGCCCACTAAGTCAAAACCTATGAAGGAGACTTACAAAAAACTGGGGCATCCCGCTAACTGTAATCACAAAAGAAACAGTTTAGGAAAAAAGATAGGGATAATGAAATAAAAAAGAAGGAGATCCTGCAAACTCTTATAAAAATGACTGCCTGTTCAAAATAAGTTGTCAGTATCTGAACCATCACTGGAATATCAGAGCAAAGACTCAAACGGGATCTAAATGCACGATTAGCTAAGTTTAGGATCGAAGAACATCACGAAGCGCGGGTGGGTACAAATATGCTTTGAGCCTTTATCCTTTGTTTCTTAAACCGTGAACCAGGCCACGTTATAACCGTTAAAAAGTCCTAGCTGAAGCATGGGTTAGTCCGAAAGCATACTGTTACAAAAGGTATCCTGACTCCTATAGGGCTTGCTGTAAATCCTGAGTTGACGTCACATTTTACAAAATTTGCCTGTTTTACTGAAAAAATGCATTTTCAAAAACTTCAAGACAGACATAAGCTTTGCATTTTAAAATAACATTGTTTGCATATTGTGATCGGTGGATTTAGAACTGACTGTTTAACGCTGGTTCGCGAAATGTCGCGGAAGCAAGAGTCGCCACCGTCTTTTATTTTCTCCAACATGGACAGGACAAAAGCACAACAAAATTCCTTATGGGATAGTTTCTCAGTTCAGGAGGTAGATTTATAGAAAGGGAAGGTGTTAGCACCCTTTCTATCCGTGGTTATCCACGGGCTCTTAGATACTTGCTCTTATGTTTTCAAAATGTTTACTTTTCAAAGTGTGAGTGGGTTTGAAAAAGTTTCGTTTAAAGATTTCTGAATAACTCTTGTATCTGTCCTCAAGAGTGTTTGAAAAATTGTTTTGAAAGCTTTTTGAAAGTGTCGGTGTGAAAAGAGTTTTTATTTGTTTTTGAATAGAGCAAGTATCCATGAGTCATCTACCTACCCTAAGGAATTAAGCTGTGTAGAAGTCCTTAAGGTAGTGCCATCCCACCATTGAGAGGTAGGTAGCACCACCGTTGGAGGTGTTCGGGTCAATTCGAGTGTAGGGACAGTGTGGTCACTGAAGCAACAGTTAGGACACCTTAGAAGCTACCCTTATGTCCTTGATCCTTTTTTTTAATCCGAGGCAACCGTTTCGAGGCAACTATTTCGAGGCAACTGATTCGAGGCAACTTGTTCCGAGGCAACTGGATCATGGACATAAGGACTTACTAAAACGTCCTATACTTGACGACCACATTTCGAAGGCAACAGGTGAGGCGTACCCTAGAAGTGGTGTGTGAATTTGTGTGTTATTTTCATGTTAAGTTTATCTTTGATCATGGAATTGTGAGCTACGCTTATTCTTAATTAACCATACATTCTTTCATGCAATTTAGAATTTAAGAGTGTGGAAATTTAAAAGCGGAAAGATAAACGCTACGCTGTTACAAGGCGCGGGTCTATACATCACCAAAGTACAAAGACCCGTTTGGTAAAAATGCGGAAAGTAAATAAATGCGGTAAACCTAATTACTATTACAATCCGGAAAGCAGTTACATAATATTCAAAAAGAAAATAAATGTGCGAAAAGAAATAAAAATCGAACGTCCGAGGGTTTTGACCCTTTTGAGAATTTAAATGAAATTAAAGTCTATTTAATTATTTAATTAAAGAAAGGAAAGTCTTTTTTTTGTGTTTTTTGGATTTATGAAATAAAGAAAATTAAAATTAAATGGAAACCCTAATTCTAGATTATTTTTAGTTATTTAAGAAAATATTAAAGTTAACCTAATTTACTAGTTAATTAATTTGCATGTTTATTTACAAAAATAAATAGTAATTAACAATAATAATAAATAATGAGGAAAATAATTTAATTAAGAAAAAAGATAAAATGTCAAAAACCTAATTCTACACATTTTTATTTATTAAGAAAAGTATTAGAATTGAAACCTAATTTAAACTAAATTAATTGTTAGAGTTTATTTACAAAAATAAATTAATGGTAAATTAAATATTAATTAAACATATTTTGTATTTTTGATTTTCTGTTTTTTATTATGAAAATTATTTAAGATGAATTAAGAAAAACAATTAAAACAATTTAAAAAGAATTAAAAAGAAAAGAAAAGAAGATTAAAAAGAATACAAACAAAGGGGATATTAGGCCTAGAATGGAGGTGCTTGCAGCAATTCAGGCCCATCAGCCAAAGGCCTTGTTTGACTTTCCACGCTTGTGTGTACGTCCATTGACTGAGCCCTACCATGGACTTCATTCTGTGGCCTTCAGATTATTCATCCAGGCCATCTGGCAAGCCAATGCATGAGGACGTATGGTGGGACGTTGAGACTACGCTGCATGTGAATACGTTAGGATAAAAATTATGAAATATGTGGGGGGGACCTGTGAATCGAACCCAGGTCCCAATGCTTGCAGTACACCTCATCAACCAACTGAGCCAGGTGTGATACGGTGGGAGAACTGACTTGAGGTTTGCGTTTTTTATTCGCAAATGTTTCGGTTGAGCAAGAGTCGCCACCGACTTTTTATTTTATCCTAAGGAAAGGTTTAAAAAGCACAGCAAAAACCTTTGAGATTTTTCTTGGGTTCGGGGAGTAGATTATAGAAAGGGAAGGTATTAGCACCCTTTCTATCCATGGTTATCCATGGGCTCTTAGTTACTTGCTTAGATCACTTGCCTTTTATTTTCAATTTGTTTGAAATGGTGCTTGTGTGTGTGGGTTTGAAAAATGTTTTGAAAAGAAGCCAATGTGGTGGCAACCTTTGTAATGATCCATGTTGGGATGTATACAAAAGTGTATGTCTTTTGAAAAGTTTTCCATGTTTTTGTTTTTTGAAAGTTGTTTTGAAAGTGTTGTGAGGTGTGGTTTAAAAACAGGCAAGTGTTTTTGTTTTGCAAGTTGACAAGTACTTAAGAGCGATCTACCCTAAAGTTCTCAAAGATTTTTGTTATGTTTTAACTCTTTTAACAATTTTGTTCCACCATCGTATTTGGTGGACAATCTTGTGTTAGGATGTGAAAGGGACAGGCGCGAGTCGTCGTTTAAACCATAATTGCAATGGTGCCAAGTATCTTTGGGCAATTTTTCTTTAAGGGACTTGATCATTTGAGTTATTTGTTTTGCCCAAAGAGACCTAACATGCAATATGGCCTAATTTTTTTGAAAGGCAACAAGTGGATGTAACCCTAGGGGTGTTAGTGTGCAAGTGTATTTTATTGCATACAAGAGTTTTTCTTTGAATTAGGTTTTTCTATTTCATTGATTTTATCTTGCCATACATGTCCTAATTACTAGCAATAAGAAGCGAAAATATAAAATCCTACGCTATTACAACAATTAGGGGAGGGGGATACACATTTGTACATGGGGGGTTCAACGAGAAAAATAGACAAAAAAGAAAATAGCAAAAAACAAGATATATATAGAGAGAGAGAGAGGGAGCCCGCGCGCTGCTGGGAGGTCATCAGAAGTTCTGACTCAGATCCGCTGCCAGATGATCAACCTGTTAGTGAAACTGGATGAGTCAGAACTTCTGACTCTAGCACCTGCAAAACAGAACCTTGTTAGTGGGGAAATCAGAAGTTCTGATTTCCCTGCGCTGCAAGACAAAAGTTTGTTAGTGGAGAAACCAGAAGTTCTGATTCTGTTGAAAAGGCAATAACTCTCAGAGGTTCTGATATCATTGACAGCAAAACAGGCTTCAGATGTGCTAACGTCAAAGTCAGCACTTGGCTTTTTCCTGTACTAATCAGAACGTCTGCAATTCTGTTGTTATTCCACAAAACAGGAAACATATTTGGAACAGATCCAGCAAATAGCAAAAATGTTTCAGAGGTCAGAATCACCAAGGTCATAGGCAAGTCCTATACTGGCTCAGAACGTTCTGAGGTATGAAAATCCTCAGAACATAAACAGTAATAACATGAATATTTACATTATGTTACTTGAATATGCACAGCTGATGATGCTTAACAGTGTGATGAGGGTCAGCAGGTGCTTACCTGACTGTTTGGAAAAGTTGGTGAGTGAAAGTTTAGCTTTTGGTTCTGGTTCTGGTGGTGTTCTGGACAGATTTTTGAAAAGGGGAAGCAAAGGTGTATACGTGTGTAGGGTCAGAAGTTTGGAAAGAGTGTTTTTGTTTTACAGAAAAGAACTGGCTATTTGATGAAGTTGAAGGTGAGAAACTCAAAGTTATGGAACAAAACTGGAGATTTTGGCAGAGTTTCAGAACGCTATGTTGCTAGGAGTTCTGTTTTTTCTCTTAGCAATTTTTCTGTTTCTTTTCTTGAACGCCTTTTGCAGTGGTGAAAGCTCTCTATTTATAGGCAAAGTTCTTGTGGATGCCTTGAACATTTAAAGCACCAACAGAGTTTTGAATTTGTTCTTTGACAGAAATTCCTGGGAAGTTGTGATACAGATAGCTTTCAGCCTAGGTTGCAGCAGCGGGCGTAGATTGGGGAGAAGTGACCTCTGAAGTGGGCGGTGGCGTGAAGACCCATGCCAGAATCTGTGCAAAAGCGTTTTCCAAGCCACACGTGAATGCTCAGGAGTGGTTGGAAGCATTAATGGGCATTAAATGGTGACAAGACATGTCAATACCAATATTATGGTAATGGAAACCAGCGTTGAATCAGCAGCGTAAACCATGCTCTGGCCTTGGCTACCTGTTGTCTTAGTAAGTTCTGGAGATTCTCCTGGTTTTCTGGCACGTTTCTTGGATTTGCTTCTGGACAATCTGGACTTAGAGATTTTGTATCAGTGTAACACCCATTCTTCTGATCTTTCATCTTCTGATTTCAACCTGTTCTGAAGGGGCCTTCAGACTTTCCTGCTTCTCTTGCATTCCTTTAGCAAATTCTGACTGGGCTTGTGTAACTGCTGAAGGGGCATGTTCTGTTTGAGGCTTACATTCTGAACCACGTTTACAACTTCTGATTGAACTGATGTAGCTGCTGAAGAGCCAACTTCTGACCACGATGGGCCAAGCTTGCAACTTTTGACCGTCTTCATCTGGAATGGGTCCAGAAGTTCTGAAGCGCTGATTTTTCTAAAAACACTTATTTTAAAGAAACATTCTAAGTACTTAGAATTTGATTTTTTTTCTCAAAATAAAAGCGTTGCTTCTGGAGTTCGTGAGATCATCTTGCTCTTGTAAGTGGCTTGCTTGGGCAAAAAGGATAACTCAAGACTTGGATTTGTTTCAGGGGGACTTTGAAAAATCCAAGATGGTTTCCTGAAGAAAGGGAGGGAAAATTTTGGGGTACAACAGTTGCCCATGTTCAATCTTCTTGAACCTGAAAAGTTAGATTGGCAAGTTTGCCTTTCGCAACTCGAAGGTAAAAGGAGATTGGACACCAGAGTGCCCAGAAATTTGCACTCGCATGTTGGAGTATCAGCGAATGTGACGGCGGGAATGGGCTTATAGATGCCATTTGGAGAGGTGGTGGATAGGGAGATGGGCTTATAGATGCCATCTGGAGATGTGACAGAACTTTGTCGGGAATGGGCTTACAGATGCCCTTTGGAAGTGTTGATCGCACAAGGGATTCCTTAGCGAGAACTTTATGTATCTGAGAAAGGCAGATGTTTTCCTGGCTTGTTACAGGTGTTTGATCTTCAATCTCCTTATGCAGATATGCCCTGGCTGGATACAGGAATCGAATCTGGAAATGGTCGTCAATAGATATGCCCTGGCTGGATACAGGAGTCGAATCTGGAAATGTTGTCAATAGATATGCCCTGGCTGGACACAGGAATCGAATCTTCGAACTCTTCAGACGTGCCCTGGCTAGATACAGGAATCGAGTCTGGAAATGTGGTCAACAGATATGCCCTGGCTAGATACAGGAGTCGAATCTGGAAATGTTGTCAATAGATATGCCATGGCTGGATACAGGAATCGAATCTTCGAACTCTTCAGACGTGCCCTGGCTAGATACAGGAATCGAGTCTGGAAACTGATCACTCTCAGATATGCCCTGGCTAGATACAGGTATCGAATCCGGAATTTGTGACAGTTGAAGGTAGTTGTCTTTGGGATTGTCTTTTTCCCTGAAAAGGCAAAAACATAAGTTGTACGCAATATCATGATGTATGATATGCATGATGTCATGATGTTCAACATGAGATAGTGTTGTATGCACTTTATCATGGAAGTGTGAAATGTTTATGAATGTAACTCCGTCTTAGGAAAATAAATCCTTGACGATCGGCCAGGGAGTTGCCCTGTGGCCGAGATACTTTGCTGAAGTTTTGATGAGAGGCCTGCTGAGGACTTCAATGATGGATCCCGCTGGGGATAATGATGATAAACTCCGTTGGGGATACCAAAGATAAACTCCGCTGGGGATTGAAAGATAAACTCCGCTGGGGATACCAAAGATAAACTCCGCTTGGGATTGAAAGATAAACTCCGCTGAGGATACCAAAGATAAACTCCGCTGGGGATTGAAAGATAAACTCCGCTGGGGATTGAAAGAACTTTGTTAGGGGTGATCTTCCGTGGCGATTAGCTGAGGATAACCCAGTTATAAGCCCTTGTGAGGAATAACTCTGAATAAAGTTCGGGAGAGACATTCGTATTCTGCAAGGAACAAGCTTCCAGAATCTATTGGGGATAAGCTTTAAGACCTGCCGGGGAACGTTGTGCCTTTTCAGGATCGACGGGAAATCAACTTAGCTTGGGGAGAGTATTGCTGAATCTTGCCTTACACTGCGGGGCGTTGAGATGATTTGGTCACATTCTTCAAAAATGCATATATCAAAAATGAACATTGGACGTTCTTCGCAAGACAAAACAGAAAAAAGAAAAAAAAAACAATGGCAACTTGTATAGACAAGTGACTTTGTATTGATTTGACCTTTGCCTGTGAATAGGCGTTTCTGTACAAGAAGCTGACATCCTAGTAAGAGGATGCCGCCGAATAATCACAGAGTTTACAATTTTTGGAAAGAAAACAAAACAGCTATGTGAACAATCCCACTGGGTTCCAACTCTGCTATCGTCTTTATATCCCCAAGCGTCTCATCGCTTTGCTGCCTAGTTGAAGATGAAGCTGATTGGTCGATGCCGAATTCCGGATGCGAAGTGATCCAATGAGACATAGTGTTACGCTTTATCCCTAACTTTTGCCTGGACCGCCCTTTCGGGTTTTCAGTCCACCGGGATACCCATTTTTGCCCAAGTCGCCCTTTCGAGTTTTCAACTTGCCAGGTGTACAGATTTTTTTCATTTCATCCCTTATTTTTGCCCGAACCCTTTTGGTTCGCCGGGAAGCCCTTATTTTTGCCTAGGTATGTCAACCTAGCGGGTCTTTTATTCATGCGTAGTATCTTTTCACTATGTCTGCATTGGCGGGGTGAGGGAGGTCGTCACCATCCATGGTGGTTAGGATCATGGCTCCTCCTGAGAACACATGTTTAACCACAAATGGCCCTTCGTAAGTAGGGGTCCATTTTCCCCGGGGATCACTTTGAGGAAGGATGATGCGCTTGATTACCAAGTCTCCAACCCGATACTCTTGTGATCTGACTCTCTTGTTAAATGCCCTGATCATTCGTTTTTGATACGTCTGACCATGACAGATAGCGGTGAGCCTCTTTTCGTCAATCAGGTTTAATTGATCAAGTCGAGTCTGGATCCAGTCATCTTCATTTAAGTCTGCATCTTTCATTATCCAGAGAGAAGGTTTCTGGACTTCAATGGGCAAGACTACCTCCATGCCATAGACCAAGGAGAAAGGAGTCGCCCCGGTTGACGTCCTCGCTGAGGTACGGTACCCGTGACGAGCAAACGGTAACATCTCGTGCCAATCTTTATAGGTCACTGTCATCTTCTGCACAATTTTCTTAATATTCTTATTAGCTGCCTCTACAGCCCCATTTATCTTCGGCCGGTAGGGAGAAGAATTGTGGTGCTGTATCTTGAATTGTTCGCAGAGTTCAGTGATCATTTTGTTATTGAGATTGGTACCATTGTCCGTGATGATTCTTTCCGGGACACCGTACCGACAAATCAGATTATGCCGGATGAAACGTGCCACGACGCTCTTGGTTACCGTTGCGTAGGAAGTTGCCTCAACCCACTTCGTGAAGTAATCGATCGCTACCAAGATGAAGCGATGCCCGTTGGATGCCGTCGGTAGGATCTCACTGATCATATCAATGCCCCACATTGCAAAAGGCCAAGGTGCCGTCAGGACGTTCAGAGAAACGGGAGGAATATGCACCTTGTCAGCATAGATCTGGCATTTGTGACAAATTCGAGAGTGTTGGTAACAATCGGCTTCCATTGTGGACCAGAAGTATCTTGCCCGTAGGATTTTCTTTGCCATGGTATGTCCACTGGAATGTGTTCCGAATGTACCTTCATGCAGTTCTAACATGATTTTCTCTGCTTCAGCCTTATCCACACAACGTAGTAGAGTTGAACCATGATTCCGTTTGTAGAGGATGCCGTTGCTGAGGAAGAATTTTGCCGCAAACCTCCTTATGAACTTCTTGTCGTTGACAGATGCACCTTCAGGGTATTCCTGAGCTTCTAAGTACCTTTTCACCTCATGATACCAGGGTTTTTCAGTTGCCTTCTCGGCCTCGAGGTCGCAGCAGTATGCTGGTTCGTCCAACTTCCAGATAATGATCCGGGGAGCCTCATTGTCCCATTTAACTTTGAACATTGAAGACATCGTAGCTAGTGCGTCTGCTAGCTGATTCTCCTCTCTTGGGAAGTGCTCAAAAGTTATCTCTTCAAGGTGGGGAAGCAAGGTCAACACATACTCCTTGTAAGGAATAAGATTTGGGTGTTTCGTATCCCACTCGCCTTTGATCTGATTGATCACGAGAGCGGAATCTCCGAAGACACTCAGGAATTTGATCCTTAAATCGATTGCAGCTTGTAGACCCATGATACATGCCTCATATTCTGCCATGTTGTTGGTGCAGTTGAAACATAATCGGGCGGTGAGTGGAGTATGAGTTCCTTTGGGAGATATGATTACAGCGTCGACGCTGTTACCTAAAGCATTGGAGGCTCCGTCAAAATGCATAGACCATCGGGATCCTTCCTCAGGTCCTTCATCTGGTCCAGGTACTTCACAGTCAGTTACCACCATGATGTCTTCGTCCGGAAAATCAAAGTTCAATGATTGGTAATCATCCACAGGTTGGTGTGCCAAATGATCTGCCAGTACACTTCCTTTAATTGCTTTCTGAGTTGTATACTGGATATCATATTCTGTTAAGATCATTTTCCATCTTGCTATTCTACCAGACAGAGCGGGTTTTTCGAATATGTACTTGATGGGATCCATTTTTGAAATCAATAGAGTAGTGTGAGTCAGCATATACTGTCTCAGCCGGCGAGCAGCCCATACTAGAGCGCAGCAAGTTTTCTCAAGCAGTGAGTAACGAGACTCACAGTCGGTAAACTTTTTGCTCAAGTAATAAATAGCGTGCTCTTTTCGGCCAGACTCGTCATGCTGTCCCAGCACACACCCCATTGAATTGTCAAGTACTGTCAAATATAGTATCAGAGGTCTTCCTTCCACTGGAGGCATAAGAATGGGTGGCTCTTGGAGATATTCCTTTATCTTTTCAAAGGCAGCCTGACATTCGTCGTTCCAACGTACTACTTGATCTTTATTCAGTAATTTGAAGATTGGCTCACAAGTAGCAGTCAGATGTGAGATGAATCGGGCAATGTAATTCAGTCGTCCCAGGAAGCCTCTGACTTCTTTCTCTGTCCTTGGAGTCAGCATCTCTTGTATGGCTTTTACCTTGGCAGGGTCCACCTGAATACCTTTATCACTTACAATGAAACCTAGCAATTTTCCGGACCTCACCCCAAAGGTGCATTTGTTGGGATTCAACCTCAGCTTGTATAACTTCAATCGGTCAAATAGCTTCCTCAGATGATCAAGGTGCTCCTCCTCAGTTTGAGACCTTGCAATCATGTCATCAACGTATACCTCAATCTCGTGATGGATCATATCATGAAATAAAGCAACCATGGCACGTTGATAGGTTGCCCCAGCGTTTTTCAATCCGAATGGCATAACTTTGTAACAGAAGGTGCCCCACTGAGTCACAAAGGTAGTCTTTTCCATATCTTCCGGGGCCATCTTGATCTGATTATACCCTGAAAAACCATCCATGAAGGAGAACACCTTGTGTTGAGCAGTATTGTCAACGAGAACGTCAATGTGAGGTAGAGGAAAATCATCCTTGGGGCTTGCCCTGTTTAAATCCCTGTAGTCAACACACATTCTGACTTTACCGTCCTTCTTCGGCACTGGCACCACATTGGCAACCCACTGAGGGTAAGAAGTTACTGCTAGAAATCTGGCATCGAATTGCTTCATAACCTCGGCCTTGATCTTTTCAGACATCTCTGGGGGCATGCGGCGAACCTTTTGCTTTACCGGAGGGCAGTCTTCCTTGGTTGGCAGGTGATGAACTACAATGTCGGCATCCAAACCAGGCATGTCTTCACAGGACCAAGCAAATATCTCCATGTAATCCTGTAGCATCTGGACCAATCGTTGCTTCACTCTGAGCTCTAGATTGGCACCAATCTTGACCTCTTTCCTATCTGTCTCAGTACCCAGGTTAATTGTTTCCACAGGCTCTTCATGTGGTTGAATAGCCCTCTCTTCCTGGAGTAGCAATCTTGCGAGTTCACCAGGCACTTCACAATCATCTTCACCTTCGTCTTCGGCCAAGTTGATCGGATTCTCGAAGTTATAACTGGCGGTAGCAGAGCTGTTACCAGTGAGATCCAGAGTGGATTGAAACCTGTATAAGTGAGTGTGTGTAAATATAGCTGTTTTGCAATATATAACACAGAAAGAAAAGAGCACAAGATTTGAAATGCAACAAACGTCCAATGTTTTGATTGGTGATATATGGAAATGTCATACAAAAAGCCCTCACAAATGGAGCTACGATGCCCCGGGTAGGACACCGAGCCAATAAAAGTTTTAACACATTGTTTGTTACAAATTGAAAATCAAAAGAAATAATTACTGCGTGACAAACGTGATAGGTGTAAAATCCTTTGCCGTCCAGTTGCTTGGTCCGTTGCTGGCAGTCGGGTAGATCCAACTGTCAAAATCTGCTTCCTCTACATCCTCCTCAATAGCATTCACCCTTGGACTGGTGATAAACACTGGAGTCTTTCTGATCTTTTCCTTGCGCATAGCCCTCTGAGCCTCTGCAGTAAAGCCCAGCCCGAACTTGTCGTTCTTTTGAGTGAAGTCAGGAAGCTGACCCCAGTTCGCACAACTGCCTTTCTCGATTACAGCCCGGGCATCCTTCAAAGATGCCATCTTCAACGGAAAATCTTCTTCAACTATTGCCTCAGCTGATGCCAATACTGGAGGTACTTCCTCAAAATGCTGAAAGGGGGTTTCAATAAACTCCCCGTCCATCTCAACATACCAGAATGAATTCAAGTGACTAACCATGTATTCCTCCTCACCCTGCACGGTAACAATCTTCCCTTTGACAGGGTATTTGAGCTTTTGGTGTAGAGTGGAGGTTACTGTCCCAGCCTTGTGAATCCAGGGTCGACCCAATAAGCAGGAGTAAGATGGACGAATATCCATTACATAGAACGTTGAGTCGAAGACTTGGGAACCCACACGAATAGGAATGTTTACTTCACCGTGCACCATCCTCTTAGAACCGTCGAAGGCTCTAACAATGATGTTACTAGGTTTCAATTTCAAACCTTCACAATCCAAGCGATCCAATGCCTTCTTAGGCAAAACATTCAGGGAAGAGTCGGTATCTACTAACACGTGTACGAGAGTAGTGCCCCTGCATTCTATGGAAACATGCAGGGCATCATTGTGATTTTTCCCTTTGGGGGTGAGGTCAGCATCCGAGAACCCCAAGCCATTGTCAGCTGTCAAATTAGCCACACAGTCCGTGAATTGATCCGCAGAGGTCTCTTGCGGCACATGGGCCGTTTTCAGAAATGAAATCAGGGCTTTTGCATGGGCCTCTGAGCATAGCAGCAATGATAGCATAGAGATTTTGGAGGGAGTATACCCCAATTGTTCAACAACGTTAAAGTCACTTTTTTTGATGATTTTCAGAATTTCCTCCATTTCTTGTTGGGAGGCTTCTACAGCAGTCTTTTTTGGTGCCTCCGTCCTGGCGACTTTCTGGCTTGACTTGTCTTCTAGGACCGTAGACGACACTTGCTTCTTTCTTAAAAGGCCTCTTCTCAGTACTTGCAGCAACGCCCTTCTGAATCTTTCCTGACCTGATGCCAGCTTCTATTCTTTCGCCCGTTAAGATCAAATCGGTAAACCCCGCGGAAGAGTTACCAATCAGATGATTGAAAAATGGTCCAGATAGGGTCCCTAGAAACATATCAACAAGTTCACGATCGGTTAAAGGAGGTTGCACCCTGCCAGCCAAATCCCTCCATTTTTGTGCGTACTCTTTGAATCCTTCGCCTGTTCCTAATGACATACCCTGAAGTTGGGTACGAGTAGGGGCAAGGTCAGAATTGTATTGGTATTGTTTGTAGAAAGTGGTGGCCAAATCTTCCCAATTTCGAACGCTGGTTCCCTCTAGCTGATAAAACCACTCCAACTGAGCTCCAGAAAGACTGTCTTGAAAGAAATGAATCCAAAGGTTTTTATCTGCCGTATAGGGTTGAATCTTTCTCACGTAGGACCTGAGATGCATTTTGGGACAGGACAGCCTATCATACCTTACAAACACTGGCACTTTGAATTTTGGGGGGATCACAATCCCGGCAACCAAACCCAAGTCTTCAAAATCCAAACCTGGTACTCTTTGTAGCTCCATGGCGGCCAACCTGTCTTCTAGCCCTTTGTATTTATCATCAACTGGAGGGTATTGCTGATCGGTATAATCTTCATCCTCTTCGACCTCCTCCTCTTCCGCATCAGACTCGGAAGGTACCGCAGCCCCACCTCCTTTGCTGGTTCCTTCATCAGAGATAGGAGGAAATTCAAGCACTCTCCGAGCTTCTCCGTCAAATCTTCTCCCCAAAGTAGCCACCCCGAGTCTCTTTTTCTTCTTTTTCACTGGGTCTTTGTTCCCCAATTGAGTCTTGATATCCTCCTGACCCTTAGCCAAGGTCATCAGGAGTTGCTGGAACTGTGCATTCTGAGCTTGTAGGTCTTTGACTGTTTGCTCGAGATCCATCCTACTGACATAAACAGCAGATAGATAAGGAAACTTGGAGTGAGACCTGCTTATGCACATGATGAATGGTATGCTTATGTATGTAATGCATTCAAGGATTTAGGACATTCAAAATTGTTTCAGACAAAGAAGAACGCACGTCATATTAATAAGAAGAAATTTGTTAGTACATAAATGCCCCATGGGCCAAATATTACAAAATAACTTCTCAAGGTAAAATGACATTGCGCATCCTTTTTGGTGCGATGTAGGTGTTGAGAGCCTCTTGCTCATGGAGTCGGCGGGTAAGCTCTAGAACCTTCTTCTCACTGGCGTAGAAGCTAGCTTCGAAAGTATTCCGTTCTTCCTTGAGCTGAATCCAACTTTTCTGCATTTCCTCCCACGATGTAGGCATGTTTGGATGTAGGATGGTGTAGGGAACCTCTCCTTCATTGACGGGCTCTTTAATCACTGGGAGTACATGAGGATAAGGCATCATCAAACTTTGGACTCGGGCTCGTACCCACTTGAGATAAGGCTCAAGAGGGATGGAGTTCTTGTGTCCCAGAGTCTTGCTGTCAACCTTGTTGAGTTTTCCCCAGGCTCTGATGAATCTTTGGCGAAGTCCTTGCGCATCATTGTCGAAGTCAAAAACTAGGTCAGGAATCAACATGTCATGAGGACCATCCCTCCGGGCATATCCAAATTGTCTTAAAGCTAGGCAAGGGTTGTAGGTGATACCTCCTCTAATTCCAAGTAAAGGAACATTAGGAAATTCTCCGCAACGATCGACAATGATGACATTTTCTCTGGACCGAGAACACCAGTGTACATCAGAATGAGTAAGAATCATCAACCGTTGGGACCACCTTGTACCTTGGTCATTCTTCAAGATAGATTGCGGAAGGTGCGAAATAAACCACCTTGCAAGGATAGGAGTACAGCACATAAGAACACCCCTCTTTCTCATTGTTCGTGTGTAAAATGAGTGAAGGATGTCCCCAAGCAATGTTGGTATTGGATTTCTGGACAAGAAGATTTTGATGGCGTTGACATCTACCAATTGGTCAGGATTTGGGAACAAGACCAACCCATAGATAAGGAGTGCCACAATCTCCTCAAAGGTTTGTAGGTCCAATGAGTTCCAGCATTCTTGTGCCTTCTCAAACAAGAATTTTGCTAAGAATCCTTTGACGCCGCTTCTGGTTTCCCAATGCCCCTTGATGTCAGATGGTTGTAGATGTAATGCTCGAGCAACATCTTCCGGCTTTGGTTTCTTTTTCGTACCATTGAAGGGTAGTTGATTAAGGATAGGGATTCTTAGGAGTTGAGAAAACTCCTCCAAAGTGGGCACCAACTGGTAATCGGGGAAAGTGAAGCAGTGGTGAAGAGGGTCAAAGAACTGGAATAGCACTTTCACCATGTCTTCTTCGATGTTGGTGTTGACCAGGATGAGTAGTCTACCATGTCTTTCACTGAAGGATGAGCTTTCCGGAATTCTTGAGGTGAGCTCCTTGAGTTTAGGAGAGATTCTCACAAGGTTGACTTGAATGGTTTTTCTGCGAGGAACTTCCATGACCTACAAAACAGGAACAAAGATGAAGATCCAAAACCCTTGAAATGGTTAGTATATGCATATGATGCTTTATGATGTTCATGATGTATGCACAAACATATGTACAAGCAATTCACACCAAACCCTTGTTTCAGGCTTGCATGGGGTTTCATAGGTAAGTACCCTTTTGAGTGTAGTTGGCTTAAAAACCTGTCCTATAAATAGTAACCGGGTTCTAAGGAGCTCAATATCATTGGATTGCTTTCCATGTTCATTGTTTTGGTTTAGCCACTTAACTAGCGACCAAAATATTCCAAGAAAACAACCCTCAATGAGTGTAGTATCGAGTATCTACCAACTTCGGACTGCACCAAAGCCGGTTATCTCACTACCCCTAATAAAAGGCCAAGATGGTCAAGTAAGGTTCTAGGTCATTAGTGCTTGGTGACATCACTCAGCGGCCCCGTACTCTCCTTGATTGAACTCAAGGGTTACCGGTACTCACAAATATGTCGCACTAATATAGCTATTGCTTCGACCGTGTCGGTATACCCCACACAGTTTCCACAACGTATTGCTATCTATGAATGTTTCCCAAAATCCGGGTGTAGGATTGCAAACCCAAACAATAGAGCCAAGATATAAAGCAAACAATTCAAACAATTTGTCATGCAAGAGGGTGATCTAAGCCCTAAGGTTACTCCACTTTTAAAATCTCCCCAGCAGAGTCGCCAGTTCTGTGATACGGTGGGAGAACTGACTTGAGGTTTGCGTTTTTTATTCGCAAATGTTTCGGTTGAGCAAGAGTCGTCACCGACTTTTTATTTTATCCTAAGGAAAGGTTTAAAAAGCACAGCAAAAACCTTTGAGATTTTTCTTGGGTTCGGGGAGTAGATTATAGAAAGGGAAGGTATTAGCACCCTTTTTATCCATGGTTATCCATGGGCTCTTAGTTACTTGCTTAGATCACTTGCCTTTTATTTTCAATTTGTTTGAAATGGTGCTTGTGTGTGTGGGTTTGAAAAATGTTTTGAAAAGAAGCCAATGTGGTGGCAACCTTTGTAATGATTCATGTTGGGATGTATACAAAAGTGTATGTCTTTTGAAAAGTTTTCCATGTTTTTGTTTTTTGAAAGTTGTTTTGAAAGTGTTGTGAGGTGTGGTTTAAAAACAGGCAAGTGTTTTTGTTTTGCAAGTTGACAAGTACTTAAGAGCGATCTACCCTAAAGTTCTCAAAGATTTTTATTATGTTTTAACTCTTTTAACAATTTTGTTCCACCATCGTATTTGGTGGACAATCTTGTATTAGGATGTGAAAGGGACAGGCGCGGGTCGTCGTTTAGACCATAATTGCAATGGTGCCAAGTATCTTTGGGAAATTTTTCTTTAAGGGACTTGATCATTTGAGTTATTTGTTTTGCCCAAAGAGACCTAACATGCAATATGGCCTAATTTTTTTGAAAGGCAACAAGTAGATGTAACCCTAGGGGTGTTAGTGTGCAAGTGTATTTTATTGCATACAAGAGTTTTTCTTTGAATTAGGTTTTTCTATTTCATTGATTTTATCTTGCCATACATGTCCTAATTACTAGCAATAAGAAGCGAAAATATAAAATCCTACGCTATTACAACAATTAGGGGAGGGGGATACACATTTATACATGGGGGGTTCAACGAGAAAAATAGACAAAAAAGAAAATAGCAAAAAACAAGATATATAGAGAGAGAGGGAGCCCGCGCGCTGCTGGGAGGTCATCAGAAGTTCTGACTCAGATCCGCTGCCAGATGATCAACCTGTTAGTGAAACTGGATGAGTCAGAACTTCTGACTCTAGCACCTGCAAAACAGAACCTTATTAGTGGGGAAATCAGAAGTTCTAATTTCCCTGCGCTGCAAGACAGAAGTTTGTTAGTGGAGAAACCAGAAGTTCTGATTCTGTTGAAAAGGCAATAACTCTCAGAGGTTCTGATATCATTGACAGCAAAACATGCTTCAGATGTGCTAACATCAAAGTCAGCACTTGGCTTTTTCCTGTACTAATCAGAACGTCTGCAATTCTGTTGTTATTCCACAAAACAGGAAACATATTTGGAACAGATCCAGCAAATAGCAAAAATGTTTCAGAGGTCAGAATCACCAAGGTCACAGGCAAGTCCTATACTGGCTCAGAACGTTCTGAGGTATGAAAATCCTCAGAACATAAACAGTAATAACATGAATATTTACATTATGTTACTTGAATATGCACAGTTGATGATGCTTAACAGTGTGATGAGGGTCAGCCGGTGCTTACCTGACTGTTTGGAAAAGTTGGTGAGTGAAAGTTTAGCTTTTGGTTCTGGTTCTGGTGGTGTTCTGGACAGATTTTTGAAAAGGGGAAGCAAAGGTGTATACGTGTGTAGGGTCAGAAGTTTGGAAAGAGTGTTTTTGGTTTACAGAAAAGAACTGTCTATTTGATGAAGTTGAAGGTGAGAAACTCAAAGTTATGGAACAAAACTGGAGATTTTGGCAGAGTTTCAGAATGCTATGTTGCTAGGAGTTCTGTTTTTTCTCTTAGCAATTTTTCTGTTTCTTTTCTTGAACGCCTTTTGCAGTGGTGAAAGCTCTCTATTTATAGGCAAAGTTCTTGTGGATGCCTTGAACATTTAAAGCGCCAACAGAGTTTTGAATTTGTTCTTTGACAGAAATTCCTGGGAAGTTGTGATACAGATAGCTTTTAGCCTAGGTTGCAGCAGCAGGCGTAGATTGGGGAGAAGTGACCTCTAAAGTGGGCGGTGGCGTGAAGACCCATGTCAGAATCTGTGCAAAAGCGTTTTCCAAGCCACACGTGAATGCTCAGGAGTGGTTGGAAGCATTAATGGGCATTAAATGGTGACAAGACCTGTCAATACCAATATTCTGGTAATGGAAACCAGCGTTGAATCAGCAGCGTAAACAATGCTCTGGCCTTGGCTACCTGTTGTCTTAGTAAGTTCTGGAGATTCTCCTGGTTTTCTGGCACGTTTCTTGGATTTGCTTCTGGACAATCTGGACTTAGAGATTCTGTATCAGTGTAACACCCATTCTTCTGATCTTTCATCTTCTGATTTCAACCTGTTCTGAAGGGGCCTTCAGACTTTCCTGCTTCTCTTGCATTCCTTTAGCAAATTCTGACTGGGCTTGTGTAACTGCTGAAGGGGCATGTTCTGTTTGAGGCTTACATTCTGAACCACGTTTACAACTTCTGATTGAACTGATGTAGCTGCTGAAGAGCCAACTTCTGACCATGCTGGGCCAAGCTTGCAACTTCTGACCGTCTTCATCTGGAATGGGTCCAGAAGTTCTGAAGCGCTGATTTTTCTAAAAACACTTATTTTAAAGAAACATTCTAAGTACTTAGAATTTGATTTTTTTTCTCAAAATAAAAGCGTTGCTTCTGGAGTTCGTGAGATCATCTTGCTCTTGTAAGTGGCTTGCTTGGGCAAAAAGGATAACTCAGGACTTGGATTTGTTTCAGGGGGACTTTGAAAAATCCAAGATGGTTTCCTGAAGAAAGGGAGGGCAAATTTTGGGGTACAACACCAGGCAACGCGCTTGTTCATATAATGTAGAATAAATGTTATATAAAAAAAACAATGTTAGTGGTATAAACAAAGAAAAGCGCGCCAGATGTTTGAACGCTCCTATCATGCCTGGACACCTCAGCTTCTTCTTCATCTTTTTCCTGCAATTATAAAACAAGTAGCGGGGGTTTTAAACCCCCACTAAGTGGAACCTGTGAAAATAGTGATTACGCCCATGGGTTAAATAAATTGAGCGCGAGGGTTTCATTGAATCAGGTTTCTTGCAACGAATTCATTCATATTGGTCTTGAGGTCCAATTTTTCCATACAAGGAAAGCCCTATTTTGAAGCTTCTGAAACCCTAGGTTTCATCCATGGTGGATTTCGTTTCAAGCAGCTACATAACAATTAAACTATGCCAAACGCTTCAGGAAGATGTTAGTAATGCAAATCAATGAATAAAACATATGAATGATGCGTAGAAATTGAAATTCGATTATGGAATATTTGTGAAGAAACGTGATTTTGTTCTACCGTTTCTTTGAGTATAGAAGCTTGTTCTTGATTGCAATCGACTCCTGGAAGGTTCAGTAACGTGTTAGAATGCTTTTTATGCTTTGAAACGTGCTCCAATTATGAAATCAGTTTCAAGCTTTTTGTTGAAATTTTGCAATTTGGTTATGGAGCATGAGCAGTTTTTTCGTGTCCTTGTGAATTAGGTTAGGTTGTGCATAAGTATGTGAAGGATTCTAGGTCAAGAAAGAGCCCAAAAGTCCATGAATTGATGACTTGAATCTTTGATTGCCAATCATATATTTTCCAATCTTTTTTTCATGAAAATCTTGCCAAATGTGGATGATCTTGTCCCCTTGGATGATGCACGAAATCTTTAGCATATAATGAACATATTTGCTGCACAAAAAGATTTGAAAAAGCATTATTTGATATTTTCTCATAATTAAATCTAATTAAATGAATTAATAAGAATAAAAATTCAATTAATTAATTAAAAATAAGAAAATAAGTCATTTTTAGCTCAATGGGTCGTGTATAGGCTTTGGGTAATGATTCAAGGAAGAATTTGAGGCCCATTAGCAATTTTGAAGTGTTTTAGGCAAAGTTGACTTTTCAAAATTCCCAAAAATTTCCCAACTTCTCCAATGCATATCTTGCTCAATTTTGAAGCTATGAACATGTTCTTGGACATTTTGGAAAGGTCTTGAAGTCCTATAACCAATGCCTTTGGTCCCATGTCATTTTGATTTACCAATCTCAAGTTATGGTCTTTGACTTAAAGTGCCTTTTTGTTGACTTTTGAAAATGACCTATAATGTTGAAATTGATAACTTTTTGTGAGAGCATTTCTTGGACTTGAAGTATGAAGATGAGTTGTAGGAAATGTCATTCTCTTAAAAATGAGCTTTGGATGGGATTTTTCTGATAAACCATGAGGAAGTTATGCCTTGGTCAATTTGCAGTTTGCTTTTTCAACTGTCCAAAAATAGAAACTTTTGCATCTTGAGACTTTTTGAGCCATGCTTTGAGAATCATGATCAAGAATTGATCAAATGATTTTTGTGGCTTCAAAATAAGATGTTGACCAAAAATTTTGACTTTTGACTGTCAAATGACCATTTTGCCCCTATAGTTGACTGTGGAGCAATTAGGGTTTTTGACTGTGCAATTTGATGCTGTGAGTCTTGAAACTTGACATATGGATGCTTGACAATGTACATAGGCATATGGGACTTGATTGGACCCTTGGAAATCTCAATTTATTTGCAAGAACCAAAACCCTAATTTTGACTGTGTTAGGAGGCAATTGGACTGTGCAACCCTTGAGAGATTTTGAAGCTTGATCTTGCCAAATCTTGAAGAATATGGGAGGGCAAATTTTGGGGTACAACAGCTGCCCCTTTTCAATCTTCTTAAACATGAGGATGTAGATTGGCTGGCGTGCCTTTCGTAATCCGAAGGTGGAAGATGATTGAACACTAGAGTGCCCAGAAATTTGCACTCACATAGTAGAGTGTCAGCAGTGTGATGGTGGGAATGGGCTTACATATGCCATTTGGAGGAATGGTGGATAGGAGGATGGGCTTATGGATGCCATCTGGAGGTGTGACAGAACCTTGTCGGGAATGGGCTTATAGACGCCATTTGGAAACTGTCGGTATGTGGATGGGCTTACAGATGCCATCTAGGTGTCGATCGCGTAAGAGATTCCTTAGCGAGAACTTGCGTACCTGAGAAAGAAAGATAATTACCTGGCCGGTTACAGGAGTTGATCTTCAAACTATTTAGACGTGCCCTGGCAGGATACAAGAATCGAGTCTGGAATTAGTCGTCAACAGATACACCCTGGCAAGATACAGGAATCGGATCTTCAAACTCTTCAGACATGCCCTGGCAAGATACAGGAATCGAGTCTGGAATATAGTCGTCAACAGATACACCCTGGCAAGATACAGGAATCGGGTCTTCAACTCTTCAGACGTGCCCTGGCAAGATACAGGAATCGAGTCTGGAACTAGTCGTCAACAGATACACCCTGGCAAGATACAAGAATCGGATCTTCGAACTCTTCAGACGTGCCCTGGAAGGATACAGGAATCGAGTCTGGAATATAGTCGTCAACAGATACACCCTGGCAGGATACAGGAATCGGATCTTCAAACTCTTCAGACGTGCCCTGGCAAGATACAGGAATCGAGTCTGGAACTAGTCGTCAACAGATACACCCTGGCAAGATACAGGAATCGGATCTTCAAACTCTTCAGACGTGCCCTGGCAGGATACAGGAATCGAATCTGGAATTAGTCGTCAACAGATACACCCTGGCGAGATACAGGAATCGGATCTTCGAACTCTTCAGATGTGCCCTGGCAGGATACAGGAATCGAGTCTGGAATTACGATAGTTGATAGTAATTATCTTTGTATTGATCTTTGTCCTGAAAAGACAAAACGTTAGTTGTATGCGATGTCATGATGTATGACATGCGTGACGTTCTCAGAATAAATGAGATTGTATGTTTGTGATGTGTATGTGCGTGCTATGATGTATGAAGATATGATGTTTACGAATGTATGTTTTTGTCTTAGGGAAATAAACCCTTGACGAATGCCGGGAATTTAACTCCTGGGCTGATGTTGAGGGGTGGAGCTTTTGCTTCCGCTGGGGATGATGGTTGCAAGCATAAAACGGTAGGAGAAGATGACTCCGTTGGGGAATAAACTTGCTAGAGAGATTACTCTGCGGGGAATGCTCTGTGGGGAGAGAAATACTTTGCTGAGGTTGATGATAACTCCGCTGGGGATACCATTGTTGAGCTTTGATGGAAGATTGGATGAACTCCGCTGGGGATAGGAAGACTTCGCCGGGGACGGTCTTTCCGTGGTTCTCAGCTGAGGATAACCCAGTTATAAGCTCTGGTGAGGGAATAACCTTTGAATAAAGTTGGGGGAGCATTCATACTCTGCAGGGGATAAGCTTTCCAGAATCTACTGGGGATAAGCTTCAAGACCTGCTGGGGATATGGATTCCACTTTCCTGGGGAAACTTTTCAGATTGGACTGGGGAAATGGCTCCACTGGATGTCCGGTATTCCGCCGGGGAACAATCTTAGATCAAGATCGCCGGGGATGCTTGTTAATAATTTTTGCGTACTGCCGGGGAATGTTGAGATCTTCTGGGGATATCCAACTTCTTTACGGCTGACAGTATATTAACTCTGCTTGGGGAGAGTGTTGACTTGCTGGAGATATTGTTCCCTGTTAGGGTTGACGGGAGACCAACTGCTTGGGAGAGAATTTTTGAATCTTGTCTTACTCGGCGGGGAGTGAAGGTATATGGATTACATTCTTCAGCCGAACTTACCTTGGTACCTTGGTGGACAGAGCAATTAGATTGCTTAGACAACTCATTACTGCCCCTGTTTTTGATGTTACCTGTAATTAATCCTTTGTTTCGCATGCAAATATTTATGAGTTAGCAATTAGTGTCAAATGCATATATCACAAAATGAACATTGTACGTTCTTCGCAAGACAAAACAGACAAAGGAAAAAACAATTGGCAATTGATCTGAAAAGTGAATTTGTATTGATTTTTGAATTGGCCTGTAAATAGGCGTTTATGTATAAGGGGCTGACGTCCTAGTAAGAAGACGCCGCCGAACAACAGAGTTTATACAATTTGTACAAAGAAAACAAAACAGTTGTGTGAAAGGAATAATCCCATTGGGTTTTAACTCTGCTATCGCCTTTATATCTTCGAGCGTCTCATCACTTTGCTGCTCAGTTGACGATGAAGCTGATTGATCGATGCCGTCTGAACCTGATGTTGATACCGGATTCTGAATGCAAGGTGATCCAATGAGACATAGTATTACGCTTTAATCCCTAACTTTTGCCTGGACCGCCCTTTCGGGTTTTCAGTCCACCGGGATACCCATTTTTGCCCAAGCCGCCTTTTCAGGTTTTCGACTTGTCGGGTGTACAGATTTATTCATTTCATCCCTTATTTTTGCCCGAACCCTTTTGGTTCGCCGGTGTTGTACCCCAAAATTTGCCCTCCCATTTCTCATTGATTTCTCACCACAAAGCCCTTGAAGCTCAAGATCCAGTTAGGGTTTCATCTGCTCAAGATCTCTCCTTGCACTGTTGACTCAAATTAGGGTTTGTGTTTGCACAAAGATGCTTTGACCTAAAATGCCCAAGATGACTTTCATGCTTCATAATTGGACTCCCAAGTTTATCCATATCAAGTTTCAAGTCTTAATTCCAAGTTTTGCCCAGTCAATTGGACAGTTGACCTAGAAATCAACTGTATTGGGGAAAAAGTCAACTGTGGCCAATTGACAGTCAAACCTCATGAAATTTGACCCACATCAACATTATGAACTCATATGAACCATTTGATCAAGTTTGGATCACAATTCCCCAAGAAATTTGATCAGATCACCAAAAGGGCAAAATGGTCATTTTTAGGGTTTTGACTGCACAAAGGCAATTTTTGACTGTTTGACCTAGCCAATGGCAAACCAAGCTCACACATGGACCCAAGGACCCCATGGAATTATCTTGACATGCTCAACAAACTCAAAAGATCCCAAATACACAAGATTGACAGTTGAATTTCCTAGTCAATTGATCAATTTTGACTGTATACTGAAAAGTCAAACTTTGACTTTTTGGTCAAAATCAAGAGTCAAGATTCATTTTTCATCAAAACATGCCAAATCATGAAACTTGTTCATCAAGAAACCAAGAAATGCAAATTAGGGTTTAAAATGGAATTTTTCATAACTTAGAATTTTTCTAAGTTATGGAAAACCCTAATTTTTTCCCAACTTTGCCCCACTTTTTCACCAAGATTCATTTGGATTCAAACAAAAGTCAAAACATGAAAGTTGTAGCTTGTTGCATAATCTACAACTTTTATTCACAAAGTTTTCTCATTTGAAGCTTGTATCTCAAGTTACAAATTTTTGAATAAGGGCACTAAACCATTCTTAACTTAGTGAATTTTTGACCTATTTTGACAAGGTTTTCTACCCCACTTCAAGACCATTTTTCATACACTTCCACTTGGAATTTCAAATTTCATTTCAAAGATGGATTGTAGTACACATTCCAAGCTTTCCAAAATGTCCAAGAACTCATCAAACAACCTCATAACTTGAGAGAATCGAATTTCACAATATGGTAAAAATTCACTTTTGTTCTTGACCAAAACATGATCCATAACACTATGCATTTTCAAAACTCAGCATGCCCCTTGATTACAGGCCTTTTATCTCAATTACACTCATAAATTTAATTCATATTCTTTGTGCCAAGATCATGTTCTTTGTGTTCTAGCATTGCATAGTGGATTAATCTCAAAGTAGATAAAGTACTTTATCCATTTTTGTAAAAGCAAGCTTTATGTCAAATTGAAATCCAAGCAAGTACAGTTAGGATCTCATTGGCACAAGTTTATGTGCTAATCACATTGATCAAGGGGGATAGTTGCAGCATACTTGAGGGGCATGCATAAGCCTAGAACACCAACTTGCATTTTGTTGCTTAAGTAAGAAGAAACATAGCATAACTGGTGACAACTCTCATATCAGCGACCATACACAAAAGCAAACTTGTAAGACACATCCAAGAGATCACAACCAAGCTAATACACGAGCCTTTAGCCTCCAAAACACTAGAAATCTCAGAATCACTCTCAAACTGCACAAACAGGGCAAGGCCTGCAGTTTGAGTGCTATCTCCCATTTCTCTCAAGCTTTCTTGCCCAAACCAGTTCATACACATCCCCTAGCATCTATGCAAGCTAACCATGACCTGAAGCACGACCTGTAATCTCTCTAACCACTTCCACCATTTTCAATTTCTTATTTTGCAGGTGAAGTGCTCTAGCACGATTCAGAAGCTTTCAAGACAAAGTAAACATTGAAATAGCATCCCTGGACCTCAAGGAAGCTTCTCCAATCATCACCTTGCACTGAAAGCTCCCCCATTGCAAGATAGAACTTCAGCTGAACAGGTATCTTGGTGAACTCGTATCTCTCTTATTATGCATCATCAGCCTTAAGTTTGTGAATAAACAATGTCCTACTCATGCCACTGAACATGTACATTCTTTTACTTTTCATTTCTTTTGCTTGAGCTGTGAGAATTTGGAGTTTGAAAATGGCAGAAAACTTAGGTTAGGATTTGGGATTGTTAAAATTCTCTCTCATTTTTTAGAGTTAGGAGTTGTTCTTTATATATTTGGAATCGTGGTTTCATGCTTAACATCTTTTGTGTTGGAAGTTTGTTCAAAAAATCAAGGAATCAGGATATTCAAATGAAGCTTGCAGGCGCGCGTTTTTTGTTCAGAGGTTGAAGAAGAAGTGATCTGGGCTGGGCTTGTGTTGCATTTTCTTTTCACACCATATTTCTAAGTTCACACCCCCTGAGCCCATTTGTTTGATTTTCATGATTTTTTTTTATTTTTCTTTTTCATGTTGGCTTATTTATTTTTGCTTATAATATAAAAAAATAAAAAATATATTTTTATACCATTTTTCTATTTTTTTTAGCATTTATTTGTTTATAGGAGTTATTTATACATAAATATAGATATATAGTATTTAGGATAAATAGAAAAAATAATACAAATATATTTGTTTTTTCTGATTTTATTGCATTTTCCCTTTTGAAAATATTTTATACAAAACATATTTTTTTTATATAAATATTAATTATTATTATTTATATATATATGATATTTATTTAGTAAATAATAAGGATATATATATATATATTAATATACTTAGGAGAAAATATCAAAAAATGTGCATATTTTATTTTTTTAATATTTAATACTAAAAAAGGGTCTTTTTTACAAATATACCATATTTATTTTATTTTTGTATGTAAATCATAAATATTTATTTGCATTAATTAATTGATATCCATTTTGATTAAAAAATTAGGGTTCTTACCCTAAATTTAAAAATACCTCAAAAATAATACCTTTTTATTTTTCTTTTTTTATTTTACATAAATAATACTTTTTTTCATACATATAAAAATTCCTTTTTGCATTCTTGCATATTTGTTTTATTTACCATTTAAATTATACATTTATTTATCTTGTAAATATTCATGGAAAATGATGTAATAGCTTAGATTCAATTTCTTGTCTAAATATCCCCATTTGAGACATTGTACCCCCCTCCCCATATTATTGTGTTGTAATAGCGTAGGATTTTAAATTTCGCACTTTTATCGCTTTCTAAACATACTATGCTAGAATTAGGGTTTTGTATGCGAATAAAAATGAAAAAAATAGTTGGACCTAATACAAGATAAATGAGCATGAAAAATGGACGACACATTTCACACTTGCACCCCTAGGGTATTCCACTTTGTTGCCTTCAAATAATTGGGCCATATTGTATGTTGAATTTCTTTGGGTAAAAACAAACAATCAAATGATCGTAGTCCCACAAAATGTTGCTTAAATGAATGATCAAGTCCCTTTTAAAGAAAATTTCTCAAAGACATTTAACACTATTGCAACTATGGTCTAAACGATGACCCGCGCCCGTCCCTTTCATCTCCTAAAACAAGATTGTCCACCAAATGCAATGGTGGAACAAAATTGTCAAAAGGTTTAAAACATAACAAAAATCTTTGAGAAAACTTTAGGGTAGATAAACTCTTAAGTACTTGTCAACTTTCCAAGAAAACACTTGCCTATTTTTAAAACCCACTTCACAAACACTTTCAAAATCAACTTTCAAAAACCTTGAAACATCTTTTCAAAAGACAAAACACCTTTTGTAAAACATTCGAGTAAAGAATTGTTACAAGGGTAGCCTATACAAGGCATCTTTTCAAAACATTTTCAAAACCACAGACCAAGCACCATTTCAAACAATTGAAAACCAAGGCAAGTTGATCTAAGCAAGTACCTAAGAGCCCATGGATAACCATGGATAGAAAGGGTGCTAATACCTTCCCTTTCTATAATCTACTCCCCGAACCCAAGAAAAATCTCAAAGGTTTTTGCTGTGCTTTTTAAACCTTTCCTTAGGATAAAATAAAAAGTTGGTGGCGACTCTTGCTCAACCGAAACATTTGCAAAAACAAACGCAAAACCCTAGTCAGTTCTCCCACCGTATCACAGAACTAGCGACTCTGCTGGGGATAGGAAGAATTTTTAAAGTGGAGTAACCTTAGGGCTTAGATCACCCTCTTGCATGACTAATTGTTTGATTTGCTTGCTTTATACTTTGGCTCTATTGTTTGGGTTTACAATCCTCCACCCGGATTTTGGGAAACATTCATAGATAGCAATACGTTGTGGAAACTGTGTGGGGTATACCGACACGGTCTAAGCAATAGCTATATTAGTGCGACATATTTGTGAGTACCGGTAACCCTTGAGTTCAATCAAGGAGAGTACGGGGCCGCTGAGTGATGTCACTAAGCACTAATGACCTAGAACCTTACTTGACCATCTTGGCCTTTTATTAGGGGTAGTGAGATGACCGACTTTGGTGCAGTCCGAAGTTGGTAGATACTCGATACTACACTCATTGAGGGTTGTTTTCTTGGAATATTTTGGTCGCTAGTTAAGTGGCTAAACCAAAACAATGAACATTGAAAACAATCCAGTGATATTGAGCTCCTTAGAACCCGGTTACTATTTATAGGACAGGTTTTTAAGCCAACTACACTCAAGAGGGTACTTACCTATGAAACCCCATGCAAGCCTGAAACTAGGGTTTGGTGTGATTTGCTTGTACATATGTTTTGTGCATACATTATAAACATCATAAAACATCATATGCATTCACTAACCATTTCAAGGGTTTTGGATCTTCATCTTTGTTCTTGTTTTGTAGGACATGGAAATCCCTCGCAGAAATACCATTCAAGTCAACCTTGTGAGAATCTCTCCTCAACTCAAGGAGATCACCTCAAGAATTCCGGAAAATTCATCCTTCAGTGAAAGACATGGTAGACTGCTCAGCCTAGTCAACACCAACATTGAAGAAGACATGATGAAAGTGCTATTCCAGTTCTTTGACCCTCTTCACCACTGCTTCACTTTCCCTGATTATCAGTTGGTACCCACTTTGGAGGAGTTTTCTCAACTCCTAAGAATCCCTATCCTTAATCAACTACCCTTCAATGGTACGGAAAAGAAACCAAAGCCGGAAGATGTTGCTCGAGCATTACATCTTCAACCATCCGACATCAAGGGGCATTGGGAAACCAGAAGTGGCGTCAAAGGATTCTTAGCAAAATTCTTGTTTGAGAAGGCACAAGAATGTTGGAATTCATTGGACCTACAAGCCTTTGAAGAGATTGTGGCACTCCTTATCTATGGGTTGGTCTTGTTCCCAAATCCTGACCAATTGGTAGATGTCAACGCCGTCAAAATCTTCTTGTCCAGAAATCCAATACCGACATTGCTTGGGGACATCCTTCACTCATTTTACACACTAACAATGAGAAAGAGGGGTGTTCTCATGTGCTGTACTCCTCTCCTTGCAAGGTGGTTTATTTCTCACCTTCCACAATCTGTCTTGAAGAATGACCAGGGTACAAGGTGGTCCCAACGATTGATGACTCTTACTCATTCTGATGTGCATTGGTGTTCTCGGTCCAGAGAAAATGTCATCATCGTCGATCGTTGCGGAGAATTTCCTAATGTTCCTTTACTTGGAATTAGAGGAGGTATCACCTACAACCCTTGCCTAGCTTTGAGGCAATTTGGATATGCACGGAGGGATGGCCCTCATGACATGTTGATTCCTAACCTAGTTTTTGACTTCGACAACGATGCGCAAGGACTTCGCCAAAGATTCATCAGAGCTTGGGGAAAACTCAACAAGGTTGATAGCAAGACTCTGGGACACAAGAACTCCATCCCTCTTGAGCCCTATCTCAAGTGGGTACGAGCCCGAGCCCAAAGTCTAATGATGCCTTATCCTCATGTTCTCCCTATGATTAAAGAGCCCGTCAATGAAGGAGAGGTTCCCTACACCATCCTACATCCAGACATGCCTACATCGTGGGAGGAAATGCAGAAAAGTTGGATTCAACTCAAGGAGGAACGGAACACTTTTGAAGCTAGCTACTACGCCAGTGAAAAGAAGGTTCTAGAGCTTACCCGCAGACTCCACGAGCAAGAGGCCCTCAACACCTACATCGCACCAAAGAGGATGCGCAATGTCTTTTTGCCTTGAGAAGTTTATTTTGTAACATTTGGCCCATGGGGAATTTATGTACTAACAAATTTCTTCTTATTAATATGACGTGCGTTCTTCTTTGTCTGAAACAATTTTGAATGTCCTAAATCATTGAATGCATTGCATACATCAGCATACCATTCATCATGTGCATAAGCAGGTCTCACTCCAGGTTTCCTTATTTGTCTGCTGTTTATTTCAGTAGGATGGATCTCGAGCAAACAGTCAAAGACCTACAAGCCCAGAATGCACAGTTCCAGCAACTCTTTATGACTTTGGTTAAAAGTCAAGAGGATATCAAGACTCATTTGGAGAATAAGGACCCAATGAAGAAGAAAAAGAGGGTCGGAGTGGCTACTTTGGGGAGAAGATTTGACAGAGAAGCTCGGAGAGTGCTTGAATTTCCTCCTACTTCTGATGAAGGAACTAGTAAAAGAGATCGAGTTGCGGTGCCTTCCGAGTCTGATGCGGAGGAGGAAGAGGTTGAAGAGGATGAAGATTATTCTGACCAGCAATACCCTCCAGCTGATGATAAATACAAGGGTTTAGAAGACAGATTGGCCGCCATGGAATTGCAAAGAGTACCAGGTTTGGATTTTGAAGACTTGGGCTTGGTTGCCGGAATTGTGATTCCCCCAAAATTCAAAGTGCCAGTGTTTGTGAGGTATGATGGGTTGTCCTGTCCCAAAATGCATCTCAGGTCCTACGTAAGAAAAATTCAACCCTATACGGCAGATAAAAATCTCTGGATTCATTTCTTTCAAGACAGCCTATCGGGAGCTCAGTTGGAGTGGTTTTATCAGCTAGAAGGAACCAATGTCAGAAATTGGGAAGATTTGGCCACCGCTTTCTACAAACAATACCAGTATAATTCTGATCTTGCTCCTACTCGTACCCAACTTCAGGGTATGTCACTAGGAACAAGTGAGCGATTCAAAGAATATGCACAAAAATGGAGGGATTTGGCTGGCAGGGTGCAGCCTCCTTTAACCGATCGTGAGCTCGTTGATATGTTTCTCGGGACCCTATCCGGGCCATTTTTCAATCATCTAATTGGTAACTCTTCCGCGGGGTTTACCGATTTGATCTTAACCGGCGAAAGAATAGAAGCTGGCATCAAGTCAGGAAAGATTCAGAAGGGTGTTGCTGCAAGTGTTGAGAAGAAGCCTTTTAAGAAGGAGACAGCTATGGTATATTCTCAGAGAAGAGCAGGGAAGATGGAGCGTCGGCCAACTGTGGGGGCCGTAATGATTCAAAACACTCCAAGTGAGCAGCCTCGCTATAATCAGTCCAGACCAAATCAGCAACGGGTGGAAAGGCCACAACGGCAGTTCACCCGTATTAATATGACTCTAGCACAAGTGCTTCCCCGTCTATTGAAGTTGAATCTTGCCACCATCAAGGAGGCGCCAAAGAATGTGAATACGTCCTCCCCGCATTATCATGCCAATGCTAAATACGCCTACCATTCAGACAGTGTTGGACACGACACCAATGATTGTTGGGCACTCAAGCATAAAATCCAAGACCTGATAGAGGCTAAGGAGGTAGAGTTTGACGCTCCAGAGAAACCTAACGTGATATCTGCACCTATGCCGAAGCACGGCCGAAATATCAATGCCATTGAAGAGGATTTGTATGTTGCTGACGTCAGTGATCTGACTACTCCACTGCTAACCATTAAGTTGAATTTGTTAAGGGTCGGGATCTTCCCGGGATGTAAAGAAGACTGCTACTGTTGCCACTCTCTGCCGTTTGATTGTCCGCTATTAAAGAAAGGCATCCAAGGCCTTATGTATAGCCGACAAATTTTGTTCGAAAAAGTTTCTGCTGCTCCAGTTCATGTTGAAAATGTCTCAATCATAACCATTCACGCCAATCTTTCCAAGGCCGTCAAAAAGCCAGTTAAGATTACACCAGCTGCAAAATCTGTTCCTTTAAAGATAACAATGCCAGGGCCTGTTCCCTATGTTTCTGAGAAGTCGATACCTTGGAACTATGGTGGTGACATCTACTACCATGGTATCAAGAAAATCGAAGTAATTGAAGAAAGTTCGGATGATGAAGAAGCCAGCATTAGTAATATTGCGGGCACCAGCAAAATCACCAGGAGCGGGAGAATATTTTCTCCAGAGATTGCCCCTCCAAGAGCAGTCTTTGGACCCTCATCAGCTAAAGAAATCATCCCTGCACCAGTAAAACTCTCTGCTAGAACTCCTTTGATTGAAGAAGTTGTTGTTCCTAGTACTGTCTCTCCTACCGCTGCTGACAAAGGTAAGGGAGTCCAAGATGAGCCCGTCAGGACGAGGGCTCAACCCTTGGTAATCCCGGAAACCTCCAAGAAGGAAATGGACGAGATTTTGAGGATAATCAAGAGAAGTGATTACGATGTGGTGGAACAGTTGGGGCAAACCCCCTCCAAGATCTCCATGCTGGCACTATTGCTTTGCTCCGAAGCGCACGCTAAAGCTTTGATTAAGTTTCTGAAGGCAGCTCATGTGCCCCAGGAAACCTCTGCGGATCAATTTCAACATTGCGTGGCTAGCCTGACTGCGGACAATGGATTAGGTTTTTCTGATGCCGACCTAACCCCTAAAGGCCGAAACCACAATGATGCTTTGCATATTTCGATCGAGTGTCGCGGAACCACCCTTGCACATGTTTTGGTTGATATCGGTTCGTCGCTGAATGTTTTGCCTAAGAAGGCCTTGGACCGGCTAGATTGCAAAGGGTTGGAGTTGAAGCCGAGTGATATTGTCGTCAGAGCTTTCGATGGGTCGAAGAGAATGGTCCATGGAGAGGTTGAAATTCCCATCAAGATAGGCACTGAGGTGTTTAAATCCACTTTCTATGTGATGGACATCCGTCCATCATACTCTTGCTTGCTGGGTAGACCTTGGATACACCATGCTGGGGCAGTCACCTCCTCCTTGCATCAGATGCTGAAATATCCTGTCAAGGGAAAGATCATAACTGTCCACGGCGAAGAAGAGTACATGATTAGCCACTTAAATTCTTTCTGGTATGTGGAGGTTGAAGGAGAGTTCATTGAGACACCGTTTCAACATTTCGAAGAAGTTCTTCCTGAAATAGCAGTAGCAAAGTTGGCAGTTGAGACACCGAGACAGATGGCCAGGATGGCATCTCTAGAGGATGCAAGGGCCGCAATTAAAGAAGGGAAGAATTCAGCATGGGGGCAGTTACCCGACTTTCCGCATAAGACTGACAAGTTTGGATTATGGTTCATAGCCGCTGGCCAGAAAGCTATGCGCCAGTCAAAATTTCTCCTTACAGAATCAACGCCCTGGAAGATGAAGACAAGGAAAGCAACATTGAAGAGTGGATTTATCCAACTGTCAGAGGAGGATTGAGCAATTGGGAGGCTAAAGACTTTGTCCCCATCACTTTTATTCACCAGTAATTTATCTGTTAAACATTTCCTATTTGGTCTGTAATATTTTACTTTCAAACAATCCGTACGCTATCTTTTCACCTCCTGCCTTGCCCGGGGCATGTAGGTCCACTTGTAAGGGTTTTAACTATTTTTCATATTCATATGCCATGTTTAATGATTCATTGGACGTTTTTCATTTGATAAACTGCTTATGTTCATTTTCTTTCCTTTTGCATTTTTTGTTTAAGGATGGCTATCCCTTACACACACCCACACTCACCAATGCAGGTACCCATCCACTCCGGATTCCATGGGTGACTATTCTGCTATATCTTTCAATAACTCTGAAGATCTGGTCAATCTAGCCGAGTATGAAGATGACGAAGGTTGTGAAGTACCTGGGGAACTAGCCAGACTTTTGCAACAAGAAGAAAGGGCCATCTTGCCGCATGAAGAACCATTGGAAACTGTTAACTTGGGAACCGAGGAGGACCGGAAGGAGGTGCAAGTAGGTGCCAATCTGGAACCAAAAGTCAAGGAGCGCTTGGTACAGTTGTTAAATGAGTATGTTGAAATCTTCGCTTGGTCCTATGAAGACATGTCGGGTCTAGACACAGACATCGTGGTTCACCGTCTCCCCACAAGAGAAGATTGTCCACCAATCAAGCAAAATGTTCGCCGAATGAGGCCTGACATGTCCGAAAAGATCAAAGCAGAAGTAATGAAGCAATTCGATGATGGCTTCCTGGCTGTTACGTCCTATCCTCAATGGGTCGCTAACATCGTACCGGTACCGAAGAAAGATGGCAAAGTCAGAATGTGTGTGGACTACCGGGATTTGAATAGGGCCAGCCCTAAAGATGATTTCCCGCTACCTCATATTGACATCTTGATCGACAATACAGCTCAGCATAAAGTGTTTTCCTTCATGGACAGATTCTCGGGCTACAATCAAATCAAAATGGCTCCCGAGGATATGGAGAAAACAACTTTTGTCACGCAATGGGGCACTTTCTGTTACAAAGTGATGCCGTTCGGGCTGAAGAACGCAGGGGCAACTTATCAACGCGCCATGGTAGCTTTATTTCATGACATGATACATCATGAGATTGAAGTTTACGTAGACGATATGATAGCTCGATCACAAACAGAGGAAGAGCACCTTGAACATCTGGAAAAGCTGTTTGCCAGGTTAAAAGAATACAAGCTCAGGCTGAATCCAAGTAAATGCACTTTTGGAGTTAGGTCTGGTAAACTCCTGGGATTCATTGTAAGTAACAAAGGCATTGAAGTCGATCCGGCGAAAGTAAAAGCAATACAAGAGATGCCTGCTCCCCGTACTAAAAAGGAGGTTAGGGGATTCTTGGGGCGCTTAAACTATATTGCCAGATTCATCTCACATCTGACTTCTACCTGTGAGCCAATTTTCAAACTCTTGAAGAAAGATCAGGTAGTTGAATGGAACGACGACTGCCAAGCTTCTTTTGATAGAATCAAGGAGTATTTACTAGAACCTCCTATTCTGATGCCACCCGTCGAAGGAAGACCATTGATCATGTATTTGACCGTCTTGGATAACTCAATGGGGTGTGTTTTGGGCCAGCATGACGAGTCTGGTCGAAAAGAGCATGCTATTTATTACCTTAGTAAAAAGTTTACCGACTGTGAGACTCGCTACTCACTGCTCGAGAAAACTTGCTGCGCTTTGGTATGGGCTGCTCGCCAACTAAGACAGTATATGCTGACTCATACTACCTTGTTGATATCCAAAATGGACCCTATCAAGTATATCTTCGAGAAGCCCGCTTTATCTGGAAGGATAGCTAGATGGCAAATGATCTTAACCGAGTATGACATCCAGTACACCACCCAAAAAGCTATAAAAGGGAGTGTACTAGCTGACCATCTGGCTCATCAGGCTATCGAAGACTATCAACCCATGAGATTTGACTTCCCAGACGAGGACATCATGAATTTGGACAACGTTGAAAGTGATGGACCGTATGACGGACCCGAAAAGGGATCCCGATGGACCCTGTACTTTGATGGTGCTTCAAATGCACTCGGAAACGGTATCGGCGCAGTACTCATTTCTCCAGAAGGTTGTCACACTCCTTTCACGGCCCGACTTTGCTTCAGCTGCACAAACAACATGGTTGAGTATGAAGCCTGCATTTTTGGTCTCAAGGCTGCTATAGACTTGGGGATCAAATCTTTGATCGTATTTGGGGACTCGGCTTTGGTCATCAGCCAAATCAAAGGAGACTGGGATACCAAGCATCCTAATATTATCCCATACAAAGAACATGTCCTGACATTGTTGCCTCGTTTCGAGCAAATTACCTTCGAGTATTTCCCGCGAGAAGAGAATCAGCTAGCCGACGCTCTAGCCACAATGTCCTCCATGTTTAAACTCAACTGGGATAACGAGGCTCCCCAAATCACCATCAAGCGAATGGATGAACCGGCACATTGCCACGAGATTAATACTGAAGAAGTAGTGGAACAACCTTGGTTCCATGAAATCAAAAGGTATCTCGAGACTAGAGATTATCCTGAAGGAGCTTCCGTAAATGACAAGAAGTTCTTAAGGAAATTCGCTGCTAAGTTCTTCCTGAGCAACGGCATCCTTTACAAACGAAGCCATGATTGTGTATTACTCCGATGTGTGGATAAAGCTGAAGCAGAGTTGATCATGACTGATATACACAGCGGCACATTTGGCACTCACTTGAGTGGGCATACAATGGCTAAGAAGATCCTAAGGGCAGGCTATTATTGGTCTACCATAGAGGCTGACTGCCATTAACATTCCCGTACTTGCTACAAGTGTCAAGTCTATGCTGACAAAGTTCATATCCCTCCGGTTCCTCTCAACGTCCTGACTGCTCCGTGGCCCTTTGCAATGTGGGGCATTGATATGATTGGAGAGATCAAGCCCACGGCTTCCAATGGACATCGCTTCATCCTGGTTGCCATTGACTACTTCACTAAATGGGTCGAAGCAGCTTCCTTCGCCTCTGTCACCAAAAATGTGGTTGCCCGCTTTATCAAGCAAAATCTCATATGTCGGTATGATGTTCCAGACAGGATCATCACGGACAACGGTACAAATCTGAATAACACAATGATCACTGCATTATGCGAACAGTTCAAGATTTATCATCACAATTCATCTCCCTATCGGCCGAAGATGAACGGTGCTGTTGAAGCTGCGAACAAAAACATTAAGAAGATCATTCAGAAAATGACAGTCACTTACAAAGACTGGCATGAGATGTTACCGTTTGCTCTGCATGGATACCGTACGACGACACGCACTTCAACTGGGGCAACCCCATTTTCTTTGGTTTATGGCATGGAAGTTGTCTTGCCTATGGAAGTCCAGATCCCTTCTCTAAGGATTATGAAGGATGCAGGTTTGAATGAAGATGATTGGATGCAGACCCGACTTAATCAACTCAATCTGATCGACGAGAAGCGACTTGCTGCTATATGCCATGGTCAGACGTATCAAAAGCGGATGATCAAGGCCTTCAATAAGAAAGTCAGACGTCAAGTGTATCAAGTCGGAGATCTCATAATCAAGCGGATTATCTTGCCGCAAAGTGATCCCAGGGGCAAATGGACTCCTACATATGAAGGACCATTTGTGATCAAGAGCATATTTTCTGGTGGTGCAATGATTCTGACCACCATGGACGGCGACGATTTGCCGCACCCTGCGAATGCAGACATAGTCAAAAGATACTACGCATAGAATAACCCGACAAGTCGAAAACCCGAAAAGGCGGCTTGGGCAAAAATGGGCATCCCGGTGAACCGAAAACCCGAAAGGGCGGTTCAGGCAAAAATTAGGGATAAAAACAGGAAAAAAATCTGTACACCCGGCAAGTCGAAAACCCGAAAGGGCGGCTTGGGCAAAAAGGGGTTTCCTGGTGGATCGAAAACCCGAAAGGGCGATTCAGGCAGAAGTTAGGGAATTAAAGCGTATGACTATGTCTCGTCGGATCACTTCAAAGACAATCTCTTCGTCAACTAGTTCCAGGCTTCTGATCAGTCCAGTCATCGGCAAGCGAAGCATTGAATGGACAGATATTCAGAGTTGTGAAAGCTACAGCGGAACGGAATCCCATGGAATTATTTCACATAGCCATCCTTTATTTTGTATAAAATCTTTCAATATTTACGAAAAAGTCCTCTTACTAGGATGATTGTCTCCTTTGTACAAATATACTCAAAGAAAATCAATACAAATACTCTTCCCAAAAATTTGTGTCATTCCCTTTTTCTTTTTCTCTGGCACTGTTTGTTTTATTTTGAGAAACGTCCAATGTTTTGTTAAATAGGCATATGCATTTGAAACATAATCACTTCCTAAATGAACCTAAGAAAAAGGATTACTGATAGGATGAAGGTACAGATGGATATCTTGACACCCTTTCGAAGGAAACCCCCCAGGAGATTTGGAATCCACATCCCTGGCAAACCCTGAGGCTTATCTCCAGCAGACTCTCGAAGCTTATCCCCAGTAAGGTTCCGGAAGGTATTTCCCCGCAGAGCATGAACGTCTCTCCCGAGTTTTATCCAAAGTTATTCCTCACAAAGGCTTATAACTGGGTTATCCTCAGCTAACAACCACAGAAGATCGCACTCGCCAGAATTCTTCTTATCCCCAGCGGAGTTCATCAAGAGTTTCCCACCACAACTTATCAATATGATCCCCAGAGGAGTTTATCTTTGTTATCACCAGCCAGAGAGTCCTCCAGAGCACAATTTCCTTCAGAGCGCAAATTTTCAATATCCCCAGCAAAGCCAGACTAATGAGCCTTCTCCCCACAGAGTTTTAGGAAGAGAAATCTTGAGTTCCCCAGTGAGATCGCCAGAGTTACTTCCCATCAAGCTGAAGATTCTCAGTCTTACCTCCCCAGCATGAGTCTACTAGATTGATACTCCCCAGTAGAGGTCATCAGGAATTCTCTTCCCCAGCAGCAGCCAAGGGTTTATTTTCCCCGACAGCAGTCAAGATGCTTTTATCTTCAGCCACCTCGGATTCCTTTATCCTCAGCAGGATAGCTCGTCAGCTTACATGCGCATTCATCACATTCATGTCATAAACATTGATGTCACGTATATTGCATCATGCATCATAACATTGCATACAACTAACTCTTTACCTTTTCAGGACAGATCAGTCGACAGACTAAAATCATTCAACTTCAAGATTTCTGAAAACAGTTCACGGGTTCTCCAAGTAAACGGATGTTAACCTGTCACTTGTTCATATTCTTCTTCAAGACTTCTGAAAACAGTTTATGGATTCTTCCCAACAACGGATGTTAATCTATCGACTTGTTCAGATGCAACTTTTGAAAACAGTTTACGGACGCTTCCCAACAACGGATGCTGCTCTATTGCTTATTCAACATCAAGATTTCTGAAAACAGTTCACGGGTTCTCCAAGTAAACGGATGTTAACCTGTCACTTGTTCAGATTCTTCTTCAAGACTTCTGAAAACAGTTTATGGATTCTTCCCAACAACGGATGTTAATCTATCGACTTGTTCAGATGCAACTTTTGAAAACAGTTTATGGACGCTTCCCAACAACGGATGTTGCTCTATTGCTTATTCAACTTCAAGATTTCTGAAAACAGTTCGCAGGTTCTCCAAGTAAACGGATGTTAACCTATCGCTTGTTCAGCTTTTTCTCCAAACCACTGAAAACAGTTTACAGATTCCTCCCAACAACGGATGTCAATCTATTGCTTGTTCAGACCCCCCAGTTCAGAGATGGTCCCAAGCTTGGACACCTTCCTGATATTCCCTTCCAAATGGCATATCTAAGCCCATCCCCGACAAGATTTTTGTCACTCTCCCAGATGGCATCGTTAAGCCCATCTCCAAATGGCATCTCTAAGCCCATTCCCGCATCCATTGCTTTGACAAGTGCAAATTTCCGGGCACTCTAGTGTCCAATCTCCTTTTACCCTCGAGTCACGAAAGGCAAACTTGCCAATCTAACTCTTCGGATTCAAGAAGATTGAACAGGGGCAACTGTTGTACCCCAAAATTTTCCCTCCCATTTCTCATTGATTTCTCACCACAAAGCCCTTGAAGCTCAAGATCCAGTTAGGGTTTCATCTGCTCAAGACCTCTCCTTGCACTGTTGACTCAAATTAGGGTTTGTGTTTGCACAAAGATGCTTTGACCTAAAATGCCCAAGATGACTTTCATGCTTCATAATTGGACTCCCAAGTTTACCCATATCAAGTTTCAAGTCTTGATTCCAAGTTTTGCCCAGTCAATTGGACAGTTGACCTAGAAATCAACTGTATTGGGGAAAAAGTCAACTGTGGCCAATTGACAGTCAAACCTCATGAAATTTGACCCACATCAACATTATGAACTCATATGAACCATTTGATCAAGTTTGGATCACAATTCCCCAAGAAATTTGATCAGATCACCAAAAGGGCAAAATGGTCATTTTTAGGGTTTTGACTGCACAAAGGCAATTTTTGACTGTTTGACCTAGCCAATGGCAAACCAAGCTCACACATGGACCCAAGGACCCCATGGAATCATCTTTACATGCTCAACAAACTCAAAAGATCCCAAGTACACAAGATTGACAGTTGAATTTCCCAATCAATTGATCAATTTTGACTGTATACTGAAAAGTCAAACTTTGACTTTTTGGTCAAAATCAAGAGTCAAGATTCATTTTTCATCAAAACATGCCAAATCATGAAACTTGTTCATCAAGAAACCAAGAAATGCAAATTAGGGTTTAAATGGAATTTTTCATAACTTAGAATTTTTCTAAGTTATGGAAAACCCTAATTTTTTCCCAACTTTGCCCCACTTTTTCACCAAGATTCATTTGGATTCAAACAAAAGTCAAAACATGAAAGTTGTAGCTTGTTGCATAATCTACAAATTTGATTCACAAAGTTTTCTCATTTGAAGCTTGTATCTCAAGTTACAAATTTTTGAATAAGGGCACTAAACCATTCTTAACTTAGTGAATTTTTGACCTATTTTGACAAGGTTTTCTACCCCACTTCAAGACCATTTTTCATACACTTCCACTTGGAATTTCAAATTTCATTTCAAAGATGGATTGTAGTACACATTCCAAGCTTTCCAAAATGTCCAAGAACTCATCAAACAACCTCATAACTTGAGAGAATCGAATTTCACAATATGGTAAAAATTCACTTTTGTTCTTGACCAAAACATGATCCATAACACTATGCATTTTCAAAACTCAGCATGCCCCTTGATTACAGGCCTTTTATCTCAATTACACTCATAAATTTAATGCATATTCTTTGTGCCAAGATCATGTTCTTTGTGTTCTAGTATTGCATAGTGGATTAATCTCAAAGTAGATAAAGTACTTTATCCATTTTTGTAAAAGCAAGCTTTATGTCAAATTGAAATCCAAGCAAGTACAGTTAGGATCTCATTGGCACAAGTTTATGTGCTAATCACACTGATCAAGGGGGATAGTTGCAGCATACTTGAGGGGCCTGCATAAGCCTAGAACACCAACTTGCATTTTGTTGCTTAAGTAAGAAGAAACATAGCATAACTGGTGACAACTCTCATATCAGCGACCATACACAAAAGCAAACTTGTAAGACACATCCAAGAGATCACAACCAAGCTAATACACGAGCCTTTAGCCTCCAAAACACTAGAAATCTCAGAATCACTCTCAAACTGCACAAACAGGGCAAGGCCTGTAGTTTGAGTGCTATCTCCCATTTCTCTCAAGCTTTCTTGCCCAAACCAGTTCATACACATCCCCTAGCATCTATGCAAGCTAACCATGACCTGAAGCACGACCTGTAATCCCTCTAACCACTTCCACCATTTTCAATTTCTTGTTTTGCAGGTGAAGTGCTCTAGCACGATTCAGAAGCTTTCAAGACAAAGTAAACATTGAAATAGCATCCCTGGACCTCAAGGAAGCTTCTCCAATCATCACCTTGCACTGAAAGCTCCCCCATTGCAAGATAGAACTTCAGCTGAACAGGTATCTTGGTGAACTCGTATCTCTCTTATTATGCATCATCAGCCTTAAGTTTGTGAATAAACAATGTCCTACTCATGCCACTGAACATGTACATTCTTTTACTTTTCATTTCTTTTGCTTGAGCTGTGAGAATTTGGAGTTTGAAAATGGCAGAAAACTTAGGTTAGGATTTGGGATTGTTAAAATTCTCTCTCATTTTTTAGAGTTAGGAGTTGTTCTTTATATATTTGGAATCGTGGTTTCATGCTTAACATCTTTTGTGTTGGAAGTTTGTTCAAAAAATCAAGGAATCAGGATATTCAAATGAAGCTTGCAGGCGCGCGTTTTTTGTTCAGAGGTTGAAGAAGAAGTGATCTGGGCTGGGCTTGTGTTGCATTTTCTTTTCACACCACATTTCTAAGTTCACACCCCCTGAGCCCATTTGTTTGATTTTCATGATTTTTTTTTATTTTTCTTTTTCATGTTGGCTTATTTATTTTTGCTTATAATATAAAAAAATAAAAAATATATTTTTATACCATTTTTCTATTTTTTTTAGCATTTATTTGTTTATAGGAGTTATTTATACATAAATATAGATATATAGTATTTAGGATAAATAGAAAAAATAATACAAATATATTTGTTTTTTCTGATTTTATTGCATTTTCCCTTTTGAAAATATTTTATACAAAACATATTTTTTTTATATAAATATTAATTATTATTATTTATATATATATGATATTTATTTAGTAAATAATAAGGATATATATATATATTAATATACTTAGGAGAAAATATCAAAAAATGTGCATATTTTATTTTTTTTAATATTTAATACTAAAAAAGGGTCTTTTTTACAAATATACCATATTTATTTTATTTTTGTATGTAAATCATAAATATTTATTTGCATTAATTAATTGATATCCATTTTGATTAAAAAATTAGGGTTCTTACCCTAAATTTAAAAATACCTCAAAAATAATACCTTTTTATTTTTCTTTTTTTATTTTACATAAATAATACTTTTTTTCATACATATAAAAATTCCTTTTTGCATTCTTGCATATTTGTTTTATTTACCATTTAAATTATACATTTATTTATCTTGTAAATATTCATGGAAAATGATGTAATAGCTTAGATTCAATTTCTTGTCTAAATATCCCCATTTGAGACATTGTACCCCCCTCCCTATATTATTGTGTTGTAATAGCGTAGGATTTTAAATTTCGCACTTTTATCGCTTTCTAAACATACTATGCTAGAATTAGGGTTTTGTATGCGAATAAAAATGAAAAAAATAGTTGGACCTAATACAAGATAAATGAGCATGAAAAATGGACGACACATTTCACACTTGCACCCCTAGGGTATTCCACTTTGTTGCCTTCAAATAATTGGGCCACATTGTATGTTGAATTTCTTTGGGTAAAAACAAACAATCAAATGATCGTAGTCCCACAAAATGTTGCTTAAATGAATGATCAAGTCCCTTTTAAAGAAAATGTCCCAAAGACATTTAACACTATTGCAACTATGGTCTAAACGATGACCCGCGCCCGTCCCTTTCATCTCCTAAAACAAGATTGTCCACCAAATGCAATGGTGGAACAAAATTGTCAAAAGGTTTAAAACATAACAAAAATCTTTGAGAAAACTTTAGGGTAGATAAACTCTTAAGTACTTGTCAACTTTCCAAGAAAACACTTGCCTATTTTTAAAACCCACTTCACAAACACTTTCAAAATCAACTTTCAAAAACCTTGAAACATCTTTTCAAAAGACAAAACACCTTTTGTAAAACATTCGAGTAAAGAATTGTTACAAGGGTAGCCTATACAAGGCATCTTTTCAAAACATTTTCAAAACCACACACCAAGCACCATTTCAAACAATTAAAAACCAAGGCAAGTTGATCTAAGCAAGTACCTAAGAGGCCATGGATAACCATGGATAGAAAGGGTGCTAATACCTTCCCTTTCTATAATCTACTCCCCGAACCCAAGAAAAATCTCAAAGGTTTTTGCTGTGCTTTTTAAACCTTTCCTTAGGATAAAATAATAAGTCGGTGGTGACTCTTGCTCAACCGAAACATTTGCGAAAACAAACGCAAAACCCTAGTCAGTTCTCCCACCGTATCACAGCCGAGAAGCCCTTATTTTTGCCTAGGTATGTCAACCTAGCGGGTCTTTTATTATGCGTAGTATCTTTTTACTATGTCTGCATTGGCGGGGTGAGGAAGGTCGTCACCATCCATGGTGGTTAGGATCATGGCTCCTCCTGAGAACACATGTTTAACCACAAATGGCCCTTCGTACGTGGGGGTCCATTTGCCCCTGGGATCACTTTGAGGAAGTGATGCGTTTGATAACCAGGTCCCCAACTTGATACTCTTGTGGTCTGACTTTCTTGTTGAATGCCATGATCATCCGTTTTTGGTACGTTTGACCATGACAAATAGCAGTGAGTCTCTTTTCGTCGATTAGGATTAATTGACCAAGTCGAGTCTGGATCCAGTCATCTTCGCTCAGATCTGCATCCTTCATTATCCGGAGAGAGGGTATTTGGACTTCAATCGGCAAGACTGCCTTCATGCCATAGACCAAGGAAAAAGGAGTTGCCCAGGTTGACATCCTTGCTGAGGTACGGTACCCATGAAGAGCAAACGGTAACATCTCGTGCCAATCTTTATAGGTCACTGTCATCTTCTGCACAATCTTTTTGATATTCTTATTAGCTGCCTCTACAGCCCCATTCATCTTCGGCCGGTAAGGAGAAGAGTTGTGGTGTTGTATCTTGAATTGCTCGTAGAGCTCAGTGATCATCTTGTTATTAATATTGGTACCGTTGTCTGTAATGATCCTTTCTGGGACGACGTATCGACAAATCAGGTTATGTCGAATGAACCGTGCCACGACGTTCTTGGTTACCGTAGCGTAGGAAGCTTCTTCAACCCACTTCGTAAAGTAATCAATCGCTACCAGGATGAAGCGGTGCTCGTTGGATGTTGTAGGTTTAATCTCACCGATCATATCAATACCCCACATTGCAAAAGGCCAAGGTGCTGTCAAGACATTCAGAGGAACTGGAGGAACGTGCACCTTATCTGCATATATCTGGCATTTGTGACATGTACTAGAATGTTGGTAACAGTCGGCTTCCATTGTGGACCAGAAATATCCTGCCCGAAGGATTTTCTTTGCCATGGTGTGCCCACTGGAATGCGTTCCGAAGGTGCCTTCATGTAGTTCTGCCATGATCCTTTCTGCTTCAGTCTTATCCACACAACGCACTAAGGTTGAATCATGGTTTCGCTTGTACAGAATGTCGTTGCTGAGGAAGAACTTCGCTGCGAACCTTCTCAGAAACTTTTTGTCATTGACAGATGAACCTTCAGGGTATTCTTGAGCTTCTAAGTACCTCTTCACCTAATGATACCAGGGTTTTTCAGTTACCTCTTCAGCTTCATGATCACAACAATATGCAGGTTCGTCCAGTTTCCAGATAATGATCCGGGGAGCCTCATTGTCCCATTTGACTTTGAACATAGAAGACATCGTAGCCAGCGCGTCCGCCAACTGATTCTCTTCTCTTGGGAAGTAATCAAAAGTTATCTCTGTGAAATGGGGGATCAATGTCAACACACATTCTTTATAAGGAATAAGGTTTGGGTGTTTCATATCCCACTCGCCTTTGATCTGATTGATCACGATAGCGAAATCTCCGAAGACACTCAGAAACTTGATCCTTAAGTCAATCGCAGCTTGCAGACCCATGATGCATGCCTCATACTCCGCCATGTTGTTGGTGCAGTTGAAACATAGCCGGGCTGTGAGTGGAGTATGAGTGCCTTTTGGGGATATGATCACAGCGCCGATGCCGTTACCCAAAGCATTTGAGGCTCCATCAAAGTGCATACACTATCGGGATCCTTCCTCAGGTCCTTCATCCGGTCCAGGTACTTCACAATCAGTCACTATCATGATACTCTCGTCAGGAAATTCAAAGTTCATTGACTGGTAGTCGTCTACTGCCTGGTGTGCCAAGTGGTCTGCCAATACACTTCCTTTGATAGCTTTCTGAGTTGTATATTGGATATCGTATTCTGTCAAGATCATTTGCCATCTTGCTATTCTTCCAGACAGGGCAGGCTTTTCGAATATGTACTTTATTGGATCCATCTTTGATATCAACAGAGTAGTGTGAGTCAGCATATACTGTCTCAGCCGGCGAGCATCCCATACCAAAGTGCAGCAAGTTTTCTCGAGCAGTGAGTATTGGGTCTCACAGTCGGTAAACTTTTTGCTAAGGTAATAAATGGCGTGCTCTTTTCGGCCAGACTCGTCATGCTGCCCCAGCACACACCCCATTGAGCTGTCGAGTACTGTCAGGTTAGTATTAGAGGTCTCCCTTAAACTGGTGGCATAAGAATGGGTGGTTCATGGAGATACTCTTTGATTTTGTCAAAAGCGGCCTGACATTCATCATTCCAACGTACTACTTGATCTTTCTTCAGCAGCTTGAAGATTGGTTCACAGGTAGCAGTTAGGTGCAAGATGAATCGGGCAATGTAATTCAGACGTCCTAGAAAGCCTCTGACTTCTTTCTCTGTCTTGGGAATTGGCATCTCTTGTATGGTTTTAACCTTGGCAGGGTCCACTTGGATACCTTTGCCGCTCACGACGAAGCCTAGCAACTTCCCAGATCTTACCCCAAATGTGCACTTGTTCGGATTCAACCTCAGCTTGTAGAACTTCAGACGGTCAAGGTGTTCCTCCTCGGTTTGGGACCTTGCAATCATATCGTCGACATATACTTCTATCTCATGGTGGATCATGTCATGAAATAAAGCAACCATGGCACGTTGGTAGGTTGCCCCAGCATTTTTCAACCCAAATGGCATGACCTTGTAGCAGAAGGTGCCCCACTGAGTAACAAAGGTAGTCTTTTCTATATCTTCAGGAGCCATCTTGATTTGATTATAACCTGAGAAACCATCCATGAAGGAGAACACCTTGTGCTGAGCAGTATTGTCAACCAGAACGTCGATGTGAGGTAGAGGGAAGTCGTCCTTAGGGCTGGCCCTGTTCAAATCCCTGTAATCAACACACATTCGGACCTTGCCATCCTTCTTTGGCACCGGAACCACGTTGGCAACCCACTGAGGGTAAGAAGTCATTGCTAGAAACCCGGCATCAAATTACTTCATAACCTCAGCTTTGATCTTCTCGGACATCTCTGGACGCATACGGCGGACCTTCTGTTTAACCGGAGGGCAGTCTTCCTTGGTAGGCAAGTGATGGAGCACAATGTCGGTATCCAACCCAGGCATGTCTTCGTAGGACCAGGCAAAGATTTCCACATAATCATGCAACATCTGAATCAACCGTTGTTTCACGCTGAGCTTCAGATTGGCACCAATCTTAACTTCCTTTCTATCTGTCTCAGTACCCAGATTTACCGTTTCCACTGGCTCTTCATGTGGCTGAATGGCCCTCTCTTCCTGGAGTAACAGTCTTGCAAGTTCGCCAGGCAATTCGCAATCATCTTCACCTTTGTCTTCGGCTAAGTTGATCGGATTTTCGAAGTCATAACCGGCAGTAGCAGAGTCGTTACCAGTGAGATCCAGAGTGGATTGGAACCTATATAGGTGAGTGTGTGTAAATATAGTTGTTTTGCAATATATAAAGAAAGAAAGAAAGGGAGCACAAGATTTGAAATGCGAAAAACGTCCAATGTCTTTATTCATGATATATGGAAATGACAAGTAATAAGCCCTCACAAATGAAGCCAACGGTGCCCCGGGTAAGACACCGGGCCATAAAGTTTCAATTTATTGTTTATTACAAATTAAAAAACAAGGGAATTCATTACTGTGTAACAAAAGTAACAGGTATGTGGTCTTTTGCAGTCCAATTGTTCAGTCCACTGTCGGTCGTCGGGTAGATCCAGCTATTGAATTCAGATTCCTCCACTTCGTCACCATCCCTGATAGCATTCACTCCATGGTCAGGTAGGGGTGCTGTCACCACATTAGGCTTCTCGGGTGCCTCGAACTGAACCTCCTTAGCATCAATAAGGTCTTGAACCTTATTTCTCAGGGCCCAGCAATCATCAGTAGAATGCCCCGGGCTATCAGAGTGATAAGCATAGCGGGCATTGGGATTGTACTTCGGAGAGGTTGTGTTTACCACCTTCGGAGAGGTTGTGTTTACCACCTTCGGAGCTTCTCTGATGGTTACCAAGTTGGTCGATAGCAGTTGCGGCAAGATCTGTGACAAGTTCATACTAAGCCGAGCATATTCTCTTCTAGGTCTCTCACCCCTTGGTTGGTTAGGTTACCGAGGAGCGGCAGCAGGCTTTGCAATAACCACCGCGTTGACAGCTTGGCGGCGTTCTGGTTTGTTTTGCCTTCTAGGCCCATACACATCACTGGCTTCCTTTTTGAAAGGCTTCTTCTCAGAACTTGAGGACGCACCTTTCTGTATTTTCCCTGATTTCAAACCGGCCTCTATCCTTTCCCCGGTCAGAATGAGATCTGTAAACCCTGCAGACGAATTGCCAATGAGATGATTGAAGAACGGCCCGGATAGGGTCCCCAAGAACATGTCCACTAATTCACGGTCGGTTAATGGTGGCTGCACCCTGCCAGCCAGGTCCCTCCACTTCTGCGCATACTCTTTAAAACCTTCTCCCGATCCTAGCGACATACCCTGGAGTTGGGTACGTGTAGGAGCGAGGTCGGCATTATACTGATACTGCTTGTAAAAAGCAGTAGCCAAGTCCTCCCAGTTATGAACCTTGGTTCCATCCAGCTGATAGAACCATTCGAGATGAGTCCCTGAAAGACTCTCCTGGAAGAAATGGATCCACAAGTTCTTGTCCATAGTATATGGTTGGATCTTCCGCACATAAGATCTGACATGTAGCTTAGGGCAGGACGCCCCATCATACTTTGCGAAAGATGGTGCTTTGAACTTGTGTGGGATTACCACACCAGAAGATAGACCCAAGTCTCCGAAATCCAAACCAGGCACTTGTTGAATTTCCATGGCATTCAGGCGATCCTCTAACTGCTTGTACTTGTCTTCAGCTGGAGGATACTGCTCCTCATTGAAATTAGTCTCGTTGTCAGAGACCACCGGACTAGGAACCCTTCCCCCCTGGGGACTGCCTTTTCCCACAGAAGAACCAGCTTGATCAACCTCATTCTGCAGTGTGTTACCAAACCTCCGGCCAGTGTTGAATAGTACAGTTCTCTTCTTCTTCTTCTTAACCAGCAGAGCCTTCAACTCCTCTTGACCTTGGGCCAAACTCATGATCAGCTCTTGGAACTGGGCGTTTTGGGCCTGAAGGGCCTTGATGGACTGCTCAGTAGATGATTCAGGATTCATGATGGCGAGCTGAAATAAACAGCGAAGAAGATTAAACCACCTGTAAAAAAGAGTACCTGATATGCACGTGATGCATGATATGCTGTGTATGCAATGCATTCAAGGGTTCGAAAGTTCAAATTTGTTGTAGACAAAAAGGAACACACGTTATCATTAGGAAATAATTGTTCAGTACATCAAGGCCTCATGGGCAAACATTACAAAGCAAATCAATCCCAAAAGACACTGCGCATCCTCTTTGGAGCAATGTAAGTGTTGAGAGTCTTTTCCTCGTGCAGTAGGCGGGTGAGCTCCAAGACCTTCTTCTCACTAGCATGTAGACTGGACTCAAGAGAATTTCGTTCTTCCTTAAGCTGGATCCAGCTCTTCTGCATTTCCTCCCAGGATGTGGGCATGTCAGGATGTTGGATGGTGTAGGGCACCTCTCCTTCCAAAACTGGCTCTTTGATCACAGGGAGAACATGAGGATATGGCATCACTAACTACTGGGAACGGGCTCGTACCCACTTGAGATAAGGCTCCAACGGGATGGAATTCCTGTGCCCCAGTGTCTTGCTGTCTACCCTATTGGGCATCCTCCAAGCTCTGATAAATCTCTGGCGAAGTCGTTGTGCATCATTGTCGAAGTCAAAAACTATGTCAGGAATTAACATGTCATGAGGGCCATCCCTCCGAGCATATCCAAACTGTCTCCAGGCCAGACAGGGGTTGTAGGTGATACCTCCTCTGATTCCAAGTAAAGGAACATTAGGGTACTCCCCGCAACGATCAATGATAGTGACATCCTTTCTGGACCGAGAGCACCAATGTATATCAGCATGTGTAAGAGTCATCAATCATTGTGCCCATCTCAAACCCCGCTCATTCTTTAGAACTGATTGTGGAAGGTGCGAAATAAACCACCTTCCCAGGAGAGGAGTGCAGCACATAAGAACACCTTTTTTTCTCATGGTTCGAGTGTAACATGAGTGAAGGATGTCCCCAAGCAACGTAGGTATAGGATTCTTGGACATGAAGATCTGGACAGCACTGATATCTATAAGCTGATCGGGATTCGGGAATAAAACCAATCCATGGACAAGGAGGGCCACAACTTCTTCAAAAGCTTGTAGGTCAAGGGAGTTCCAACATTCTTGGGCCTTCTCAAACAGAAACCTGGCTAAGAACCCTTTGATACCACTTCTAACTTCCCAATGTCCCTTGATGTCATATGGTTGTAGGCGTAATGCTTTAGCAATCTCTTCAAGTTTGGGTTCCTTTTCCGTACCATTGTAGGGTAGTTGACTAAGGATAGGGATCTTCAGAAGCCGGGAGAACTCTTACAATGTAGGCACCAGTTGATAATCCAGGAAAGTAAAGCAGTGGTGCAGAGGGTCAAAGAACTGGAAAAGGACCTTTATCATATCTTCCTCAATGTTGGTGTTGACCAAGCTGGTGAGTCTACCATGCCTCTCACTGAAAGAAGAGCTCTCGGGAATCCTGGATGTAAGTTCCTTAAGCTGAGGAGGGATCCTTACAAGGCTGATCTGAATTGTCTTTCTGCGGATAGTTTCCATGTCCTACAAAATAAGAACAAAGATGAAGATTCGAACCCATGAAATGGTTAGTCAATGCATATGATATTGTATGATGTTATGATGCTATGATAAAACACACCACAAATATTCACAAGAAGCAAACATGATAAGGCACACAAGTCACACCACAGCCCTTAGAGTTTAGGCCAGCATGGGGTCTAGGTATTACCCTCTTGAAGTTGGTGGGCTCAAAACCTGTCCTATCAGAAGTAACCGGGTTCTAAGGGTCCCAATATCATTGGATTGCTTTCTGTGTTCATCGTTTCGATTTAGCCACTGAACTGGCGACCGAAATATTCCAAGAAAACAACCCTCAATTGATTGTAGTATCGAGTATCAACCAACCTCGGACTGCACCAAAGTCAGTTATCTCACTACCTTAAAGAGGCTAAGATGGTTCAATTAAGGTTCCTAAGGTCAGTTGATGCTTCACGACACCACGCGGCGGCCCCGTACTCTCCTTGACTGAACTCAAGGGTTACCGGTACTCACCAAAGTGCCACATCAACGTAGCAGACTGCTTCAACCATGTCGGTATACCCCGCACAGTTCCCTCACAGCCTTGTTGCTACTTTCTAAGAAGGTATCCCCCAGATCCGGGTTAGGATCTATAGAACTCCCGAGACAGTACCCACAATAATAAAGCAAACAATTCAGACAATTGAAAACACAAGTATGAGCTATCCTAAGGTACACCTCACTTTAAGTATCCCCAGCAGAGTCGCCAGTTCTGTGATCGGTGGATTTAGAACTGACTGTTTAAAGCTGGTTCGCGAAATGTCGCGGAAGCAAGAGTCGCCACCGTCTTTTATTTTCTCCAACATGGACAGGACAAAAGCACAGCAAAATTCCTTATGAGATAGTTTCTCGGTTCGGGAGGTAGATTTATAGAAAGGGAAGGTGTTAGCACCCTTTCTATCCGTGGTTATCCACGGGCTCTTAGATACTTGCTCTTATGTTTTCAAAATGTTTGCTTTTCAAAGTGTGAGTGGGTTTGAAAAAGTTTCGTTTAAAGATTTCTGAATAACTCTTGTATCTGTCCTCAAGAGTGTTTGAAAAATTGTTTTGAAAGCTTTTTGAAAGTGTCGGTGTGAAAAGAGTTTTGATTTGTTTTTTAATAGAGCAAGTATCCATGAGTCATCTACCTACCCTAAGGAATTAAGCTGTGTAGAAGTCCTTAAGGTAGTGCCATCCCACCATTGAGAGGTAGGTAGCACCACCGTTGGAGGTGTTCGGGTCAATTCGAGTGTAGGGACAGTGTGGTCACCGAAGCAACAGTTAGGACACCTTAGAAGCTACCCTTATGTCCTTGATCCTTTTTTTTAATCCGAGGCAACTGATTCGAGGCAACTTGTTCCGAGGCAACTGGATCATGGACATAAGGACTTACTAAAACGTCCTGTACTTGACGACCACATTTCGAAGGCAACAGGTGAGGCGTACCCTAGAAGTGGTGTGTGAATTTGTGTGTTATTTTCATGTTAAGTTTATCTTTGATCATGGAATTGTGAGCTACGCGTATTCTTAATTAACCATACATTTTTTCATGCAATTTAGAATTTAAGAGTGCGGAAATTTAAAAGCGGAAAGATAAACGCTACGCTGTTACAAGGCGCGGGTCTATACATCGCCAAAGTACAAAGACCCGTTTGGTAAAAATGCGGAAAGTAAATAAATGCGGTAAACCTAATTACTATTACAATCCGGAAATCAGTTACATAATATTCAAAAAGAAAATAAATGTGCGAAAAGAAATAAAAATCGAACGTCCGAGGGTTTTGACCCTTTTGAGAATTTAAATGAAATTAAAGTCTATTTAATTATTTAATTAAAGAAAGGAAAGTCTTTTTTTGTGTTTTTTGGATTTATGAAATAAAGAAAATTAAAATTAAATGGAAACCCTAATTCTAGATTATTTTTAGTTATTTAAGAAAATATTAAAGTTAACCTAATTTACTAGTTAATTAATTTGCATGTTTATTTACAAAAATAAATAGTAATTAACAATAATAATAAATAATAAGGAAAATAATTTAATTAAGAAAAAAGATAAAATGTCAAAAACCTAATTCTACACATTTTTATTTATTAAGAAAAGTATTAGAATTGAAACCTAATTTAAACTAAATTAATTGTTAGAGTTTATTTACAAAAATAAATTAATGGTAAATTAAATATTAATTAAACATATTTTTTATTTTTTATTTTCTGTTTTTTATTATGAAAATTATTTAAGATGAATTAAGAAAAACAATTAAAACAATTTAAAAAGAATTAAATAGAAAAGAAAAGAAGATTAAAAAGAATACAAACAAAGGGGGTATCAGGCCCAGAATGGAGGTGCTTGCAGCAATTCAGGCCCATCAGCCAAAGGCCTTGTTTGACTTTCCATGCTTGTGTGTACGTCCATTGACTGAGCCCTACCATGGACTTCATTCTGTGGCCTTCAGATTATTCATCCAGGCCATCTGGCAAGCCAATGCATGAGGACGTATGGTGGGACGTTGAGACTACGCTGCATGTGAATACGTTAGGATAAAAATTATGAAATATGTGGGGGGGGACCTGTGAATCGAACCCAGGTCCCAATGCTTGCAGTACACCTCATCAACCAACTGAGCCAGGCAACGCGCTTGTTCATATAATGGAGAATAAATGTTATATAAAAAAAAACAATGTTAGTGGTATAAACAAAGAAAAGCGCGCCAGATATTTGAACGCTCCTATCATGCCTGGACACCTCAGCTTCTTCTTCATCTTTTTCCTGCAATTATAAAACAAGTAGCGGGGGTTTTAAACCCCCACTAAGTGGAACCTGTGAAAATAGCGATTACGCCCATGGGTTAAATAAATTGAGCGCGAGGGTTTCATTGAATCAGGTTTCTTGCAACGAATTCATTCATATTGGTCTTGAGGTCCAATTTTTCCATACAAGGAAAGCCCTATTTTGAAGCTTCTGAAACCCTAGGTTTCATCCATGGTGGATTTCGTTTCAAGCAGCTACAGAACAATTAAACTATGCCAAACGCTTCAGGAAGATGTTAGTAATGCAAATCAATGAATAAAACATATGAATGATGCGTAGAAATTGAAATTCGATTATGGAATATTTGTGAAGAAACGTGATTCTGTTCTACCGTTTCTTTGAGTATAGAAGCTTGTTCTTGATTGCAATCGACTCCTGGAAGGTTCAGCAACGTGTTAGAATGCTTTTTATGCTTTGAAACATGCTCCAACTATGAAATCAGTTTCAATCTTTTTGTTGAAATTTTGCAATTTGGTTATGGAGCATGAGCAGTTTTTTTGTGTCCTTGTGAATTAGGTTAGGTTGTGCATAAGTATGTGAAGGATTCTAGGTCAAGAAAGAGCCCAAAAGTCCATGAATTGATGACTTGAATCTTTGATTGCCAATCATATATTTTCCAATCTTTTTTTCATGAAAATCTTGCCAAATGTGGATGATCTTGTCCCCTTGGATGATGCACGAAATCTTTAGCATATAATGAACATATTTGCTGCACAAAAAGATTTGAAAAAGCATTATTTGATATTTTCTCATAATTAAATCTAATTAAATGAATTAATAAGAATAAAAATTCAATTAATTAATTAAAAATAAGAAAATAAGTCATTTTTAGCTCAATGGGTCGTGTATAGGCTTTGGGTAATGATTCAAGGAAGAATTTGAGGCCCATTAGCAATTTTGAAGTGTTTTAGGCAAAGTTGACTTTTCAAAATTCCCAAAAATTTCCCAACTTCTCCAATGCATATCTTGCTCAATTTTGAAGCTATGAACATGTTCTTGGACATTTTGGAAAGGTCTTGAAGTCCTATAACCAATGCCTTTGGTCCCATGTCATTTTGATTTACCAATCTCAAGTTATGGTCTTTGACTTAAAGTGCCTTTTTGTTGACTTTTGAAAATGACCTATAATGTTGAAATTGATAACTTTTTGTGAGAGCATTTCTTGGACTTGAAGTATGAAGATGAGTTGTAGGAAATGTCATTCTCTTCAAAATGAGCTTTGGATGGGATTTTTCTGATAAACCATGAGGAAGTTATGCCTTGGTCAATTTGCAGTTGACTTTTTCAATTGTCCAAAAATAGAAACTTTTGCATCTTGAGACTTTTTGAGCCATGCTTTGAGAATCATGATCAAGAATTGATCAAATGATGTTTGTGGCTTCAAAATAAGATGTTGACCAAAAATTTTGACTTTTGACTGTCAAATGACCATTTTGCCCCTGCAGTTGACTGTGGAGCAATTAGGGTTTTTGACTGTGCAATTTGATGCTGTGAGTCTTGAAACTTGACATATGGATGCTTGACAATGTACATAGGCATATGGGACTTGATTGGACCCTTGGAAATCTCAATTTCTTTGCAAGAACCAAAACCCTAATTTTGACTGTGTTAGGAGGCAATTGGACTGTGCAACCCTTGAGAGATTTTGAAGCTTGATCTTGCCAAATCTTGAAGAATATGGGAGGGAAAATTTTGGGGTACAACACATATGACTATTTGTTCAACAACAGATAAATTCGCACGACGAATATCTAGTGAACAAAAAACCTTCTCAATAAAAAGGATCACCTCAAATGGAAAAACACTTCCAATCAAGGGGCACGGCATGATCATTGTCCATCATCTGGGGCAGTCAAGTCAAGATTCAAGGAATCTCTCAAAATGCCAAATAGTCAGGGGCAAATCTCCATCTGAATCAATTGGGGCATTGGACATGAATTCCAGCAACGAATCTTGCATGATCAAACACCTTCTGGTAGTATGGCAACACGACACTACTGACAATGGCAACTCCCTACACTCTGAGAGCGTGGACATAGTCAAAAAAGTACTACGCATAATCAAAGACCCGCTAGGTTGACTGGCCTAGGCAAAAATAAGGGCTTCCCGGGGAACCAAAAGGGTTCGGGCAAAAATAAGGGATGAAAATGAAAATCTATACACCCGGCAAGTCGAAAACCTGAAAAGGCGACTTGGGCAAAAAAGGGTATCCCGATGGACTGAAAACCCGAAAGGGCAGTCCAGGAAAAAATTAGGGATCAAAGCGTACGACTATGTCTCGTCATCTCGTCACTGGCCTACCAGAAGAAGACTTGTCATTTTGACCGAAAGATACCAAGCACCTCATAGGTGGGGATAATACTCGATCCACAGGGCCTACGCATGCACCTTCTCCCGTAAAAAACAAGGGCAGATAATAATTGTCCAAACTATACAGTTGCTCTGTCCACCAGGTACAAGGTGGATTCAGTTGAAGAATATCGCCAAGATACTTTCACTCCCCGCAGAGTAAGACAGTAATGATAGCTCTCTCAGCTGAGACTTGCAACTATGAACGAATCAGCAATACTCTCCCCAAGCAGAGTTGGTCTACCATCAGCCCTAAAAAGGTTGGGTATCCCCAGAAGGTCTTAATATTCCCCAGCAGAGTATAAGGATATTCCCCAGCAAGCATAAGAGTATCCCTGGCAGTCTTAATATTCCTCAACGGAATATAAGAATGTTGCCTGGCAGAATGCAAGATACCCTCAGTGGAGCCATTTCCCTAGCGCAGTCTAAAAAAGTTTCCCCAATGGAGTTGAATCATCTTCCCCAGTAGATTCTGGAAGCTTATCCCCTGCGAAGCACAAATAAGTCTCCCCAGCCAAATTCAGAGGTTATCCTCACAAGAGTCTAACCGAGTTATCCTCAGCAAGTTGCAACTGAAAGATCATCCCCAGCGAAGTTCTTTCTATCCCCAGCGGAGTTCATCATCAAAATCCCCAACAGAGCTTATCAACGAAATCCCCAGCGGAGTTTAACATTAAAATCTCAGCAAAGTATCTCTTCTCCACAGAGTAATTCCCCGCAGAGTAATCTCTTCACCATGTTTATTCCCCAATAGAGTTATTTTCTCCTACAGGTTTATTCCCACAACCATCTTCGTTCGTCATCCCCATCAGAAACATTCTAAACAAAGTTTGAAGACACACATACTCTTCAACAGCAGTCCAGGATTTAACAAACTCCCCGACATTTGTCAAGGATTTATTTTCCCAGACGAAAATACATTCATAAACATTTCACATTTCATACCTCCTATTTACATACATGATAAAGTGCATACGACGCAATCTCATTTATTTTTGAGAACATCATGACATCATGCATTTCATACATCATGACATTGCATACAGCTAACGTTTACCTTTTTCAAGAAAAGGTAAATCAAAAGATGGCTACCATCAACCTTTTCAAGTCCCAGTTGAATACTTGTAGCAAGCCAGGAAAACTATATGTGGAAGACTGATTGTAGATTAATACCTGTAACAAGCCAGGAAAATTATCTACATGAAGAGGTTGAAGATTAATACCTGTAACAAGCCAGGAAGACCATCTTTCTTTCTCAGGTCAGAGATTAATACCTGAAACCATCCAGGACAGCCATCTCCTCGACCAACCTTTTCAAGTCCCAGTTGAATACCTGTAGCAAGCCAGGAAAACTATTTGTGGACGACTGATTGTAGATTAATACCTATAACAAGCCAGGAAATTTATCTACATGAAGAGATTGTAGATTAATACCTGTAACAAGCCAGGAAAATCATCGACATGAAGAGATTGAAGATTAATACCTGTAACAAGCCAGGAAGACCATCTTTCTTTCTCAGGTCAGAGATTAATACCTGAAACCAGCCAGGACAACTATCTCATCGGCCAACCTTTTTAAGTCCCAGTTGAATACCTATAGCAAGCCAGGAAAACTATCTGTGGACGACTGATTGTAGATTAATACCTGTAACAAGCCAGGAAAATTATCTACATGAAGAGATTGAAGATTAATACCTGTAACAAGCCAGGAAGACCATCTTTCTTTCTCAGGTCAGAGATTAATACCTGAAACCAGCCAGGACAGCTATCTCCTCGACCAACCTTTTCAAGTCCCAATTGAATACCTGTAGTAAGCCAGGAAAACTATATGTGGACGACTGATTCTAGATTAATACCTGTAACAAGCCAGGAAAATCATCTACATGAAGAGATTGAAGATTAATACCTGTAACAAGCCAGGAAGACCATCTTTCTTTCTCAGGTCAGAGATTAATACTTGAAACCAGCCAGGACAACTATCTCATCGGCCAACCTTTTTAAGTCCCAGTTGAATACCTGTAGCAAGCCAGGAAAACTATCTGTGGACGATTGATTGTAAATTAATACCTGTAACAAGCCAGGAAAATTATCTACATGAAGAGATTGAAGATTAATACCTGTAACAAGCCAGGAAGACCATCTTTCTTTCTCAGGTCAGAGATTAATACCTGAAACCATCCAGAACAGCTATCTCCTCGACCAACCTTTTCATGTCCCAGTTGAATACCTGTAGTAAGCCAGGAAAACTATCTGTGGACGACTGATTGTAGACTAATACCTGTAACAAGCCAGGAAAACCATCTACACGAAGAGATTGAAGATTAATACTTAGAACCAGACAGGACAAGTTCTATAACCTCAACGGTATACTCCCAGTGAGCACGAGTCAGTTCCTAAATCTCAACAAAAGTTAGACTTCCCAAGCGGAATCTTCTACAAACAACAGGTATGCAAGTTCTCGCTGAGGAATCTCTTATGCGATAGAAACTCCTGCAGATGGCATCTATAAGCCCATCCTCCTACCAACAATCTCCAAATGGCATCTGTAAGCCCATTCCCGACATCACAATGTTGGTACTACACCATGCGAGTGCAAATTTCTGGGTATTCTAGTGTTCAATTATCTTCCACCTTCGGATCACGAAAGGCTCGAAAGCCAATCTATATCCTCAGGTTTAAGAAAATTGAACAGGGGCAACTGTTGTACCCCAAAATTTTCCCTCTCATGTTTTCAAAGGTCTTCCCTTACATGGTTGGTCACAAACACTTGCCTAACGAAAATAGAGTTTTTTTGAAGATGAACAAAGTGTCTTTCGATTGGCATCTGGGAAAAGTCTTTGATTGGGTATCCAAAATCCTTCGATACAGGCTTGACTCACCAGTCTTCGATTGGGAATTTGGCACTCTTCGATCAGGCTTTGATTAGTAAGCTTCGATTAGGTGTTTGGAACCCTTCGATCAAGCTTTGGTGTGCAAGTCTTCGATTGAGCGCTGGACCCCTTCGACCAAGTCAATTTCACAATGCTTCGACTAGTACTTCAGAGGGTCCTTCGACTGGAACTTCATACTTTACCTCAATCAGAACATCAAAACGAAATGACCTTCGAATGGCATTTCAGTGCAGAGTTTCTCTTAATCTAAGATGCTCTGATGAAGGAAGTTCTGGACACTTCGAATCAAAACTTAGACTCATCACAAGGCCAAGGGCTGGTCGAAGTTGTCTAATAGGGAATGTTCTAAATAGATTCGAATTGGACTTTAAAGCTGGCAAAGAAGGCAGATTCGAAGGAATGAAGTGGGCTGGCATGACTAAGCAAAAGCACATATCCTAACCTGTCCAGGTTCACCCAAAGTTCACAATGGCATGTGTCCCTTGCAAATATAGAAATAATTAAATGTTGATTGTGGACTCAATTATTTGAATTAAAGGCCAGATTCTTGCCTTGTTTGCTCCCAACCCTACAAGAGCTGATTCGACCAGGGTGATCCTTTTCTAATCAAGCAATCGAAGCAAAGGGAGGCTCAATCGAAGGGGCTATGCAATTGAAGTTGGAGTAATTCGATTTGGTACTTTGAAGCTATCAAAGAGAAGCATTCAAAGGGTCATTCAATGAACATTCAAAAGGTCCATTTGAAGAAGCATTCATAAGGCCCATTCGAAGGGCACATAAGAAGTCCATTCGAAGGAGGCAACTCAAGACCAATCGAAGAGCATGGCCTGGAGGCATTCGAAAATCAAAGGTGTCCAGGTTCATTCAAGATTCCAAAGAGACATGAATATTTCAAAAAAGGAAATCTTTTAATATGTTTGATTCTTGTCTCATGGCTTTAAAGGCCTGTTTAATTGGTTTTCTCTTGTCGTTACTAGACCATCACACTCCTATAAATACAAGGGCCAGCATACAATGCCAAGGGGAACAAAAAAGACAAAAGAGGACGAAAAAAGAAGAAAAAAAAGATAAGGGAGGATTTCGAGATACGCTGCCCACAAATCCACCAAAGGTTGTCAACATTTTCAGAAGTAATCCAAGCCAAAGCAGCCATTCAGCAAACATCTCCACACCCAGAGCCACAGATCATACATCTTTAATTGGTAAGGGTTTGCAAAACCAAAATTGCACCTTCATGACATTTAAATACATATTACATATGTATTCTTGTTATTACTGATTATGTTGCATGTAAGCTAAAGCACAAAGATGAGATTGTGCCATTGCTTGGGCACGATCTAAGTCTCAGGATAAAACAAACCCAGACCTAGATTCAGCAGATTCAAATTGAGGAAGGATTCGAATTGGGAGGAGATTCGAATCAGGGGGTAAAATCCCCCCTGGATCTTTAATATTTGTCTCGTTTTGCAGGAAGTATCTTCTCAGAATTTTGTTCAGAGCTTCGAAGCTTGGCAGCTTAGCTTTGAACTGGATCCAGGGTTCCCAGATCGAAGGATGACATATCCAAATCGAACACCCCCAAAGTGCAGCCCCTCAGGCACCTTCGATCAGGCCTCTTCACTGGACCGAAAGACAGCCCACGCCTCTTTCGATCCAGGCATCCAGAATTATACTTTTTTTTATTTACTGCCTGTTCCTTCGATTTCATCTTTGTTTTGACTATTTTATTTCTTTTTTTTAATCAACATAAAATCAATTATCAAAAAAAACACAAAAACATTAGGCTAGTTTTTTCTATTAAATTAACTTTGTTAATTAATCATTTAATTATCTTAACATTTTCTCAAAAAAACTAAAATTAAGAAGATTTAGATTTTTTTTCCAAAATAAAATAAAACAACAAAAAGATTTTATTCTTAGGATTTTTAGAGGATATTTTCAGATTCGCGCGCATTTATTTTATTGTAACTGCCTACTGGTTTGTAATAGCTTAACTAAGACTTTTACACTTTACTGCTTTATTCCCCCAATTTTGGACATGTAAATAATCCCCCTCCCCGAAGCCTTGTAATAGCGTAGGATTTACAATTCCCGCACTTTAAATTCCTATACATATATTAACTGTTTAGATGTATGCTAACTATGATTGCATGACAAGATCTGAAAACAAACGGTAGCAACCTAAATATACAAAGATAATATAACTGAAAAAACAATACAGTCGCACATGCCACTCTTAGGATACACCTCACTTGGTTGCCTCGAACGTGGTCATTAAGTATAGGATGTTTTAGAGGTCGCCTTCTTGTCCAAAGATCATAAGTTGCCTCGAAACGGTTGCCTCGAATAAAATGATCTAAGACATTAGGGTTACCACTAAGGCGTCCTAACATTGTTTTAGTGACCACACGTCCCTTAAATCGAATTGACCCGAAAACTCCAACGACGATGCTACCTACTCCTCAATAGTGGGATGGCATTGTCTAAAGGACATTAGCACAGTTTAATTCCTTTTTGAGTAGGTAGATGTTCTTAAGTACTTGCTCCTTTTGAAAACTAAAACAAAACTTTTCGCACTTACACTCTCTTCAAAAACAAAACTCTTTTCAAAACCCACAAACACAAAGAAAGGTAAACTTTTGAAAACATAGTGAGAAAGTACCTAAGAGCCCGTGGATAACCACGGATAGAAAGGGTGCTAACACCTTCCCTTTCTATAATCTACCTCCTGAACCCGAGAAACATCTCGAAAAGGAATTTTTCTGTCCTTTTGTCCTTTCCTTGTTGGATAAAATAAAAGACGGTGGCGACTCTTGCTTACCGTGACATTTTGCGAAAACAAACGCAAACGCGAACCAGCATTCCAAAACAGTCAGTTCTCATTCCCATTGATCACAGCGGGCAAGCCAATCTACATCCTCAGGTTTAAGAAGATTGAACAGGGGCAACTGTTGTACCCCAAAATTTTCCCTCTCATGTTTTCCAAGGTCTTTCCCTACATGATTGACCATAAACCCTTTCCTAAGAAAAAAAAGGAAAATTTTTAAGTGGTGTTTTTAATACCTTTCGATTGGCATTCTGAAAGACCCTTCGATTGGTATTCTGAAGGAGCTTTTCGATTGGCATGGACAATGCTATTAGATTAGCATTGTAGCCAAGCCTTTTGATTGATATTCCAAATGCTTCGATTGGCATGGTGGCCAAGCCCTTCGATTGGCATGGACACAAGGCCTTTCGATTGTCCTCATGATAAGCCTTTCAATTGGCATTGTGTTAAGGCCTTCGATTGGTATTCTGAAAGACTCTTTCGTTTGACCCTGGGCCAAGCCTTTTGATTGGCATGGCAAGGGATCCTTCAATTTGGCATTGTGTCAAGGCAGCTTCGACAGGCATGGTAACAGTGTCCTTCGATTGGCATGTCAACAAAGGCCCTTCGATTGGCATTCCAAAAGGTCCATTCTAAGAAGCTTTCAAAGGGTCCATTCGAAGAAGCTTTCAAAGGGTCCATTCGAAGAAGCTTTCAAAGGGTCCATTCAAAGAGATTTCAAAGGGTCCATTCGAAGAGCATTCAAAGGGTCCATTGGAAGAACATTCAAAGGATCCATTCGAAGATCATTCAAAGGGTCCATTCGAAGAGCATTCAAAGGGTCCATTCGAAGAGCATTCAAAGGGTCCATTCGAAGAAGACAACAGTCCCTTCGAAAGAGGGCATTTGAAGACCAGTTACATATCATTCAAAATTCAAAAAAACGGACAAGATTCCATGTGTTTGGCCAATGTTACAAATTCCCATTCATGGCTTTTAAATACAATCAAGGTTGTTTAAACCTTTGCCTTCTTGTCCCCTCTACCCTATCTATATAAAGAGATTACAAGTGTTTCAAGAATGGGGGGAGGAAAAACGAAAAACATTGGAGAGACGTTGCCCCAAAATCCATCAAAGGTTGTCAAAATTTTCCAAGCCAAAATCACCCTTCAACAAAAGTAGCCAAGCCCAGAAGCCCCAGATCGAAGGTGCCTACATCCAGGAAGTGTCCAAATCAAAGTTTCAATCTATTGGTAAGAAAGGGTAAATTATCCAACCTTGTATTTGCATAACACATCCATACTTGGTGTTACCTTCGATTTGCCATCCTAGACAGGATTAAAGGGCCTGGGTTTGGCACCCAGGTCATGTTCTTCGTTTGCTAACATTTGCTACAGACATAACCTGAAAAGACCCAACAAGCGCAGGATCGAAGGACCTGGGCTTCGATACTCAGGTCCTGTATTTTATTTCCCTAATATACTTTTGCAGGTATAGCATCCCAGATCGAAGGAGACACCTTCTCTGGATCGAAGTTGCCCATAGTCCTCCTGGATCGAAGAGGACATCTTCTTCCTGGTTCAAAGGCAACCCCCTTCCCTAGATCAAAGGTTATTCACGCCCACTCCCTAGCCCAATCGAAATAAGGCATTTCTCCTTTAAATCGAAAAGGCTATATATATTCTCCTTGGATCGAAGCTACCCTTTGCTCCCTGGATCGAAGGGTGTCCCTTGCATTTCATTTTTTTTTGTTTTCATTAACTTCTTTTATTTTTTACATTAAAATCAAAATCACAAAAATATTTAGGCTAGTTGCTTTTCCAATTAAATTGATTTTGTAAATAAATTAATTAATCATTTTAACATTTTTCCTTAAAATTAAAATTAAATAGACTTAGGTCTTATTTTCTTATATACCAAAAACAACAAAAATATTTATTTTCTTTAGGATTTTTTAGATGTCTTTTCTATTTCGTGTGTGTTTATTTAATCCCGTATTTTTACTATTTATTGTATCTGTTCATTGGATGTAATAGATAAAATTAGGATATTTATTGCTTTATTCCCCATTATCCTTGTATAATATAAATCCCCTCTCTGAAGCATTGTAATAGCGTAGGATCTCTATTTTCTGCATTTTCTTTTTACTGCTTTTCATATTAATTGCTAGTAACTAGGCTTGTATGATAAGACTAATAATCAAACGCTAGCAAACTTAACAAAAAGACAAAAAAATAACTGAAACACAACACAATTGCATATATACACCTCTAAGGTACACCCGCTTTGGTTGCCTTCAATAAAACATTCATGAGGCAGAAATGCTTTAGCAAAGACCCATAAAAACAAAAGGTCATAGTCCCTTGATGACCCTACAGTTGCCGTCTCTGTAAATGATCTAGTCCCTAAATCAGAATTGCTAAAGCATCTCCCTAAATTTCCTTCGTGACGGTAACGTCCATTCGATTATCCCTCAACATCCAACGATAGGGCTACCTACTCACTAATAGTAGGATAGCACTGTCTAAAAAAAAGAGGAAAAGAACACCCTTTTCGAGTACAAAAAGTAGATAGATGTTAGAAGTTTGCTCAAACTATTTTTGCACTTACACACAAATATTACCTTTACCAAAGACATTTTTCAAACACTTTGTGTATGTTCTCTACTATCCCGAGAAACATTACAAAGTTCACCGTACTAAGGCATTTTCAAAATATTTTCAAACACAAAGCACAAAAACATCTTGAAAATGAGCAAACCTCTAAGAGCCCGTGGAAAACCATGGATGGAAAGGGTGATAACACCTTCCCTTTCTATAATATACCCCCCCTTACTCAAAGAACTCTCGAAAAGGTCTTTTTCTATTCTTTTCACCCTTTCCTTAATTTGGATAAAATAAAAGACGGTGGCGACTCTTGCTTACCGCACATTTGCGAATAAAAAACGCAAAAAAAAAATCAGTATTTAATAGTCGGTTCTGCCCCGTATCACAACGCCTATTATAGGAAAACTTCAAAATCAATACAAATCATTTCTTTGAAAGCACAAAGCTTTTCGTTTTTATTTTTTCTGTTTTGTTTTGCAAAAAAACATCCAGTGATTATTTTTTACATATGCATTTGAATATGATTACTGTTTGCAAATACTTGCATGAAAAACAGAAAGATAGTTGCTAATGACTTTAAGAAATGGGGCAAAGTCTAAAAAGTCATATGTAGTCCCCACAATCACTTTCTCCGACAGGTACAAAGGCAGAGACGTCTTGAGACGAAGTCACTGCTACATCCTTAGCATACGTCATAATGATGTCTATGTCCCCACAGAATGAAAACAACCAAAGTTTTGATCTTTTCTTCCCCAAAGCATGAATTACCTCCTCCAGTAAAGTTCCCTCAAAGAGCTGGAATCCAACTAAGTTTTTATAATCTCGAACAATTTATAAAGCCTTATCCCTAATAGAGTTTATTTCTCTAGCTGCAGAAGTTTATCCCCCAACAGAGTTTATTTCTCTACATGGGTAAAATCTCCCAACAAAGCATTTTCTTCCCCTCAGAGTCATTCTCAAGCAGGAGTCAAAGATCCCCGGCAGAATATCCTCAAACGGAAAGAGGAAATCCCCAGTAAACCATCTCCATTCATCATCCTCAACGGAAATAAAATACTCACTTTCCTCATCTACCAAACCGCAGTCCAGGATTCAATTTCCTAATATTCTCTAATAGTAGTCAGGGATTTATTTTCCTAGACTAGGAAATATCGCCACAACATTCCATATTCATACATCATGGCATACGCATACATATTGCATACAGCATAATCTCATTTATTTTGAGAACATCATTACATAATGCATTTCATACATCATGACATTGCATGTGACTAACTCTTTACCTTTTCAGGAAAGATCAAATTAACAAACATCATTGACTACTTATATGACCTGCCAGCCTTCTCAAAGACTACGTCCAACGAAGGGCTATTTCAGCATTTTCCTCAGAAAGATCATTCTCAAAAGACCTCTACTGGTTCAGTTTAAATCGACCAATGATTTATTCTGATTCTTTTCTGGTAAATACCTTCTCTGGTTCAGTTAAATCGACACTAAGATTTTTCTGATTCCTATCCACTTGAAGACAATTCAAGACCTCTACTGGTTCAGTTTAAATCTACCAATGATTTATTCTGATTCTTTCCTGGTAGATACTTTCTCTTGTTTAGTTAAATCGACACTAAGATTTTTCTGATTCCTATCCAGTTGGAGACAATTCAAGACTTCTACTAGTTCAGTTTAAATTGACCAATGATTTATTCTGATTCTTTTCTGGTAGATACTTTCTCTGGTTCAGTTAAATCGACGCTAAGATTTACTCTGATTCTTATCCAGTTAAAGTTTATTCAAGACTTCTGCTGGTTCAGTTTAAACCGATTAATGGTTTATTCTGATTCTGTTTCGGTGGATACTTTCTCTAGTTCAGTAAAATTGACCCTAAGATTTCTCTGATTTTATTCCAGTTAAAGATAACTCAAGACCTCTACTGGTTCAGTTTAAATTGACCAATAATTTATTCTAATTCATTTCCGGTGGATACTTTCTCTGGTTCAGTCAAATCGATCCTAAGATTTCTATGATTCTATTCCAGTTAAAGATAACACAAGACCTCTACTGGTTCAGTTTAAATCGCCCAATGATTTATTCTGATTCATTTCCGGTGGATACTTTCTCTGGTTCAGTCAAATCGACCATAAGATTTCTTTGATTCTTATCCAGTTAAAGATATTGTAAAGCCTGGAGTCCGACCAGATAGCAGTTTATTAATTACTATGAAGCCTGGACCCGACCAGATGATAGTATAACCTATGACACCGAATCCTGGACTCGGCCAGATAATGGTATATCTCAGATTCAAGTTAAAGCTTGGACCCGACCAAATAACAGCTTAATTTCTTCAAACCACTGAAGCCTGGATACGACCAGATAACATTTCAATGTCTACAATTACTGCGAAGTCTGGAACCGACCAGATAGCAGTTAATTTCATATTCCCCAATAAGTTACTGTGAAGCCTGGAATACGACCGGATAACAGTCAACCTTATTATCCTCAGCAAGTCGCTATGAAGCCTGGATCCCGACCAGATAACAGCTCGTTTTCGTCTCTCCAATCAATAGATAACTCCCCAATAGAGTAATGGACAACTGAAGCTCCTAGACTCTATTCCCCCAAAACATTCCCCGACAGAGTCCTCCTCAAGAAGAACTAACAGTATAATGAAAATGAGAAATTCTGTTGGAGTGGAGGGATCATTCTGCGTGACAAAAGCTTTGGCCATCTTGTGAATACTTCACCTCAACCATAGGATCATGATGAAATTCAAATGAAATTGAATTGAAATTCAAATTTCAGATATGAGGGAAATGCTTTTTGACATGTAATTTGTGAATTTGTTTTGAGTTTTGTCTTATTATCAAATGAAAAGTAAATTTAGATGTAGTGCGAATTTGGGAATGTAGTGTCAATGAAAGGAAACGTGACTGATGCATCTGTAGAATATGAATAAAAAGAACAATTTTTATCTAGCTATTTTGGTCTTATGCAATTATAAAAGTCATATTTATTGTAAATTTGATTATCAAAATTAAAAGCAAAAAATGCAATTTTGCTTTAACAATTAAAATGTAACTTTAAGTAAAAGTTGTAAATTCAAGTAGAATGTACTAATTCAACTAAAGTTTACAAACTTAATTATTTAAAAACCAATTTTAACTATTAATGAAAAATGCAAAATCAATTCAATTATTAATTGGAAATGAAAATTCAATTGCAAATGCAATATGTAAAGTATGACAAGACTTTAATTTTTTTTTTTTTATGATTTTTGAAAGAATAAAGAAATGATGAATAAAAAATGAAAAATATGCAAAATGATTGACTTTTATATTAACTTTTCAAAAAATAAAAATATGTATCAGATGAAAAAAAAAAGTAAAGGGCGAAAATAAGGTATGACACATATCTAGATTCATTTATTCCTTTTTGAAGTGATGCAATCGTTCCATTATTCATGTTTCAGGTAGCAATATTTCTGTTCAATATGATCGAGTATCTTTCACTAAAAAGAACTAACAAACAAGCATTTTATACCTGAACTACGAAGCTATGACTTCCTTATTGCACCACGAGGATACGTAGGCATGAGGTTTTTAAACCGAGGCGAGCACAATAATAAAAAATCCAAAAACATTTCTCCTTTCTTTCTTTCTCATTCCTTTATTAGAAGATAGTAAATTTTCATACTAACACACGAACACATGATTAACTAAATGGGTTCCATCGAGTACGATGGATGTGAGGGGTGCTAATATCTTCCCCTTGAATAACCGACTCCAGAACTCTCTCTTTGGTTGCGATGACCATTTCTTTTCTATTGTGGGTTTTATTCGATATTTTCCCTTTTCTTCTTGGAATAAATAAATCTCAGTGACGACTTCATTGATCGAATATTTTTAGAGGCACAACAGTTGGCGAATCTACTAGGGACCCATCCCCAAGTGAGTCTACCCTAGTTTTGTTTATCTTGGTGTTTGTATGTTTATGTTTGTTATTTGCTTTCTTCTTGTTTTCTATTATTATCTTGTTTATATCATTGTTTTTATTCTGATGTTGGGATATTCATGGGTGGTTCATTATGAGCGAGACCCAATACACAGGTATGACAAAAACATTTAGATTAAAAGGGTGTTGTGTAGTTCTTAGACTTGCAAGACACTTGTCTTGTGAGTCGGTGCAAAGACTCCGCCTAGAGTAGGTTCTCTTGGGATGTTGTTGGCGTACGTGCTCTGTGTGTTTTTTATAACATTTTCAATAAGGACCAATGACTCTAGGGAGATTTTAGGAACCCTTTAACCGGTTGTTGGACCTCTCCAAATCGATGGTTGTGTAGTGCTTTGATCCGCTGACACACATGGATCAAAAACGAGTATTTTGCAAAATGCAGTATAGTGACAATGGCTCGAGTCGTATCGCAAGGATTCTTGATTTTATTATTAACTAATAGAAATCAAATGGGGGTTGGTTTTAGGATCGATTTATAACACGAAATAAGTGATTATCAAAATAAGCTAATCTGCTAATTCAGTTCCTACCTATCATTGATTATTATAACATCGCTGCCCTAAGCGGGTACTATTCTTGTTCGATCACAATAACATTCAATAAGCGAGAATGATATTATAAGAATTATGTTTCATGTTTACCGAATTAAGCAAACGGTTAAAAATAAGCGAATTAATAAATTAAGCAAACGATAACACGCAATGAAAATTAGAGAACATAAATCAATCGAACCAAACAAAATTATTTTATGACAATCGGATTAAGCAAACGATGAACATATAACATAGTTGAAAGGAATAGGAATTAAATTGCAAAATTATATTAACCTCAAGTATCGGAACATGAATGTAGCAGATCAACTCAGAGGAAATTTAGCTCTCCATAAGATTCGTACAAAGCAAAAGTTCTATCGTGAAAATCAAAAGGTTCTCCTACTGTAGCATGGCTGAAAACATTATAAACAAAATAGGGTTTTTCACTACTAAGTCAAACTGGGTCAAAAACATAAACCAGACCCATAAAACGACCAGAAACAGATTATTTTCTAACGTCTGAAACTTCAACGAATAACTGAAACTTATGTAGGCCGAATCAGCTTTTGATTCCAACATTAAACTTGTATATTTTTCTCTTAGCTTTCCGACGAATATTAGAATGTGTCAATCTGATTCCCGAAACTCCAGTTATGATTTTTTCAGTGAAAACTACTAATGTTGAAAATAAAATACGAAAATCAATTAAAGGTAAAAAATAAACTAAATTATAAAAACATTATAAAATAGAAAAATAAACATAACAAACCATGAAAATGCCTAAGTACAAACATAAGAAAATATACATCAATATGCACTGATCAAATTCTCCCACATTTGAACTTTTGCACCCCGAGCAAAATAAAATCAAAAAAACACAACAGCATCATCAACTACTCATTCTAGGCTACAAACTCTTCTTCGGTTAAGATTGTATCAATAGGTACTAATCTTGCACACTAAGGATATCGTAGGAACACTAATCTTGTCTCTTGAATATACAAACCAATTCGAATCATATTATTATGCCAAAGTCTAACTTACTCGTCCTTCTTTTTGCTCTTTTTCATTCAGGCGCATTAAACCTGTTATCTCCACACACTCATAGAAAGGCGACCGGTTAGTGACTTTGATCCTTTTTGCACGGGGTTCTGGTATATACATGGCATAACCCTTTGCTTACTCAGTTGTAGTTGCGGGGGATCGGACCGTAATCTGCCCTACCAAGTTCAGCACCAGAAACCGCTGAACCAACTAACAACGAGTCTTATTATTAACTTTTTTATAGGATCTACGACCATTGGGTTAAGTGACCGGGTGAGGGTCACCAAACTTAGAAGGCGCATTCCTTTTTCTTTCCTTTTTTTTTTAAATAATACTTGGATCACTCACTTATTTTCATCGGTTTCCCTGCGTAGAGTGCGTGTGAGATGGTGCTGACTGCTGAAATAAACTACTCAAGAGCTATTAAAAGATGAGAATTCAAGGCTACGTCATAATAAAAATTTAAATTAACTTCCATATGCATGAGACTTACAGTGTTAAGACGATACTGATCTTGTGAACTTTTCCCAAGTCTCCACAACTAACCTCGGATTAATCTTATAACCTAAAACTTACAAAAGGATGCAATTTTTTTTTATAATAACTGAAAACAAAACAAAACAACGAACAACAACAAAGAAAACAAAACAAATAAATGATTCCCTCCCCCACACTTAAAACACACATTATTCTCAATGAAAGAAACAAGCATAAAATAAGAGAGAGGGGAGAGAGGAAAGAACACACCCGAAGAGTCAAGGTGGATAGATGATCGCATAAGTAGCCTTTCCCAACGAGATCTCTTCTATAGTTTCTTCTTCCAACGTGGAACTCTCATGGAGTAGCTTTGGGTAATGTGCATTGAATTTGAAATTTTTATTAGTGCCTTCACCTTTTATTCCAGGATCAAAGAAGAATCTATGATAAGTAAAAGTGTTGAATGGGCACGTGATCTTCTTTTCCACAACACCAAAGATCAAAAGATTGAGGGGTTGCCTCATTATATTTGTTACATCTTCAAGTGAGATCCTATGCATACACATGGATGGACTAGTATCATAAATATCATCCAAGATCCATCCAATTTCTTTCTTATGCTTCTTCAATACCTGTTAGGCTGAAAAATTGTACTGCAACCGAAATTGCAATCCTGAATATCAACAAACACAATAAAACAAAAAAAAAACCAAGAAAAAAATAACAAGAACACTAAACCTATGACTATAATATCAGTTAATAAAAACAAGAATCCCCGGAAAGGCGCCAATTTGATCCGCTGTCGCACACGAATCAAAAACGAGTATTTTGCAAAATGCAGTATAGCGACAATGGCTCGAGTCGTATCACAAGGATTCTTGATTTTATTATTAACTAATAGAAATCAAATGGGTTTTAAGATCGATTCATAACACGAAATAAGTGATTATCAAAATAAGCTAATCTGCTAATTCAGTTTCTACCTATCATTGATTATTATAACATTGTTTCCCTAAGCGGGTACTATTCCTGTTCGATCACAATAACATTCAACAAGCGAGAATGATATTATAAGAATTATGTTTCCTGTTTACCGAATTAAGCAAACGGTTAAAAATAAGCGAATTAATAAATTAAGCAAACGATAACACGCAATGAAAATTAGAGAACATAAATCAATCGAACAAAACAAAATTATTTTATGACAATCGGATTAAGCAAACGATGAACATATAACAGAGTTGAAAGGAATAGGAATTAAATTGCAAAATTATATTAACCTCAAGTATCGGAACATGAATGTAGCAGATCAACTCAGAGGAAATTTAGCTCTCCTTAAGATTCGTACAAAGCAAAAGTTCTATCGTGAAAATCAAAAGGTTCTCCTACTGTAGCACGGCTGAAAACCTTATAAAAAAAATAGGGTTTTTCACTACTAAGTCAAACTGGGTCAGAAACATAAACCAGACCCATAAAACAACCAGAAACAGATTATTTTCTAACGTCTGAAACTTCAACGAATTACTGGAACTTATCTAGGCCGAATCAGCTTTTGACTTCAACATGAAACTTGTAGACTTTTCTCTTGGCTTTCCGACAAATATTAGAACGCGTCAATCCGATTCCCGAAGCTCCAATTATGATTTTTTTTATTGAAAACTGCTAATGCTGAAAATAAAACACGAAAATCAATTAAAAGTAATAATAAACTAAATTATAAAAACATTATAAAATAGAAAAATAAACAAAACAAACCATGGAAATGTCTAAGTACAAACATAAGAAAATATGCATCAATATGCCCTGATCAAATTCCCCCACACTTGAACTTTTGCACTCCGAGTAAAATAAAATCAAAAAAACACAACAGCATCATCAACTACTCATTCTAGGCTACAAACTCTTCTTCGGTTAAGATTGCATCAATAGGTACTAATCTTGCACACTAAGGATATCGTAGGAACACTAATCTTGTCTCTTGAATATACAAACCAATTCGAATCATATTATTATGCCAAAGTCTAACTTACTCATCCTTCTTTTTACTCTTTTTCATTCAGGCGCAATCACATTAAACCCGTTATCTCCACACACTCATAACAAGGCGACCGGTTAGTGACTCTGATCCTTTTTGCACGGGGTTCTGGTACATACATGGCATAACCCTTTGCTTACTCAGTTGTAGTTGCGGAGGATCAGACCGTAATCCCCCATACTAAGTTCAACACCAGAAACCGCTAAACCAACTAACAACGAGTCTTATTATCAACTTTTTTTTGTAGGTTCTACGACCATTGGGTTAAGTGACCGGGTGAGGGTCACCAAACTTAGAAGGCGCATTCCTTTTTCTTCCCTTTTTTTTTCAAATAAAACTTGGATCACTCACTTATTTTCATCGGCTTCCCTGCGTAAAGTGCGTGTGAGATGGTGCTAACTGCTGAAATAAAGTACTCAAGAGCTATTAAAAGATGAGAATTGAAGGCTACGTCATAATAATAATTAAAATTAACTACCATATGCATGAGACTTACAGTGTTAAGACGATATCGATCTTGTGAACTTTTCCCAAGTCTCCACAACTAACCTCAGATTAATCTTATAACCTAAAACTTACAAAAGGATGCAATTTTTTTATAATAACTGAAAACAAAACAAAACAATGAACAACAGCAAAGAAAACAAAACAAATAAATGATTCCCTCCCCCACACTTAAAACACACATTGTTCTCAATGAAATAAACAAGCATAAAATAAGAGAGAGGAGAGAGAGGAAAGAACACACCCGAAGAGTCAAGGTGGATAGATGATCGCATAAGTAGCCTTTCCCAACGAGATCTCTTCTATAGTTTCTTCTTCCAACGTGAAACTCTCATGGAGTAGCTTTGGGTAATGTGCATTGAACTTGAAATTTTTATTAGTGCCTTCACCTTTTATTCCAGGATCAAAGAAGAATTTTTTATAAGTAAAAGTGTTGAATGGGCACATGATCTTCTTTTCCATAACACCAAAGATCAAAAGATTGAGGGGTTGCCTCATTATATTTGTTACATCTTCAAGTGAGATCCTATACATACACATGGATAGACTAGTATCATAAATATCATCTAAGATCTATCCAATTCCTTTCTTATGCTTCTTCAATACCTGTTAGGCTAAAAAACTGTACTACAACCGGAATTGCAATCCTGAAAATCAACAAACACAACAAAACAACAAAAAAAGCCAAGAAAAAAAATAACAAGAACACTAAACTTATGACTATAATATCAGTTAATAAAAACAAGAATCCCCGACAACAGCGCCAATTTGATCTGTTGTCGCACACGAATCAAAAACGAGTATTTTGCAAAATGCAGTATAGCGACAATAGCTCGAGTCGTATCGCAAGGATTCTTGATTTTATTATTAACTAATAGAAATCAAATGGGAGGTTGGTTTTAGGATCGATTTATAACACGAAATAAGTGATTATCAAAATAAGCTAATCTGCTAATTCAGTTCCTACCTATCATTGATTATTATAACATCGCTTCCCTAAGCAGGTACTATTCTTGTTCGATCACAATAACATTCAACAAGCGAGAATGATATTATAAGAATTATGTTTCCTGTTTACCGAATTAAGCAAACGGTTAAAAATAAGTGAATTAATAAATTAAGCAAACGATAACACGCAATGAAAATTAGAGAACATAAATCAATCGAACCAAACAAAACTATTTTATGACAATCGGATTAAGCAAATGATGAACATATAACAGATTTGAAAGGAATATGAATTAAATTGCAAATTATATTAACCTCAAGTATCAGAACATGAATGTAGCAGATCAACTCAGGAAATTTAGCTCTCCATAAGATTCATACAAAGCAAAAGTTCTATCGTGAAAATCAAAAGGTTCTCCTACTGTATCATGGCTGAAAACCTTATAAACAAAATAGGGTTTTTCACTACTAAGTCAAACTGGGTCAGAAACATAAACCAGACCCATAAAACGACCAGAAACAGATTATTTTCTAATGTCTGAAACTTCAACAAATTACTGGAACTTATGCAGGCCGAATGAGCTTTTGACTCCAACATGAAACTTGTAGATTTTTCTCTTAGCTTTCCGACAAATATTAGAACGCATCAATCTGATTCCCGAAGCTCCAGATATGAATTTTTTATTGAAAACTGTTAATGCTGAAAATAAAATACGAAAATTAATTAAAGGTAAAATAAACTAAATTATAAAAACATTATAAAATAGAAAAATAAACAAAACAAACCATAGAAATTCCTAAGTACAAACATAAGAAAATATGCATCAATATGCACTGACCATGCTTACAAGATACATGTCTTGTTAAGTCGCATGGAAAAGCCTTGACTAGAGTAGGTTCCATAAATTATAATAGGGGAGAGCACACATATGCTACGTTATTATTATTGTCAAATGAGGCCCATGACTCTAGGAACCTTTTAATTCAAAACTCTTAGAGCCTACTTGTGAGGGTTTGGTAGGTAGATATTACCTTATAGTCCTACCGCCCTTAGAATTTCCCCACGTGCCATTTGAAGTCTTTACCTTTGAATCTTGCACAATGCATTGTATCTTTGCAATGATAACATTGAATGTCATTGCATTCTTTTCATACTTTATGCATGCATTCAAGTTGTCAAGAAAACTCATTCTGTCTTTCTTCATCTTCAGAGTTGTCTGTCTACTGCCAAGCTGATTCATCTACACAAGTACGAAACCAAAGCCAACGTTAGAAGAAGGATGGAATATCAAGAGCAGCACAATGCAGAAGTTTGAATGGAAATCGATGAGTTGAAGTTAGGCATGACCATGCTTATTGAAATAATGCAAGTACTGATTGCTAGAGGCAAATGGCCTCAAAGGAATGTGATTTCTAAAGTCTCAACTGTCGTTGTTGATCCTCAACCTTCTCAGATGACGGCTACTAATTGGCTCGAATTTGGTATGCCACCTAATTATTCTCCTCCTTCGAGGTTTCTCTAAGAATAGATCAGTCTACCCAACATGTGGTTCAAATCCCTCTAACTACTGAGACTCAACCAATCATTCATACTACTCCTCATCGACCTTTTGTGCATCTTGTTGCACAAGCTACATATGGAAATCCTCTCTTTGAGTACCCCATTGTTGGTTCGTAAAGTGAAAGATAAGGAGATGTTAGTGAGATGGAAGAATTTTGCGAGTAGTATCATACTTTGGAAAGAAGGTTGGGAGCTATGGAAGACAATGATGTCTTTGGTATTACTTCCGAGAACATGTGCCTAGTTTTTTATCTGGTTATGCCCGCCAAGTTCAAGACTTCAGAATTTGAAAAATACAAGGGGAACACTTGTCCAAGAAGCCATTTAGTGATGTACTATCGAAAAATGACTGCTTACACCAAGAATGACAAGCTACTTATCCATTGTTTCCAAGACAACCTAAGTGGAGCTTCATTGAAGTGGTATATGGTACTTGAGAATGGTCGTTTCCAATACTTTCAGGACCTGATTGATGCTTTTATGAAGCAATACAGGTATAATCTAGACACGACACCTGATCGTTGTCAGCTACAGAACATGTCTCAGAAAGAGAAAGAGTCTTTCAAAGAATACACACAATGTTAGAGAGAGTTAGCTTCTCTAGTGGAGCCACCTTTGGCAGAAAAAGAGTTGATCATTTTGCTCGTGGATACTCTTACCCCTTTCTTCTTGGAAAATATGATTGGCAGTGTGTCATCAAGCTTTATTGACTTGGTGACGATTGGCCAAAGACTAGAGGAAGGAATCAAGAATGGAAAAGTTGTCTATGATGTTGAATCCTCTAGTGGGGCAAAGAAATCCTATGGAGGCTTCCATAAGAAGAAGGAGGGTGAAATAAATTCTATTTCATATGAAAGTAGAAGACCTCGTCGTAGGCAACAATACTATGATCAACCCTATGTAGCCGCAGTTGCTCATGTGGTCAAGGATCCAGTAGCTCAAGCTCCTTAAAGATAGAATGCTGGTCAGGATTAGAATTGTAATGTAGGGAATAGGAATCTGTTGTACCCCAAAATTTGCCCTCTCAATTCTCAAGGCTTTTCTCATAAAGATTCTCAGGATTTTAGCTTGCACAAGTGCATTGGGATTTTCCAGTACCAAAATTAAAAGGAAACTGTCAAAAAGGGAGAAAATAGATAAAAATAACATTTTGACAAATTTGGAGGAAAACAGGTCTCCTTCGATTCTACATCCTTCGATTGACTCTTGGCCTCCTTCGATTTCTCAAAGTGGCTGCTAGCGTGCCTCTTTCGCCTGGGCATGTGACTTCTTGTTGCAGGTTTCGTTTGTGACTTTTGCTGCCTGCATGCTTGCAATCGAAGGCCATGACCTACTGGTCACATGTACCCCCTGCAAGGCAAGTCTTTGTTTGGGCACTCACCTTCTGTGTGCCTGGATGAAAACTTCAGTTGAGCAAGAGGTTCCTTCGAATGCAACTTGGATTACATCCTTCGTTTTTAGCAAAAGCCTCTTTCGAATGCAAGTTTAGGTACATCCTTCGTTTTGAGCAGGAGCCTCCTTCGAATGCAACTTGAGAATACCCTTCGACTCAGAAGCCAGGAACCTCCCTCACGCTAAAAGGCAATGACTCCCTTTATGTTTGTTTCGATCCACATGCTTCGATTAGGCAAAATTGCTTCCTTCGAACACGGACTTTCAATTGGGAAATATGTTTGCTTCGACCCAGGCTTCGATTGGGCAATATGCTTGTTTCAACCACAAGCTTCGACTGAGGGAAAGGCTTCCTGGTGGTTTTCTTCAATTCAAAAGTCAAATATCTTCTAAAAGCTTCTTTCGATTCAAAAGTTAATAACCTTCTGAAAAGGGCCATTCGAAGAACACACAATTGATCCATTCAAAGGACACACAACTGGTGAAAATGAATGTCGTGTTGTCCTAGTCTGGTCGAAAGGTGTAGAAAGATGGAGGATTCGACTCAAAAGATCAAGTTGAACATTTAGACCCATAGGCTAGGCCACGTGTCTTCCCTTTTTAGGCTTGTACCCATTTGTTGTCTAAGACCACTTGCACTTAATAGCACAGTACTATCTTTTAGGAAAGTCTGTCTTGAGCCTTGTGCCTATTTTCCTTCAGAAGGAAGCAACCCCATCTGAACCATTCATCTTGCTTTTGTGGCACAAGTGGACATTTACTTTCCAGCTGGGCCTTATTTTATTATTTTCTGCACCCCAACTGCCAAGAGGCCCCCACCTGTACTTTCACGTTACATTATTTTATCATTTATTTACAAGGTTGGCTTTGGACAGCATGTCCATTCTTTCTCTATAAATAGAGGAACATTTACAAAGCTCAGGGGGATTTTTGGACCAGAGGAACAAATCTCCCAAATTTTCTCAAACACCACAAATATCTCAAGTCCCTTCAACACTTGTGAGAACAAGCCCATAATCACATACTTACTTCCTTAGATTCTGAAGAATAAGTACTCTTCAGTATCCTTCGAATCCAGTTTGAAAAGAAACATAAGACTTGTTTCTTTCCTTCCTTCGAATCCAGCATTCCAAGCACAGTTGTTGGCCCCCTCTTTCAAATCCAGAACCCTTGGCCTCCACTCAAGGTCCCACATCCATTCAAGGCCTGAAGCAAGGTAAGTTATTCTTACCTTTGAACTTTTCGTTTCATAACATGTAAATACAATTCCTTTTCGTTTGAAACATTGTACATAGCATTGTTCCTTTCGTTTCCACATTTTTAATATATTTTTCAGAGCTAACCCTTTCATTTTGCTTTCTGTTTACCTGAACTTGCTTTAACTATTAAACTGTTTACAAGAAAAATACTAGCATGGCCCCAGGCCATGTTGCCATTTAATGCTTTAAATGAAAGAAACAGGAAACAGGAAATAGGAAACAAAGCTTCTGGCTTCTACCCTTTTTCTCCAGGTCAAACGAAAGAGATAACCAGGAGGAAAACCATGTTGACTTCTAGGCCCAAACGAAAAGCACGCCTTCACTGATTCCAGGCTCAATCGAAAGGAATTCCCTCACTGCTTTCAATCTCCAGTCGAAGAAGGCAACAAGACAACAAGGCAGAGCCAGAAGGTTTCGCCATGCACTGGTTTCTAGGCCAATCGAAGGACAGGACCTCACTAGAACCAGTTCCCAATCGAAGGACAGGACCTTACTGATGCTAGTTCCCAATCGAAGGAGGCTAACAGAATGCAAATCGAAGGGTTTTTTGCCTCAATCGAAAGATCCATTTTTCTTGCTTTTACCTTATTTTTGCCTTTATATTCTCATGCAATTCAATATGGTTGTAATAGTATATGATATTTATTTCTTGCATTTTTATTGCTTTGTACAAATACTAGTAATTAGATGTGTATGGCAAGATAAAATCAACAAGTAGACAACCCAAAAATCAAAGACAAAATGCATGCAATCAAACACACTTGCACACATGCACCCTTAGGGTAATTCCACTTGTTGCCTTATAAAAATGGCCATGTTATGCATGTGGGATGTCTTAGCACAAACGAATTGAAAAAAGATCATAGTCCCTCGATGATGCTATCAAAGTTGCCTTTCAAAATGATCTTAGTCCCTACAGAAAAGTGCTAAGTCATTTCACAACATTGCTATCATGGTCATACGATGACCCGCGCCTGTCCCGTTAACATCCCAACGCAAGGTTGTTCACCAAATACAATGGTGAAACAACACTGTTAAAAGGGTTAAAACACAAGAAAATCTTTGAGTAAAATAGGGTAGACAACTCTAGTTACTTGATCAAACTTGCAAAAACATCCTTGCCATTTTTCAAACACACTTCACAACACAACTTCAAAAACAATTTCCAAACAACTTTCAAAACATTGAATTATCTTTTCAAAAAGACACACACCTTTGTATATATTCAAACAAGAATCATTACAAAGGTTGCCTAGACAAGGCATCTTTTTCAAAACATTTTCAAAACCACACATACACAAAGCACCATTTCAAATAATTGAAAAGCAAAGGAAAGTGATCTAAAACAAGTAACTAAGAGCCCATGGATAACCATGGATGAAAAGGGTGCTAGCACCTTCCCTTTTCATAATCTACCCCCCGAACCCACGAAAACATCTCAAAGGTCTTTCCTGTGCTTTTTGACCTTTCCTTAGGATAAAATAAAAAGTCGGTGGCGACTCTTGCTAAACCGAACAAGTGTGAAAACAAACGCGAATCCCAAGTCAGTTCTCCCACTGTATCACAGAACTGGCAACTCTGCTGGGGATAATTTCTAAAAGTGGGGTTAACTTAGGGCTTTTAGATCACCTTTACTTGCTGACCTTGATTGCTTTGTTTGCTTTACTTTTTTGGGTTCCTTGTTTGGGTTTGTTTAAATCCTACACCCGAATTTGGGGGCACCTTTTAGGTAAGTAGCAATAAACTGTGAGGGATTTGTCCGGCGTAGACCGACACGGATGAAGTAGTAGCTACGTTGGTGTGACACCTTGGTCTGTACCGATATCCCTTGTGTTGGAACGAGGAGAATATGGGTCTTCTAAGGAGTCATTAAGCACCAACTGACCTTAGAACCTTAAATTGACCAACTTGGCCATAGAACAGTAGCAGTATGATACACTCATTGAGACTAAACTCTCGCGATGATTCCGGCCGTAAGAAAAGGTTGCTAAACTGGAATTATGACCAATTGAGGGTAGTCAGTGATATTGAGATCCTCTAGAACCCGGTTACTATTTTTAGGACAGGTTTAAACCAACTAAACTGAAAGAGGGTAATGCCTAAACTCCATGCAAGCCTAAACCTAAGGACTTGTTTGCTCTGTGTGAATATGACAGTCTGTATATACACTTGCTTACTTTTGCATACATGTACATCATAACATCATACCCTAGCATTTTCAATAACCATTTCAAGGATCTCGAGGGTCTTTCGATGCAGGGTCACGTTGAACCAGATGTCTACCGAGGGGCAAGAGGGTTCTCCTCTAAACGAACGCCGTCAAAGATCAAGTGCAACAACTTGAATCAGGGGCTATGACCCACTCGACATGGTGAGCTTGATTCTCGTGGAAAGACATCCACCAATAACAAAGTTCTCCAATCAAAGATGTTGATCAAAGTTCAAATCTCTAACATTTTCTTATGTTTACCCCGCGAGATCCTTGGAAACATACATCCACATATCATACATCATATCATGACAGGTTTCTCCCATACAGGCCTCCTTATCTTCCTACTGTTTATTTCAGTAAGATGGAACAAACGGTGAAAGATCTCCAAGCTCAAAACGCTCAATTCCAACAAATGTTTCTGGCTATGGCTAAGGGGCAAGAGGACCTGAAAGCTCTCCTTCTCAAAGAAAAGAAGAAAAAGTCCAAGAAGTCAGTAGGCGTCTTAAACTTGAGAAGAAGACCTAAAACCCTAGATCTTTCAACTCCATCCAACATGGGGGATAGTCTTGAAGAAGACCACAATTTGGAGATTGATGAAGTAGAAGTTGACTACTCCGAGGAACAATATCCTCCCACTGATGACAAATACAAACAGTTGGAGGATCGCCTCAGTGCTATGGAGATTCAACAAGTACCTAGCTTGGATTTAGGAGACATGGGTTTGGTTTCTGTAGTGGTCATCCCTCCAAAGTTCAAAGTCCCTACCTTTTCCCTGTACGATGGAGTTTCTTGCCCTAAGATGCACTTAAAGTCTTATGTCCGCAAGATTCAACCATACACAACTGATCCAAAGCTTTGGATCCATTTCTTCCAAGAAAGCTTTGTAGGGACTCAACTCGAGTGGTTTTTATCAATTGGAGAGTTCCCGCATCCACACCTGGGAGGATTTAGCTGCTGCTTTTTACAAACAATATCAGTATAATGCTGATCTAGCACCAACTCGTGTGCAATTGCAGAACATGACCATGGGTTCCAACGAGAGCTTCAAAGGATACGCTCAAAAGTGGAGAGATCTGGCTGGTAGAGTGCAACCCCTTTTAACTGACAGGGAGATGATTGACATCTTCATGGGAACTTTGACAGGGCCTTTCTTCAAACACTTGATCGGAAGCTCTTCAGCCGGGTTCACCGAGCTAATACTGACCGGCGAAAGGGTCGAAGCTGGCATCAAAAGTGGGAAGATTCAAGAAGCTACACCTTCTGATGCTCAGAAAAAGCCGTACAGTGGGAAGAAAGAGTCCAATGTTGTGTACAGTCAAAAGAGTCGTCGTGACCAACACGTAGGGGCAGTCCTGATCTCTGGTTCTGCGTCACACCGACAACAGCAAAAGGGAAATCAACGAAGGCCAGACGAGCCTAAAAGACAGTTCACCAACATCAACATGCCGCTGTCTCAAGCGCTGCAACACTTGTTGAGGATGAATCTGATTGCATTGATAGGACCTCATCCAAACCCCAAGACTTCTTCTCCTAACTACAATCCTAATGCAACGTGCGCTTATCATTCTGACAGTCCCGGGCATGATACTAATGATTGTTGGGCATTGAAGTACAAGATTCAGAATTTGATTGATGCCAAGGAGATTGAGTTTGGTCCTTCGGAGACTCCAGCATAATCAATGCTCCTTTGGCAAATCATTGAGAGCGTCTTTGTTTCATTTGAATTTTCAAGTTGTAATTCCTTTTGTTATTCAAACAATTATCTATTAATGTCAAACTTTGTTTCATTAATGCATTGCATATATTTGTCTTGATTTGATCCACTCATTTTCATTACATTTAAACTGTGCTTTATACTCTCTTTATGACATTTAACTCTTGCTAAAAGTTACAAGCCTTTAGAGGGAGGATGACGAAACAATGCCATAATCTCATACAGTATGCTTTTGGACAGACCTTGCTGACGATGTACAGGCGTTTCTTTCAAATCCTAAACACTGGAGTTATAAGGAAGATAATCCCTAGTCAACCCCTTCGAGCCAAAGAAGTAGAAGTTTTCTGTTTTAAACACAAATCGAAACCTTTAAACCTGGGGCAGGGTAGTCACTCAGTTAATTCAAAAGATGCGCATTGAAGTCGCAAACTCTCAGTTCGTAATACAACGAACGACATCAAAAGCATTCCTATGGAATCAAAAGACAGTGGTGGTTCCTTATCTCATAGGCAGTCATTATCTCTAAAAAAAAGGAAAAGCCCACTAAGCCAAAACCTACAAAGGAGGCTTAAGAAATTTGGGGCATCCCGCTGACTGTAATCTCGAAAACAGGAACAGAAAGGAAAAAATTAGGGATAACAAATCAAAAGAATGAGGTCGCTACAAATCCTCAACAACATGAAAAATGTTGCAAAGATGACTGCCTTCCAACAAATTCAACTTGAGTCAACCATCACCAAAAACGTCATTCCAAATTCGAATAGAGTTCGACGCACAATTAACTGAGTTTAGGATTGAAGAACATCACGAAGAGCGGGTGGGTACAAATATACTTTGAGCCTTTATCTTTTGTTTCTTAAACCGTGAACCAAGCCACGTTACAACCCTTCAAAAGTCCTAACTGAAGCATGGGTTAGTTCGAAAGCATATTGTTACAAAAGGTATCCTGACTCCTGTAAGGCTTTGCTCTAAATCCTGAGTTTGAATTTTCTTAGCAAAATTTCTTTACTCGCTAAAATGCATTTTCAAAAAAAAAACTTCAAGACAAACTTAAACTTTGCATTACTTGAATGTCATTGTTTGCATATGGCTATTTGTTTAACAGCGGAGAAATTCACACAATGAATATCCAGTGGACAAAAGCTCTCTCAGTGAACAAAATCAATTCAAGAAGGATGACACTTCCATTGACGAATCTCCTATCAACAGGGGGGACTTGACATGTCACTATCCAGCACACCTGGGGCAGTCCAGTCAAGATTTCAAGAAATCTCTGAAGAAGTGCAGAGTAACCAGGGGCAAGTCTCCATCTCCGTCACTTGGGGCATTGAACGTCAATCCCGACAAAGGGTTACATACAATCAAACATTTCCAGGCAGTGCCACAAGCACTTGCTACTAGGGGCATTGACGAAACTCCCCAAAATCCTTCTCATAGGATGATTCCCCAGCAAGAGTATAATCTCTGACCCCCTTTTCCCAGCTGAATCAACCTCAAGAATCCTCGAGGACTTCCCCCAACAAAGTCGTCACCTCTCTAGCAGACCAGCAACAGGGTTTATTTCCCCAACAAACGGTAGGATTCCCAAACTTGAGTTTGCCTCTTCGACCACTACAAATCAAAGGACCACAACTCCTCTTCCTCAGTAGACTACTCTACAATCCCCAGCAAGTTACTATGAAACCTGGACCCGACCAGATATCAGTTCAACTTCGACACCCCAGTAGAGCAACGAACAACCGAGACTCCTGAACTCTTTTCCCAAGCAGGAATAAACATTCTCCCCATAGAGTTTTCAATATTCCCCAGTGATGTTTCTCCTCAAACAACAAAATAGGAATCCCCGGTGGAAACATTCCAAGAAAAGATTAAATACACACATACTCTTCAACAACAGCCTAGGATTTAACGACTCCCCAGCATTTGTCAAGGATTTATTTTCCCAGACAAAAGTACATTCATTAACATTTCGCATTTCATACATCCTATTTACATACATGATAAGTGCATACAACGCAATCTCATTTACTTTGAGAACATCATGACATCGTGCATTTCATACATCATGACATTGCATACAACTAACGTTTTACCTTTTTCAGAAAAAGGTCAATCAACAGATGGCTACCATCAACCTTTTCAAGTTCCAGATTAATACCTGAAACCAGACAGGACAATTATCTACTTGACCATCATGAAGCAACCCTACACCGGTTCCTTCCTTCCAAGATGCAGTTTCACACGGACTCATCATCAGGTAATCCTATCCAAGATGCAGTTTCACACGGACTCATCATCAGACAACCCTACACAGGTTCCTTCCTTCCAAGATGCAGTTTCACACGGACTCATCATCAGGCAACCCTACACAGGTTCCTCCTTTCTAGATGAAGTTTTACAAGGACTCATCATCAGGCAACCCTACATCGGTTCCTTCTCATTTCCAAGATGAAGTTTTACACGGACTCATCACCAGGAAATCCTACACAGGTTCCTTCCTTCCGAGATGCAGTTTCACACGGACTCATCATCAGGCAACCCTACACCGGTTCCTTCTCTTTCCAAGATGAAGTTTTACACGGACTCATCATCAGGCAACCCTACACCGGTTCCTTCTCTTTCTAAGATGCAGTTTTACACGGACTCATCATCAGAAAATCCTACACAGGTTCCTTCCTTCCAAGATGCAGTTTCACACGGATTCATCATCAGGCAACCCTACACAGGTTCCTTCCTTCCAAGATGCAGTTTCACACGGACTCATCATCAGACAACCCTACACAGGTTCCTTCCTTCCAAGATACAGTTTCATACGGACTCATCATCAGGCAATCCTACACAGATTCCTTCCTTCCAAGATGCAGTTTCACACGGACTCATCATCAGGCAACCCTACACCGGTTCCTTCTCTTTCCAAGATGAAGTTTTACACGGACTCATCATCAGGAAACCCTACACCGGTTCTTTCTCTTTCCAAGATGAAGTTTTACACGGACTCATCATCAGGCAATACTACACAGGTTCCTTCCTTCTAAGATGCAGTTTCACACAGACTCATCATCAGGTAACCCTACACAGGTTCCTTCCTTCCAAGATGCAGTTTCACATGGACTCATCATCATGCAACCCTACACAGGTTCCTTCCTTCCAAGATGCAGTTTCACACAGACTCATCATCAGTCAACCCTACACAGGATCCTTCCTTCCAAGATGTAGTTTCACACAGACTCATCATCAGGCAACCCTACACGGGTTCCTTTTGTCAACTTACAAAATTACAATTCAACAGGAATTCTTGGATGGCACCTACAAGCCCATCTCCAACAGGATTCTATCACCTCTCCAAATGGCATCTTTAAGCCCATTCCCTCTACCATCACATCACCAAGTGCAAATTTCTAGGCACTCTAGTGTTCAATCATCTTCCACCTTCAAGTCACAAATGGAAAATTCGCCAATCTAACTCTTCAGGTGTAAGAAGATTGAATAGGGGCAGCTGTTGTACCCCAAAATTTGCTCTCTCAATTCTCAAGGCTTTTCTCATAAAGATTCTCAGGATTTTAGCTTGCACAAGTGCATTGGGATTTTCCAGTACCAAAATTAAAAGGAAACTATCAAAAAGGGAGAAAATAGATAAAAATAACATTTTGACAAATCTGGAGGAAAACAGGTCTCCTTCGATTCTACATCCTTCGATTGACTCTTGGCCTCCTTCGATTTCTCAAAGTAGCTGCTAGCGTGCCTCTTTCGCCTGGGCATGTGACTTCTTGTTGCAGGTTTCGTTTGTGACTTTTGTTGCCTGCATGCTTGCAATCGAAGGCCATGACCTACTGGTCACATGTACCCCCTGCAAGGCAAGTCTTTGTTTGGGCACTCACCTTCTGTGTGCCTGGATGAAAACTTCAGTTGAGCAAGAGCCTCCTTCGAATGCAACTTGGATTACATCCTTCGTTTTTAGCAAAAGCCTCTTTCGAATGCAAGTTTAGGTACATCCTTCATTTTGAGCAGGAGCCTCCTTCGAATGCAACTTGGGAATACCCTTTGACTCAGAAGCCAGGAACCTCCCTCGCGCTAAAAGGCAATGACTCCCTTTATGTTTGTTTCGATCCACATACTTCGATTGGGCAACATTGCTTCCTTCGAACACGGACTTTCGATTGGGAAATATGTTTGCTTCGACCCAGGCTTCGATTGGGCAATATGCTTGTTTCAACCACAAGCTTCGACTGAGGGAAAGGCTTCCTGGTGGTTTTCTTCAATTCAAAAGTCAAATATCTTCTAAAAGCTTCTTTCGATTCAGAAGTTAATAACCTTCTGAAAAGGGCCATTCGAAGAACACACAGTTGGTCCATTGGAAGGACACACAGCTGGTGAAAACGAATGTCGTGTTGTCCTAGTCTGGTCGAAAGGTGTAGAAAGATGGAGGATTAGACTCAAAAGATCAAGTTGAACATTTAGAACCATAGGCTAGGCCACGTGTCTTCCCTTTTTAGGCTTGTACCCATTTGTTATCTAAGACCACTTGCACTTAATAGCACAGTACTACCTTTTAGGAAAGTTTGTCTTGAGCCTTGCGCCTATTTTCCTTCAGAAGGAAGTAACCCCATCTGAACCATTCATCTTGCTTTTGTGGCACAAGTGGACATTTACTTTCCAGCTGGGCCTTATTTTATTATTTTCTGCACCCCAACTGCCAAGAGGCCCCCACCTGTACTTTCACGTTACATTATTTTATCATTTATTTGCAAGGCTGGCTTTGGACAGCATGTCCATTCTTTCTCTATAAATAGAGGAATATTTACAAAGCTCAGGGGGATTTTTGGACCAGAGGAACAAATCTCCCAAATTTTCTCAAACACCACAAATCTCTCAAGTCCCTTCAACACTTGTGAGAACAAGCCCAAAATCACATACTAACTTCCTTAGATTCTGAAGAACAAGTACTCTTCAGTATCCTTCGAATCCAGTTTGAAAAGAAACATAAGACTTGTTTCTTTCCTTCCTTCGAATCCAGCATTCCAAGCACAGCTGTTGGCCCCCTCTTTCAAATCCAGAACCCTGGGCCTCCACTCAAGGTCCCACGTCCATTCAAGGCCTGAAGCAAGATAAGTTATTCTTACCTTTGAACTTTTCGTTTCATAACATGTAAATACAATTCCTTTTCGTTTGAAACATTGTACATACCATTGTTCCTTTCGTTTCCACATTTTTAACATATTTTTCAGAGCTAACCCTTTCATTTTGCTTTCTGTTTACCTGAACTTGCTTTAACTATTAAACTGTTTACAAGAAAAATACTAGCATGGCCCCAGGCCATGTTGCCATTTAATGCTTTAAATGAAAGAAACGGGAAACAGGAAATAGGAAACAAAGCTTCTGGCTTCTACCCTTTTTCTCCAGGTCAAACGAAAGAGACAACCAGGAGGAAAACCATGTTGACTTCTAGGCCCAAACGAAAAGCACGCCTTCACTGATTCCAGGCTCAAACGAAAGGCATTCCCTCACTGCTTTCAATCTCCAGTCGAAGAAGGCAACAAGACAACAAGGCAGAGCCAGAAGGTTTCGCCATGCACTGGTTTCTAGGCCAATCGAAGGACAGGACCTCACTAGAACCAGTTCCCAATCGAAGGACAGGACCTTACTGATGCCAGTTCCCAATCGAAGGAGGCTAATAGAATGCAAATCGAAGGGTTTTCTGCCTCAATTGAAAGATCCATTTTTCTTGCTTTTACCTTATTTTTGCCTTTATATTCTCATGCAATTCAATATGGTTGTAATAGTATAGGATATTTATTTCTTGCATTTTTATTGCTTTGTACAAATACTAGTAATTAGATGTGTATGGCAAGATAAAATCAACAAGTAGACAACCCAAAAATCAAAGACAAAATGTATGCAATCAAACACACTTGCACACATGCACCCTTAGGGTAATTCCACTTGTTGCCTTATAAAAATGGCCATGTTATGCATGTGGGATGTCTTAGCACAAACGAATTGAAAAAATATTATAGTCCCTCGATGACGCTATCAAAGTTGCCTTTCAAAATGATCTTAGTCCCTACAGAAAAGTGCTAAGTCATTTCACAACATTGCTATCATGGTCATACGATGACCCGCGCCTGTCCCGTTAACATCCCAACGCAAGGTTGTTCACCAAATACAATGGTGAAACAACACTGTTAAAAGGGTTAAAACACAAGAAAATCTTTGAGTAAATAGGGTAGACAACTCTTAGTTACTTGATCAAACTTGCAAAAATATCCTTGCCATTTTTCAAACACACTTCACAACACAACTTCAAAAACAATTTCCAAACAACTTTCAAAACATTGAATTATCTTTTCAAAAAGACACACACCTTTGTATATATTCAAACAAGAATCATTACAAAGGTTGCCTAGACAAGGCATCTTTTTTAAAACATTTTCAAAACCACACACACACAAAGCACCATTTCAAACAATTGAAAAGCAAAGGCAAGTGATCTAAAACAAGTAACTAAGAGCCCATGGATAACCATGGATGAAAAGGGTGCTAGCACCTTCCCTTTTCATAATCTACCCCCCGAATCCCCGAAAACATCTCAAAGGTCTTTCCTGTGCTTTTTGACCTTTCCTTAGGATAAAATAAAAAGTCGGTGGCGACTCTTGCTAAACCGAACAAGTGTGAAAACAAACGCAAATCCCAAGTCAGTTCTCCCACCGTATCACAGAATCAATTTGATCTTATCCCTATGTCATACACTGCTTTATATCCTTACCTGGTCCAACAAGGTGTGATTACTACAAGGTCTTTAACTCCTCTAGATCCTCTTCCAGCCAGATTTAAGTCTGACCTCCACTATGAATTCCATCAAGGAGCTGCAAGTCGTGATCTGGAAAACTGCTTCGCACTGAAGGCAAGAGTGTGATAATTGATAAGAGGAAATGTTTTGTCTTTTTCATATATTCCTCTCCATGAGGTTGTCAACACTCCTTTGCCAAAAAAAAGTTCCTGAAGGCTGGGTTAAAGCATCTCGAGTCACTTCCTAAAGCTAGTGGATCGATAGGACAACTCATCCTCGTCGTTGATTTAGTCATTAGGCCATGTTTTCTTTTCATTTTTAATTTCCTTGTTTGTATTGTTATTTGCACTAAAACTTGCCTGTTTATGAGTGTTAATTTTAATGAAATGAGCGTTGCATTATTTTGAATCAATTCATTCATATTCACTTTGCGCTTATTCATGCTTTCTGCTTTAAAAATCAATATTTCTCTCATTTTCCTCATTTATCAAACTTTTGTTTATGCAAAGATTGGATGGAGGATGATGAAAACGAAATACTCATAATTGTTGTTAGTATGCTTTCAAATAAAACTCTGCTGATGATGTAAGGCATTATTTCAACTCCTAAACATTGGAGAAATAAGGATATCAATCCCTTGTCAACCCCTTTGATTCTAGAAGTTGGTGTTTCTTTTTGTATAAAAAACCCATAATTTTAACCTTGGGTAGGGTATTTCTTAGTTAATTTGGATGTGCAATCATTCAAGGACCTTTCAATACAAGTTCCAAATCACAAGCTTTCCTTCGCATACATCAAAGAAGTGTCGGAGAAGATAATCCATAAGTGACAATGATGGTTCTCGGTAATTATTAAGCCAGACAGTCATTATCTTTCCAGATCAAAGAAAAAGAATTTGAAGAAAAAGTCTGCTAAGTCAAAACCAAAAGGTGACTTAGGCAAAAATTAGGGTATCCCGCTAACTGTGAGCTCAATAGACACAATTCAGGCAAAAGTTAAAGATAACAAAAATCAATCAAAAAAAGGTCACCAAAATCCTCAATAAAAACAAAATGTTGTGACTACCAAGAAGATATAAGTGATTCCTTCCCAAAAATCGCTTGGCTTTTGAGCCATCATTAGTGCAATTTCAAAATCTCTTGGAACCTGAATGCATAGCTGGATTTAACTGAACGTAGGACTGAAGATCATCACGAATAATGGGATGGGTTAAAAATAAATTTTGAGTCTTATATCTTTTCACTACTACGTAAAAACAAATTTAACAACGGTTGGGAAAGATATATAATCACGTGGGACCATCCGTTGTTATGTAGCATGTGGTTGTATATGCGGTACTTACAATCACAGTCATGGGACCATTGTTGTATTCTAGAAAGTGTGTGCCATATCACAACAGTTCTTTAACCTAACCGTTGTGATATAACTAAAGGTCCCATATTCGATCCTCAACATCAATATTAAATTATTTATATTATTTTGGTTATCATTCAATATACAATCACATTTAGGTTTTATAACCGCTGTCAAAACTTCCTCTGTTTAAATTTGCAATTCTCTGCTTCTCAAATTCTTCCCATTTTTTATCTTATAACTATTATAATCATATCATATAATTTACAGCAACCCGTATTTTTGTTAACCATGTAGAAAGAACATAAAAAACAACTAACATTGTGCATCAAAAGCCAATATTAATATTTACATCAAAGACAATATCTTTAAGTCAAAAGTAATATTCACATCATCATATACATAAATTAACAAGTCATTAGCACATCTAAATAAATCAAATAGCATGACCCTTAAGCACATTGTGGATACATCCAATATTTACAAAGATCGACAGAGTCCTCAACAGGGAATGGGGTTACATCGTTAAAAATCTTAATAAGAAAGAGCAAAAAAGTGTTTAAAATATATGTCAACTTATATATTAATATATGTAAACATATTATGGCATATATACCTTATCCAATGAATCAACAATGCCGGCAAGGACAATGTTTAACACGTGTTTCATGACATAATACACACACTCGTATGTCCTGGGTTGCTTCCTCATCTACAAATGGATGTAACCACACATGAATGTAACTACACATGAATTTAAATGAAAGAAACAAGGCCACTTACTTTAGGAGAGATCCATGAGGGGTTTCTTCTAACATTGTTTATCATATTCACTTGCTCCACAATACTGTATATTTAATATGAATAAAACATATTACATGCTAAACTACTTACAATATCAAATAAAATAAATTAAACATACACTTACGAATTAATAAACTCTTTCATTTTCTTGTTGAGTGGGTCATGCAAGGAACACAGTATAGTTATCGTATTCGTCTTAAATGATATTATGATCAACTAATAATTACCACTGAATAAACATGAGCATATATGTTATTAGTATTTTCTAAAATAAAACTAAATATATAATACATAAACATGAATTACAAAAATACTTACGAATAGAGAAATAGTGCGAAGTAACATTCTTTTCCTCCCTTATTTAACCGTTTTTTCAAGTACTCTTGAATGTCTTTTGGTTCATTATACGCCCATCGAATAAAAAGAGGATCCAAGATTCCATAAATACTCGATTTATTCAACTCTATACAAACACGGTAAATGTACCTAAATGGTTAAAGAAAACGAATAAATTAACTAAGGAAATACAAAAAATGATATTGTGTATATTCAACTATATACTTTTGTGCCCCAAACTTGCAATATCCCTACGCCCAGGCACTTATATCCACCAAAAAAATCCCTTACATCTTCAGTATTGTAATAGAATAAATTCACATATGAACAATATTCTAGTGAAAGAGGTTGCACATCATTCATCACCTCAATGTTCAAGTATAACGTAGTGATTTCATTTGAGTTAGGGTCCAATAACTCATTGCAGTTAGCTGGAGGGAGGAAAGGGGCTGAACAATTACTTCATTTTGTAAAAGTACGATGTACAACACTTCTACTTGGAGTTTGATCATGATCATGATCATCATCACTATCAACATAACATTGATCTTCGTTTGTATATTGTTCGAGGTTTTCACTTAAGCTCTACATTATAATATATATATATCATACATTTCCGATAAAACACTAAAATCTCAAGTAAAGCACATACTAAATTCCATGATCAATGGATGTTAAATATCCTTTTTCTTTGAAGATTCCTGAAGTATATCTACAAATTTTTTCTAATGGCTTCAAAGAAAATCCATTGAGTTTTTTCATTAAGATTCCTCCTCATCCTAATTCACACCCATCAATTTCTATAATTAAATAATCTAATTCTAATGGTAAAGCCAATGGTTCTAATGTTTTAATTTGTTCTTTCAATTGTTGAACTATTTTGATATTTTGTTCATTGAATTTTCTAACTCCTTTCTGTTGTGCCTTATTATATAAGGGAGAAGTTAATTTAGACAAATTTTTGAAATATGGGCTAACATAATTTACTAATCCTAGAAAAGACTGTAATTGTTTTAAAGTCTTCTAATTTATCTGAAAATTCTAAATTTTTTTCTAGAAATATGAGGTTGTAATTTAATAGTTCTATTTCCTATTTTCGTCCCTAAAAAAGAGATATATAATTTTCCAATTTCAATTTTCTTTTCTGAAATTATTAGACCATGTTTTTCGAATAAAGAAAAAATTATATATAAATGTTCTAGATGTTCTTTTTCAAATTTAGAAAAAACGAGAACATCATCAATGTAAACACAAGTAAAATTGTAACCTTCTTTAAAAATGTCATCCACCATTCTTTGGAAGATTTGTGGAGCATTTTTAAGTCTAAATAGCATTACTAGCCATTCAAAATATTCCAATGGACAAGAAAAAATTGTCCACTCAATGCTATCTTTACGCATTTTTACTTGCCAAAAGCTTGATTTTAAATCAAATTTAGAAAACCAATTTTTACCTTGTATTTTGTTAATTAAAGTGTCTTTGTCAAGTATACAGTATTCGTCTTCAAATGTATTGTTATTTAATCTTCTATAATCAAAAACCATTCTGGATTATCCTCTTTTCTTTTCCGCTTTTTTTTTTTTAACAATAAAAGCAGGGGTTATGTGTCTAAAATTTTATTTTTGAATAATTCCTAATTTCAACAATTAGTTAATGTGTATTTTAAATTCTTCTTGTTACCAATTTTCATACTTGAAATTAGGTGATTTAATAGTAATGTTTGGGTTGATAATTTCTAACTTACATAGAATTTTAATTTTTTTTTCAAAATTTTGTAGGATTTTCTCCTATTATTTCAGTTTTTTCTAATTTTTTAATTATTTATTCTAGGTCATAATTTTGTAGGTTTTTTATGAAATTTGTAGTGTCTATTAAGTGTAATTCATTTTCTATACCATTGTCTAGGTCTAAATTTAAATCTTGTTGTTCTATATTATTGCAAGAACATTTATCCTTGTTTCTCTTGCAATTGCAGGTTTCAGGTTTTTTTATTTATGGTTTAAAGTTTGAAATAATAGGGTATTAATGAATAATTTTTACTTATTTTCATATAATCCTTGTTAATACTAATTTGTCTGTAATTTTGAAGAATAAAGTCTAATCCCATAATAATAAGAACAAAAAGATTCATGTCTCTAACCCAAATTTTTGGCCATTGATAATAATCTGACAAATAATTACAATTTGTCTGAAATTTTACTTGGATATTTTTAAATTGTGAATCTATCAATAATTTAGTTTCATCAAACTGTGTAGAATATGATGATTTTACTTTAACAATTTTATTTTTTAAGTCCTCTGTGATTATTTTTTCATCTATTGTAGATGAAGTTGCTCCAGTATCTACTAAAATTAGTAAAGTATTTTCATAACCATGAATATTAATTTTTGTTGGTATTATAATTTGTATTAATTTATCTTTATTGCATATAGTGGTACATGAATTTTACAAGATTTTTCTGTATTATTTATAATGTTAACTTCTTTCTGAGTAATTTTGGTTAATTTAAAATTAGTTTCATAGACCGGTAATTTTTCTTTTCCGATGATTTCTACTAATTTTCTAATATTTTCTTCTAAACATTCAAGTCTTGCTTCTAATTTGTCAACCTTATTTTCTAAGTTTTAAAACTTGGTTTCTATCTTATTTTCTAAATAATTTTTATTTTTGGAGAATTTGAATTTTCTGAGATTTCCTTAATTTTATTTTCTATGCTAAAATATTTTTTAATGCAATTTGAACATATTTGTTTTAAACAAATTTGACATTTACATCTTTTATCAAAAGAAGAAAACCAATTACATTTGAAGCATCTAATGTTGTCACTTCTAGCTTTGTAGTTTCAATTTTTCTAATAGAGTATAACTATTATTATTTTCATCTTCGAGAGGAATTTCAATTTCTTCATTTTCTATTCCTTCTAGGGAGCAAATACTCCAAATTTCAAAATTGTCTGAAATATCTGAAGTTATTTCTATAAGTCTTGTTAAGGTTATATTTTCTGACATGTTTTTCTTTATTTAAATACAGTTTTTTAGCATTAGATTTTCTTAAATAATTTTTCTTAAATCTAGGCTGATTCTTCTGATTTTCATAATCAGGATGCTTGCCATATTGTGAGAAGTATAAATTTGTTTACAGAACCCTACACCAATGTGTATTTTTAAGTGAGATCCGTCCGTTTGTGTACTATTTTTATTTTATTTTTTCGGTTTTCACCATCGATATAGTCCGGTTTGGAGGTCAGTTTTGACATCATGTGACTTCAGCCCCTTTCCAATTACAATTGCGGAGTTTAGACCGTGATCCTCCCTACCAAAATTCAGTGTCAATCACCACTGAACCAACCAATTATTATTAGTTATCTTTTTTATTTTTTACTACAATAAATTAGTAGGGGTTTTAAACCCCATTAAATAATAAAGTTCTGGAAAAAAAATTTAAATACACAAAGTTGTGTGTTAGTAATATATATCAAATGACTAAGTAGAAAAGTGAAGTAATATTAGAAAAATAATTTGTTCACAAATTTTAAGTCTTTCTCAATTACGTGACAAATTTTTGAGTCTTAGGTATCTTCAATTAATAGTTTATGCTCTACTGATTTCTTCAACACTCTAACATATTTAATAATATTTTTAGATGTTGAATCTCCGATTTCATGTTTGGTTGCATATCTAAGTGTTTTTCAACTCCACTTCTTACTATTCATATGACTTTAAGATTATCCACTACAATAAATATTCGAACCCAGCCAAATAAAAATATTGATACTCTTACTTCCCTTACTTTCTGTTGAAGTAATTTTAAGACACTTGCTCGTTTTCTTCGTGCAAATCACATAAAACAATAACATTGTCAGAGGACGCTTTTAATATTCACTTATAATTTGTTGTAACTAACAACTGTATGTATCTCTCGTGAAAATATATTAGGCACTAAAGGACGCTTTTAATATTCACCTAAGAGTTTCTAAAATACGTGTCATTTTGTTGCCTCTATTGTATGATCACTAATATAATATGTATACTAACTTGAAAGGAGTGAGTCTTTCATATTGAGGAATGTAGTGCAATGAATCAATCAAATAGCACATTATTATATATTTATCTCAAAAACATTGATAATTAACAAAATAGAGAAAGAAAGAAATGAAGAGGATCATGATTCTGAATTTTAATCTCGGTAAAGTTGATGAGTTTAGATCGGAGAAGCTAAAGTTGCTATTATAATTATTATGTTATTATTTGTATTATTAGTTTTTTTTTTAACTTTTGTTTCTTACACAAATATCATAAAATGATAAAATAAGTATTTTTGTATCTCATTCATTTCTCTCATTCTCTTTCTCACTCACGCATACAAGCTTTGTAAAATATCTTAACCAACTTTTCTACATTCTCCATTCATCCTTAACACAATCATCTACAAGGTTTTCACACAGATCTCACACACTACACATTCCACTCACAAAAATCTCTAAAATTGTGGGTCTAAAATTCACAAATATTCTCTTGTTGTTGAACACTGATACATTACTTTATTTTTGAAATTTTAGTGACATTCTAATCATGGAACTTCAATGACAGTCAGGGGCGGAGGTACTTGCAATTGAGGGGATGCAAGTGAACCCGAGTTCTGAAAATTTGCATCAATAATTCAATTCTTTTAAACTTTGCACCTCCTGACCTTTTACATTTTGCACCACACTGCATTGAACATTAAAGTTGCTGCTATACGTTTTTTCACAAAAAATTATAAGTGACGAGAGAGAGAGAGAAATTTGATGTGTTTCTCTATCCTACAACTTGTGACAATATAGAGAGAGAGAGAGAGAAATTTAATGTGTCTACTGCAACTACAGTACTTATTTTGTATAAAATATACCACATCTCATGACTAATGAATTATTTATAGATATTGTACTTTGCTAATACTAAAATTAACAACGCAGCACATGGCTTAATAAAGGAAAACAATCCAATTAATATTAACTTATATATTGGACAATTCATTTATTTGTCATTTTTTAAAATCATACAATACTCAACCAAAAAAAAATCATACAAGACTCTTACATAACAGTTAGCAATTAATAAAAGTAACGATTATCTACTAATAAAAATAAAATTATAAAAAAAAATAGAACATAAATTATATGATTTAAAATGAAAAAATACATATTTTTTTATAAAATATTAAATAATTTATATATAACACAATCATATCAAAATATATAATAAAACTCAATTGTTTTAACATTAAAATTATATATATATATATATATATATATATATATATATATATATATATATATATATATATATATATATATATATATATATATATATATATATATATATATATATATATATATATATATATATATATATATATATATATATATATATATATATATATATATATATATATATATATATATATATATATATATATATATATATATATATATATATATATATATATATATATATATATATATATATATATATATATATATATATATATATATATTAAAACAATTTAAAATAAAATTATGCACTCTTGACTTTGGGTCTAGCTCCGCCTGATAACAGTTCACTAAACCAGTGAAAAAAAGAATAGAGAAGAAATTGAAAGTGAAAATTCATATCAATTAACAAAGAAAATTACAAAATAAAATAACAAAACAGAATAACAAAAACAAAAATTCTTAACATAAAACTGATAAAAAAATAAATCCTAGAAATTCTTTCTTGAATCACTTCATCTTTTTCACCACAATGATAGTGATGGTGAGAATCTAAGAGACACAAAAGATTATAGCAACGATGGTAGATAGCATAAATCCGAATAACACACAGACAATGGAAGCAATGAGCATGATAACTATAACTTTCACGATGTTGGAAGTAATTCATTTTCAAAAGATGTTGTTATTCATAAGTAGTAGAGCTTATGAGGTTGTTAGTCAGAAGTTGTAAGCTTCTGAGACTGCTTAGTTAGAAGTAATAGTTTGATGTAATCAGAAGTTGTTATTAATCGGAAGCAGAAGCTTCTGAGGTTATGCTCAGAAGTATGCTTAGCTTCTGAGTTCTGGAGTTAAGTTTGTTAGAGTAGCTGTTAAGTTTAGTATTTCCTAGTTTGTACCTTTTAACTTAGTCATTAGGTTTACTTTTATTAGGGCCTACGTGGTAATTTACTTTGTATATAAATAGACTAGTAGTAGCAATCATTTGTATCATTCCTTTTGTAAGCTTTATAGTTATCATTTTAGTAAATATATTCTCTACCTTTCCTTCATTTATTAACCTTATGCACCAACAAATTGGTATCAGAGCCTGATTGGAATCCATGGGAAACACGAGTCAAGCGGTGAGGTGTTGTGTGATTGATTTTAATTCTTGAATTCGTGTTGAATCTTTAAAAAAATTGAACAAAATCACATTTTTCTGATTCTGTGAGATTGGGAAACACTGTGTTTGTGAGATTTGAGTGTTGTGTACAAGGTTGAAGATGACCGGAAATGATAGTCTAAGCACCAAGCTTCCATTATTTAATGGAAAAAACTGGAATCATTGGATAACTCAGATGCGTGTGTTGTTTGGTGCTCAGGATGTTCTTGAGCTTGTTACAAATGATTATGTTCCAGTTGCAGCAAATGCGACGGAAGAACAGAAAAATGCACGGAGAGATACAAGAAAGAAAGACCAAAAGGCATTATTCTTCATCCATCAGTGTGTGGATGAGAACGTGTTTGAAAAAATTGTTGATTCGACGATGGAGAAGGTTGTGTGAGACACACTGAGTAGGTGTTACGGTAGTGACGCATCAATGAAGAAGGTGAAGCTTCAGTCTCTCAGAAAGCAGTATGAGAATCTCAACGTGAAGGACAACGAGAAGGTTTTTGAGTACATCTCTAGAGTGATTCTGATCACTAATGAGATGAAAGCTTGTGGAGAAACTCTTTCTGAACAAGTAATCATAAAGAAGATATTGAGGTCGTTTACTCCTCAATTTGATTACATTGTTGTAACAATTGAACATTCTAAAAATCTGGACACCATGAGAATAGAAGAGCTGTAAAGCAGTCTAGAGGCGCAAGAGTTGCATTTGACTGAAAAAACTTTTGAGAGGAAAGTTGAGCAAGCTCTGAAAGCTTATTTTTTCAAGAAGGACCAGAAGTAGAGAAAACATGATTGATCTCAAAAGTCAGAAGTCTTATATTCTGATGAAAAAAACTTCAGAAGGGAAAGGAGAAGTATTATAAAAGAATGGTTCAGTGTTATTGTTGTAAGTAGTTTGGCCACTTTGCTAAAGATTGTTGGTCAAAGAAAGAAGAAGTAAAAATAGCCAGAGGAGATTTTGATGATGAACCTGTGCTATTAATGGCTTATGAATCTAATGTGGAACCAGTGAAATTGTCATTTTCTGATTCTGAAGGGAAAGAAGATGACTCTGAGTATTCTGACTCTGAATGAGTGTTTGGATATGATTCAGAATCAGAAGATGACGCTGAAGATTCTGAAGATGAGTCAGAATCTGAGGTTTCTGAAGATGACACAGAATCTGAGATTTCTGAAGATGACTCGAAGTTATAAGATGACTCCGAAGCTGAAGACAAGTCAGAATTCAAAGGTGATTTTAAGTCTGAAGAAGAATCAGAAGATGAGTCAGAATCTGAAGAAGATTCTACTTCTGAAGATGAGTCAGAACTTGAAAGTTATGAAGGTGAGTCAGATTCAGAGGATGAAGAATCTTCTGGAAACTCTAAAGATGAGTCAGATGGTGAATCTAATTCTGATCCAGATTTTGAATCTGGTGGTGATCATGCTTCTAGAAGGTAAAACTTTGAAGACGTAGGTTCTGGAGGACAAGATTCTGAAGATGATCATGTTTCTGGTGAAAATCATGTCTTTGAAGGTGGACCTTATGAAGGAGAAGCTTCTAAAGGTAATTCAGCCCATTGACGACGATCATGATTCTGAAAGTGGAACTTCTCAAGGCAGAGCTTCTGAAGGTGATTCAACTTTTGAAGATGATATTTCTGAAGGTATTGGTTCTGAACGAGGTCCAAAAGCTAACAAAGGTGGAGCTTCTGATGGTAGTCAAACTTCTGAAGAAAGTCCAGAAGGAGCTATTGTTCCAGAATTAGAAGGAGATTCTGAACAAGTTCAGAGGCCACATAGAGTCAGAATTATACCAAGGAGATTTGTAGAGTTTGATAAGCTGCAAGATACTGAAGGGACTCTGAGGTATGGAGTATTATTCCATTCTAGTGTTAGATCAGATGCAGAGTTGATATGCTATTCATACTCTGATTGATATGAAGACAAAGTTGATAGAAGAGATACTTCTGAATATTTTTGTTTGTATCTGAAAAATCTTATTTCTTGGTGCTCTAAGAAGTAACTGATGGTTATGATGTCAACATGTGAAGCTCTCAAGAAGAAAGTGTGGTTGAAGGTTGTGAAAGAAGAGCTTGATGCTATGAAAGAAGCAAGACTTGAGAGTTAATTGAGCTTCCGAAGGAGAAGAAAACATCAGCGTCAGATGGGTCTTCAAGGTGAAATATGCATTTCTAAATGGAATATTAGAAGTTGCACACTGTAGCAACCAAAAGCAAATTGCAGGTGTTCTGATGAAGAATGTTAAGACTGAACACTTTATCTGTTTGAGAGATGGAATTTGTGTTGAAGATTTTTGGTTAGCAGAATGTGAATTAAGGGATGGTGTTGGAAGTAATTCATATTCAGAAGATAATGTTATTTCGAAGCAGTTGAGCTTCTGAGGTTGTTAGCCATAAACTATAAGTTTTTGAGATTGCTTAGTTAGAAGCAGTAGTTTGATGTAATCAGAAGTTGTTATTAATCAAAAGCAGAAGTTTCTGAGATTACGTCCAGAAATATACTTAGCTTCTGGGGTTTTGGAGCTGAGTTTGCTAGCGTAGTTGTTAAGTTTAGTATTTCCTAATTTATACCTTTTAATTTAATAATTAAGTTTATTTTTATTAAGGCATACGTGATAACTTATTTTGTGTATAAATAAACTATTAATAACAATCATTTGTATCATTCTTTTTGTAAACTTTATAGCAGTCATTGCAGTAAATATAGTATCTCTTACATTTCCTTCATTTATTAACCTTATTCACCAATAAAGTATACCTCCACCGCTAACAGCATGAGTGTATAACACTGTATTAAGCATTGCGATGAGAAAGAGTGAGTGTACGAGAACAACTAACAACCTCATGAGAAAAGTGTGACAATTGACGAATTCCATCATGCCAAGACATGGTATGAACTCCACAGCAAAAAATGCAATCAGTGCCCAAAATAGTCAGATATTGGTGTTGCAGACTACAATGAACATCTTCAGGTCACTCGCTCCATTTTATTGTTCGAGCGTTATTGTTGTTGTTGAGTGTTGCTCGAGCGCCATTGTTGCTCTTGAACAAGAAACTTGAGGAAGAGGATACTATAGAGGGCTTGGGAGAATTAGAATAGAATAGAAGGTGGTTTTATAGTTGAGATTTAGGAATTTAAGACGTGTTTGGGAAGGTCAAGTAAAACGGAAAAAATGGGTTTCTTCAAAACTAGGTGAAAGGCGTGTTCAGTGTAGTTGGAGATTTGCCCAATTCACACACTTATGTTTTGTGGCTCTCCGATTAAAATCACACGATTCTTAGCATTTTTGAAATTAAATAATAAAAACTAAATATGTTTATTTGAACCACTTGATTATGATCAGATCAGATTACTATTAATAGTTTTACCAAGTCAATTCAATTTCCTTCCTGTATCGTCCTCTCTCTCTCTCTAAATCTTTTTATAAATCAAATTGAATTTACTTTTTACAGTTCTAATTTTACTTTTACTATTTTTCCTTATATTATTATATCTACTTTTATTTTTGATTTTTTTTATCTTTATCTTAATTATAGTTTTAATTAATTGTATTTCAATAAAATACTTAATTTCTATACACTTAAATTAAAATCAATTATCACTAAAATAAATACTTACATAAAAACAAGTCTAAATTCATAATTTTGTAAACATTCAATAAAAGAAAAAAAAAAATTTAATTTAATTTTTTTAATCAAATTTATAAAATGGTTGTGATAATATAGAGTTTTTTTTTTTTAAATAATAAAAAATTATGATTGATTGTTTTTAAATACACTTGTTATATCCATGTAAGAATTTCTCTTATCACGAACCCCTCCTCCCCTAGAGAATGGAAGAGTTAACATCGCATCAGCATAAAAATACTCATTAAAATATTTTCAGGTGTGAATAATTTTAAATAAATTTATGAGTTAAATGTATTTTATCCCCTCTAATAGTAGTGAATTTTGATTTACCTTTTTTTAAAAAAAATTATTTTAACTCTTCAACAAAATAAAATTTCGTCAAGATTCTAGCAGAATCTACATACGTGACGCTTGACATGATTTTTTTTATTTATTTATTTTTTTTTAAATTTCACGTGGAAGTTCGATTATTTTATATTTTTTTAAATTTTTTAAATATTTTTAAAGACTAAATATTTTAGAAAAATATGAAAGAAATAGTCTCTAATTTTTGGAATCTTAACCCAAGGTCAAGTTTGAAGGAATCTTATTTTGTTGAGGAGTTAAAAGAAATAAAATTTAAAAGAGAAGTAAATCAAAACTCGTTGCTATTGTAGAAGGTAAAATGCATTTAACCTAAAACAAACAATAAGTTTGTCCTAACGGGAGAAATTAAAAATTTTAAAAAGAAATTAAAAAATAATTGAATTTCTATATGGAATTTTAAAAAATTAAAAAATAAATAAAAAATAAATAAAAAAAATCACGTCAAACGCCACGTATGCAGATTCTACGAAAATCTTGACTCAGTCAAATTTGAGAAAATCTTATTTTGTTGAAGAGTTAAAAAAATATTTTCTTTAAAAAGACGTAAATTAAAACTCGTCAAGGTAAAATGCATTTAACCCTAAATTTATTTTACTCATACATTATATTACGGGCATAATATTATATTTCACTATACATATAAACAAAAATAATGAACTGTTGATTATCATTGTATGTTGACACTTAAGTAATTCATTAAAAGTGAATTTACCAATACACCATTTAAAAATTGGTGTGACGGTGCCCAATAGATTCCTTCAATATTGTGCTACAATCCCAAATACTCTGTTACTTTCAAATTAATTTACATGAAAATGACTCAATACTTGGCTATAAACCCATGATAACTAAATATAAGACTACACATATTGAAAAAGAAAATTGAATCAACAATCAATTTGCTTTTCTTTTTAAACACATACAAAATAAGTTATAAAATGACTATAAATTGATTTGTAAAGGTTGATTCCACCCTGCAGGTTGCTCATTCATGCCTGTATACTAGTGTTGGGTACTCTGGATTCCACATGTTATTCTTCACATAATCCTTAATTTCATCCTGCAACTCCACAAAGAAGCATGGATAAACATTAAATATATAAACATTTGAACTTGATGTTAAATGAGAATGAACTATTTCATGATAATTCATACTGGCATGGAAAACTTTCTGCTCAGTACAGTACATACTATGCCAAGCAAACATCAACGAATTTTAGAAAAGTGCAAACAAATATACCATCTATATCAAAAAACCACTGTAAGCCAAAGAAATAAGCAGTTAAAACCTAATTTCTGAAAAGCCTGTGGAAAGCTCACAAACTTAGAAGCATGGACAATAAGAAGTCCTATGTAAACAAGACACAATATAATCAAACAGAATAAAACTTTCATAAGTTCTCACTTTTAAAATTGTCAACCAAGGAACATTTTGATGAATACCCAACAAATTTCCACACATGTTTGCATCTTAAACATAAATCTTCTTTGGGCAAAAGGGTGTAAGAGTTTGGTTTTTCCTCAATGCAACAATACTAAGTGAAACTAATATTAATTTGAACCGGACCCTTGATCGTATTTAACAACCATGCATTTAATCAAAGATTTCCATTCTACAAATATTTAATAGCACAACATGAGGAGCAGTATGCTAGGGATGGAAGATGCACGACCTTTAAACAGTATGATTGTACTTTTCAGTTTGAATTCGGAAGTCACTTTGAGCCAAACAAGGGATCCCATTTAAGAGGGTAAATCTCTCACAGTAGCTATATTTTCCATTTATAAGACTTGAACCTAAGACTCACTATAGGAAAACCAATTTCCTTACCTTTTGTTCTAACAATATGTCCATATAATATAATGGGTCAATTGACAAGGTAAAAGAGATCTGCAACTTTTTTCTTTCACCAAATATTCAGACAAAAACTTATATCTTTTTCTAAAATGGAGCTTATCATTTACGATCATGGAGACATTTTTCGCATAAGACTATTAAAACTCAACATTGGCTTGGTATGTGGATATGTCCCCCCTATAAAAAATTGGGCAATCCTCTCTCACTGAGATAGCTTTTGAAGTTTAATTAGCTCGACTTGTTCTCAATTATCATAAATATAAAAAGAATAGTTGGAGTAAGGCACAATTCAGCTCTTAGAACTCAACACCAGTCAAATCAATCTTCCGTGCAGTAGATAAGCCTAGGGTAACAGATAGTACCAATTTATTCTATCTAGACCATACAAGTGTATTTTCAGACAAAATTATAAATTAATTCCATCCACTTTATTGTAGATATTACATCAGTATGTAGTCCACAAGTTACAAAAATAATCCATAAATATTTCGAAGCAAACAAAACTTACCGGACTAAGTCTGCGGAGCTCTCGAGCATCCATTTCATGATACCCTTCCGCTAGATCCTCCTCCACGGCCTCTTCTATAACAGCTGCAGCTACCTCCAAGGTAATATCTCGGATTCTGCAAATATGAATTAGTTTTGAGATAGATGAAACTTCATTTGAACTACCTCTTACAAACTATATTGCTTAATGAAAAGCACAGTTCAACCTGGATATTGAAGGGAAAATAACCCCTTTGAGGACCTCCTCTTCACTCATATATGCAGCCAGACTTCAGTTTCCAAAGATCAATCCAGTGCACAAATCAAATTTCAAAGTTAGACAGCAAATCAGAAAAAAACGATCCAATGCACAAATCAAGTGGTATGCACGGAAAGAAAATAGCTGTTATTGTAAGAATATATACAAAAGTATTTTGTACAATCTTGTACATTAGAGTAATTTAGAGTATCTTAGAATATTTCTTATGATGTGTCTCAAGGGAGACAAATTATTTCGGGAATCGTGAACTACGCATCTGACTCCACCAAAAGGAAGTAATCACTACTTGAAAAACCAATATTTGACATTGCAACAAAATACATGCACAAGTCCGGTATATCGTGGTTATTAAAGTATAGACAGTTGTAATCGACAATCATAGTTCCGAGTGTTTTTCTCTAAATTACACCCATTACTTTAGAGGAATCTGATTTGTGAATTTGGGAATGTGACATTCTCATTATTGGTGTAGGTTTTAAAAATATATTCCTAGTTATTATTATTTCCTGAGAAAAATGATATTCCCATGTTTCACTCAATTTTTCCCCATGATTTGGGGTGGGTATCCCATGATATGATGATGGAAGTTATATCTTAAATTTTAAAACATATTTCAAGCAAAGTTCAATATTTTAACCAAACAGATTTTCAAATTAACCACAGGGGATGTGTTGTATTATAGGAAAAGAAGATCTTACATTATTTCCTCTTTTAGGTATCACAATTTTACATATTTTCAGTTATTGAGACATATTTGTCAATTTTAGGAGACAATTAATAGAACTTATGCACATGAGTCTACAAATGCTAAGTTGTGTCTTTGTCAGTAAGCATGTCGATTTGGCAGCAAACAATTTACTAAGTCACAACAGCAGTATTTTCTGAAATTACTGAATCTTCTAAAACATACCGCTCAGCAGCAGCCTGTAGCATGCCATCAGATACGATCCTAGAGCCGGACAAAAGAGTTCCAAGGCCAATGCTGAAATAAAAAGAAATAGTGACAAGCAAATTAATTGTATGCATACAAAACCACAGCTTATATTGAATTTATGATCATGTGTGAAACAGCCAACCAACCCCGGAAATAGGTACATGTTGTTTCCCTGGTTGCAGTGTCCAATATGTCCATTTCCTGCAAATTATTAAGGAAAATTGCCATTGTATGTTTCCCTTAAATGAAACACCGTAAAAATTATAATAAATAGATTTTTTGTAGAAAACAAGTACTTTAGCAAGATAAAGAGGTTTTATATATTTCAAAACACTGAGAAAAAGTATCTTTTTTTAACAAGGCTTGTTTATACTGAGATTATTGAAGACACGTGAACAATATTCAGAATTTGAAGAGTATATAAATTGAGACAATAATAAAGCTAGAGCCACCCTTACTTGCTGTGATCAGTTTTATAAGTTGAATGAATGTATTGAGATTACTGTACCACCATAAATTAGGCTGAATATCTCACAGCATACCATACTTTTATACCATTTGTATTTAAGTCGTAGATGTCAATTAGAGATCTCAAATTTTATTTTTCCCAAGGGATGCTACTAGTCTCTGACTTGTGAAAATAAATAAAAACCTTATATAGAGATTTTCTTTAACATTATGTGCATATGTTCTCTTACTTTCGTCAACATTGCTAATGCAAAAAATTTAGGACACCGACACAGCTATCATGAAGTACTTAGAGAAGGAGCATACAGAATGTATATAAGCAAAGAGTATTTGAAATATTAGTCTGGGAATTTATAAAGTTATACCGAGATCCACATTACTAAATGGACTTCCACTTGCAAATATCATGTTGTCGCCTAAAATGGAGAACGCTTCTTCAGGAGTGCATTCAGCTGTCAAAGAATGAGGGCAGGGGTATGCAAACTATTATAAATCCATGTTGTCGGAAGCCACAGCACATCATAAAAGAAAGAAGAAAAATAATATATACCATTTTTGGTTGGATTTGACATGGCAAATATGGCTGGTCTTGTTGACGTTGACCCCTTGAGGGCCTCTAGTACCTAAAAATCAGGATGTCTTCATTAGTATAATGAAGGAAAGAAAATCAACAAAACAATTTATATACTAAGCATAAAATTATAGGCAATTCTTTCTTCCAATTTTCATTTTCACTATTTAGAGAATGCATGTGACGGTGCTGGTAACGTCAGAAAGTAATGACTTCTTTTTCTGGAACATAAACTTCAAGTTGGCTTATCAGCAAAATCCATAACTAAAAGATCATTCTCTAGAGTTTAAAACTTAGAGTCAAGTTGGTACGAAAATGAAATGGTATATACTAAGAGAGAATAAAGATTTAAGATGCCCAGGAATAAAGTCACCCCGCATGATCCACTAAAATTAGGAGATTGTTCTTCTCCTTTTGAAGTTCTCATTTTTCTTTCATATCTAGCATTGGATGGCTTGGTCTTTTTGTATGGGATAAATGCTTAAAAAATCATTTTACAATAGCTACCGAAGTTTCTACACAAGATTTTCAGCAACTTTCAAATCGAATCACTTATGAGTTAAGTTGGAAAATATTTATTTCACTACTTTATTGTTTCTAGACAATTCCATTATGTCAGTTTATTTTCCATTAAGGAGAGAATTAATTGTATTCCCTCTTTATGAGGAATAAACACAACTGTAAAGCTTTCCACAACTAGTGGGTTTTACCTATTGTCTTCAATATGGTATCAGAGCACTAGTTTGAATATTATCTTGCCAAAACATGGTTTGTGCCAAATAGACTTAAACAATAACTTGGTGTTTTGAAAAACGTGGTATATCTAATATCTTGTGACATTGTTAAAAAATGATGAAGTTCCTCGAAAAATTAGCATTGGTTTCCATCTGTGTAGAGTGTCATATTGGATTTGATATAACCTAAATAAGTATTTATAAGTAGAATACATTTTTTACCTTACAAGTCATTTTGCTGAATTCAGTTACAAATTTTCATATTTTCTGTTCCTTAATATAAGACTCACTTTGCGTAAAAAAAAATATACATATAAGACTCACTTTAAACTTTCACATGCATTACTGACTTCTTTATCAAAATACCTCTATTAAACTTATAATTGGTAAATCCAAATTTGTTTTTTCTCTTCTATTATATAATTATTGTAGGGAAAATTATGTACAAGTAACACACATTTTACAAACTTAATGCTACAGCCAGTTTTCTTAATATCCGTGAAACATGTAGGGGGACTTGTAATAAGGGGCGGATGGATAACTTGATAGAAGCGGTGCTGATTCCATAGTATTACTCAACCAAATACGTGTGCAATGTAAAGTAAAACCTAAACATCAGAAATATATATACCTCTTTTGAGAATAATCCTCCAACAGCAGATAGTCCTAGGAGGACATCAGGCTTCACTTGCTTAACCTGTTACCAGATATCAGCAACGATATATGAAGCAAGTATCCCAAAAGTTAAACAATAAGAAAATCAATAAAATTATACGGGCTGGGGGGATTTCCCTAACAGATGTGATGAGAGATTGGATAGCCTCATTATATTGCTGTTTTTCCCACATGTTTTTCCTTTTATTCTATTCCAGGAAATTTGATATTCGCTATTAAAGGTGCTAGCTAATATGCATGTTCATATTATAATGAAGAGAGAAGCCAGAGAAACTTGTTTTATCGGTTTAGGAGAGTGAAGAAGGAAAAGATAGAAAGAATGTCAAAGTTAATAAACAGAAAAAACTGTAGATGGATATAATAGGGTACAATACTAAGTAAAGGTCTAGTATCGATATTAATATAGTATTAGCCTGTAAGCAATTGGACTAAAATCTATCAAATCAAAATAAGGAAACAAATCAATGTTTTTCTGTAAAATTTGTCTTGGACATATTATCTGTTAGGGTATACACTTTTTTAATAATAACTGCTATAAAATGATAATAAGCTAGTCACTCCCATGGTTGAAAGTTAACTTTCAATCTAACAAGTTGGGTTCGTTATTCTTCAATTGCCAAGCATCAAAGGTGGTTAGGTTTAGCATATCCAAGCGCCCTAAGAACCTTTCAAAATTGGGTAATATTAACAGAAGCTAAAAAAAGCTACGTCAATAATTTGTTTTTATCTATCTCATACTATGGCAGTTTATAATTCATATTTGCATCTAAAGTGATATTTTAACAAACCACTTCTGCAAGACTTGCTCCTTCCCTTAGTCCTTGCCGGTCCAATTCTTTCAAATTTCTTGCAAAAGGAAGAGCATCTGGATCAATATTTTCACGTCCTTCTGTGATTAATCCCTGCATTTCCAGCAGCAATAGGAAAATTACATATCAAATGGTGATTAAAACATTTGAAAACATTCATAAATATGGCACAAAAAAAACTAATCCCCATTATAATGAGTTTGCACGGCTCACCAAAAAGTTAAATTATAAATAAAAATAAAGTCATCACAAATATAACTTCAATTCAAATGCTAAGGCTTACATTTTTTTGCAATCTTTCACAATAGCTAAAGAGGGTAAGTGGATAATACTGGTGATTTTCAAGATTCATAAATTCACAATAGCATTATGAATAGTAAGCCACTAAACTTAAACGAAAGAAATACCTATCAGCAGGTTCATAGGCTATCTATATGATATACCAGCTTAAACATCACAGCATGAAAGAAAATGAAATTCAAACAGGACGGCAATTATTTAGGTTATGCACCTACAAAAGAGAAAGGAAATAGGAGGGAGCTATGATGATCAAATTTAAAATTCAATCTAGCTGAGTGTTTGAATGGAATGATTTGAAACATAATAATCTCTTTGTGCATCAATTAAATGCAATAATGCATGACTAAAGAACAGTTCCTTATCTCTCCAAACTAATAATATGGCTCTTACTAGTTCAATGTTCCTTTTACATGGTATTGTTTATGACATTAGTAAAGTGGTAAGAATTATATTGAGTTACTCATGCATTTCAAACAGCAAACTCAGGCTCAGGTTATAAGTTAAATTTCAATACATATATATTTAAAAGATTACCAAAGTTTAACTATCTCTCTCAGCAAGTTGAATCCTTCTTTACATATTATGATATCATTCAAGGAAAATGGTTGATTGCTCAAAGATTTTGTGGAGTTTCTAAGCCTCGTACATTGCAGCATGACAAGGTTATGAAAGTCAACCCCCCAAAAATACATATACTAGAATTCAATTGAATATAAAATATGTAGAAATTTACGTTTCCTATCAGAAACAAAATTTACAACTACAAAGAACTGAACTATTTTAATATGGACATCATCAAAATATACAATACCTTTGCATCAACAACCCAAAATTGACTCTTTGCACTTTGAAAAGCGACTTCATTATTACCCAGCATTCTTGCCATTGTTTTTCTTGCTGCATTAAGAACACCGATTCCAGCACTGCAGAAATACAGATATAACCTATGAGACAACACACCGAATGTGAATATCCTAAGTGACTATGAACTCGACAAAGGCTTCTAATTGCAACAACTATTCAATTCAAATCTTTCATTAACAAACCTAACAGACTTGATAAGGGATCGTAAATAAAATACTCAGTATGGATTTGGAACTTGGAAATCATGTGCCTGAACTATTGCTTTTGCAAAAGCAAAATACTCCAGGGATTTCTTCTAGAAACAATGACATAGTGGTCTAACTTAAACAGGGAGAAGCTGAACGGTATTTCTTTGAATAATATAACCTGTACACAATATATATAGACCAGGCTAAATAATTCATTTCCTAAAATAAGAGTTGACTTGCTTTTTAATAACTAATGATTTACCTTAGTAACAGAATAATTTACGATAGTTATTCATGCAAGTGCCCAGAAATAAATTTCCCACGGTTTGTTCTTCAATCAGTAATGGAGTGTCAAATAGCTTTAGGTTTATATTTTAGGAGGATTGTGAGTGGGATATAATCTGTTTCATGAGGCCTATCATTGCCTATACTAGAACAAAGATGGGCAGGCTATTATAAGAAATAATATGAAAAGGAGTGGAAGGTATGTACTAGGAGTGAAAAGATATGAAATTCCTATTTTACTTTCTCTCTATTAATTTAATAGAGAGATATTAACACAGTAAGGGCAGGAGTAAGTAAGGGAAGGGCAGGAGTCAGTAAAATATAATATAGGGAAGGGTAGGAGTCAGTAAGGGAACAACTCTGAAGATATATATATATCACTTTTAAGATGTTAGATTCAGAAAAAAACTGAACGATATGTCATAATAAACTTTAATTCCCATATACTGATTCTGCTCACTAGTCTTCCAATCATGATAGGAGAATTTAAACTGTTGACATGTTCCAAAGTGTTAGGCCACACTCTCCTATATTTAGAACTCTTCACTTGTTTTGTTCAATCTCACAAACAACGTCCCATTTGTTTTTACTTTATGTATTATTTGAAATAATTGTTTGATGTGACAAATAAATAATGGGTTGTCCCTCCACTTTTCCAGCAATTTTTCTAGACATAAAGATTTTGGTAGGACATGGAGGCCAAATGTTTGTGGAACTTACAGTTTTTGCAGTTCTTTTGTTGATTTAGGGGGAACCAGTTAACCAAATACCAATATTTTTCAGTATATCTATTTATCCAATGACACAATAAATATATCATGACACATTTTCTAGATATTTCATCATAAACTGTGGTTAGGATAACTGGTTCTTTGAGCTAAAAAACTGTGTCAAATCATAAAAACCTAGTCATCCTTTCCCGAGAGAAGATAACTTGCTAACCTTCCAGCACCAGCAACAACTATCTTCTGCTTGGGGAAGTCAATCATTGGCCTTCCTTGAGCTCTTACAGCACCTAGAAGTCCAGCTATTGCAACACCAGCTGTCCCCTGGATAGATGATTTCACATACATTAAGCAATAAAAAGATCAATACAAAACTTCCATCTATACATTGAATTCAGTTCTCAGGAGCTATATAGCAAACTCCCAATTTAGTCCTCATAAGTTTAGTGAGAACAAATGATATCAATTTGTTCCCAATATTGGTTGATGTCAAAAACTTACTGCGAGACAAGCAAATCAATATAATAAAATTTTACAGGACAATTTTTTCTTTCGGAAATCTTTTGATAAACATATTACTCTAATAATAATAGCATGATCATGTTTTCAAAAAATGAGGAACTTGAAAATATCACTTTCAAAATGGCCAATTGAACTCTCTGTGTGTATTAGTTTATGCATTATAATCTATGATCACAACCATAAAAATGGTTTGTATAAATCTTAGCATAGTAATAAAGTACTCTCACTGTTTGGTTGATATGATAAGAGCCAATTATTCAATTAAGAATTAACAATATTTCCAGAGATCTATAAAAGCGCCCTATAACATTGGACATTATACAATATTATATAACAGAAATTTTACCTGCACATCATCATTAAACATTCGGTAGGTAGTTCTATACCGTTGTAATAATTTGAAAGCCCACTTGCTTTGAAAATCTTCAAACTGTGAGAGCACAAAATTATTGATAGTCATGTGATAGAAAAATATGGACCTTATGAATAAAACCTAAATGCAGGCTACTATTTACATTTTAAACATCACTTTCAATACCTGTACAATCACATTTGGCCAGCGAGTAAAGACAGCTTCCATAAATTCATCAATAACAGCAAGATAGTCATCCCCGTCAAGGCGATGCTGCTGCAATCCTAAATCTGACAAGAAAGAATAAACCATTTATGTTTCGTGGCATAAGGTAAAGGTTTGAACATTGTTCACATTGCAAGCATAAAGAGCTCATGAGGAAGTAAAATATGTTAGAGAAAAACCATTCATGGCCTTATCTTCCGAATAGATTGATTTTGGAAAAGTTAGTATTTGACAAAAGCAAAACCTAGAATAGATGAACATTTAGATATGGACACATATTCTGAAGCAATCATGTCACCCTATATAGGTCCTGCTACAAGATCTTTAACTGAATGGATATAGAAACACTTACATAAGGGATCTTCAAGTAACTTTGTGTTGTTAGTACCAACGTCAATCATCACAGGAAGTACCTATTACAAGGGGGGGAAATTCATGGAATCATAAAAGATATGTAGTGTAGTATACAGAGTAGAACAATAAAAAACTTAATGCTGATTATTCAAGTTACAATCTTGTAGAATGAAGGAATGTTTTCCGCAACTCAACTGGCAATGTTTATTAACAAATGTACTAAATCAAATTAACGCTTTTAAGGTATAGCCAAAAGATAATAAGCATTAGACTAGAAAATTTTTGTTTCATCCATTAAGACTTTTAAGCATAATTGATCACGGCATTTGATGAATTGGGATATTTGATATTTTCTTACTAACAGCTTAAAGATTCGAGGAGTACTAGTAACAGTCAATTCAGCACTCTCTTTTCAACACTCACACTCTTAATGGGTGAAATTCGTGTGAGACCATCCATTTTGGAAATAGGTCCCACATAATGTGGTGGGACCCACAGATTTCACCCAATAAGAGAGTCAGTTGTAAAGAGTATTAAAGTGAGTGTTCCTAGCACTACTCTATAGACATTGACTAAATCATAAGAAAATCATAGACGGTTTTAAAGGACCAACAATGAAACATTAAGCAACCACGTACCCTTTGAGGATTTATGCCAGCAGCAGCAACATATAGGTCAAGCTTCCCAATGGCAATGCCAATTCCTTGAACACCAAGATCTCCAAGTCCCAGAATTCTGCTCCCATCGGTAACTACAATCATATCGACCTGAAAAGCATCAAATGAGATGTCCCCATTTGACACTTCGATAAGTTAGTATATATCAAAATATTATCTAACGAAGCACATAGGTCATAAACAATTTAAAAATGTAACAAATGCTAGTGTTTAATCTTCTAATTACAAGTTAACGAGCATAGAGAGAAAATGTTTGAGAGAGAGAGAGGTAAAAGAGGATTTAATATTGAATTGACTATTGAAGAAAATAAAGAACTTCAGATATAAAGTATGCAAGCAACTAAGCTATTTACAAAGGATATGGTATATATTTCACAACGGTTAGGTATAAAAAGAATGAACCTCTTACAAGGGACTTCCCCTTCTCCCCAATTGAGAAAGTCTTAGTTATTTTATCCAAAAGTTTCTTTCCAATTACATTATTCCCCTATTAAATTACTGAAGAATTAACTGCTGACTGAGAAAAAGGATAGTATAACCAGTAAACCAAGAATAAAAAAACTCACCATCACTGAACCAATCTGAACAGCATGTTAGAGATACTAATCAACAAGGAGTTCCACTGAACAGTTTAATTTAAGCATTTAATTGAATATCTTATAGACAGTGCATAGCACTGTCATTGTATCGGGAGCTTGACAAGAGTAATGAGTTCAAATTGTTCCACCCAGAAGCTTCAAAATTTTCAGCTAATTAAAATAATATATTCAAGGTCTCCATATAACATACTGGAGTGGAAAGTACAATGTAATATAGGATACCCAAAAAAGTACTGGCTAAAAATTTATAAAGGAAATGGATTTAAAGACCTGATCAGCTGGCCAATTGTAAACCATGGACATCATTTCTCCGCGATCCTCAGCACTGAAATACATTCCTCTTGGCCTTCTAAACAGTCCACTATAGTTCTGACATACAAGACCCACGGTTGGAGTATATACTATTGGCGCATATTCCTCAATGTTGGCAATCAAAACCTGACATTATACATGTGTCATTGAAGTTAAATCATATACCATACATAGAGTTAATGTTGCAAAAAAACTTCATAAAGTTAGTGTAAATACCCCCTACCCTTCTAAAAGATGGAAGAGCCTAATCCAAGCTCCCAAATTACTAGAACTACTAACAAGGACTGCTGGATGAACCAGAGACTACTGGCCACTAATACTATATTAAAAGACAACACCTTAAATGGTAGTTGCACCTATAGTATATCGTTTTTGTTGTAACTATCTATGCAGTTTTACATTAAGGTATATCATGGCCGCCTAGATCATTGTTAGTCTTTTGGCAAGCACTGCCAGAAATTGACACCTATGTTGAGATCAAAAATTATTTCAACCTAGGATTGTTTGTAGTCAAAATAGTGCAATAAAAAACTCTGGACATACTTTATAGTACATAGTCTCATTTCTGTCGTGCAACCGGTTTAGTATCCGCCACTTGGCCAGTGCGTTAGGATCAGAAGGTCCATCTCTTGCTTGAACTTCAAGCCTTTTCAGATCAACCACTATAAACACAAAAACATTTAGAAATCGTTAATCAAAAATAGAACACGCACAATTCAAAAATTACTGATGGTTAAAGTAAAAAAACAAAAAATACAATCCTTATTCCACAACACCGAAGCACCTATGCAATAACAAACGTCTGTTACTTTTCTCAAAACTGCTCAAACACTTGAAACAGAAGATATCCCGGAATAGTTACTTTATATGTATAGAAGTCACATTATTTTTTCGATAAACAGATAACCGGATGATGGAAAAAGCCTTGATTTGAATGGCCTAATTCCCATTTAAAGGCAATATGGACCTCAATCATTAACACCACCAGCCTCCACTAGGAAGAGACAAAAAACTACTACCAGACAAACCCACATTCGTTAGATATGGTCGGTGTTGCATAAGACCAAAGAAAATAGAAAAACATACTGAAGCGCTCAATCTGTACTTCAGAAGACACAACATTTGGAGGAAGCAGTCCTCGTAGATCAAGACGGTCTCGTTCGGTCATGGAAAAGGCTGTTCCCTAAATTCAAAAAACCAAAGTACATATATTACTAAATCAGACTGAAATTTTATAAGATGAAAAATATATACACGATTTGAAGAGTAAGTGACTATAAACTTGATAGCAAAAGCACACAATCATCTTATGCCTGCTACTTAAAAGAAGCTTAGGCAAAATATCAGAACGAAGAAAAGGGAAGTTGCATGAAATTTCATGCGTACTCACTAGCATCATCTAAAGTAAGCAGAAGATTATCACAATTTTTTTATAGACTGTAGCTTCTAAACAAGAGTTTCCAACTATTAGAAATAGAGGAATATGAAAACATCACTTACAAAGTAACATATTAGATTAATTATACATCACAATCTGCCATTGACAAGAAAAATGATAAATAATCTGAAAACATTTTCTAGTCACTAATTTCGTAGTATGTTAATTCCAATATCTCATGTTTCGAATCCCAATTTGGAGAAAATCATCAAACTGGTATCAAGTTTACTTCCTTTGAAATGAAAGGCTGTGTTGAATAACTATTGTCTTTTTTAGGGCAGGTTATTTATTTTACTTCTGTTTTAATCTATCAAAACAGATAAATATACATATTTATTTCCTTAAGCCTTGTTGGCAGATTTACTTCTATAATGTAACACTATTCTATGCCAGAAGTCGTCAACGTCGATCTATAAAATGTAAATCTTTATATAACAAAATAATAAAAAAAAGCTCAAGTAACAATATTTGAAATTGTTCTCTAAATTTTCTATTAGTGCTTCTATTTCAAGAAACTATTCCACTGACAATCAACCATAGGCTGCTTCATTGAAGCCATTATAGCAGCTCTTTGTACTACAACTGGTGTTACTACACCTTACACCTTCATTGTGGTCAAATCTTCCATAAGCAACCCAGCCAAAAATTGTGTGTTCTTGACTATGAACGCTCCTCTGAACGACAGTCGACAACCCTGCAAAAAAGGCTTGCCATCCTCAATAATCTCTATAAACCCATAGCTAACGAGCCTCTCATGTGCCCACATGCATGTGTACCTCTGTTTTACATCAGACCCAGGCAAAATTGCTCCGCCGGTGCATGGCAACATGTCAAGCCTCCATTTAGACTATAGCTTATCCTATTCACTTCATCCTAGTCTTCTCTACCTAGATTTGTAAAGGCATTGCCCAGTTAATACCAAACTACCAATCCTTCCATACAGAAAGCCGTAGCCTTGCCTAGTGAGCTTGGTGGGTTGTGACTAGTTCAAACTCTCCAACGCCATGGTAGAGTCAAAAACCACCCATCACTCTACCATGATACAATCCAGTACGTCAAATACAACTCCAATTATCCTCCCAGTTTTCCATTTGATATACAATCTTTTTTTTAAAACTCCTAGAGAGGATGGCCAGCAATTTGAATCGTGGGATGAAGAAGACTCTTATCATGATATGCTTTGGAACTCTATGATAACTTAGATTAGCACGAGTTATGTTTATTTCCTCAGCCCGAAAAACTTGGAACAATCTTCACCAAACTATTCTTTGAAATAAAAGCTTACTACTCTACCTACTATGAGTTCAACAACAACAAAGCCTTATCCCACTAAGAGGGGACCTACTATGAGTTGAAGACAAAAAATCTTCGCTACCGGATAGTGTTCACATTCGGCTAATTGTGTTATAGGATGCTTGATGGCATATGGGTTGAATTGGAACAGCACCACAAATCAAATTGAAGTTAAATTAACAAAAGCAGTATGCAATACTGCAATAGCATATTGTGAAAGTAAGCAACAGCATAAAAGAAAACAATATAGAATCATCAAAGCCTCCTTAACTATATTACACTACCAGAGTCCCTCTGAGGACAAGCTTATTTTCACCGCATTTGGATTCTCCACAACGATAGATAACCTCACCACTTCCGAACTATGTAGCACCGACACCTCTGAAAAATTGTCTGTCCGTGTCCGTGTCGGTATCAGACACTTGCACGGATACTTATGATTGCGTTTAACTTATTTATTTTCTCAAATTATTATCGGTGTCGCCGTGTCAGTGTTGAAGTCAAATTTGGAGTGTCCGTGCTTCATAGCTTCCGAAGCATTTTCCATTTGTTTGAATTAACTTAAAACTGTTTCTGAAAATCATAAAACCTGATTCCAATTCTACTTCCATTAAAATAAGCTTTCATTGCAAATTATCAAAAATTAAAATGGATGCAGTTGCTTTTCATAACGAAAACTATCTATCCAATCATATACAGCTTAATTAAAACTATCCGAATAAAAAAAAAAAACATGCGTTCAATTCAAGTAATTTCAAATTATGAACAAGCTGTTCATCCATTCAAATTGGCTTGTTTTCAATTTCAATTTGAAAATTCGAAGTAACACGAAACCGAAAACGATGAAATTGTATGAAATACAGTGAAGTAGAAGGAAAAAGAGAGTATACTTTATTGAACCAAGGATCGTGAAGAATGTCGAGACTACGTTTATGGACGATAGTTGGGCGATGACCTTCCAAGGTGGTGAAAGATCGCGAGAGTAAACAGTGGCCGCCGGTGACGTGGCGTTTGAGGCGTTGAAGTAACGGAGACGATGACTTTAGATGCTTCCAGAAGATCGCCATTTACAGCGATCGATGGTGAAAGATCTAAGAGATGTATCTCTCGATCGCTTACTTTTGAAGTTGGGAGTGAGTGGGAAGAATCAATGGCGTTTGTGTTGGTGTTTGATTTGCGCGGTTGAGAGTGGGGTCGTAGTGTTTATTGTGGGTAGAGTAATTCAGACAGTGTGGCTTTGGAGTATTAGATTTGAACATGTGGGGATTGGACTAGCCACTTTTCTTGTAGATATATAAAGTCAAAGGAAATTAAATACCACGAAAATGGGTTAAATTGTTTATAACATGAGTGTGAGTGATTTTCCACCCGTCAAACTTTATACAAAATTTAAATTTAATTTTAAAATAATATGTATTGACTAAATAGATGGCAGGTCGACAAAACTATAATGTTCAAACAATAATTTTATATTTGTATTGGTATATATTTGGAAAACACCTACAAGAGGTGATGTGGGAGACAAATAATGCAACGTCTCATTCACTTGATCGTCTATATTTTAGATCGATAGTTCATTTTCTAGATGTGATATTGATGTAGTAAGGTTGAATGTGGGGATTGAAGAAGAAATTGTGTGTAGGGAAGTATTTTAATTTTAATATTTAAGTAATTTTTTATTTTAATATTTAAATAATTTCTATTTTATTTGTTTTATTTAATTTTGTTTTGGATTAAAGAGTCATAACGGTTTCTTTGTTTTTTATATTTAAAGATACTTGGCGTGGTCATAAAGATTATGTTTTTCATTATAATAAAATTCAATGTTTTTTTTATTCTTGGTGGACTACAGAGTCTATCTGACAGGTTTTGCGCTTGCAACTCTGCTTTCATTATAGATTTAGTGCTTGCTATTCCTTTGGAGTTTCTGACTGCGTCAGTTGGCATCAAAGCAGATTTTCTCTAGTTCTTTTCGTAACTTGATAACCATGGTGGATCAATCGATGACCAGAACAGATCTTGAGGGAGTTATTGTGGCTTTTATCGCGACTCTAACTTCTTTGACTGAATAGATGGTGAATTTAGAAAATCAAGTGAACAACAACAACAACAAGAATCAGCGAAGAGATAGGAGAGAATAATTGATTAGGGTTCCACGGGGTGGAAACAACCGTGTTGAAGATTTAAGTTCTGGAGAAGAAGAACCTTAAAAGAAAGAGGTTGATCGTGGGAATCGAAAGAACAACCATGACTATCGAGTGAATGTTGATATTCCATTGTTCTACAGAACGATGGGAGTGGAGGAGTTTCTTGATCGGCAGATCGATGTCGACATGTTCTTCGATATTATGGATGTCCCTAAGAACTTGTTGTTCAAAGGCAAAGGAAAAAAATGGGTCAGTCAGAACTTGGCGAAGAATGAAATAATTGATGCTAGAGCGATTTTTGCCAGAGGATTATGAACAAATTCTTTATAAAATGTACATCGAGTATGTTCAGGGCAAGAGAACCGTGACTGGATACACAGTTGAGTTCCTGCGATTTTCTAAGTGCAGTGAATTGGGAGAATTAGAGAGTCAGGAAGTCAGAAAGTTGCTCGATACATCAGTGGCCTAAAGGGATCCTTGCCAGAGAAGATGGATTTATAGACGGTATGGATTGTAGTTGAGTCATCCAATTTAGCTTTGAAGGCATAATTGATGGATAAATCTCCTCGAAATTTCTTATCTTTTTTAAATGGTACTCACTCTAGAATAACTCTGAATCAGTAGGTGACAAAGAAACTAATGCAACACCCAGAAATTCCAACCCTGGGAATAAATGGGCTAACAACTATAGTGGTGTGTAACAGGGTAAAACACCAATCCAGAGGCAGAATAATCCATATGCTAGACCCACTACAGACACATGTTATTGTTGTAACGAAAGAGGCCATAAATCTAATGTTTGTCTAACAAGGAGAGTCGTTGTTGTTGTAGAAGAAGGGAGGAAGAAGAAGAAAGAGAATATCATATAGTTGAGAATGATGAATATGTTGAGGTTGACTTCACAGAGGAAGAATATGATGAGAGGTTAAATTTTGTGTTGTCGAGAATTTTAATAGCATCCAAAGATGAAGGGAAACGCAAGAATTTATTCAAAACACATTGTTTTATCAAGAACAATGTGTCTAATCTGATCATGGATAATGGCAGCACATAGAATTTTTTGTTGCAGAAATTGGTAGATTATTTAAAATTTTCCACGGAACCCCGTGAGAATCTATACATCATCGATTGGGTAAGCAACGACTCTCAAGTTCAAGTAACACTAGCATGTAGAGTTCCTATCTCCATCGAAAAACATTACATAAAAGATATACTTTGTGATGTTCTTGATATGGATGTTTGTCATATTTTACTTGGTAGACCTTGGCATTTTGATAATGATATCACTTATCGAAGACGAGATAACACGATGGTGTTTATATGGGGCATACATAAAATTGCCATGGCCCTCATTCTCTTCTCTAAAGTCTGAAATTATTCCTTGACTTCTTCAAAATCAGCATGATCTTCTTGACTAGCAGCATAATGATAATCAAAGAGAGGATTCTAATAAGGAAAAGGAGTAACCTGAGCAGTAGTATGCATGACAGGACGAGGCTCAGCAAATACAAGAGATTGAAAAGCATGTCTGAAAGGTTAACCAGTCAAGGAAGTAGTTGTATAAGGAGAATAATAGTTCAAAGGTAAACCAAACTTAGGCTAAGTAGAGGCTGGTCTATGAACATGAGGAGGATCCGCAACAGTATTGGTGATCTCTGTAATAACATTCCTTTGAGGTGGTTCTCCTCTGGTAATCAGAACTTGCATCATCTCAGTAATCTTAGTTATGTTTGACTTTAACTCATTTATCTTCATTCTAACTTCAACATCACGTTGCTCTTGGTATGCCATTCTTCTTCTGATGTTAGCTATAGTTCCATAATTGTGTCAGGGAATCAGCTTGACGGTTTTCAGATGATTGGAAGAAAGAGACAACTAGAACGAGATCCTGAATAACTTAGATGTATGCATGAATTAAGTAAAGGATGCAAATGATATGCAATGTTATGCAAAAAACATGGATCATAGGTTCAGAGTCACGAGCATGGAGTCACAGGGTATGGACTAAGGGTTTATCACCTGTACAATAAGGTTCTAAAAGATCTTAGAGTCGTGATTCTATCTTTTTGATATTACTGGTTTACATAACTACTTGTGAGGATTAATGATATTTTCAAGAGAAACTCGTCTGAGTGTAGCATCGCGTAACGACTAATCCAAATCTACACTTGAATTGCCAGCACATTGCATCCTAATAAAGGTCAAGATGGGTTAAGGGTTCTAAGGTCCTCAGCTTCTCGGGCTCTCTGGTCGAAAGTAATAATGCTTTCAAAGTTGTCTTGTTCAACACTATTACCCTCAAAGAGGCCTCCACTGAGTTTATATCACATGTTACTTATGTTTAGGATTACTCTAGACATATAACTCTTGATTATACCATCACCCTAATCATAAGGTGTAACTTAAGTTCGGGTATAGGACTTGTCCTTACAAAAATGACCAAGCACCCTGAAAACCAAAAAAAAATCCAGACAAACAGACAAATAACAAATAATAGCACAAACACACAGATAAAACAAGTTATGCTTGACCCGCTTAGGATGGGAATAATTCCAAGCAAAGTCTCCACTTTTGTAATGGTGAAAAATCAGAAATTAAGCTATTGATTAATTTAACTCACAAAAACAAGAGTCGCTACTGCACTTTATTGTTTCCAAAGGAAATAAGAAAAGAGCGAATAAAATCCACAAAAATAAAGAGATAAGGGTACGGGGGTTGGTTATACAAAGGGAAGGTGTTAGCACTCGATGCATCTATAATACTCTATAGGAACCTCTTGAATTTTTTTTTTTGCTAAAGTGGTTTGTTTGCTAAAAGATTGGCGATATGAGAAAACAAGTTGGTTTTTATTATTTTTGAAAGAAAAAAAAGGTTGAATATGGTTTAGATGAATTAAAGTTTGATTAAAAGAGAAAGTTTGAAAATGCACTTGACAAGGTCAAGGTTTATTGTGAAAGCGGTTCAAGTTTGCAAACAAGAATCCTAAAGCATGAAGATAAATTGCAAGAAATAAGTGGTTTCATTATAAGGTAGCACAAGAGAAAGCCATGTGAGTGCAAAGTGAACTAACCACAAGTGAAGCGTGCCAATTGACATAAGTCAAACCAAACGTCTCGTTTCTTTGGATTTAGTCACAAGCATAAAAGGCATGACATTATCAACATGAGAATCATCAAACAATTAGGTCAAGGCCAAACAAAAGCATGATAATCAAAACATGTCATGACCAAACACATATCAAGACTTAAAATTAATCAAAAGGAAGTAACCCAAAGGAGACACAACAAATAATAAGTTAAGGCATCAAGGTATTTGGAAATGAGTCAATCAAGATAAAACCTCAAAAGGAAAGAATAACCCAAAGTCTCAGATGAAATAAGAAAAATCAAGTCAAGAGATCAAAGTCATGTATCAATGTCATTATGTCAAAATCAAGTCAAAAGTCACAAGTAAATAAGTGGAACGAGAAGTAAATGTTTAATCGATTAATTAAAAGCTCAAATAAATAAAGCAAATTAGAAACATCTAGATAATTAAATAATTAATTAATTGATTTTATTGAAAATATTTAAAAACTAATTTTAAAAAATTAGTTGAATTAAATAAAAACGTTTAACAA